>JAHZTW010000001.1:329330034-329406918 GCA_020283515.1 Alliaria petiolata | reverse complement strand
TTATGATCCACTTATCATAACTTATCACATCATCACTTTTCATACTATTCCAGCGTGAGAGAGAGAAAACAGAAGTGTTCTTGCTTGTTCTTGAGTGTTCTTACTTTGTTCTTGCTTGTTCTTGCTAGTTCTTGTTTAATTCTCGTTTATTTCTTGTGTGAAAACTCTTGTATTTTCGATTTGATTCAAGTATTTTCGTTTTCCTAAAGTCTAATCTTTCTTCTTGTAAAAACCGATCATGATCATCAACTCTAAACTTATGTTTTAGAGAGGTAAGAACATGATTTGTGAGTAAACCACCAAGGTTTGGGGTTTGGATGATTAAGGGGGTTGAAAGCTAGAATTTTGGTTATTTTCTTTTTCTTCATCTAATTCTCTTCTTGGATTTGGGGGTTTTAAGGTCTAGAGATTCTCAATGGAGATCTCTTTAATCGTAGGAATTTCCTTATCCTAACAAGACTTAGGAAATCCCTTAAAACCAAATCCAAGAAACTAGCTCATCCTTTCCCAAACATCATGGATGCTTAGGGAGCTAGTTAAGCCATCTTTTAAGATCCAAGCTTAATGTTCTTCACCCTATCTTTCCACCAAACATCATGGGTTAGGAGAAAAGGGTGAAGAAAGGATTTACACCACACATCATGGGTAAATCTAGTATAGCTTCTTAAGGCTTAGAGATTGCACTAAATTGTGTAAAATTATGTTTTCAAAACCCCAAGTTCGAATTTTCAACCTCGCTAAGAATGAATCCCAACCTTGCATCTGTTTTAAACTTTTGAAAACCAAAAACCATTTTCCTTTTGTTCAAAGATAATTATTTTCCCTAAAATTCTCCTAGATAGCTTAATAATGTAATAGAGTCTTCTAATTTTGAAAAAATTGTGTTTTTACTATTTTTAGTATTTTAGAAATTGCCGAGATTCTCATTTTACTGTTTGGTATTGAGTTGGTAGTCGTTAGATTTTTAGAAATAGTTTTTGAAAATCTTGTCACTTACTTAAAAATTGTCTAATTTATCCGGTTTTAGATTTTGATTTTATAAAATTAGTAGATCGGTTGTTTTATCGTTTCAAAGTCATCTAGTAGTTGTATAACCCTTCAGTAGGGATTTTAAAATAGTTTTCGTGTCTGTTTAGTCACTGCAAGTAATTTTCATAGGATTGTTCACCAATTAACAAGAATTCTGCTTAGCTTTACTTGAACTCTTGTATTCTTAGTATCTTTCACTACCCCAATTTGGATTGATTCCTAAAGTACTACAACAACAAAACTATGCTTTAGGTTTGATTAAACTTGCTAAAAAGCTAGTCATCAAATGGCGCCGTTGCCAAACTTGGGTTTTAAGTGAAAGTATTTGGATTTGGAGCTTAGTGGAGACTAAGTTTTTATTTTGTATTTGGTTACTAATTTCTCTACTTATCTACATGTGTTTTCAGGTATATGAACCTGAGGTCTAGAGGTAACAACAACTTACTCACGCCACTAGACAACATCCATCAGCTTGGAAGTGCAAAGCATAGGAGGAAAAGACTACTACTCGAAATTGAAGAGTACCATCAAGAGGTGATGGCTGACCACGACCAGGTAGAGGACCCACCTCAACATGCTGTTGCTGGCAGAGGCACTGGACTTCCTTACCACCTTCCAAGAGCACCGCACATCATTGGCGCGGGTGATGCACCAAACACCCACACAAATCGGTTTGGCATCACTCCAACACCGGTGCAAAACAACAACTTCGAGATCAAGTCTGGATTTGTCTCTATGGTCCAGAACAGCAAGTTCCATGGCCTGGCAATGGAAGACCCACTGGAGCACTTGCACAACTTCGAACAAGTGTGTGGAATGATCAAGATAAACGGCATATCGGAGGATAGCTTCAAGCAACGACTTTTCCCATTTTCTCTTGGGGACAAAGCCAGACATTGGGAGAAGACCCTACCTCAAGGCACCATCACGTCATGGGTTGAATGCAGGAAATCCTTCCAGTCAAAGTTCTTCTCAAGTACAAGAACGGCTCGGCTAAGAAGTGAGATAAGCGGTTTTACACAAAGGAAAAATGAGACCTTTAGTGAAGCAATGGAGCGGTTCAAGGACTATACAATTCAGTGTCCTCACCATGGCTTCACTGAGGAGACACTCTTGAGCACAATATACCGTGGAGCCTTGCCAAAAAATCGCATGTTACTAGACACGGCAAGCAAAGGTAATTTTCTTGGACAAGATGTGCAAGAGGGCATGGAGCTGATTGAAAAGTTGGCTTTAAATGACAGTAACTATTCTGAGGACTAAGACCGAGCACCAAGAGGTCATGAGCTGGAGGCACACAAGAAGGAGCTGAAATCACTCCATGAAAAAATTGACAAGATGATTTTTGCTAGCCAAAAACATGTCCAGTTCGTTGGTGAAGCCGCGGAATTGTTACAAGAGAGAAATGAAGAAGACTTTTGAGGAAGCAAATTGGGTTGATGGCCAAGATTATACTAAGCCACAGGGATATCCTCCAAGATATCAAGGCAACAACAACAACTTGTCTTATAGAAGCACCAATGTGGAAAATCCAAAGGACCAAGTGTACCCTCCACAACAAAGCAATCAAGGCAAACCGTTTGTTCCTTACAACAAAGGTGGATTTCAACAAAACAGTGGGTATCAAGGGCAAAGACAAGGCCACTACCAAGGACACCAACAGCAAGGGAACAAAGCTTACCCTCCTGGTTTCGTGCCTCAGCAACAACAAACTCAAGCGCCACCTCAAGATCCGGTACAAGCTACGTTCCAAAAACTACTCCAAGGCCAAGCATCTACAACTCAAAAATTTGTTGATATGAACAACCGGCTGGACTCTTCCCTTACTGAGGTCTCTACGCAGATCAGCAACATCAACAACAAAATTCGCCAGCTGGAGAAAGGGAAAGCTAGTACAAGCGGCCAAGCTAGTTTACCCGGCCAATGTGAGACCAATCCCAAGGAGTATGCGAATGTGATCACTCTAAGGAGTGGAAAGGAGGTAGCACCACTGTCTATAGCTAAAGACAATGAGGACATTGTGGTTCAAGAGAGGGAGAGTGATCTTTCAAATGATCAAGAGATCACCTTTGACAATGTCTACATTGAAAGGGCAAGGAAAGGCAAGGAAGCGGTTTTGGAAAAACAAGTGGGGGAAGCAAGCAAAGAAAAAAATATTTTCGTACCTCCACCCTATAAACCAAAGCTCCCCTTCCCTGGACGTTTCAAGAAGCAGCTGGTTGAAAAGCATAGAGCCTTGTTTGGAAAGCATTTGATAAATGTTGAGCTGAAATTGCCTTTGCTTGATTGTTTGGCCATGGTACCGAAGTATGCCAAGTTTCTGAAGGATACACTTGCCAAGACAGCTAATGATTATCAAGAGGTCATGGTATTAAGTCAAGAGTGCAGTGCAATCATCCACAAAGAGATAGCACCAAAGAAGCTAGGAGATCCAGGCTCATTCACCATACCTTGTGCGCTAGGACCGTTGAGGTTTAGCAATTGTTTGTGCGACTTAGGGGCAAGCATTAACCTAATGCCCTACTCCATAGCAAAGAAGCTAGGCTTCACCAAGTTTAAGGAATGCAGGATCTCATTGATCTTGGCAGACCGAAGTGTAAGGCTCCCGGTAGGAATGCTTGAAGACCTACCAGTGAGGATAAGCAACGTGAGTGTCCCTACGGACTTTGTTGTTCTTAAAATGGATGAAGAACCCAAGGATCCCCTAATCCTTGGAAGACTGTTTTGGCAACTGCTGGAGCCATAATTGACGTCAAGAATGGCAAGATTTCGCTGCACTTGGGCAAAGACATCAAGCTTAACTTTGATATCAATAAAGTTTTGAAGAAACCAACGATTGATGGTCATGTATTCTACATAGAGGCTATGGATCTTTTGGCTCATGAATTGCTAGAGGAATTGGGTCAAGAGGATCATCTACTGCTGGCGCTAACAAAGGAGTGTGGAGAGTATGGCTACCTAAGTGATCAGACCCAAGAGTATGTTCACATCCTTGAATCTCGCAAGATTGTCAAGGAGATCGACTGTGAGATCGAGCAGCTCACTCGATTTGAGGAACATATCGACAGCCAGATCGACCCATCCGCTCAATTCAACAAATAGATCGACCTTCTGACTCGATCTCCTGCCCGATCCAATGAAGAACGACTAAGCGAATCGAGGGAGACTACTCGATCAAGCCAAGATCGAGTGGTAGATCGACCAATCCACTCGATTTCAGCTGGACAGACGTTTAAGGAATGTAGCTTGGAGGCTCATAACTCGGGGTCTAAGGAAGCAAATGAGGACATCAACCTCAATACAATCCAAGAGTAGGACTGGAGTGAGCTGCTGGCCTCAAAGGTGGACCTCAAGTAGCTACCAATTTTGCTAAGGTACGTTTTCTTAGGACTAAATGATACTTACCCGTTTATTGTTAATGACAACCTGAATGATGATGAGTTAGACTTACTCCTTAGGGAGTTGAGAAAGTATAGGAAGGCCATTGGGTATTCTCTTAGTGACATCAAGTGTCTTTCACCATTACTTTGTACTCATAGGATTCATTTATATGATGAGAACACTTTTTCAATTGAACACCAAAGGTGCTTGAACCTGAACTTGAAAGAAGTGGTTAAGAAATAAATTCTAAAACTTTTTGAGGCCAACGTGATATATCTCATAAGTGACAGCACGTGGATCTCACCGGTTCATGTCGTGCCTAAATAGGGTGTTATCACTGTTATAAAAAATGAGAATGATGAACTAATACCTTCTAGGATCATCACAGGTTATATGATGTGTATAGATTACCGAATACTTAACAAAGCCACTAGTAAAGACCATTTCCCTCTCCCATTCATTGACCAAATGCTAGAAATATTAGTCAACCACTCCTATTACTGTTTTCTAGTCGGTTATAGTGGCTTCTTTCAAATCCCGATTCACCCTAATGATCAAGAAAAGACAACATTCACTTGTCCTTATTTAACTTATGCATATTGGTTAATGCCTTTTGGTTTATGTAATGCTTCTACCACATTTCTAAGATGCATGATGTCTATATTTTCTGACTTGATTGAGGAGATGGTTGAGGTATTCATGGATGATTTCTCCGTGTATGGCTCTTCCTTTGGCGTTTGTTTGTCTAATTTGTGCAGGGTGCTCAAGAGGTGTGAGGAGACCAATCTCGTGCTCAATTGGGAGAAATGCCACTTCATGGTAACAGAAGGAATATTCCTTGGTCACAAGATCTCAGGAAAAGGCATTGAAGTGAATAGAGCAAAGGTGGAAGTGATGGTCACTTTGGCGCCTCCGGATAACGTGAAAGGGATAAGAAGTTTCTTGGGGCATGCTGGCTTTTACAGGAGGTTTATCAAGGATTTCTCCAAGCTAGCACGTCCCCTCACTAGACTACTATGCAAGGAAACTGATTTCATCTTCGATGAAGAATGCCACCAAGCGTTCAAAACAATCAAAGACGCGCTAGTAACCGCACCAATAGTCCAAGCTCCAGATTGGGACTTTCCCTTTGAGATCATGTGCGACGCTAGTGACTACGCTGTACGAGCTGTCTTGGGGTAGAGGAAAGACAAGAGGTTGCATGTTATCTACTATGCTAGTCGCACCTTGGACGATACACAAGTAAAATATGCAACCACCGAAAAGGAGCTCCTAGCGGTTGTCTTTGCGTTTGAGAATTTCCGGTCATACTTGGTGGGTTCTAAGTTGATTGTATACACTGATCTTGCAGCACTGAGGTACATCTACTCCAAGAAAGACACCAAGCCAAGACTCCTGAGGTGGATCATTCTCTTGCAAGAATTTGATATGGAGATCAAAGATAAGAAAGGCATAGAGAATGGTGTAGTGGATCATCTTTCTAGGATGAGGGTGGAAGAAATCTTACCTTTAGATGATTCACTCCCTGAAGAGAAACTTATGATGGTTAACACCGTGGTATATGCAAGGCTAGAAGAGAAGCATGAAGAAGTTTTGAGTCTAAGGGTATGCGGATATTGTTAAGTTCTTAGCTTGTGGAGAAGAGCCTACTCATTTGGACCGGTACCACAAGAAGAATTTTATGAGGGATGTCTCACACTACTTTTGGGATGACCCTTACCTATACAGAAGATTTGTGGACAGCATGTACCGAAGGTGTGTCACAAGAGAAGAGGCGAGAGACATACTTCTACATTGCCACGGTATGACGTATGGGGGTCATTTTGCTAGTTTCAAAACGGCTACAAAGGTTCTCCAAGCTGGGTTTTGGTGGCCTACACTCTTCAAAGATGCACATGAGTTCATCAAGTCATGTGAAGCATGCCAAAGCGCCGGGAACATCACCAAAAGAAACGAAATGCCACAAGTGCCAATCTTTGAAGTAGAGATATTTGACGTGTGGGGATCGATTTTATGGGCCCATTTCCATCATCATTTGGCAATAAGTACATTCTTGTGGCAGTAGATTATGTGTCTAAGTGGGTGGAAGCCATAGCCTCACCAACAAACGATTCAAAAGTGGTGGTTAAACTCTTTAAGACAATTGTCTTTCAACCTCCTCTATGGCAAATCTTGTCAGCTTCCTGTGGAATTAGAGCACAAGGCTCTTTGGGCTGTGAAGCAACTTAACTACAATCTCAAGACGGCCCAAGAGAAAAGGTAAACTTCAAGAGCTTGATGAGATAAGGATGGATGCCTATGAGAGCACCAAGATTTACAAGGAAAAGACCAAAGCCTTTCATGACAAGAAGCTCGTGCACAAGGACCTCAAAGAGGGAAACATGGTTCTACTCTATAACTCAAGATTGAAACTGTTCCCCGGGAAGCTCAAGTCTAGGTGGTCCGGGCCGGTATGAGATTAGAGAAGTACTACCAAATGGAGCTATAACTTTGGTTGGGAAGAATGGAGAAAATTTCACAGTGAATGGGCATAGAGTCAAGCCCAACATGGCCAGTGACTGCAGCAAGGAGAGCACCACGTTGCCTCTCCAAGACCCCCCACTAGCCTAACCAAGTAAAGTCAAGCTTAGAGACTTAAAACAAGCGCGCTTGGGAGGCAATCCCATGACTATCATTGTACATATTTTTGTTTCAAATTTATGCTCTCTACTTTGAGTGTGTAGGTACAAGGAAGTAAGAGCCAAGGAACATGTTCATGGAATTGACAAGGCAAAGAAAGGAGAAGCAGAGGCAGAAGATCGAGTGAAAGATCGACTAGAGTCACTCGATTGTGGATCTAAGATCGACCAAAGGATCAATCAATTCACTTGATCGCGACCAGGACGACCCTGAAACGAAGGCCTTAGTCGATCAAACACTCGATTCAAATCAGATCGACCATCCAATCGAGCAAGTAACTCGATCCCAGAAAAAAATGGGCATGAGATCGAGTGATAGATCGACCCATTTCACTCGATCTAATGCCAAGGGAAGTTTTCAGATTTCCCTCTCTTTCTCTTTCCCTCTCACTTTTGAATTTGAATTGTGGTCAAAGCAGGCTCCCTTGACCATAGATAACCGTGCTTTGACCACAATTTTAAATTCCCACTTGCATGTTTGTCCAAAATATTTCTTTTTTAAAAACCCCACACACACTCTCTCATTCCTTAGATACAAAACCGATTTTTCATTAACAAAGAGAGAGAGTGTGAGTTTCTGGGTTTGAGAAGAAGAAGAGCTTATTATTTGCCCAAATTTGCAAAGTTATTTCGAATTTTTGAAGCATGATTGAATTTATTCAAAAACTTCCTTTTTATTGCATGAAGGAATACTATTTGCTAGGGATAAGGATTAATTTTAAAAAATATATAGATATTAGGGAAATTTTCTTGATTTAGTTTTATCTCAAGAGATTTTCACCTAATATTTATTGATAAATCCTAAACTTTCCCCAAAAATCTAGGGCTTGAACGAAATAATTTATAAGGCTCTAATCTCTTGATCTTGTATTTCTCTCTTTGCCGTAACCTATACTCATCTTCTCTTGGAGAATTTGAATTTCAGGAGCTATGGCACCAAGGAAGAGAAGCAGAGCTATGGCTGCACAAGAAGAAACACAACAAGCGGTTGAAGAAACGGTCAAGTGGACCAAGGAAGAGAAGAAAACAAAAAGGAGGCTAGAGAGGTTGCGGTTTGAGCCCATAAAATTTGCAAGTAGGGAGTTCTTGCAAAAGCTAGGATTGTTGGAGGGGTTTGATGAGCTGCTCAGAGACATGGGTCTTGCATGCCTTTCACGGATGGATTGTCTCACTTACCCCGAAGCCACGCTTCACTTCCTCTCCACCTTGGACTTCGCATATGAATATCCGAGTATTCAAACTCCAACCGAGGGTCTTGTCACGTTCAAGATAAGGAAGCAAGCCTACCGCCTCTCTGTCCCTGAGCTATGCCAAGCTTACGGTCTCAATGCTGCAGCCAACCTTGTGGAGTTCCCACAATTCAAATCCGCAAGCGACCTATGGGACTTGATTAGCGATGGAGATTACAAGTCCAACACCGCCAAAATCAAGAAGGTGCTGGCCAACACATTTGGTGGGAGATTCACGACAGCAACAATGACCAAGAACGAACTATGTTTCCTTTTCCAAGGAGTTAAGAACATTATATGCGATAGGGAAATGAATGATGAACCGATGGTGGATGATCTTGGAGACGACGTGAATAATGGGTGCATCCTGGCTTCATCCTTGGTCAAGTACAAGGCTTGGGCTATTAAGTGCAAAGCAACTTCAGCACTCATAGGTGGCTTCCTCACGCCACTGTTCGTACAAGCGGGAGTACCACTTACCGAATTTACACCTTGCACGGAGCATGCATACATGGATCATGTCTACATGACCAACACGGATTGCTTGGGACCTACTCCAGCTCCAGGCTACTATGCATACTTGTTCTACAAAGAGAACCAGGAGAAGAAGACCTACATCTTACCCAACCTGGAGGAAACGCTAGTTGATAGCGTCGGCGACATTGAGTTCTTGCCGACTGATGAGGAATGTTATGCACCTCTTGGAGGCGTGGAAACAACATCCCTGCCTGACCAATCATCCCCGGAATCGCCTCCCACGGATGCTGAAATTCCCTCAAGCTTTGAGCTCCCAAAGTTGGACTATGAGCCGCGCACCAAGGCTGAAAAGTTCCTTGCCTCGGTTGTGGAGATTCAGCGCAAAGTAAACAAGTGGCAAGGCAAGATGATCAAGAAGCTGGTGAAGAAGGTCAAGGTTCTCCAAGGGAGAAGCTCCTCAGAAATGACCTTGAGTGATGAAGCCGAGCAAGTAGGCGAGACGGTGGGAAGGCCCTCAACCGGAGGGATAGAAATCCGTGAGCCCCAAGATTATCAAGCTGGACGTCCTTCTCTCCAAGACCATCCAACCGGGAACAAGGATAAGGGAGTACTCCATGACACTCCAAGAAAGAGCAGGAGCACCGGAGCAACCTCAAGCTCCGGCCATCTCTAGCTCCAAGGTACCGAAAACTCCAACCTTTGTAAATAGCATGCATTTTTAATTTTTGCTTTGTGGATTTTTGTCTCCTCTTGAATTTGTTTGACACTGAGACGTTGTCATTCAAGTTTGGGGGAGAGTGTGTGCTTTGACATATTTTTATTTGGATCTTATTTTGTGTTTACATCCTTGAGTCTTCATGCTTACTTAAAAAAATTTTACTGGTAAGAAAAATACAAAAAAATCAGAAACAATTTATAAAAAATTTCAAAAAAAATTCATATAGCTTGCATTTGCATTGTCAAAAATTGTAGGATTGAGTCTAGATTTTCTATCATATAGGTTGCGTCATTCATATGCATAGGGGGCTATGATATACAATTTTCCTTGTAAAGTGTTTTAAGCTCATGTATTGGTTCAAGGCCCTAGTTAGTAGTTCTTTGATGCTTTGCACAACTTTAAAACTATGTTCTAACCATACTTGGATCATTTGACTTGATTTTCTTGGCTTAAAGTTGAAACAAGCATGAATTGAACCCTTTCCTAAAAATCGGAACCTTAACATGAACATCTAATTATCATACTTGTACAATTTTGGGAAAGAATACATGGATTACAAAAAAATATTTAGGCTGTCTTATTCACTTCACCACTCTCTTGTAAGCCTAAATAGAATACCACACCTTTATCCTTGCCTTATTTCAAGATAAAATTCTTGTGTGATTGCAAAATTGTGAGGCCTTATTTTCTGTTTGAACTTGGCATAAAGTGTTAGGTTTAGGGCGACATGTTTAGGCTCTCATAATGATGCTAGCTTTGCATATTGAAGCTAGTTTTAGGCTTGATTTGGGATTGGTAGTTCACTTGTTTGAAAATGAGAAGGTGTTAAGGAAATGAATGAAAAAGGGATACATAGTTCTAAGTGGTTGGTCTTGAATTATATTATGAAAAAGCTCAATTTAAAAGAAAAAAAGAGCCCTAGAGGCCAAATGCATGAAAGAAATTTTTTTTAGAAGAGGGCTATCTAAAGAAATAAAAGAGCTAATATTTGTATGACCATACCGCTAGCCATAAGCAAGGTGGAAGAAGTTTCCCTAAAAGTGAATGTGATTAATGGAGTTCTTGTGGGTTTATACTTGGCGTGTTTAGCCTTGTTGATTTGGGTAATCTCTAGAGGGTGAGTGAGCTTGGAAAAGAAAAAAAAATGAATGAGGGAGGGATTAGGATCATTGTTAGTATACTTGGGTAGATGTGAGTCTAGTCATGTATGCATGCATTGCCTTTTACCTCTAGCATTATGCATAAGTTCAAACCTTTTTGAGAGAAACAAATGCTTGGAGTACCCACTTGAATGAGATCATTTTTATCTCATAGCCTTCTCCCTTGCCATTTTTATCTAAATGAATGTTAAAGGATAGGACTCTTGGATTGCTTGTAATAAACAAGTCATGATTTGAAATTCAATATGTGATGATTATGGCTAAGTCCTTTTGAGTAAATGCTTGTGTACTGCATCCTATAATTGAGAACTAGGACCGTTGAATTAATACATATGAAAAACACTTTTGGATTTGAGCCCCCGTTTTTAATCATCTCTTCCTAGCTTGAATTTTGTTTGCTTGAGGGCAAGCAAAAGGCAAGTTTGGGGGAGTTGATATGCTCATATATTTCGCATATTTAGCATGCATTTAGAATAAATTTTCATGCATACATCATTCATAATAGACTAGTTTGCATCATTTATCTCATTTTAAGTCCTAGAACACTTGGCATTAGCATTTGCATGGTTTCTTGCATATTTGCATCATTTTCAGGTTGTTTAGAGTACTTGGAGTTGTGGAGAATGACAGGAGCTCAAGAAGGTTTAAAGGACAGCTTGGAGATTTATGGAAGCATTTAGGAGAACTCGGACAAAAGCAAAGGAGCCAAGATCGAGAAGCAGATCGAGTAGAATGACTCGATCTAGGAGAGATCGACCAGAAGATCGACCAAGCCAAGTCGATTTAACCAAGATCGAGAGGTAGATTGAGCAGCATGAGTCGATCCAGAAGTGATCGACTTGACGATCGACCGTTCAACCCGAACCAAGCGCAGATCGAGTCCACGATCGACCAATCCGACTCGATCTTCCAAGCCAGGCGTACAACTTCTTCTCAACTTGTGTGATTGTCTTCTAGTGAGGGGACCACCTTGGCATGAAAGTCTTCTACAAGACATGGATCCTTGATTTAGGGAAAGGGTGGAGAATTTCCTAATATTTTCTCCTTATGACAAAAGAGAGAAGACTTTTATGCATCCATTTTTTCACACACTTATCATATCTCAACACACACTAACTTTGTAAGAGAGAAAAACGTGAGAGAGAGAAAACAGAGTGTTCTTGCTTGTTCTTGAGTGTTCTTGTTGTTTCTTGTTTAATTCTTGTGTGAAAACTCTTGTATTATCTATTTGAATCCAGTACTTTCATTTTTCTAAAGTCAAATCTTTCTTTTTGTAAAAACCGATTATGTTCATCAGCTCTAAACTTATGTTTAAGAGAGGTAAGAACATGATTTGTGAGTAAACCACCAAGGTTTGGGGTTGAGATGATTATGGGGGTTGAAAACTAGATTTTTGGGTATTTTCTTGTTCTTCATCTAATTCTCTTCTTGGATTTGGGGTTTTTTTAAAGTCTAGAGATTCTCAATGGAGATCTCTTTAATCTTAGGGATTTCCTTATCCTAACAAAACTTAGGAAATCCCTTAAAACCAAATCCAAGAGACTAGCTCATCCTTTCCCAAACATCATGGATGCTTAGGGAGCTAGTTAAGCCATCTTTTAAGATCCAAGCTTAATGTTCTTCACCCTATCTTTCCACCAAACATCATGGGTTAGGAGGAAAGGGTGAAGAAAGGATTTACACCACACATCATGGGTAAA
Organism: Alliaria petiolata; assembly: GCA_020283515.1. Taxonomy (NCBI): domain Eukaryota; kingdom Viridiplantae; phylum Streptophyta; class Magnoliopsida; order Brassicales; family Brassicaceae; genus Alliaria; species Alliaria petiolata. The sequence goes on along the minus strand of JAHZTW010000001.1, from coordinate 329,394,546 downwards.
TCTAGTATAGCTTCTTAAGGCTTAGAGATAGCACTAAATTGTGTAAAATTACGTTTTCAAAACCCCAAGTTCGAATTTTCAACCTCCCTAAGATTGAATCCCAACCATGAATCTGTTTTAAACTTTCGAAAACCAAAAACCATTTTCCTTTTGTTCAAAGTTAATTATTTTCCCTAAAATTCTCCTAGATTGCTTAATAATGTAATAGAGTCTTCTAATTTTGTAAAATTGCGTTTTTCCTATTTTTAGTATTTTAAAAATTGCCTAGAGTCTCATTTTACTGTATGGTATTGAGTTGGTAGTCGTTAGAGTTTTAGAAATAGTTTTTGAAAATCTTGTCACGTACATAAAAAATTGTCTAGTTTATCCGGTTTTAGATTTTGATTTTATAAAATTAGTAGATCGGTTGTTTAACCGTTTAGAAGTCATCTAGTAGTTGTATAACCCTTCAGTAGGGATTTTAAAATAGTTTTCGCGCCTGTTTAATCACTGCAAGTAATTTTCATAGGATTGTTCACCAATTAACCCGAATTCTTCTTAGCTTTACTTGAACTCTTGTATTCTTAGTATCTTTCACTAACCCAATTTGGATTGATTCCTAAAGTACTACAACAACAAAACTATGCTTTAGGTTTGATTAAACTTGCTAAAAATCTAGTCATCACAAGGCAACTTCAAAGGCCCACAGCAGCAAGGCAACAAAGGTTATCCTCTTGGTTTTGTTCCTCATCAGCAACAAGGGCAACCTCAACAACAAGATCCGGTACTAACTATGTTCCAACAGTTACTTCAAGGGCAAGCATCCACAAATCAAAAATTTGTGGATATGAACAACAGGCTGGACTCTTCTCTCACTGAGGTATCTACACAAATCACCAACATAAATATCAAGATTCGCCAGCTAGAGAAAGGGAAAGCAAGTTCATGCGGCCAAGGTAGCTTACCCGTCAAGTGTGAGACTAATCCGAAGGAGTATGCGAATGCGATCACTTTGAGGAGTGGGAAAGAGCTACCACCACGGTCTACCCTTGAGCACAATGAGGACATTGTGATTTAAGAGGGGGAGAGTAATCTTTCCAATGATCAAGGGATCACATTTGACGATGTCTACATTGCAAGGCCAAAGAAAGGAAAGGAAGCAGTTTTGGTGAAACCGGTTGAGGAAGCTAGCAAAGAAAAAGAAACTTTCATCCCTCCACCTTACAAGCCTAAGCTCCCCTTTCCTGGACGCTTCAAGAAGCAGTTGGTTGAGAAGCATAGAGCCTTGTTCGAGAAACACTTGAAGAATGTGGAGCTTAAGTTGCCGCTACTTGATTGTCTAGCTATGCTACCGAAATGTGCAAAGTTCTTGAAGGATACACTTGTTAAGAATGAAAAGGAGGGAAACGAGGTCATGATAGTGAGTAAAGATACAGCACCAAAGAAGCTTGGTGACCCAGGCTCTTTCACACTACCTTGCGCTATAGGGAATTTGAAGTTTGGGAACAGCCTTTGTGATTTGGGGGCGAATATTAACCTTATGCCACACTCCACTGCAAAGAAGTTGGGTCTCACGGACTTCAAAGAATGCCACATGTCCCTAGTCCTTGATGATAGAAGCATACGGCTGCAGAAAGGGGTGCTTGAAGACCTCCCTTTGAAGATTAACGATGTCACCGTCCTTACTGACTTTGTTGTCTTGGAGATGGATGAGGAGGACGAAAATCCTCTTGTATTGGAAAGGCCATTCTTAGCTACTGCATGAGCCAAGATCGACGTGAAGCACGGAACGATCTCCCTACACTTGGGCAAGGGTGCAAACTTCAAATTTACTACGAAGGATAGCATGCGAAAGCCGACGATCAACGGTAAAGTTTTCCAAGTGGGTATACGGGAGAGCTGAATCCAAGCGAGGAAGAGAATGCCCTCGTAAACAAAAGAGGTCATGCTGAGAATAAAGACCACGCGGAAGCCAACTTAGTGAGGAAGACAGGTGAAACCGTTACCTTGGTCGGCAAGGGTGTGATAGAGATGGGTTCCTGCTTCTCAGTCTCAATGAAAGAAACAGCTCACTATGAAGACGTGGTTAAGGCTGAAGAAGAACCTCATGGAGAAGGCTTGCCAGCCCTGCTCAGTTGTAAGAAAGAAGAAAGCCACCGGGAGATAGCACCAAGTGAAAGAAAAAGAAAAGAGAACATTCTCAAGTTTCTCTTTGAGACCGATAAGATAGCACCTGAGAGCATCCTGAGTTTGCATCCGTTGGAGCTCAAGGATGACTCCATACTCTGCAAGGTTAAGCGAAAGGGGGGTTCAAAACCGTTTGCAAAAGCAAGATTTCTTCTCCCACTGGGATTGATCAGAAAGGACAAGGGTAAGATAATGGAGATGATGAACACGGTCTACGCCGTGGAGATCCAGCCAGGAATGAGCTCCACTGCAACTCTTACCACTCCAACCACCCCGGCTCCGCGCTAAAGGGAGTAAGAAAAGTCGAGCTAAACGACGTTAAACAAAAGCGCACTTGGGAGACAATCCCATGACTATCCTTGTATATATTCTTTTTCTATTTTATGCTTTTTAATTTAAGTGTGTAGGTACAAGGAGTTGGAGACCAGATGTCATGATCTTGAATTTACCAAGGGCAAGGAAAAGAGAACAGAGGAAATAGATCGAGTGACGGATCGATCTGATTTCTCAATCTCTACAACGAGATCGATGAGAGGATCGATCACCTCACTCGATCTCTGCCAAACGACCTCCCGATCGACTAAAGAGCTCGATCTAAGGAGAATGACCTCAGCCACAAGGAATTCTGAATCGAGAGGGAGACTCGATCTAAGGCTCGATTCAATCACGATCGAGCCTCCGTTCGAGTAAGCCAAGCGATCTCGGTTATTTCGGGCACGAGATCGAGGTCAAGATCGACCAATTTGACTTGATCTCATGCCGAGGTAAGTTTTCAAATTTTCCTCTCTTTCTCTTTCCCTCTCATTTTAAATTTAAATTTTGGTCAAGGCAAGCATCTTTGACCATGAAAAACGTGCCTTGACCACATTTTCCAAAAACCCACTTGCATGCATACATCCAAAAATTTTCTTCCCTTATAAAAGCTTGGTTGCACACTCTCTTCTCATTTTCATGAAAACTGATTTTTCTTAAAAAATATATATATATATAAATAGAGAGAGTTCGAGTTTTTATTTTCAAGGGAAGGAAGCATCTTGCATCCATCTTGTTTCAAAGATAAATGATGCAAACTAGCCTATTCGAATTTTCAAATATTTCCTTTTCATTAGATGGATTAGATGCTATTTGTTAGGGATTATGATTAATTTTTAGAAATATCTAAGTATTAGGGAAATTTTCTAGATTTGATCTTATCTCAAGAAAATTTCATCTTTTATTTATTGTTATATTCGAACCAATCCCTAAAAATCTAGGACTTTTATGCATTAGATTTTAAAGAGTTTGCCTCTTAGAACAACTTTTCTCTCCACCGCCACCTATACTCACTCTTTCTTTGAGAATTTGAATTTCAGGCACAATGGCACCAAGGAAGAGAAGCAGAGATTCAGCAGCTCAAGAGGAAACTCAGAAAGTGGTGGAAGAGAGGGTGAAATGGAGTAAGGAGGAGAAGAATGAAAGGAAGCGGTTAGAGAGGTTGCGGTTTGAGCCTACAAAATTCGCGAGTAGGGATCTCTTGCAAAAGCTGGGTTTGTTAGAAGCTTATCAGCTGCTCATGGACATGGGTCTAGCTTGCCTATCAAGAATGGACTGTCCAACCTACCTGATGAGGACATCAAGTCATCATCAGCCAAGGAGCACGGAACCTGGAGTCATAAGGAGAAGAGCATGAATCTGAGGAGGGCTAAGGGGACATGTGAGCTGAGTTTAGCTCAAAGGGAAGCTAAGGCTTACAAATGGGTTGTGAGCATTTGTACTCTTTTTCCTTATCCTTGGTTTTATCCCAATGGGTTTTACAGGAAAGGTTTTAATGAGGCAAATTGGTTCACATGTTTTAAACCCATCCAAAGCTCCCATGGACCTGATATAGACTTACGACCATTCATCGAGCCATTTCGGCCAGGCCAAGATGAACCAAGCAGCAAATCCAATTGTTTTAGATTCTCAACTCATCAGAGGTCCACGGAGAGTTGGAATCAAGACCAAATTCATTTTGGTTTAGGAGATATTAATTTTACAAGTTGGGTGAACCGGAGCATTCCCGATTTGGACATACGTGCGTTAATTGGAGGATTACGACCGAACCAGAAGGAATTAAGCTATGAACCGAATTGTTGTGGAATCTTGACTTAACCTGGAAGCTTTTCGAATTGGAATCACAGCAATAACGGTTCAGGTTTGAAAGTTGTCCTTTTTCTAAACCAGAGGATCCTCGGCTTGCTTTATTTGGATCCAAAGGTATTCAACATGTTCACACTTGGTGTCTTAACTCTCCAACGGCTATATCCTCATTACTGCTGCGTTTTGGAGACTTATTCCATGATTCTGGACGTCCCAGGACATCACACATTCACACCCAAGCTCTCAAGACTCAAGCATTATCACGACTTACCTTATTTGGCCGATTTTATACATAAAGCCTCCAACGGCTAGTTCTTTAATTTCTTTTATTCCTTTCTTTCTTTTATAGATTTAGAACGTTATTATGAGCCTATATAAGCTTCATCTAGTCGTTAATTTGTAAGGACCTTTTGAATATACATTTTTAATAAACATAAGTTTTCTTTTCAAAGTAAAAGTCTTTGAAGTTGTTTCTCTATTCTTTAGTTCTTAAGTGTGTGATTCACTTTGGTTCTATTGAAGCCACGAATCAGATTGTTTGAGTGATTCAAACACTCTAGTTCTCCCACTTATTGAGCGAGTCAGTCATCATCCATCCTCCATCTCTACCATCTTTTTCACCTTCCGCAAGATTAAGCTTGAAATCTCTTGGTCATCAAGAGATCATAATTTGGAGTGATTCCAATCTTATATCATCTGGTATCAGAGCTTCAAAAGCTCCTACCCATCAGGTTGTATCTTTTCAACCTCTAACTTTAATTTTCTGTTTTTTTTTTTGTTTCTTATGCTTTAAATTATAAACCAAAATCAAAAAAAGAATTGCAATTGTTTCTGATTTGCTCTTTTTCGTTTTCATTAGCATAAAATCAAAAAAAAAATTGTCTTCTATTTTGTTTCTGTTTAATTATCATTCATTGCATCAAAAAAAAAAAAAAGAATTAGATCTCTTGTTCATTGAGTTGTTCTGCGATTTGTTCTTGTTTTATTTCTGCATTCATTCAAAAGAAAAAGCCAAAAGAGAGTTAATTGTCATTGAATCCATTTTGTCATCTCATTTTCCTTAAAGCCGTGTTTTGTTATCATTTCAAAAAAAAAAAAAAAAAAAACTCATTTACGGCATTCCCATATCTCATTTGTGCATTATTAGTATTGCCATATTTGACTTGTCGTTTGAATTATTACCATAAGACTCATTCTCTTTAAAAGTCGCATATCATTATCATAACTGCTCGTTTATTCTTGATTCTACCGTAGAAGTAAACCTTGCGTGCGTATTTGCATCCATATTTGCAATTTCTTGTACTCATATTTGTTAAATCAACCGTTGCATTCATTTAAGAGTCAAAAAAAAAAAAACATTTTACTTGAGTTATTTTCTATCACCATCCATATAAGTCGAACTCTTTGCATTTTATTTTGAGTATTACATTCATTTAGTCATCCATCATTTTGAGTATTTTATTTTGAACGTTGCATTCATTTTGTTAGTCAAAAAAAATTATTATTTCATAGCCTTAGTCATTGTCACGCCATTGATTTATTGATTCTCTTGTTGCAAGGTACAAAACCCGAGAATTATGGCCTATGATGATGAAGTAAGTGAGTACAATACATCTGAGATAGATTGGGGCGAAGAAGAGAACCACTCTTGGAATGGAGGTGGAGAATCCGACAACAACTCTTGGACAGAAACTGATTCTGAAATCAGTAGGGAGGATGAAGAAGAGTTTGTTGAAGAGACTTGGACAGAGGAAGCTGCCTCAGAAGTTGACTACAAAGAGGAAGCAGAACCTCACCAAACTGAGCCAGAGTTTGAAGAAAGCTATGAGGAGGAAGCAGAGCAAAACCGAGAAGATCGGTCTGAAGCACATTATGAAGAAAAGTCAGAACAAGAAGAATATGAGCCTGAAGATGCATTTGAAGAACAGAATGCCCACACTAGTGAATCATGGCTTGAGAAAGTCCTAGAAGAAACATGGGATGATAAGACTGATTCTGAAATCAGTTACAGTGATGAACTAGAGTGTGAAGAATTTTTCAGCAAGCAATCATGGGAAGATGAAGGCATGAACGTGGCTGAGACTTGGGGAGAAGATGAACCAGAAGCTAGCTTTGATGGAGAGTTAGAGCTTGAAGAGGAATGTCATCAAGAAGAGTCTTTTCAAGAGGAGCCATACCACATTTGTTTTTCAGGTCGCCATCAAGGGCCAGAGGGTTACTTAAGATGGGAGAAAGACATAGAGGAATGGTTTCAAGCAAACCAAGTTCCAGAGGAGGAGAAGACGATTATTGCTGAGGAAACCTTAACTGATGAAGCTATTCAACATTGGGAATTGGATGCTAACCTCAGATGCGATCTTGGAGTACCAGAATCCACTTGGGAAGAAATGAAGCAACTCTTACATGAGGAGTTTGTGGGAGAAGCTGAAGCAGAACCATACTATCCAAGTGCTTATCCCATTTGCGAGCCAAGGCGATGGATTACAGCAATACCACCAAAGAAGAACTTCAGTACCAACGCAGGGAAGACAATGGTGACAACCATGGAAGAGCCACAAATACCAAAGGCTAAGAAGGCACAACCAATAGATCAGAAAAGAAAAACTCAGCCAAAGAAGAGTTCACCATTAGATTCATTACAACTTCTCAAACCACAAGTTACTTGCCAGTGGTTCAAGGGAGCTTTACAACTGAAGAAAGCAGAGAAAACAGAGCAAAGGCAGAATCACAAGATGAAAGAAAAACTGCAAGAGAAAATCTATGCCTCAAGTTCGAACACTTTAGAAACGCCACCAGCAGCACCACACCAAGGTAAGTGTTTTAATTCTAATAAAATTAAGGTCCATGCATGTTATAGATGTCATAAAAGAGGGCACTATGCTGCAAATTGTCCATCTAGAAAAATATTGAAAAAAACATCACTAGGAAAGACGCTGAAATTATCTGAAACAAGTGATTGTTTGATTCAATTTAATCTAGTAAGTTCCAGTTCTAGTATCATACACTTGTCTTTGCCAAAGAGTTTTGATCCAGGAATAAACAAAGAAGAAGGAACTACAAGCAGAGATGAAGAGCTACAAGAAACAGTTCGAATCTCTACACTAAGTGGTGGCTGTCCTAGAAAAGCTTTAGACACTTATGAATCAAAGAAAGGCAGCAACCGTAGCACTCCAACAAGCCAAGAGCAAATCATGATCCAACTCGTTAATAATATTATTGTGAGTTTAAGTTTCAAACAATATGTTTGTATAGTCGTAAAACCAGATATAATGCACTTGTTTCTTGAGATATTTGCAGGTACTAAGGGAGTAAATTACAAAGAGGTTCCATCCGATAAGCACTTGTTATTATCACAAGACAGATTGACATCAACGGAGAATAAAACAAAGGCATTTAGAAAAGAGGTTACAACGATTCAACCACTCAAGAGAAGCAGAGATGCACCAAACCAGAACATTGGAGTAATCCTATCTTACCTGCTCAAAGGAAAACCCCCAGATGTCCCACACATCACCAAACCCAAAACATACCAAGGTAAGACCCTAAGTTCCCAAAAGCGAATGAAAGCTAACTTGCTTTCCCTTGGTGCAGGAAATATCGTTTCGAGGTCGAAACCTTTTCAAGAGGGAGAGTATGATGAGGACATCAAGTCATCATCAGCCAAGGAGCACGGAACCCGGAGTCATAAGGAGAAGAGCATGAATCTGAGGAGGGCTAAGGGGACATGTGAGCTGAGTTTAGCTCAAAGGGAAGCTAAGGCTTACAAATGGGTTGTGATCATTTGTACTCTTTTTCTCATCCTTGGTTTTATCCCAATGGGTTTTCCAGAAAAGGTTTTAATGAGGCAAATTGGTTCACATGTTTTAAACCCATCCAAAGCTCCCATGGACTCGATATAGACTTACGACCACTCATCGAGCCATTCCAGCCAGGCCAAGATGAACCAAGCAGCAAATCCAATTGTTTTGGATTTTCAACTCATCAGAGGTCCACGGAGAGTTGGAATCAAGACCAAATTCATTTTTATTTAGGAGATATTAATTTTACAAGTTAGGTGAACAGGAGCATTCTCGATTTGGACATACGTGTGTTAATTGGAGGATTCCGACCAAACCAGAAGGAATTAAGCTATGAACCGAATTGTTTTGGAATCTAGACTCAACCGGGAAGCTTGTCGAATTTGAATCACAGCAATAACGGTTCAGGTTTGAAAGTTGTCCTATTTCTAAACCAGAGGATCCTCGGCTTGCCTTATTTGGATCCAAAGGTATTCAACATGTTCACACTTGGTGTCTTAACTCTCCAACGGCTATATCCTCATTACTGCTGCGTTTTGGAGACTTATTACATGATTCTGGACGTCACAAGACATCACACATTTACACCCAAGCTCTCAAGACTCAAGCATTATCACGACTTACCTTATTTGGCCGATTTTATACATAAAGCTTCCAACGGCTAGTTCTTTAATTTCTTTTATTCCTTTCTTTCTTTTATAGCTTTAGAACGTTATTATGAGCCTATATAAGCTTCATCTAGTCGTTTATTTTAAGGACCCTTTGAATATACATTTTTAATAAACATAAGTTTTCTTTTCAAAGTAAAGTCTTTGAAGTTGTTTTTCTATTCTTTAGTTCTTAAGTGTGTGATTCACTTTGGTTCTATTGAAGCAACGAATCAGATTGTTTGAGTGATTCTAACACTCTAGTTCTCCCACTGATTGAGCGAGTCAGTCATCATCCATCCTCCATCTCTACCATCTTTTCCACCTTCCGCAAGATTAAGCTTGGAATTTATTGGTCATCAAGTGATCATAAGTTGGAGTGATTCCAATCTTATATCACTACCCCGAAGCCACGCTCCATTTCCTTTCCACCTTGGACCTCACATATGAAAATCCGAGTACCCCAACTCCATCCGAAGGGCATGTCACGTTCAAAATAAGGAGGCAAGCTTACCATCTCTCCATCTCTGAACTTTGCAAAGCCTATGGTCTCGAGGCTGAAGCCACACTTGTGGATTTCCCACGGCTCAAGTCGGCAAATACCCTATGGGACTTGGTTAGCGATGGAGATTACAAGCACAACACCGCCAAGATCAAGAAGGTGAGGAATCCCGTGCTGAGGTACACCCTCAAGCTGCTTGCCAACACGTTCAGTGGGAGATCCACATCCCCAACAGTCACCAAGAATGAACTGTGCTTCCTCTTCCAAGGGGTGAAGAAGATTGTGTGCGATAGTGAGGAGAACGAGAATCCTATGGAGGATGAGCTTGGGGAAGACGTCAACTACGTCTGCATCTTGGCTTCCTCTTTGGTCATGTACAAGGCTTGGGCAATGAGATGCAAGGCAAGCTCTGCACTAATTGTAGGGTTTCTCACGCTATTGTTCACACAAGCCTGAGTACCCTTAGCTGATTTTGAGCCTTGTGCGGAGCGTGCCTACATGGATCAGACCTATATGAATCACACTGATTCCTTAGGTCATGATCCAGATCCAGGGTATTATGCTTACCTTTTCTACAATCATACCCATGAGAAGAAGGTTTGCATTCTGCCCAATCCGCAAGAGACGCATCTACAAAGCATCGGCACGATCGAGTTCCGGCCGAGTGATGAAGAATGCTTTGCACCTCTCGGAGACATGGCACCCCCACCTCAGCTAGCTCGTACTCCATCAGAGTCCCCTCCTACAGACGCTGAGATGCCACCAAGCTTCGAACTCCCCAAGTTGGACTATGAGCCGCACACCAAAGCTGAAAAGTTCCTTGCCTCGGTTGTAGAGATTCAACGCAAGGTGAACAAATGGCAAGGGAAAATGATCAAGAAGCTGGTAAAGAAGGTCAAGATTCTCCAAGGGAGAAGCTCTTCAGAGATGAGCTTGAGTGATGAAGCCGAGCAAGTGGGTGAAACGGCGGGAAGACACTCGACCGTAGGTATTGCAATCTGAGAGCCTCGAGACGGCGATCAAGTTGGACGGTTCTCCCTCCAAGAGCGTCCAACCCGGAGCAAAGATAAAGGCATCCTCCAAGACACTGCAAGGAAGAGCAGGAAGACCGGAGCTACCTCAAGCTGCGGTCATGCCTAGCTCCGAGGTACCAAACAACCACCATTGTAAATATCACGCATCTTTTTATTTTTGCTTTGAATTTTAATCTCCTCTTGAATTTGTTTGACACCGAGACGGTGTCATTCAAGTTTGGGGGGAGAATGTGTGCTTTGACATGTTTTATTTGGATCTTATTTCGTGTTTGCATTTTTGAGTCTCATGCATCCATCTAATTGCATAGAAAAATACAAAAAAAAAAATCAGAAAAATTTCAAAAATTTCAAAACAAATTCATGTAGCTTGCATTTGCATTTTAAAACATGTTAGGATTGAGTCTAGAATTTTTCTCATTTAGTTTGTTTGCATATGCATTGGGAGCAATGATGAGCTTATCCTTGTAGATTTTTAACTCTTGTAATCAATTCAATACCCTAGTTAGCAGTTCTTTGATGTTTGTGAATAAATTTGAAAGTAAGGAAGAACCATGCTTGGACCACCTCATTTGTCACTAGTTTTTGGTTGAAATGTGTCTTGAAATTGATTGCCAACTCTACTCACTTAAACCGAATTTTGACATTTAATTATTATGCTTGCACTGAAAGTAAATTCATGGATTAAAATACTTGAGCTTTCTTATCCACTTTACCACCCTTTTTGCTAGCTCAAGTAGCACCCCTACCATAAACCAACCTCCTTTGAAGCCAAATGTTCTTGTGTGATTATTTGTGAGGTCTTTATTTCGATTGAACTTAGCATAAAGTGTTAGGTTTGGGACGACAAGTAACGACTTTCATGTAGTTTCTAGCCTCGCATTTTGGGGCTAGCCTTAGGCTCAGGATTTGGGGGTTTGTTGGCCGTGGTACTATTTGTTGCTTGGTGGAAAAGTTTGGAAAGGAAGAGATGTGAATAAAGGGCTTGCTGAAAATAAGGGGAGACATTGGTTTGAAATGGAGAGACTTGGGTATAAAGAAGAATAGATCATGGTAAAAAGGAAAGTACTAGGTGATCTTAAGCAATAGAAAAGAGCCGAAAAGGGCCAAATTCAAATAAAAAAATTATATATAAAGGCTACCTAGAGTTAAAAAGAAGAGCTAAGTGAATAAGTTAAGACTATTTCATTCGCCGAGAATAATAGGTTGAAGAAGTTCCCCTTAGAGCTTTAAAAGGAAGAAAAGTGTTTGAAATTCAAAATGTTTAGCAAGGCACAAAGAGCCTTGGGAGAAAGGGTAGATTATAGAGGGTTGAGTGAGCTAAAAAAAAATGAATTAGAGGGGTTAAGAACCATTGATAGCATTTCAGGTAGATGATAGTCTATCCTTGTATGCATCAGTTGTTTCTTACCTTTAGCATTATGCATATACTTCAATCTTTTTGAGTGTTACCCTTACTTAAAAGAAAAACCGGATGAATTGAGATCATTTTTATCTCAAAACCCAGTCCCTTAGCCAAATGAATTTACTTGCCTTGCAATGTCATGATTCATGGTTTCATACTTAATGAATGTTAAAGAGTTGGTTTGATAGGGAGACTTGTTTTGATTAAATTCTTAGTGCACTTGAACGTTAAGATGGGCATGGCTAACTCTTTTGGAGAAGGAAGTATTCACATGCATTCTAGAACTAAGAACTAGGATATTGAGTTGATCATTATTGTTAACTATCTTGGATATTGAGCTCCCACTTTTAAACCTCTCTCTCGAATTTGTCTTTGTTTGCTTGAGGACAAGCAAAAAAGCAAGTTTGGGGGAGTTGATATACTCATATATTTCACCCATTTAGATTGCATGTAGGATATATTTGCATTCATATTGCATTCATACTTAGAGAAATTGTAAACTTTGTCTCATTTTATGTCCTAGAGCACTTTGCATTAGCATTTGCATGTTTCTTGCATTTCTGCATCATTTTCAGGTTGTTTTGGATACACTAGAGCCATGGAGAGTGCGTGGTTATGCCAAGGAGCGTAAAGGAGCTTATGGACACTTGGAGAACTCGGCCATGCATCAAGGGAACCGAGATCGAGAGGTAGATCGAGCTAGGCAGGTCGATCTAGACGTGATCGATCAGAAGATCGAGACAAGCGGGTCGTTCCAAGAAAGAAGATCGAGGTCAAGATCGACCAAGGAGATCGATCGCGAGTACGGACACGAAAACTGAGTCCGAGAAGAACGAGAGCAAGATCGATCTCGCGACTCGATCATCCAAGGATCGACTACACGATCGATAGAAGTACTCGATCCATCGGACTGGATCGACCCGACGATCGAGCAAGGGAAGGCATTCTGCGAACACGATCGAGCAGAAGATCGACGACCGAGCCCGATCTCCAACCTTTACCGGACAGCTTGCATAATTTGGATTTTAGCGTGGGGACCATTTCCTCTTTGGTATAAAAGAAATATGACCTATTTTTGGTCATATATCCTTGGTTACACTTTGTCTCCTTCTTCTTTTAGACAGAAAATCGCCATTGTTTGTTTCCAAGCTTTTTCACTTTCATAAAACCCTAATCTTTTTATTTAATCTAGCATTTCTTTTAATCTCTTTTGGTTAATCGATTATTCATGTCTAGCTTATCATTCTCTACGTTTTGGTATGCACTAGTTATGATTTGTGAGTAAACCTCCAAGTCGGTTTACGGATGGGGTGATTGATGGGGTTTAAGGGTTTAAGCTTTGGACTTTTTTTGCTCTTAATATCTTCTCTTCTTGGATTTTGGGTGTTTCATGCTTAGGGACTCTTGAGAAAGATCCCTCTGATTTCAGGGGTTTCCTTGTCCTAGAAAGATCTAGGGAATCCCTTAAAACCGAATCCAAGAGGCTAGCTCATCTTTTCCCAAATGCCATGGATGCTTAGGGAGCTAGTTACGCCACGTTTTTGAGATTTATGCATCAAGCTTTTCATCTTTTCTTTCCACCATGAACCATGGGTTAGGAGGAAAGGGTGAGGAAGGGATTCATACCACACGCCATGGATGAACCTAACTGTGTAGATCTTGTTTTCAAAAACACAAAGTTTAAATCTTGAACCTCCTTGAACAGGATCCCCATCCGCGAATCCTCTGTTTAAGTCTTCGAATTCCTAAATTGATATCTCTGTAAATTACATGTTTTTAACACATATTTCATGCTAGTTAGGACTTCATTCTTGCACTTTCATCTTAGTTTTCATCACGTCTTCACTCATGATAGGATTAGATGCATTAGGTTAGGTTTTTGCATAGTCTTGCATGTTTGGAGTGTTTTCTCAGGTGCTTAGGATGGTCCGAAGAAGAAACCAAGAAGGGAGATCACAAATGGAGGATAAACAAGCGCACGATGAACCTCGATGAGTAGCACCCCGGAGCGAAGTTTCATCAAGAGGATTCCACGAAGATAGATATCGGAACAAGGCAACGGGAAGTACCCGATTCGCGTAATGAGTAAGGCGAGCCTTCACGAGAGGATCCCGAAACACCTGCCTGATATGGAGCCTACCCGAAGAATCGAGAGAGTTAGCATATCGGTTTGCTCACCACGACTTGAGCCCGAAACGCTAAAGTTCAAAATAGTACCATTTCGGGAAAGTGGTCCCAACATTTTAGGTTTTTTCTCTTTTATGTATAAATACATTGTCTCCCACTCTTATCTTATCATCACGTTTTCTAGTTTTACTTTCTGTCTTCTCTTTCAAAACGAGAACTACTGATAGACTCATAATTTAACATATTGTAGCATTCATTTTAGATAGTTTTGCATGTACTTTTGCATTCATTTAGCCACTTTTATTCTCATTTGCATCCATATTAGAGTTTAATGAGTTTTAGCATAGGTTGTTGCATATTTGTACATATTGAGTCCTTATTAGGTGTTTTGGAGGCTTGGAGGACCATATAGAGTTTCATGGATGATCAAGGGGAGGAAGAGAAGCAGCCAAATGAGAAGCAGAAGTCTTTTAGAAGCATATCGAGCATTTGGAGGCGCAAAATGTATGTGTCCGGAAGAAGACCTTTCACTGAGATTCAGACTCCAAAGCCTTGTTAAGAGTTGTATAGGATCCAGAGTGCTTTCTATTGCCGTTGGAACCAAGTCATTCCGACCCGTGGTTAGAAAGTTACATCGATTTTGGTTCGGATCGACGAGTTGGATCGACGAGCTGCTCGAACCAAACATCCAGGGGTTGGGTTCGACGAGTTGGATCGACGAAGGTGGTCGAACCAAACATCCAGGGGTTCGGTTTGACCAGTTGGATCGACGAACCTGGTCGAACCGAGCACACATTTTTTTTCCGGGTACAAATCGGATCAAACGAAGACTTTCCGTCCGATTCAGCCTTCGAGCTCTTCATGAAAGTTGTAGGTAATTGAATCATCTTTCATTTGGAGGTGGTTTCATGTCATTATGAGCTGTGGTTAGGGAGATATGGCGATTCCCGCAAGACTGCTACCCTAGGTCAAAACCCGGTTTGTTCCGGGTTGACCCGGTTTGACCTCCTTCCCTATAAATACTTAAAAACCTAATTTTTATGTATCTTCTCTTGGGCTTAAACAGAAAAACGCCCCTTTGGGGTTTTGAGGAGATTTTTGAGATTTCTTTTATGTTTAATTTAATTTGATTCTTCTTTCTTCTAATCTTTCTTTCTCTAATCATTTAATCATGTTTACTAACATTTCATTCATGAGACTTGTTGGTTTATCCATGTTTAGTGAGTAGTCTCTTAGAAACTTGGGGATGGGTTAGATTTAGCGTTTTCTAATAGTTCAATCTTGCAATCTAGGTTAGATTCTTTCATATCTCTTCTTATTAAGGAGTTCTTAATGCCAAATAGCTAATGTTTTGCTATTTTGGATCATAAGCATTTCACACACCCACCAAGTGTTTGATGAAATGCTTGAACCACTTTTTTTAGAGATTTACATTCCTAGCCTAAGACATTAGTTGCCTAGGGTGTTTATCATGCCATTTAGACTCATGTTTAATGCTTGCTAATAATTTTAATGCTAACACATCATTAGTTCATTAAGGTGATTAGGAAAGGGATTAGTACCACACATCATGGATTAGTCTTAATTAGTGTTCTAGGCATAGAGAAAGCTTGTTTGAGTTGCTTAAATGATTGGAAGGTTGGCCATTTAGATGCTCAAATCAATGATTCCATCCCTAGGTTTCGTTTTTAGTAATTTGTTAATCTTAATTAGTAGTTAATTGCGTAATTAGTACTTGATTAGTAGTAATTAAGGCTTAGTTTCATATAATTGAACTTGTAGTGTCTTTCTTAGGTTGTGTTTTGCTTTTAATTGTTGATTGTCATCTTAAACCTTTTAACTTAGCTTAGCTCAAACCAAACTTTGCATTCTTATTGAATCATCTCGCAAAATGGATTGATACCTCAAGTATTGCAATGATATGAGCAATTGAGGAATTGCTAACAAGACCTAAAAATTCTTGTTTCAACTACTTTGTATTTTCACCATTGAAGCTTGTTTCAAAGCTTTGATTTTTATGCAATCTTGAAGTTTTAAGTATTATCGCTTAGTGTATTTCAAGAAAGGTTCTTCCTTTTCTTATTTTCGACTAACTTACAACCCATAAGTTACCTTCTTATCCTCATGGATATTGAGGTTTCTCAAATGGCGCGTGAGTAGTCTCTTTAGGATTTTGATGGGTTGAAAGGACCAAGGGACTCTCGGGTTTATATTTATTGCTTAGCTAAAACATAAAGTTAGATTCTTTCTGGTTTATCATTCCCAAAGCTTAGTCTAGTTTGGCCATCTAGCCTAAAGTCCATAGGCGGCTTGACATGAACGCCACGTGCTTGCTTAGCCGGATCCATGAACAAGAGTTTGATTCCTTAGGCTAAGACTAACCATCTGTCTAAGGGTCTTACGGTTCAATAGGGATGTTGCAGATGCTTGTTTCTTCTATTGTACCGCTTTGCCAGAGCTAGTCTATGGTGATAGAGATTCAAAGAGTTTAGACCCAAACACTATGGGCTAAACGATTTGAGGATCCCTTTACCTAAGAATCATCATCAAAAGACCAAGTCTTGTTGTGATCCAAAAGCTTTAGCTTGATAAAACATAACCGAGAGTTACCTAGTTAATAAAACCCATCTTGATCCTTCTTTTATCTTGAAAGCTTATCTTTTTACCGTTTAAATCTCTAGTTTCTGCTTAGTACCTTTAAAGTTATTTTATTTACGCTCTTGAGTGACACAAGATCTATCCTTTAGTCGGTTTAGGTAGTAAAGTCTCAATCTTTACCCATTTCGGACTTGACTTATGACACCGATATGACCGATCTGTTCACTAACGCTCCAAAAATGGTTTGATACCCCATACACTATACTGCATACGGTTAACAGTGTTGAGACATTGTTAAAAATGAGAAAAACCTATTTATCAATTGGCGCTGTTGTCGTTGGGAGAAAGTTTAGTCATTTCGGTACTAGGTCGTTATAAGGACAAGTTTCAATTTTTCCCGTCATTTAATACTTTTACTCGCATATCTCTGTTTTGACAGGTACAACAAATCTTGTTCCCCGAATAGACGATATCCACCTGCTCGAAAGATCAGCTAGACGAAATCGGGAACAAGCCGAAACAGTTCACCTTGTGACGATGGAAAACCATCAAGGTGCTCAAGGAGCTGCGGGCGCAGCTGGTGCACAAGGCCACCAGGGACCACAAGGTCCACAAGGCGTACAAGGCGTTCAAGGACAACCTGGTGTTGCAGCTGCTCCAAGGGCTGTGAGACAAATCGGTGCGGGAGATGCACTGATATCGACTACAAGCCGACACAGTATCCAGCCACCACCAGTGCAGAACGACAATTTCGAGATCAAAAGTGGTCTCATCTCCATGGTGCAGAACAACCGATTTTTCGGTCTGCCCTTGGAAGACCCACTTGACCATCTCGACCAGTTCGACCGTGTCTGAGCCATGACCAAGATCAACGGAGTAAGCGAAGATGGATTCAAGCTGCGTTTGTTTTCCTTCTCACTAGGGGACAAAGAACACGCATGGGAGAAGACACTGCCCCACGGATCCATTACGTCGTGGGCCGATTGCAAGAAGGCTTTCCTGACAAAGTTCTCCTCCACATCGAGGACAGCCCGATTGAGAAACGAAATCCGTAGTTTCACTCAGAAATCCAATGAGACCTTCGGTGAAGCCTAGGAGTGACTCAAGGGTTACACCACTCAGTGCCCTCACCATGGATTCAGCCAAAAATCACTCCTCAGTACACTATACCGAGGTGTCATTCCCAAGATTCGGATGTTGCTCGATACGGCGAGCAGTGGAAACTTCCTAGCAAAAGACGTTGAAGACGGTCTCGAGGTGGTTGAAAACTTAGCTCAGAGTGACTCCTCTTACCACGAAGACTATGACAGATCCAACCACGGTTCCAAAGAAGAAGTGGATGGAAGGCGGAAGGTGATCAAAGAGCTCAATGAGAAGCTTGACAAGTTACTACTCGTCCAAACTCAAAAAGAAGTCCATTTCGTGGAAGAACTCACTCAAGTCCAAGAAGGGGAAAGATAGATTCCGTGGTAGAGCACCAAGCCAAACATCTTCGGATGGTTCGGGGGATGACGAGCAGCATGTACCGGAGCAGCTCATGGACGGTACAAGTGAGGTTCATCAAGGAGAAACCAGCATTGGCAGCGAACGTGTTCATACCGACACAGCCATGTTCCGCTTTGATCCACATTGTCCGGGAATAATCTTCGAAGGGAGCTCCGTCCTGAAGAACGAGTCGCTCGACCAACTCGAAATCGGATTGTCCAAGTCAAGCATCCGATCATCGAGCCAAGTTCCTACGATAAGTATATGTTCGACCCATTCGACTTTTTTTTCGGTCAAAAGCTTTCTACTCGAGCTAAAGGATTAAAGGAAGAGATTGAACGTGAGATAACTCGGTTTGACCAAGCTGATTGCATCATGGCCGAGAATGCTTATGTTTGTTCCATCCGGTACAAGGCAGACTTCTGATTTGTTCAGCAGACTTCTGAATTGTTCGGCAGACTTCTAAAATGTTTAGCAGACTTCTGAAACGTACAGCAGACTTCTGGTTGGGAAGCATCAGGCAGCCGAAGGGTTAACTTAAGCATTGGGCATGAATTCAAGTTTTGACCAAGGAATTAATTCTAGTCTTTGTTTTCATTTTCTATGTTTAGAAAATCCACAAAACTTAATTTCTCTTTTCTTTTTCTGTGTTGAGAATTCTATAAGTATTTGTAAGATTCATTCTAATAAAATATCGAACTTTTTATCTTTTTCTTTTGAGAGAAATCTCTTTGTTCATCTTGAACATTTCGTTGAGTTTGGCAAGGGTTACTTCCAAACGCAGAAAATCTCCTAAGATCTGTGGTTAAGGGTTACTTCCTCGATTCCGTGGAGTGGAGAATACCAAGAGACTTCTGCATCTCTTGACGGTCTCATTCGATCCACCATCTATCCAATATATCTGATCTATCCGATCGATCCAACGCGCCAACAAAGAGCATAATCCATCCAAGGGTTCCATTAAGTGGTATCAGAGCCTCTCTTTGTTGGTAAAGCTGTTCATCTTCTTTTCTTCTTAATCAAAAAAAAATATCTATATAGTCTGATCTCTTCTCCCTCTTTCCGTTGTAAATCCGGGCCATCCTCTACCCTCTTTTATATAAAAAAAAAAGAAAAAAAAAAAAGAAAGGAAACCGAAAAGGTTTAAGACAAACTGGGGAGAAATCCAGTTTGTGAGGGTGGTGGAAGAGAAATCCTGCTGGCTGAGGAGAAATCCAGTCAAGAGGTGGCTAAACGGATTTCCCTTCAAAATTTATGTATTTTCTTTCTCATTTGTTTCGTGGGAGTATTTGTTGGATTTGGCTTGAATTGTTTGATAAGAACATCGAGAAATTAACTCAGTGTGATCACCATAAAATCAGTGAGCAAAACACGTGTGTGGGTAAGGCAATAAACACTTGAAAGAAAGAGAGCTTTTGCTAATCGTTTGTTAAGTAATTTTCAGGAAAACAATGAGTCATAGAGGAAAAGAAGGAAATAGCAATTCTGGATCCGGATTGTCTGGTTTACAAATGAAAGCACTAACCGAACATTTGATGAGATCTATGAACGCAGGTCTTGAAGAGGTTCATGTTAGGCTTGACAAAATCTAGGAGGATCAACAAGGCGAAGCGCGGCCATCCCAAAGAAGGAACCGGGAAAGGAGACATAGCCGTTCCTTTGACGGTCATGAAGAAGAAGAATTCGATGACAACCGTTCTACCTTCCGGGCAAGGAGAGGCCATAGCAACCGAGATGAAGAGAACCCGTTCTCTAGAAGGTCAGATGATGGACTCGGTGGTCTCAAGCTCAAAATTCCATCCTTTGCAGGTAAGAATTAACCTGATACATATTTGGAATGGGAAAGAAAAACGAATTGGTTTTTGATCGTCAAAAGTTCTCAGAACTTAAGAAAGTTAGACTTGCTGCCTCAGAGTTTAATGGCTA
This sequence comes from Alliaria petiolata, assembly GCA_020283515.1. Lineage (NCBI taxonomy): Eukaryota > Viridiplantae > Streptophyta > Magnoliopsida > Brassicales > Brassicaceae > Alliaria > Alliaria petiolata. The sequence continues at coordinate 329,374,744 of JAHZTW010000001.1, read as the reverse complement.
TGCCATTAGTTGGTATGATCAAGGTTTTCCACTTAGGAGAAGAAAAGGTGAGAGACCAATAACTACTTGGCAAGAACTAACCGAACTAATGAGAAAGCGATTTGTTCCAAGTCATTATAACAGTGATCTTCATCAAAGGCTGAGACGTTTGACTCAAGGCACAAAGAACGTGGAAGATTATTTCCAAGAGATGGAGATGCTTATGCTTAAGGCGGATGTAGAGGAAGACATGGATGCAACCTTGGCTCGTTTTCTTGCAGGTTTGAACCGGGAAATTCAGGACCGGCTGGAACTTCAAGAGTTTGAAAGTGTTGAGGACATGCTCCACAAAGCCATCTTGATAGAACAACAAGTCAAGAGGAAGGGTTTTTCAAAACCAGCCTAGTTTTCGAGATAAAGGTAAATCTTTTACTTCTGAGTTTAAGACTAACCAACCTTCTCGTTTTGACAAAGGTAAAACCGTGGAATCCACAAGTAGAGCCAGAGATATCAGGTGCTTCAAGTGTCAAGGATTAGGACATTATGCAAACAAATGCCCTAACCAAAAGGTGATGATTCTACTTGAGAATGGAGAAATAGAGTCCGAAGCTGAAAACGATGAAAAGGAGGACACCGGACCTATCTTCGATGAAGAAGAGCCTTATGATTATCCGGCTCAAGGAAATCTTCTAGTGACCATGAGATCACTAAGTGTGCAGCCCAAAACCAATGAAACCGAACAAAGGGAGAACCTTTTCCATTCTCGCTGTTTCATAAATGATAAAGTCTGTTCATTAATCATTGATGGTGGGAGTTGCACTAATGTTGCTAGTGATGTGCTTGTCAGGAAACTCGGATTGGAAACCAGACCGCATCCGAGACCATTCAAGCTTGAATGGCTGAATGAAGACGGTGTTCAGCACGTCAAGGAACAAGTCACGGTACCAATTACCATTGGCCGATACCAAGATGAGATCATATGCAATGTTTTGCCTATGGATGCGAGCCATATACTTTTAGGACGACCTTGGCAGTTCGATAAAAAGGCTGTGCACGATGGCTACACCAATCGGCATATGTTCGATCATCAAGGCAAGAAGATCACTCTTATTCCTTTGTCGCCATCCGAAGTTCACCAGGATCAGCTGCAGCTTAGAAAGAGCCGTGAACTTGAGAAACAACAGGAAGCAGCTAATGCACCGGTCAAAAGGTCCAACTTCTACATTAAACCAAGTCAGGTAAAGAAAACTTTGTTTTCCAAACCTTCTCTCATTTTACTTGTGTTTAAAGAATCACTAATGGCCACTAACTCTACACCGGAGCTGCCGAGTGAACTTAAGCCGTTGATGAGCAGGTTTCAGGATGTGTTTCCGGAAGAAACTCCGAGTGGATTGCCACCTATCCGTGGGATAGAACACCAAATCGATCTAGTTCCCGGAGCGTCTCTTCCAAATCGCCCTGCTTACCGTACCAACCCAGTTGAAACCAAGGAGTTGCAAAGACAAGTGGATGAGTTGATGGGAAAAGGCTACATCAGAGAAAGCCTCAGTCCTTGTGCCGTTCCCGTACTGCTCGTGCCTAAGAAGGACGGATCTTGGCGGATGTGCGTGGACTGCCGAGCCATCAACAACATTACGGTTAAGTATCGCCATCCCATCCCTCGTTTAGATGATATGTTGGATGAATTGCATGGTTCTAGGGTCTTTTCCAAGATAGATCTTAGGAGTGGATATCATCAGATTAGGATGAAGGAAGGGGATGAATGGAAAACGGCTTTCAAAACTAAGCATGGACTTTATGAATGGCTTGTGATGCCATTTGGTTTGACTAATGCTCCTAGTACCTTTATGCGTTTGATGAATCATGTTCTTAGGGCTTACATAGGGGAATTTGTTGTCGTATACTTTGATGACATTTTAATCTATAGTAAGAGCATGAATGAACATATTGGGCATTTGGGAAAAGTCTTAGAAGTGCTTAGGAAAGAGTGTTTATATGCTAATGAAAAGAAATGCATCTTTGGAGCGGATCACCTAGTTTTCTTGGGTTTTGTTGTAGGTGCTGATGGTATCCGTGTGGATGAGGAAAAGGTTAAGGCAATAAAAGAATGGCCTAGTCCGAAGACCGTAAGTGAAGTCAGAAGCTTCCATGGATTGGCTGGCTTCTACCGGCGCTTTGTCCAGAACTTCAGTACCATTGCAGCCCCTCTCACGAAAGTGATCAAGAAAAACGTGGGGTTTAAATGGGAGCAAGCCCAAGAAGATGCTTTCCAAGCCTTGAAAGGGAAGTTAACTCGAGCTCAATTACTTGTTCTCCCAGATTTTACGAGAACTTTTGAAATTGAATGTGATGCCTCAGGCGTGGGTATTAGTGCTGTATTGATGCAGGAAGGAAAACCCATTGCGTATTTTAGCGAGAAGCTAGGTGGTGCAACCGTTAACTACCCCACCTATGACAAGGAATTGTACGCTTTGGTGAGGGCTCTTCAAACGTGGCAACATTACTTGTGGCCCAAAGAGTTTGTCATACATACGGATCACCAATCTCTAAGGCATCTCAAGGGACAACAAAAGCTTAACAAGAGACACGCTAGGTGCGTTGAGTTCATCGAAACCTTGCCATACGTCATTAAGTACAAACAAGGTAAAGAGAACATAGTTGCTGATGCTCTCTCTCGAAGGTATGTACTTCTTTCTTCTCTTGGAACCAAGTTATTAGGATTTGAATTCATAAAAAATTTATACGAGGCTGATTCAGATTTTAAGGAACCTTATTTGGCATGTTCTAGACACGCACAAGGCAAGTACTTTATCTCGGAAGGTTTCTTATTCTTTGATAATTGATTGTGTGTGCCTCACTATTCTTTGAGAGAATTGTTCACCAGGGAAGCTCACGGAGAGGACTCATGGGTCACTTTGGAGTGGCAAAAACCTTTAGAGTGCTCGAGGAACACTTCTACTGGCCTGGCCTGAAGAAGGTCGTTGAGAGGATCTGTAGCAGATGCGTGACATGCAAAGAAGCTAAGTCCAAGAACACGTCCCAAGGTTTGTACTCTCCTTTACCAATTCCATTTCACCCGTGGACTGATCTTTCTATGGACTTTGTTTTGGGATTGCCTAAGTCTAAGACAGGAAGAGATTCCATCTTTGTGGTTGTAGATATGTTTTCTAAAATGGCTCATTTCATTCCATGTTTGAAAACCAATGATGCATTTCACATAGCTGATTTGTTCTTTAAAGAGATCGTTAGACTCCATGGCATGCCTAAGACGATAGTTTCTGACCGTGATGCTAAGTTCTTAAGTTATTTCTGGAAAACTTTGTGGACTAAGCTAGGTACTAAGTTGTTGTTCTCTACTACTTGTCATCCTCAGACTGATGGTAAAACGGAAGTAGCTAATAGGACGCTCTCTGCCTTGCTTAGAACATTGGTTAAAAAGAACCTTAGAACATGGGAAGAGAACCTACCGCATGTAGAATTTGCTTATAACCATTCTGTGCATTCGGCTACAAAGCATTCACCATTTGAAATTGTTTATGGCTTTAATCCGTAGTCTCCTCTTGATCTAATCTCGTTGCCTTTGAGTGAAAGAATCAGTTTAGATGGCAAAAAGAAAGCCAAACTTGTCAAACAGATTCATGAAAAGGTCCGAGCCAACATTGAAGGCAAGACAAAGCAATATGAGAAGTACGCTAACAAAGGAAGACGTAAGGTGGTGTTTCAACCAGGAGACCTCGTGTGGATTCACCTTAGGAAGGAACGGTTTCCTGAAGAACGAAAGTCCAAGCTAATGCCTAGAAAGGACGGACCATTCACGGTGGTCAAAAAGATTCATGACAACACTTATCAGTTGGATCTTCAAGGTAACTATGACATTTGCACAAGCTTTAATGTTTATGACTTATCTACTTTTGTTGCAGATGATCCAGATTTGAGGACAAATCCTTTTCAAGAGGAGGGGAATGATAGATTTCGTGGTAGAGCACCAAGCCAAACATCTTCGGATGGCTCGGGGGATGACGAGCAGCATGTACCGGAGTGGCTCATGGACGGTACAAGTGAGGTTCATCAAGGAGAAACCAGCATTGGCCGCGAACGTGTCCATACCGACACAGCCGTGTTTCGTTTGATCCAACATTATCCGGGAATAATCTCCGAAAGGAGCTCCGTCTTGAAGAACGAGTCGCTCGGCCAACTCGAAATCGGATTGTCCAAGTCAAGCATCCGATCATCGAGCCAAGTTCCTACGATAAGTATATATTCGACCCATTCGACTTTTCTTTCGGTCAAAAGCTTTCTACTCGAGCTAAAGGATTAAAGGAAGAGATTGAACGTGAGATAACTCGGTTTGACCAAGCTGATTGCATCATGGCCGAGAATGCTTATGTTTGTTCCATCCGGTACAAGGCAGACTTCTGATTTGTTCGGCAGACTTCTAAAATGTTCAGCAGACTTCTGAAACGTACAGCAGACTTCTGGTTGGGAAGCATCAGGCAGCCGAAGGGTTAACTTAAGCATTGGGCGTGAATTCAAGGGTTTTGACCAAGGAATTAATTCTAGTCTTTGTTTTCATTTTCTATGTTTAGAAAATCCACAAAACTTAATTTCTCTTTTCTTTTTCTGTGTTGAGAATTCTATAAGTATTTTGTAAAATCATTCTAATAAAATCATCCAAGTTTTTAATCATCTTTTCTTTGAGAGAAATCTCTTTGTTCATCTTGAACATTTCGTTGAGTTTGGCAAGGGTTACTTCCAAACTCAGCAAACCTCCTAAGATCCGTGGTTAAGGGTTACTTCCTCGGTTCCGTGGAGTGGAGAATACCAAGAGACTTCCGCATCTCTTGACGGTCTCATTCGATCCACCGTCTATCCAATCTATCCGATCTATCCGATCGATCCAACGCGCCAACAAAGAGCATAATCCATCCAAGGGTTCCATTATGGGAGGACGTTCAGTATGAAGATGTTAACTACATCAACGCTCAAGGCGGGTATAACACTTGGAGACCCAACAACAACCTTTTTTACCGAAGGACGAACGTCGCAAACCCACAGGACCAGACCTACCCTCAGCAACAAGCAGGAGGATTAAAACAATTCGTAACATACACGAACCAACAAGGCTTTGTACCACGGTTCCAGAATCAAAACGGTTACCCGCCACGATAACAAGCCGTTGTACCTCCTGGCTTCCAACAACAACATGGAAACCCACCTGCTCAAGCTGGTTTTGACTTGGAAGGCACTCTAAAGCAACTTCTCCAAGATCAAACCCATATCCAGGCGGATATACATAAACGTTTTGCTGAAGTGCATAACAAGATTGATGGTGTCAACACGTAACTATCCGGGAAGATTGAAGCTTTGGCCGCTCGTGTCAAAACACTTGAAAACAATAAAGGCATTGCATCTACAAGCCAAACAAACAACCATCCTGGAAAATCCGTCATGAATCCAAAGGAGTATTGCCAAATGATCACCACTTTCGACGAGGAAAAATGGGATCTACCCGATATCACTTCTCCAAAACGTGCTCAAGTCGATGAGGACATCGACATCCTAAGAAGGGGAGGGAGTTCTAAAAATTTGGAAATCCCTGAAGAGAAAGCAGCAGATGATCCACCAAAAGCACCATTCCTGCGAGTCTACAAACCGCCAATGCCATACCCCCAGAGGCACACGAAGCGGCTAATAGAAGAACAAGAGGCCGAATTGATTGAAACCTTGAAGAAGGTGGACGATCGCTTCAACAGTGGCGATATAACGAAACCTATTCCAGCTTTCCTAGTAGCTTTGAAAGACAAGCTCTACGCTGATGCAATGGCAACAATAGGAAGGAATGCAGCAGCTCGTGAGGAGAAACCTAAGGAAGAAACCTTAGTAGTGAAGAAACTCGAAGATCTGGGATCATTCACTCTGCCATGCACACTCGGAGGAATCACCTTCGAAGATTGTTTGTGTGATATCGGGGCAAGCATCAACGTGATGAGTCTAGCCACGGCTAAGCGTCTCGGGTATGACACTTATACCGACTGCAAGAAGCCGTTATCACTGGCCGATGGGATAGAAATGGACCAAGATGTCAAGGAAACTCTCCTGTTGGGAAGACCTTTCCTAGCCTCTGCCGGTTGTTTGTTTGATTGTAGAACCGGCAAGGTAGAGCTGAGACTAACTGGGAGCTTGGTGATGCATTTTGACACAAAAGGGAAGAGGATCGACGAAAAGGAGCATGCCTACTCCCTTATGCTCAAGAAGGCGATTGAGAAAACCCATGACCCATCATTGGCAATATGCTACCATGGAGCTGGCTTTGATGGAGCTTCGCTCAACGCCATGTTCGAGGAACAACCAAAAGTAATCCAAGAAGCACCGAAAGAAGTGATAACTTGCAAGAAATCCTATGTGAAAGGACCAACCCTTAGTGATCTTCTGGAAGGTATGGCTCTTAAACCTATTCTCTCTGCTAATGGTGAGATGAGATACAAGCTGAAATGCAAGGGAAAGGTTAGACCCTTTGCTTACCTTAAGGTGATAAAAGACACCGATTTGACCAATCAAAAGGGTTCTAAGGTAAGCAAAGAGGGAACCTCCAATGTATCTCTGGCTGATTTTATCTCGATGATTAAGGAAAGTAAAGATCCTCCCACATGATCGAGGGGTGCTCATTTCCCCCTTTCACACTGAAAGATTATCAAGAAAAGTCAAGCTAAGTGACTCAAAACAAAGCGCTCTTCAGAGGCACTCCAAGCTTATCCATGTACATATTAATGCTTTTTCTAGTTTAGTTTAATGATTTCAGAATCCCATGAAAGATAGGGTGGGGTCACTTACACATAAGAGGAGCTAAAACCTATGAGGAGTTGTCTAGCACAGCAACGGGATGTAATATCGGGTTAATGCCACGATAATATCCCTGGACATTCTCTGTCGAGCAGGCACAACAGTGTGTAGCCGATATAGAACGAAGCCCAAGCTAGACAACCTTCACTATGGTCACATATCGGGAACCAGCCGATATCCAAAACGTCAATCATACCATATCTGAGTCAACCCGATATGGCCGTCCATGTAACATGTTATTTTGACTTAGCCAATCCGAGAAAAGCGCTCAAATTTTTGGCTCACTTTTTCGGATAAGGCAAGAATACTTGGTTGGGGTTAGCCGACAGCTATTCCCCAAACCGAGAAACCCTAGTCAAACCCTTTTTCTCCCCTTATCTCCTCTTTATAAAAAGCTATCGCCTCTCTCGTTTTCATCTCCCATCGCTCTCAAAACCAGAAAATTATCTTTAACTTTTAATTTCGCAACTCGAATATGTGCATCCTTCCAAGAATTTTTGCAAATATCGTGCTAAGGTAAATATCTGCTATAGAACGATATGATTGAGTATTGCTTAGGATTGTTTAGATTCGCTGCATTAGGGTTTTGAGAGTGAATGGAGAAACGTTTGGTAGATAATTTTGCATAATCACTTAAGTTTTTTGTAGGATTTTCTGAAATTTCGGCATATCTATTTGAGAGGATAAGATTCATGGCTAAACTCTTTTGAAATGTTGAGACTCAGGAAATCCCCTTTTCCACCTTTTGTTTAACGCATGCTTGTCTAAAACATGAAACTGTGAAGAACAACTTATAAGGAAATTTTTTATCCTTCACGATTTAGGATTTATCCCGATCTAGTAGTTATTCGAATATGTTTGCTTGGGTCTCTTTAGTCATGAATAGAGTTGCCTTAAGCTTAAACATACATGCAAGATAATCTTTGCTCTTAGTGTTCTTCCTTGTGCTTACACACTTTCGAGTGTTTTTGATTAATAGGTACAATGGTAGGAGCAACAAGAAGCGGAGCTGTTCTTGGGAGATCAAGGGAATACCAAACAGAGAAGAGACAAGGAAAGAGACCAGTGGGAAGTTCCAGCCAAGCGGCTACAGTGCGCTCACCCACGCGTGTATCAGGAAGGAGAAGTACGAGTTACCGACACACCCTAGTCGATATGTGTGCAGCATTCAGGCGAATGGAGTTCAAAGCCACACGTTACCCCCATGAGGAAACAATGGCCGAGTTGGGCATCTATGAAGACTGTCAGATCCTTTTCAATGCAATGGGTCTGAGGAAATTCATGGAGAACGCATATGCGTCTCACGACGAGGCAACCTTGCAGTTCCTGGCAACACTGGAAGTGACCTTCTATGCCTTTGGAGAGCAGACTCCAGAGGAAGATGGACACGGCTACATCCGTTTCAAGTATGGAAGCGAGACACACCGAATGTCTTTTCGGGATCTTGAGTCGATATTCACATTTAGCCAAGGCGATATGCGAGAGATGACCCTCAACATCGAAGGGAGGAGCTGGAGGCACTGTGGGGTCACATTGGGGTTGGCACTTACAAGCCCGGAGTGAACAAGAGCACCAGGATAAGGCACCCAGCCTTGAGGTATGTGCAAAGAGCCATTGCACATACTTTCTTTGCAAGGAAGGAATGTGGAGCTGTCCTGACCAAGGAGCTGGAAATAATGGACGACGGTCTGGTAGAGATCATTGAAGAGACCCGAAATGGGAGGGAGCTGAAGGGAAGCAGACGGCGCACCGGACTAATCACAATCTTGCTCAAAGAGCTCCTCCACTACAAGTCGTGGATGATCTCCACACCAAGCGAAAGGCCTCAAGTAAGTTGTGGAGGAGTCGTATCTGCCATCTTGAAGGAAGCTGGTGCCGATCTTGAGGAGCCAACACACGGGATTCGCTGGATAGACATCGCTTACTTGAAGAAATACCAATTTCTCGGGAAGCCATATCGGCATGCACACCGATATCAGTTCACCCTTCCTATAGACAGAGCAGCTGTGATGTTCCTGCCCAACCCATACCTGACCACGATAAGGGAACCTCATCATCTGGATTTGGAGCCGCAAGACGAGCATCTTTTCCCCTATGGAGCTGACTTCTATGGAGACTACGAGGAGGAATATTGGAAGGAAGCCGATATGGTCGCTGAAGAGGAAGGAGGAGATGAAGACGACTATGAGGACCCTACAGACGAGTATGGTTTCCCTCTCTACGGAGCGGATCGTTACCATTTCGACCCAATCACAAGCGTGACGCATCGAACCCTCAAGACGGCTCACGAATGGATCAACGTTCTCCAGTGGTACTGCAAATGGCATGATCGCTCTATTATGAATCTAGTCTCCACTGTGAATTGGATTAAAGGACACGTGAAGGGTCTGAAAGGCCAGATCAAGTCGCTCACCTCGAAGCTGAAGGGGTCGACATCATCACCACGGCTTGAAGCCGATATGTCATCCGGAGAACCAGGAAGAGAAGGAGAAGAAGAGTCTGACGAAGCAGACAGCCAAACGCTTCAAGGAAGGCATTCATTCTCGTTCCTGCCAAGGGAGCACGAGCTAAGTGATCCAGGAAGGCATTCTTGCCAAAAAGGAAACATATCGAGGAAGAGGCGTGCGAGCCAGTCCCCGATACCAGAATCAGACAACCCTTCCTTCTCGACCAGTGAGGACGCCACGTCCTCACATCACACTGAACAATGAGGTACCACTCCAAAACCATTGCATAAAAGCATTTTTCCTCTATTTTTCTGCTTTTTGTTTAAACGTTTTTTGCCTTAGGACCATATTCTTTCTCTCTTCTATCACACAGGGACTGTGTGATTTAAGTTTGGGGATGTATGTAGTACATGCATTCACTTAGATTAGACGTCATGCATTCATCAAAATTGCATAGAAAAACACAAAAAATTGAAAATTTTTGAAAACTTTATCCCACAAAAAGATTCATGCAGTTGCATTTCCATATTAGGATTGAGTCTAGATGCATTCATTTAGGATTCATAAGCATTCGCAAAGGGTGATAAGTATGATGAATCCTTGTAAATAGCCATTTTTAAGTCATGAATTCAATGCCTTAGTTCTTGTTTGTTTGATGCATTTTGAATTAGACTGAGCTTAAGGCAGCACCACATTTAGAACTTGTCTTGTGAGATTCGGTTTTACCTTAATGCATTGTGATTTGAACCATTTCCCTAATGAACTTGAACTGCTAACTTGAAAATCTAATTATCTTGTTCATACTTGTCAATTAACTCATGGATTTCACTTGGACTTTCTTTCCCTTTTTACCACTCTTCTGCTAGTCCAAGTACCAGACCACACCCAAAGCCTTAACCGTCGTTTTAAACCATAAACACTTTTGTGAGAGCATGTGAGGCCTTTGCACCATTTTCGAATCTTCTTAGGCAAAAAGTGTTGGGTTTAGGCCGACTAGTTAGATTTCCATGTAGACGTTGGCTCACATCTCGAGTCAACACTAGGTTAGGTGGTTTAGACACTGAAATCGGCTTGATACCGAAATTTGAGGCCGATATTGCTGGTTAGACTAGGAAAAGGGGGTGGGTTCCGATTGCTGATACATTTACAGAAAAGGAAAGAGAAGAAAACCACTGAGTCGAACGGGGACACGTATAAAGGAGATGGCGGCACCAAAAAGGCTTGAAAACAAAAGAACAAAAAGGCGATTCCAAAAGAAGGCAAAAGAAGGCCAATCAACAAAGTCTAAATCCGGCCAACAACACCAAAGGTGAAACGCAAGGAACGCAACAAACAAGCCAGAAAGCCGAAACCGATCTCCGACAAAGAATAAGTCCCCCGAAATGACCAGGAAAGGCGATATCGAGCCGTAATAACGGGTATAAGGCGAAATGTCAAAGAAAAGGGTAGCTTATGAAGGGAGGAATTGGACTAAGGTAGAAAACGAAATAGGTGTTTGGGTAGATGGAAGTATATCCTTGTATGCATCCATTGGTTTTTACCCTTAGCATTTTGCATTAAGAAGATTCCTTTCATGAGTGATCCCACTTAAACACTTAACCCGTTCGCATTACGAGTTCATATTTAGCTCGTGACCTTATCCTGAACCAAGTGAGTTATTTGACAGGCATGAATGAGATCCACGTTTTAAATTTCTTAATGAATGTGAAAGGGAATTGGGAATTTGAATGTGTATCTAAGTTAGGATTGATTTTGCTTGATATTGTGATGAATGTGGCTAAGGCTTTTTGGATAGGTAGAATTCGACTCGCATCCTAGAAACCTGAACTTAGACATTGAGTTGATTTCCTTTAAATGGCGTTTTGGATTCAAACTTAAAACTTTTTCTTTTAAAACCTCACCCCTCTGGTTGGCTGTTGCTTGAGGACAAGAAAAAAGGCAAGTTTGGGGGTGTTGATATCTCTGTAAATTACATGTGTTTAACACATATTTCATGCTAGTTAGGACTTCATTCTTGCACTTTCATCTTAGTTTTCATCACATCTTCACTCATGAGAGGATTAGATGCACTAGGTTAGGTTTTTGCATAGTCTTGCATGTTTGGAGTGTTTTCTCAGGTGCTTAGGATGGTACGAAGAAGAAACTAAGAAGGGAGATCACAAATGGAGGATGAGCAGGTGATATCGAGCATGGATCACGACCTCGGAGCGAAGATCCATCAAGAGGATTCCACGAAGACAGATATCGGAACAAGGCAACGGGAAGTACCCGATTCGCGTAACGAGTAAGGCAAGCCTTCACGAGATGATCTCGAAACACCTGCCCGATATGGAGCCTACCCGATGAATCGAGAGAGTTGGCATATCGGCTTGCTCACCACGACTTGAGCCCGAAACGCTAATGTCCAAAATAGTACCATTTCGGGAAAGTGGTCCCAACGTTTTAGGTTTTTCCTCTTTTATGTATAAATACATTGTCTCCCCCTCTTATCTTATCATCACGTTTTCTAGTTTTACTTTCTGTCTTCTCTTTCAAACCGAGAACTACTTTGTATTTTCACCATTGAAGCTTGTTTCAAAGCTTTGATTTTTATGCAATCTTGAAGTTTTAAGTATTATCGCTTAGTGTATTTCAAGAAAGCTTCTTCCTTTTCTTATTTTCGACTAACTTACAACCCATTAGTTATCTTCTTATCCTCATGGATTTTGAGGTTTCTCAAATGGCGCGTGAGTAGTCTCTTTAGGATTTTGATGGGTTGAAAGGACCAAGTGACTCTCGGGTTTATATTTTTTGCTTAGCTAAAACATAAAGTTTGATTCTTTCTTGTTTATCATTCCCAAATCTTAGTCTAGTTTGGTCATCTAGCCTAAAGTCCATAGGCGGCTTGACACGAACGCCACGTGCTTGCTTAGCCGGATCCATGAACAAGAGTTTGATTCCTTAGGCTAAGACTAACCATCTGTCTAAGGGTCTTACGGTTCAATAGGGATGTTGTAGATGCTTGTTTCTTCTATTGTACTGCTTTGCTAGAGCTAGTCTATGGTGATAGAGATTCAAAGAGTTTAGACCCAAACACCATGGGCTAAACGATTTGAGGATCTCTTTACCTAAGAATCATCATCAAAAGACCAAGTCTTGATGTGATCCAAAAGCTTTAGCTTGATAAAACAAAACCGAGAGTTACCTAGTTAATAAAACCCATCTTGATCCTTCTTTTATCTTGAAAGCTTATCTTTTTACCGTTTAAATCTCTAGTTTCTGCTTAGTACCTTTAAAATTATTTTATTTACGGTCTTGAGTGACACAAGATCTATCCTTTAGTCGTTTTAGGTAGTAAAGTCTCAATCTTTACCCATTTCGGACTTGACTTAGGACACCGATATGACCGATCTGTTCACTAACGCTCCCAAAATGGTTTGATACCCAATACACTATACTGCATACGGTTAACAGTGTTGGGACATTGTTAAAAAGGAGAAAAACCTATTTATCATAAATCTATAATCTTTAGTTCTAAAGTTTGCATCTTTAGCCAATGTTCTCAAATTCTCTATTTTTAATTTAATACCTTGCATTAGAGTTTCAAAATTGTTAGAGTTGTGTTCTTGGTCTTGTTAGTATTTTAAAAATACCTTAGGACCTTGTTCGCTCCCTGGTAATTTGTTAGGAGTCAATAGAATTTATTTCCTAGTTTTTAAAAATCATCTTAAGTTCCTAGATATTTCCTAGTTTTTCTGTTCTTAGTCTTGCAATTTATAAAATTAGTAATCTTGCATTTTACATTCTTAGAAGTAGCCTGCTTGCTAGTTAACATCCTAGTAGGGATTTTAAAATAGTTTTCATAATTTTTTAGTAGTTAAAATCAGTTTTCACAGATTTTACCCCCAAATATTCGGATTTCACTTAGAGTTACAAAGCTTTTGCATTCTTAGTACCATTCAAACCACCCAAGTTGGATTGACCCTTAAGTATTGCAATGACATGAGCATGCTCAGGTTTTGATAATCACAGGAAAAATTATACTTATCATAAATCCAAGACCATGATCTCTGGTTTCCAACTCCTTGTACCTACGCACTTAAATTAAAAAGCATAAAATTGAAACAGAAACAAATCAAAAATACGTACAATGATAGTCATAGGATTGCCTCCCAAGTGCGCTTGTTTTAAGTCTCTAAGCTTGACTTTACTTGGTTAGGCTAGTGGGGGATCTTGGAGAAGCAATGTGGTGCTCTCCTTGCTGTAATCACTTGCCATGTAGGGCTTGATCATATGCCCATTCACTGTGAAGCTTTCTCCACCCGTCCCAATCAAAGTCACTGCCCCATATGGTAGCACCTCTTTTATCTCAAACGGACCGCACCATCTAGACTTGAGCTTCCCGGGAAACAACTTCAAACGTGAGTTGTAGAGCAGAACCAGGCTTCCCTCTTTGAGCTCCTTATGCACCAGTTTCTTGTCATGAAAGGCTTTGGTCCTCTCTTTGTAGATCTTGGCACTTTCATAAGCATCCAACCTCAATTCATCAAGCTCTTGATGTTGCACTAGTCTTTTCTCTTGTGCCGTCTTGAGAGTGTAATTCACTTGCTACACGGCCCAAAGAGCCTTGTGCCCTAACTCCACAGGGAGTTGACAAGACTTGCCATAGAGGAGGTTGAAAGGCGTGGTTCTAATGGAAGTCTTTAAGGCTCTTTGATAAGCTTCACATGATTTTATAAACTCATGTGCATCCTTGAAGAGCGTAGGTCACCAAAACCCAACTTGGAGAACTTTTGTAGTTGTTTTGAATGATGCGAATTGGCCACCATAAGTCATGCCATGGCAATGGAGAAGAATGTCTCTAGCTTCATCTCTTGTGACACATCTTTGGTATAGGCTGTCCACACACCGCTTGTATAGATAAGGGGTATCCCAAAAGTAGCGTGAGACATCCTTCATGAATTTCTTCCTATGGTAATGGTCAAAGTGAGTAGGATCTTTTCCACAAGCCAGATAGTTAACAATATCCGCGTACCAAGGGAGATCATCTTCCTTGAGGCTCAAGACTTCTTCAAGCTTCTCCTCTAGCCTTGCACATACCACGGTGTTGACAATCATAAGCTGTTCTTCAGGGAGTGAGTCATGTAAAGGCAAGACATCATTCACCCTCATCTTTGAAAGATGATCCGCAACACCATTATCTATACCCTTCTTGTCCTTGATCTCCATGTCAAACTCTTGTACGAGAAGGATCCACCTTAAGAGTCTCAGTTTGGTGTCTTTCTTGGAGTATATATACCTTAAGGCAGCATGGTCAGTGTACACAATGACCTTAGAACCCACCAAGTAAGACCTAAACTTCTCAAAAGCAAAGACCATGGCTAGAAGCTCTTTCTCGGTGGTTGCATACTTCACTTGTGTATCATCCAAGTGCGGCTTGCATAGTAGATTACATGCAGCTTCTTGTCCTTCCCCTGACCTAAGACATCACCCAGCATATTCACTAGCATCACACATAATCTCAAAGGGCAAATCCCAATCCGGAGCTTGAACTATAGGAGCGGTGACTAAGACTTCTTTGATGGTCTTAAAGGCTTGTAGGCATTCTCCATCAAAGTTGAATTCGGTTTTCTTGCATAATAGCCTTGTAAGAAGACGTGCTATCTTGGAGAAATCCTTGATAAACCTCCTGTAGAAGCCAGCATGTCCCAAGAAACTCTTAATCCCTTTCACGTTCATCGGTGGCTCTAAACTCATCATCACCTCAACCTTGGCTCTATCAACCTCAATACCCTTTTCTGAAATCTTGTGACCAAGGACGATACCCTCTCTCACCATGAAATGGCATTTCTCCAAATTCAGCACTAGGTTGGTCTCCTCACATCTCCTTAGCACCTTGCACAAATCTGACAAACAAACACCAAAAGAGCAACCATACACGGAAAAGTCATTCATGAATACTTCTACCATTTCCTCTATAAGGTCAGAGAAAATAGACATCATACACCTTTGGAAAGTTGCTGGTTCATTACATAGCCCAAATGGCATCCTTCGATATGAAAAGGTACCATAAGGGCATGTGAATGTGGTTTTCTCTTGGTCATTAGGGTGAATTGGGATTTGAAAGAAACCACTATAGCCATCTAGAAAACAGTAGTATGGGTGATTGGCTAGTCTTTCTAACATTTGGTCAATGAAAGGAAGAGGGAACTGATATTTTCTAGTGGCCAAGTTTAGTTTTCTATAGTCAATACACATTCTATGACCGGTTATGGTCCTAGAAGGTATTAACTCATCTTTTTCATTTCTTATGACTGTGATACTCCCTTTCTTTGGCACCACATGGACTGGAGAGACCCATGTGCTATCACTGATAGAGTATATCACGCCCGCCTCTAAGAGTTTTAAGATTTCTTTCTTGACCACCTCTTTTCAATTCGGGTTTAAGCGCTTTTGTTGTTCAATGGAGGATGTGTTATCATTGTCTAAGTGAATCCTATGAGTGCAAAGTGATATCTCTGTAAATTGCATGATTTTAACACATGTTTCATGGTAGCTAGGACTTCATTCTTGCACTTTAGTATTAGTTTTCATCACGTTTTCACTCGTGTTAGGATTAGATGCATTAGGGTAGGTTTTTGCATAGTCTTGCATGTTTGGAGTGTGTTCTCAGGTGTTTAGGATGGTCCGAAGAAGAAGCTAAGGAAAGAGGTCTTGGAATTGAGGATAAACGAGCAACATTGAGGATGGATCACGACCACGAAGCCGACACGGACAAGCACAAGCCTGACGTTGACGAGTAGCAGTGGCGTGATCCCGTAAGAGCCATCTCGGAACGAAGACTCAGCAAGAGGATTAGATGAAGACGAATATCGGAGCAAGTAAACGGGAAGCAGCCTATTCGAATTACAAGGAATGCGAGCCTTCACGACATGATCCCGAAATTGTTGCCCGATATGGAGCCTGCCCGAAGAATCAGAAGAGTTAGTGTTTCGGCTCGTCCATAACGACGTGAGCCCGAAATGCTAAATGCTAAAATAGTACCATTTCGGTAAAGTGGTCCCAAAGTTTTTGGTTTTTTCTCTTTTATGTATAAATACCCTCTCCACTCTTATCCTTTCATACATGCTTTTGCTTATTTTATTTTTCTGTCTTCTTTTTGAAATCAAGAAAAACCTTTGTTATTTCCGCCATTGAAGCTATTTCAAAGCTTTGATTTTTATGCAATATTCGAGTCTTTAAGTTTTATTGCTTAGTAGATTACTTAGAAAGTTCTTCCTTTTCCTGTTTTCGGCTATCTTGCAAGCCATGAGTAACCTTTCTATCCTTGTGGATCTTGAGGTTTTTCAAATGGCGAGTGAGTAGTCTTTTTAGGATTTCGATGGGGTAAATGGACCAAGGAACTCTCTGGTTTACATTTCTTGCTTAGCTAAAACATAAATTTAGATTCTTTCTTGTTTATCATTCCCAAAGCTTAGTCTAGTTTGGCCATCTAGCCTAAAGTTCACAGGCGGCTTGACGCGAACGCCACGCGCTTGCTTAGCCGGATCCATGAACAAGAGTTTGACTTCTTGGGCTAAGACTAACCCTCTGTCCAAGAGTCTTACGGTTCAATAGGGACGGCACATATGCTTGTTTCTTCTATTGTACCGCTATGCGATAGCTAGTCTATGGTGATAGAGATTCAAAGAGTTTCGACCCAAACACCATGGGCTAAACGATTTGAGGATCCCTTTACCTAAGAATCACCATCAAAGACCAAGTCTTGATGTGACCCAAAAGCTTTAGCTTGATAAAATAAAACCGAGAGTTACCTAGTTCAAAGAACCCATCTTAATCCTTCTTTTATCTTAAAAGTTTACATTTTTATCATCTAAATCAGTAGTTTCTGTTTAAAACCTCTAGAATCATTTTAGTTATGGTCTTGAGTGACACAAGATCTGTCTTTTAGTAGTTATTAGTAGTAAAGTCTCTGTCTTTACCCGATTTGAACTTGACTCATAACACCGATATGATTGTTATATTCACTAACGCTCCCAGATTGGTCTGACACCCCATACACTGTACTGCATTCGGTTAATAGTGCTGGGTTATTGATCTAAGACCAGAGAAATCAACTTACCAATTGGCGCTGTTGCCGATTTGGGAGATAGTTTACTCATTTCGGTATTAGGTCGTTATAAGGACAAGTTTTTATTTTTCCAGTTATTTAACACTTCTACTCCATATCTCTGTTTTGACAGGTATCTACGCTCACACGGCACAACAAATCTTGTTCCCCTCATAGACGATATACATTTGCTCGAGCGGTCAACCAGATGAAATCGGGAACAAGCCGAAACACAAGATCGTGTGACAATGGATAATCCACAAGGTGCTCAAGGAGCTGCGGGCGCAGCTGGTGCACAAGGAGAACAAGGTGCACAAGGACCCCAAGGCCCACAAGGTGCACAAGGAGCCGAAGGACAGCCTGGCGCTGCAGTTGCTCAAAGACCTATACGGCAAATCGGCGCGGTAGACGCCCCGATATCAACAACAAGACGACATGGTATTCAGCCACCACAGGTCCAGAATAATAATTCCGAGATAAAGAGAGGTCTGATATCCATGGTCCAGAACAACAGATTCTTCGGCCTACCTTTAGAAGATCCACTGGATCATCTCGACCAGTTCGACCGTGTGTGTGCTATGACAAAGATAAACGGTGTAATCTAAGACGGTTTCAAGCTGAGATTGTTTCCCTTCTCTTTGGGAGACAAAGCACACGCCTGGGAAAAGACTCTGCCACATGGATCCATTACCTCGTGGGCAGACTGCAAGAAAGCCTTTCTGACGAAGTTCTTTTCCACATCGAGGACAGCCCGATTGAGGAACGAGATAAGCGGATTCACACAGAAATCCAATGAGACCTTCGGCGAAGCCTGGGAGCGATTCAAGGGATACACTACTCAGTGTCCCCACCATGGATTCAGTCAAGAATCTCTCCTCAGCACTCTCTACCGTGGCGTCATTCCCAAGATTCGGATGCTTCTCGATACGGCGACCAATGGAAACTTCTTAGCCAAAGATGTTGACGATGGTCTGGCGCTGGTCGAAAATCTTGCTCAAAGTGACTCTCTTATCACGAAGACTATGACAGATCCAACCGAGGTTCCAAAGAAGACGGAAATGGAAGCCGGAGAGTGATCAAAGAGCTAAATGAGAAACTCGACAAGCTATTACTTGCCCAAGCTCAAAAGGAAGTACATTTCGTGGAAGAACTCACTCAAGTTCAAGAGGGGGAGGACATTCATTATGAGGATGCGAATTACATAAATGCTCAAGGAGGCTACAATAATTGGAGACCAAACAACAATCTCTCATACCGAATCACAAATTTCGCCAACCCACAGGACCAGACATACCCTCAGCAACAAATCGGAGGAGCAAAACAGTTCGTGACATACACGAACCAACAAGGTTTCGTACCAAGATTCCAGAACCAAAACGGCTACCAGCCACGGCAACAAGCCGTTGCACCTCCTGGCTTTCAACAACAACAAGGAAATCCGACTGCTCCAGTTAATTTTTACTTGGAAGGTACTCTAAAGCTCCTACTCAACGGTCAAACACACATCCAGGTGGATATTCACAAGCGCTTTGCCGAAGTGCATAACAAGATCGATGGAGTCAACACCGAACTATCCGGAAAGATCGAGGCATTAACCACTCGTGTTAAAGCCCTGGAAAACAACAAAGGCATAGCATCAACAAGCCAAACAAGCAACCTTCTTGGAAAAGCAGTCATGAACCCCAAGGAGTATTGCCAAATGATCACGACTAGCGACAAGAAAAAACGGGATCAAGCCGATATCAGTAACGTAAATCGGACTCAAGTCGATGAGGACATCGAAATCCTAAGAAGGGGAGGGAGTTCGAAAAATTCAGAAGGTTCTGAAGAAAAAGTATCCACTGATCCCCCAAAAGCACCATTCCTGCGTGTCTACAAACCACCGATGCCATACCCCCAGAGGCATAAGAAGCGGTTAATAGAGGAACAAGAAGCCGAGTTGATTGAGACCTTGAAGAAAGTTGAAGATCTCTTCAACAGTGGCGACAAAACTAAGCCTATTCCAGAATTCCTAGTAACCTTGAAAGACAAGCTCTACGCTGATGCAATGGCAACCATAGGAAGGAACGTAGCACCTCGTGAGGAGAAACCTAAGGAGGAACCCTTAGTAGTTAAGAAGCTCGAAGATCCAGGATCATTCACTCTACCATGCACACTCGGAGGAATTACCTTTGAAGATTGTCTGTGTGATCTCGGAGCAAGCATTAACGTTATGAGTCTCGCCACGGCTAAGCGTCTCGGGTATGACACCTATACCGACTGCAAGAAGCCGTTATCACTGGCCGATGGAAGTGAGAGGAAGACGGTTGGGAAACTACTAGACCTTCCTCTCATGATTGGAAATGTGCTATTACCGAGCGACTTCCTGGTGATAGAAATGGACCAAGATGTTAAGGAAACCCTCCTGTTAGGGAGACCTTTCCTAGCCTCTGCCGGTTGCATGTTTGATTGCAGAAGTGGCAAGGTAGAGCTAAGGCTAACCGGAAGCTTGGTGATGCATTTTGACACTAAGGGGAAGAGAGTCGACGAAAAGGAACATGCCTACTCTCTCTGGCTCAAGAAGGCAATTGAGGAAACCCAAGACCCATCATTAGAGATATGCTACGATGGAGTCAGCTTTGATGGAGTTTCACTCAACGCTATGTTCGAGGACCAGCCAGAAGTAGTCCATGAAGCGCCAAAGGAGGTGATCACCTGCAGGAAATCGTATGTGAAAGGACCAACCCTCGGTGATCTTCTGGACGGTATGACACTCAAACCTATTCTCTCTGCTAATGGTGAGGTGCGATACAAGCCGAAATGCAAAGGAAAAGTCAGACCCTTTGCTTACCTCAGGGTGATAAAAGACACCGAATTGACCAATCAAGAGGGATCTAAGGTAAGCAAGGAGGGGCCATCCGGCGCAACTCTGGCTGATTTCATTTCTGCGATTAAGGAAAGTAAAGATCCTCCCACAGGATCGAGGGGTGTTCGTTTCCCCCATTCATGTTGAAAAAATGATTAAGAAAAGTCAAGCTAAGTGACTCAAAACAAAGCGCTCTTGGGAGGCACCCCAAGCTTATCCATGTACATATTAATGCTTTTTCTAGTCTAGTTTAATGTTTTTAGGATCCCATGAAAGATAGGGTCGGGTCACTTGCATATAGGAGGAGCTAGACCTATGAAGGAGTTGTCTAGCACAGCAACGGGGTTCCATATCGGGAGAACACCCTGATATTGTCCCTAGCCATTCTCTGTCGGGCAAGCACAACGGTGTGTAGCCGATATAGGATGAAGCCCAAGCTAGACAGTCTCCACGGTGGCATCATATCGGGAACTAGCCGATATCTGTAACGTCAATCACACCATATCGGTGTCAACCCGATATGGCCGTCCAGGTAAAAGGGTGATTAGGCTTAGCCAGTCCGAGAAAGGCGCCCAAAATCATGGCCCATTTTTCGGATAAGGCAAGAATACTTGGTTGGGGTTAACCGACAACTATTCCCCAAACCAAGAAACCCTAGTCAACCCTTCCTTTCCCCATGTCTTCTCTTTATAAAAACACTCGCCTCTCTCGTTTTCATTTCCCATCACTCTCAATCCTAGAAAATTGCTCTTGAGTTTTTATTTCGCAAAGTCGAGTTTTAGCATTCATCCAAGGATTTTCGCAAATATCGTTCTGAGGTAAATTTTGATACAAGTCGATACGATTGATAATCTCTTAGAGTTGTTTAGATTCGCTGCATTAGGGATTTGAGAGTAGGTGGAGAAACGTTTTTATTTCGCGTGAAAACTTAGGTTTTTTGTAAGGTTTTTCTGGATTTCGGCGCATCTATTTGTGAGAGTAGCTTCACGGCTAATCTCTTTTGAAGTGTCGAGATCCTAGAAATCCTTTTTCCACCTTTTGTTTAACGCAATGCGTGTCTAAAAATCTGGATTTGTGAAGAACGGCTTACAAGTAACACTCTTTATTCTTCACGATTTAGAATTTTCCCCGATCTAGTAATACTCGAACATGTTTTTCTCAGGTCTCTTTAGTCATGAATAGAGTTACCTTGAGCTTAAACATACATGCAAGATAGTCCCTGTTCTTAGAATTTTCCTTGTGCTTACACACTTCCGAGTGTTTTTGATTGTTAGGCACAATGGTTGGAGCAACAAGAAGCGGAGCTGTTCTTGGGAGATCAAGGGAATACCAAACGGAAAAGAGAGAAGGAAAGAGACCAGTTGGAGAATCCAGCCGAGCAGCGATAGTACGTTCACCCACACGAGCATCGGGAAGGAGAAGTACGGGATCCCGACATACCCTGGCCGAAATGCGTACAGCATTTAGGCGAATGGAGTTCAAGGCCACACGCTACCCCCATGAGGAGACTATGATGGAGTTAGGCATCTACGAAGACTGCCAGATCCTCTTCAACGCAATGGGTCTGAAGAAATTCATGGAAAACGCTTATGCGTCCCATGATGAAGCGACCTTCCAGTTCCTTGCAACACTGGAGGTAACGTTCTACGCGTTTGGAGAGATCACTCAGGAGGAAGTCGGTGATGGGCACATTCGCTTCAAGTATGGAAGCGACACTCACCGAATGACATTTCGGGAGCTGGAGTCGATATTCGGGTTCAGCCAAGGCGATATGCGCGAGATGTCCCTGAATATAGAAAGGGAGGAGCTGGAGGCACTGTGGATACACATTGGGGTAGGGACGTACAAGCCAGGAGTGAACAAGAGCACCAGGATAAGGCACCCAGCCTTGAGGTATGTGCAAAGAGCTATTGCACATACTTTCTTTGCAAGGAAGGAATGCGGAGCTGTCCTGACAAAGGAGCTGGAGATAATGGACGACGGCCTGGTGGAGATCATTCAAGAGACGCGGAATGACTTTGAACTGAAAGGAAGCAGACGGAGCACCGGCTTGATCACGATATTACTCAAGGAGCTTCTCCACTACAAATCGTGGATGATATCCACACCAAGCGACAGGCCTCAGATAGGCTGTGGAGGAGTTGTATCTGCTATCTTGAAAGGGGCTGGCATTGATCTCGAGGAGCCAACTCACGGAATCCGGTGGATAGACATTGCATATCTAAAGAAGTGCCAGTTTCTCGGGAAGCCATATCGGCATGGGCACCGATATCAATTCACCCGAGCATCAGGACAAGCTGCAGTACTGTTCCTGCCAAACCCGTGGTTGACCACGATAAGGGAGCCAAGGAATTTGGATTTCGACCCCCAGGATGAGCATCTCTTCCCATATGGAGCTGACTTCGATGAGGGTTACGAGGAAGAATATCGGGAAGAAGTCGATGCAGCTGCTGAAGAAGAAGATGAGGATGAAGACGCCTATGATGACCCTACTGACGAGTTTGGATTTCCTCTCTATGGGGCGGATCGCTACCATTTTGATCCAATCACCAGTGGACCACACCGAACTCTCAAGGCGGCGCACGATAGGATCAATGTGCTGCAGCGGTACTGCAAGTGGCAAGACCGTTCGATCAGAAAGCTAGTCTCCACGGTGAAGGGAATCAAGGGTCACGTGAAAGGCCTGAAGGGGCAAATCAAGTCGCTCACCTCAAAACTGAAAGGATCGACACCGTCGCCACGGTATGAAGCCGATATGTCTCCAGAGGAAGCCGAAGGAAATGAAGACGAGGAGTCCGATGAAGCAAACAGTCAAATGCTTCAAAGGAGGCATTCCTTCTCGTTCGAACTAAGGGAGCGCGAGCTGAATGATCCAGGAAGGCATTCCTGCCAAGAGGATAGCATATCGAGGAAGAGATGTGCGAGCCAATCTCCGATACCGGAATCAGACAACCCATCCTTCTTCACCAGTGAGGACACCACGTCCTCACATCACACTGAGCAGTAAGGTACCACTCCAAACCTTTGTACATAAGCATTTTTCTTTTATTTTTCATTTTGCTTGAATTTTTGCATAATCATAAGACCATATTCTTCCTTTCTTCTATCACACAGAGACTGTGTGATTTAAGTTTGGGGGAGTATGTAGTACATGCATTCAAATAGATTAGACATCATGCATTCATAAAATTGCATAGAAAAACACAAAAAAAATTGAACTCATGTAGTTGCATTTCCATGTTAGGATTTAGTCTAGATGCATTCATATAGGATTCATAAGCATTTGCATAAGGTGTTAGGTATTACGAATCCTTGTAAATAGCCATTTTTAAGTCATGAACTCAATGCCTTAGTTCTTGTTTGTCTGATGCATTTCGAATTAGACTGAGCTTAAGGCAGCACCACATTTGGAATTTGTCCTGTGAAATTCAGTTTTGACTTGATGCATTGCGATTTGAACCATTTCCCTAATAAACTTGAACCGTTAATTTGAAAATCTAATTATCTCGTTCATATTTGTCAAATAGCTCATGGATTTCACTTGGACTTTCTTTTCCCTTTTTACCACCCTCTTGCTAGTCCAAGTACCAGACCGCACCCTAAACCAAAACCATTGTTTTTAAACCAATAAACACCTTTGTGAGAGCATGTGAGGCCTTTGCACCATTTTCGAATCTTCTTAGGCAAAAAGTGTTGGGTTTAGATCGACAAGGTTGGATTTCCATGTAGACGTTGGCTCACATCTCGAGTCAACACTAGGTTAAGTGGTTTGGTTACTGAAACAGCTTAACACCGAAATCGGAGGCCGATATTGCTTGGTAGGCTAGGAAAAAGGGGAGGTGTATTTCGATTGATCACATTCTGAAGGAAGGGAAAGAAAGGAAACCAAGGAGTCAGACGGGGACATGTATTAAGGAGATGGCAGCACCAAAAAGGCTTGGAAACAAAGAAGAAAAAGGCGATTCCAAAAGAAAGCGAAAGAAGGCCAATCAATAAAGTCTAAATCCGGCCAGCAACACCAAATGTGAAACGCAAGGAACGCAACAAAGAAGCCAGAAAGCTGAAACCGATCTCCAACAAAGAAGAAGTCCCCAGAAATGACCAGGAAAGGTAATATCGAAGAGTAATATCGGGTATAAGGCGAAATGCCAAAACAAAGGGTAGCTTAGGAGGGAGCAGTTTAGATTAGGGTAGGAAACGAAATAGATGTTCTGGGTAGATGGAAGTCTAGCCTTGTATGCATCCATTGGTTTTTACCCTTAGCATTTTGCATTAAGAAGGTTCCTTTCATGAGTGATCCCACTTAAACACTTAACCCGATCGCGCTACGAGTTCATATTTAGCTCGTTACCTTACCCTGAACCAAGTGAGTTGTTTGACAGGTATGAATGAGATCCACGTTTTAAATTTCTTAATGAATGTGAAAGGGAATTGGGAATTTGAATGTGCATCTAAGTTGGGATTGATTTTGCTTGATTTTGCGATGAATGTGGCTAAGGCTTTTTGGATAGGTAGAATTCGACTTGCATCCTAGAAACCTGAACTTAGACATTGAGTTGATTTCTTTTAAATGGCGTTTTGGATTCAAACTTACACCTTTTCTTTTAAAACCTCACCCCTCCGGTTGGCTTTTGCTTGAGGACAAGCAAAAAGGCAAGTTTGGGGGTGTTGATATCTCTGTAAATTGCATGTTTTTAGCACACATTTCATGCTAGTTAGGACTTCATTCTTGCACTTTCACCTTAGTTTTCATCACATATTCACTCATGTTAGGTTTAGATGCATTAGGTTAGGTTTCTGCATAGTCTTGCATGTTTGGAGTGTTTTCTCAGGTGCTTAGGATGGTCCGAAGAAGAAACCAAGAAGGGAGATCACAAATGGAGGACGAACAGATGATATCGAGCATGGATCGCGACCCAGTGGCCGATATGGACAAGCGCACGACGAACCTCCACGAGTAGCAGCGACTTAGTCCCGAAAGGAACACCTCGGAGCGAAGATCCAGCAAAAGGATTCCATGAAGACGGATATCGGAGCAAGGCAACGGGAAGTACCCGATTCGAGTAACAAGGAAGGCGAGCCTTCACGACATGATCCCGAAATGACTTGCCCGACATGGAGACTGCCCGAAGAACTAGAAGAGTTAGCATATCGGCTTGCTCACCACGACTTGAGCCCGAAACGCTAAAGTCCAAAATAGTACCATTTCGGGAAAGTGGTCCCAACGTTTTAGGTTTTTCCTCTTTTATGTATAAATACTTGTCCTCCACTCCTATCCTTGGAGGACGCTTTCTAGTTTTACTTTTCTGTCTTCTCTTTCAAACCGAGAACTATTTTGTATTTTCACCATTGAAGCTTGTTTCAAAGCTTTGATTTTTATGCAATCTTGAAGTTTTAAGTATTATAGCTTAGTGTTATTTTCTTAAAAGTTTCTTCCTTTTCTTGTTTTTGACTATCTTGCAGCCTATGAGTTACCCTCTCATCCTTATGGATCTTGAGGTTTCTCGAATGGCTTGTGAGTAGTCTTTTTAGGACTTTGATGGGTTGAAAGGACCAAGGGACTCTCGGGTTTATATTTCTTGCTTAGCTAAAACATAAAGTTAGATTCTTTCTTGTTTATCATTCCCAAAGCTTAGTCTAGTCTGGCCATCTAGCCTAAAGTCCACAGGCGGCTTGACACGAACGCCACGTGCTTGCTTAGCCGGATCCATGAACAAGAGTTTGATTTCTTAGGCTAAGACTAACCATCTGTCTAAGAGTCTTACGGTTCAATAGGGACGTTGTAGATGCTTGTTTCTTCTATTGTACCACTATGCGAGAGCTAGTCTATGGTGATAGAGATTCAAAGAGTTTAGACCCAAACGCCATGGGCTAAACGATTTGAGGATCCCTTTACCTAAGAATCACCATCAAAGACCAAGTCTTGATGTGACCCAAAAGCTTTAGCTTGATAAAATGAAACCGAGAGTTACCTAGTTCAAAGAACCCATCTTAATCCTTCTTTTATCTTAAAAGTTTACATTTTTATCATCTAAATCAGTAGTTTCGGTTTAAAACCTCTAGAATCATTTTAGTTATGGTCTTGAGTGACACAAGATCTGTCTTTTAGTAGTTATTAGTAGTAAAGTCTCTGTCTTTACCCGATTTGAACTTGACTCATAACACCGATATGACCGTTATGTTCACTAACGCTCCCAGATTGGTCTGACACCCCATACACTGTACTGCATTCGTTTAATAGTGTTGGGTTATTGATCTAAGACCAGAGAAATCAACTTACCACAAAGCATTGGTGAAAGGCCCTTGATGTCACTTAAAGAGTACCCAATGGCCTTTCTATACTTCCTCAACTCCTTATGGAGTGAGTCTAACTCATCATCACTTAGATCTTCATTCACAATGACCGGGTAGGTATCATTTGGTCCTAAGAAAGTGTACCTTAGCCCATTTGGAAGCTGCTTTAGGTCCACCTTTGGGGCTAGCAGCTCACTCCAGTCCTCCTCTTGGCTTGTGTTGAGGCTGATGTACTCACTTGCCTCTCTTGAACCCGAGTCATGTGCCTTAACACTGCCCTCTTGAAACACTTTTACCGCAGAGATCGAGCAAGATGGTCGATCGTCCCCTCGATCTAGGCTGGATCGAGCATTCTCCCTCGATTCACTTGGTCGTTCTGGTACAGATCGAGCTGGAGATCGATTCACAAGGTCGTTCTCTGAACAAATCGAGTTATTGTGATCGACCGTCTCATCGATCTCTCTCTTAGATCAAGAAATCTGATCGATCTCTGGGTCGATCTCTAGGTACTAGAGTTCACTCTCATTCACAACCTTGCGAGAATCTAGGAGACGAACATACTCTTGAGTCTATTTACTTAGGTAACCATACTTCCCACACTCCTTTGTCAAAGCCAGCTGTAGATGATCCTCTTATCCCAACTCCTCAAGCAATTCATCAGCCAAAACATCCAAAGCCTCTATGTAGAAAACTTGTCCACCAATAGTTGGTTTCTTCAAAACTTCATTGATGTCAAAGTTCAGCTTGATGTCTTTGCCCAGGTGCAGAGAAATCTTGCCATTTCTCACGTCTACGATGGCCCCAACAGTTGCTAGAAAGGGTCTACCAAGGATTAGAGGGTCTCTTGGCTCCTCATCCATTTCTAGAACTACAAAATCCGTTGGCACATTCACGTTGCTAATCCTCATGGGTAGGTCTTCAAGCATGCCTACCGGGAGTCTTATACTTCGATCAGCCAGAATGAGTGATATTCTGCACTCCTTAAACTTGGTAAAGCCTAGCTTTTTGTCAATGGAGTGAGGCATAAGCTTTATGCTTGTCCCAAGATCACACAAGCAACTTTTAAACTTCAAAGGGCCTAGTGCACAAGGGATAGTGAATGAGCCCGGATCTCCTAGCTTCTTTGGAGATATCTCCTTGTGAATGATTGCACTGCACTCTTGACTCAATACCAAGACCTCGTCACTCTCTTTCACCCTCTTAGCAAGAGTATCCTTCAAAAACTTGGCATACTTCGGTACCATAGCCAAACAATTAAGCAAAGGCAGTTTTAGCTCAACATTCCTCAAATGCTTCTCGAACAAGGCTATATGATTCTTAACTGCTTCTTGAAACGTCCAGGGAAGGGGAGCTTTGGTTTGTAAGGTGGAGGAATGAAAGCTTCTTTCTCCTTGCTAGCTTCCTCAACCGGTTTCTCCAAAACCGCTTCTTTCCCCTTTCTTAGCCTCTCTATGTAGACATTGTCAAAGGTGATCCCTTGATTATTTGAAAGATCACTCTCCCCCTCTTGGATTACAATGTCCACATTGTCCTTAGCTGTAGACCGTGGTGCTACCTCTTTTCCACTCCTTAGAGTGATCGCATTTGCATACTCCTTTGGATTGGTTTCACACTTTCCGGGTAAGCTCCCTTGACCGCTTGAACTAGCCTTGCCTTTCTCTAGCTGCCGAATCTTGTTGTTCATGTTGGTGATCTGTGTAGATACCTCAGTAAAAGAAGAGTCCGGCCTATTTTTCATATCAACAAATTTTTGATTTGTAGATGCTTGGCCTTGAAGTAGTTGTTGGAACATAGCTTGTACCGGATCTTGACGTGGAGCTTGAACTTGTTGTTCTGTGGCACGAAACCAGGAGGGTAACCTTTGTTCCCTTTCCATTGTTGGCCTTGGAAGTTGCTTTGTCTTTGCCCTTGATACCTACTGTTTTGTGCAAACCCCCCTTTGTTGTAAGGAACAAAAGGTTTTCCTTGTTGTGGAGGGTATACTTGATCCTTGGGGTTTTCCACATTGGTACTTCGGTAAGATAGATTGTTGTTGCCTTGATACCTTTGAACATAGCCCTTTGGCTTACGATAGTCTTGGCAACCAACCCAATTAGCTTCCTCAAACTCCTCTTGATTTCTCTCTTGGAACATATCCGAAGCTTCACCAACAAAGTGGACTTGCTTTTGGTTTGCAAGCATCATCTTATCAATTTTCTCATGGAGTGACTTCAACTCTTTCTTGTGTGACTCAAGCTCATTACCCCTTGGTGCTCTATCATAGTCCTCAGAATAGTTGCCATCACTCAAGACCAAATTTTCAATCAACTCCATACCCTCTTGAACTTCTTGTCCTAAGAAATTGCCTTTGCTTGCGGTATCTAGTACCATGCAAATCTTTGGCAAAGCTCCTCTGTAGATGGTGCTCAAGAGTGTCTCCTCAGTGAAACCATGGTGAGGAAATGCAATGGTGTAGTCCTTGAACCTCTCCATTGCTTCACTAAAGGTCTCATTTTGCCTTTGTGCAAAACCGCTGATCTCACTCCTTAGGCGAGCTGTCCTTGTACTTGAGAAGAACTTGGATAGAAACGCCTTCTTGCAATCTGCCCAAGAGGTGATAGTCCCTTGAGGTAAGGTCTTCTCCCAATGCCTAGATTTGTCCCCAAGTGAAAAAGGGAAAAGCCTAAGCTTGAAACTATCCTCTGAGATCCCATTGATCTTGATCATGCCACACACTTGCTCAAAGTTGTCCAAGTGCTCTGAAGGATCCTCCATGGCAAGTCCATGGAACTTGTTGTTCTGCACCATAGAGACAAAGCCCGGCTTGATCTCGAAATTGTTGTTTTGCACCGGTGGAGGGGTGATCCCAAAACGGTTTTGATGAGTGTTTGGGGCATCAACGGCTCCGATGATCCTTGGCAGCCTTGGAGCATGGTAAGGGTTTCCATTACCCCTACCAGCAGGAGCTTGTGGATGAGCACCCTCATCTTGATCAGCCATAACCGGTTGAACTACTTCTTCAAACCCTTGTGCTTGTTCTCTTCTATGCCTTGCACTTCCGAGTTGATGAATGTTGTCTAGACGTGGTAATAAGTTGTTGTCACCTCTAGACCGCAAGTTCATGTACCTGAGAATGCAAATAGCAAAGTAGAAAAATCAGTAACCAAGGTAAAAATAAAAGAAACTTAGCTCAACTAAGCTCCAAATCCTAATACTTTCAACTAAACCCAAGTTGGCAACGGCGCCATTTGATAACTAGTTTTTTTCAGTGATTATCAAAGCTTTAGTCTCATTTGTCAGTTTAGTACGTAAGGCTATCAATCCAAGTTGGGTTGTTGAAAGACACAATGAATACAAGAGCTCAAAGCTAAGCTAAATCAATTTCGGGTTAAATGGAGAGATAATTCCTAATAAACTACTTGTGACAACCTAATGAACTTACAAACAATTTTAAAATCCCTACTGAAGGATTATACCAATGCCAGATGGCCCCTAAGAATTTAAAATGTAAATCTACTGGTTTTTAAAATCCGAAAACTAAAAGCAGTTAAAAATTGAAATTTCTAACAACTTAGAATGAATTTTTAAAAATATTAAATAAAATATAACGACTCCTAAATGATTATCAGGTTGATGAATGATATCCTCAGCAATTTTTAAAATACTGGAGCAAGCAAAAACACAACTTTATGAATTTACAGACCCTAATGGAAGCATTAAGCTAAAAAGATGATTTTTAAGAAGTTAAAACAAAAGATTCAAACTTTAGAACTAGGAAATGATGAATTTAAATTTTCAAAGGCTAAAAGTAGATTCAAGGTTGGAGATTACGCTTAGAGAGGTTCAAGATTTAAACTTTGGGTTTTGAAAACATAAATCTAGACATTTTAGAGCTATCTCTATGGCTTGAGGAGGTAAAGCTAGATTTAACCATGGCATTTGGAATAAATCCTTTCCTCAACCTTTACTCCTAACCCATGATGTGTGGTGGAAAGAAAGAGTGAAGAACATGAAGCATAAATCTCAAAAATGGCCTAACTAGCTCCCTAAACATCCATGGCGTTGGGAAAGGATGAGCTAGTCTCTTGGATTTGAGTTTAGGGGATTTCCTAAGTCTTTTTGAGATAAGGAAATCCCTAGAATCAAAGAGATATTTCTCAAGAATCTCTAGGCTTTAAAACCCCCAAATCCAAGAAGAGATTAGGTTAAGTGCAAGAAAAAACCAAGCTTAAACCCTAAGAACCCCCTTAATCACCCTAACTTTAAACCTTGGAGGTTTACTCACTACGCATGATTAAAGCATATGAAAACGTAAAGGAAGAAAGGATGAACATGATTAAACGACTAAACAAGAATGATTAAGAGAAGTACTTAAGATTAAAAGCGAGATTAAGGTTTTACAAAATATGAAAAGCTTCAAAACTAACAATGGCGGTTTTTTAGGCTTAAAAAAGAAGGAGACAGATCGTAAGAATGTGTGTGTTGCCCAAAAATAGGGTAAAAACCTTTTATACCAAAAGGGAAATGGTCGCCTCACTAAACTCCAAAACGTGAGCTGTCCGGATAAGGTTAGAGATCGACCTGAGTCGTCGATCTCTAACTCGATCTTCCGCCTAGAACGTCCTCTTTTGCCCGATCGTCGGGTCGATTCAATCGGGTGGATCGAGCGCTTCTATCGATCTTCTGGTCGATCTTCAGACGATCGATTGGGGACCTCGATCTGGCCCTCGTTCTTCCCAGGCTTAGTTTCCGTATCCGTACTCACGTTCGATCATCTTGGTCGATCTTGACCTCAATCTTCTTCCTTGAAATGACCCGAGTGTCTCGATCTTCTGGTCGATCTCGTCTAGATCGACCTGCCTAACTCGATCTTCACCTCGATCTCGGTTCCTTTGCTACATGGCCGAGTTCTTCCAAGTATCCATAGGCTCCTTTTCGATCCTTAGCATATCCACGCACCCTCCATAGCTCCAGTGTATCCAAAACAACCTGAATATGATGCACAAATGCAAGAAATATGCAAATGCTAATGCAAAGTGTTCTAGGACCTAAAATGAGACAAATGGTGCAAACTAGCCTATTATGAAAGATGTATGCACGAAAACTATTCTAAATGTATGCTAAATATGCGAAATATATGAATATATCATTAATGATCTCTCGTGATTTCATATATACTAACTTGCTATATCTTCATGCAGATGAATTATTTTCGAGGTCGAAACCTTTTCAAGGGGGAAGGTATGATGTGGACATCAAACCGAACTTAAACCTAGATCATATACCCAAACTCAAGGAAGATCAAGTGCCACGTTCCAAGATCAGCAAGCTGCAAGAAGGGTTGAAAAAAATAGTAGCGACCCTCTTAAACACAATGGAGCCTGGAGACGTGCTTAGAACCAACCCATAATTAGGCAACCTTCAAGAGAGCTCCAATGCACCCGATTTAGACATAATGGAGGATTCTGCGAGTTTGAGCATCAAGAAAGCCCAGCCTCGAATCAACCAAGGTAAGTCTGTTTACTTGGCAGGAACTAGAGTTCAAAACATCAAGAATCTTACTGAGATCACATCGGAGGTGCAAGTTACCTCCAAAACAAGTCATCTGGCCAAGAGAGAGTAAATGAAGCAAAAACAAAAGTTTAAAGCTAAGAACGTGGAAACACTTGAAGATCTTCATCATTTAGACTTCAAGGGACTTCAAGAGCATGAATTCTTCAAGGACTTCAACCTGAACGGACCAGAACCTCACATGACCATCTCGACCTCAACTAAGCTCATTTCAAGCCGAAAACAGGTATACTTTATTTTTACGGTTTGTGCAGGTAATTCAGAGTGTCTCAGTGGTATTTGGCACTCCAAGAGACTCAAGTTCGATCCCCAAAGAGAGCTGGCCGAAATTAGCTTTATTTTTCTATTTTTTGTTTAATGAACTTTCCTTTTCTTTTTTCCTTTTCTTTTTAGCTATTTTTGTGTAATGTTTAGCTGCTTATTTTTCTTTCCTTTTTATGTAATTTTCGGCCAAGAAGCCACCCAGCAGCAGAACTATTTATAAAGCTTCTTCTCAACATGTATACTTGGCGAGGTGATCTCCGCGATCAACCTAGTGGAACCAAAGAGCCTACCTACCCTCTTAAGGGAACGATGATTAGAGTCTCTGAAATCTCGATTCGCGGAGCAACCCAAGGAGACACGCCAACTGCACCAGGCCGCTGCTCCATCCTAGTCACGCTCGCACCATGCAACGCGGTCGAACCAATCACCGAGACAAGTTTCTCAAGCCCTGAAATGAGCTTCACTGCCAGTTGCTCAAGTGATTTGAACTACGAGTTCAAAGAGACATACTCGATTGTGTCATCAAGTTATGAGTCCCAAGAACTTCTCAAGGAAGAGACCTTTGTCCGCTCGACCGGGAGGAGCAAAGTCAGCCATGCAAGACCCATCACGATGCACATTCAGAGGGAGAAGTTAATGGGGTTTAACGTCAGTCAAGAAACTCCTGACGGAGATGTCATTCGAGGACGCCTGGAATGATCAAGGTTTGGCCTACTTCTTTCAAGATAGCCAGGAAAACAAGGTCGGCATAGAAGTCTACTTTAATCAAGCAAGAAATTCAGCCACCACAAACGCTATCACGATGCCCCCAACAAAGAAGAACGAATGGCACCATAACCAAATCGAGCTGTTAGCTTTGGAAGAATTCAACAAGGTAGTTCGAGACCTTCCTCCTGAAGTGGATTTCGTGGAAGCCTGGAGAGAGCACCTGATCGGGCACCTCTTTTACGAGAGCAAGGAGACGGTATCTGATATTCAAAGCCTTTTCAACCTCGCTAGAGCCGAAAAGCGGATTAAGAACCTCCACAAAGTCCAAGGCTACGAGCAGTACCTCACAACTTGCAATATCCGAGGTAACACTTTCAAGGATGCTTTATGCGGTTCAGGGTCATGCATAAACATCAAGACCCATCACGATGCACATTCAGAGGGAGAAGTTAATGGGGTTTAACGTCAGTCAAGAAACTCCTGACGGAGATGTCATTCGAGGACGCCTGGAATGATCAGGGTTTGGCTTACTTCTTTCAAGATAGCCTGGAAAACAAGGTCGATATAGAAGTCTACTTTAATCAAGCAAGACATTCAGCCACCACAGACGTTATCACGATGCCCCTGACAAAGAAGAACGAATGGCACCAGAACCGAATCGAGTCGTTAGCTTTGGAAGAATTCAACAAGGTAGTTCGAGACCTTCCTCCTGAAGTGGATTTCGTGGAAGCCTGGAGAGAGCACCTGATCGGGCACCTCTTTTACGAGAGCAAGGAGACGGTATCTGATATTCAAAGCCTTTTCAACCTCGCTAGAGCCGAAAAGCGGATTAGGAACCTCCACAAAGTCCAAGGCCACGAGCAGTACCTCACAACTTGCAATATCCGAGGTAACACTTTCAAGGATGCTTTATGCGGTTCAGGGTCATGCATAAACATCAAGACCCATCACGATGCACATTCAGAGGGAGAAGTTAATGGGGTTTAACGTCAGTCAAGAAACTCCTGACGGAGATGTCATTCGAGGACGCCTGGAATGATCAGGGTTTGGCTTACTTCTTTCAAGATAGCCTGGAAAACAAGGTCGATATAGAAGTCTACTTTAATCAAGCAAGACATTCAGCCACCACAGACGTTATCACGATGCCCCCGACAAAGAAGAACGAATGGCACCAGAACCGAATCGAGCCGTTAGCTTTGGAAGAATTCAACAAGGTAGTTCGAGACCTTCCTCCTGAAGTGGATTTCGTGGAAGCCTGGAGAGAGCACCTGATCGGGCACCTCTTTTGCGAGAGCAAAGAGTCGGTATCTGATATTCAAAGCCTTTTCAACCTCGCTAGAGCCGAAAAGCGGATTAGGAACCTCCACAAAGTCCAAGGCCACGAGCAGTACCTCACAACTTGCAACATCCGAGGTAACACTTTTAAGGATGCTTTATGCGATTTAGGGTCATGCATAAACATCATGTCGGCCAGTGTGACACGACAGGAAAGGTTTTAATGAGGCAAATTGATTCATAAACTTTATAAGGTTTATTCAAAAGCTTATAAATTCGACCAAGGAAGGGAAAGCAGGTAAAGAGTCATTTGGAGGTCAAGAGTTATTCAAACTTAGTTTTTAATCAGTCTTTCTTTAGTTAATGCTTTGACCACGAGTTTGGCTCTTTGCCTACTATTTTCTTTTCTTTATAAACTCATGTAATCTCATTTGAGAAAATCGAACCTTCTTTTTATTTATTTTGACAGTGATTCTCTTTTGTTCTACGTGAACATTTTCGATCCTTGGTGTGTAATATCCATTGATCAAACCTTAATCTGTCTTGGTGCGTCATATCCAAGGGATTAAGAGATTGTTTGGTGTGTCATATCCATTCAATCGACCTTGAATTCGTCTTAGTGTGTCATATCTAAGGGATTCAAGTTGGAGTATATCATAAGTCTTTCCGCAACTTCTGTGTGAACTTTTCAATCCATCTTACCTTGTTCTTTGAGGATTCATCTCTTCATAAGATCTAAGACCTATCCATCTATCCAAATCCAACCGAAGAGTGCCGATTCTTGGGAGGATCGCATCAAGTGGTACCAGAGCACACTCTTCAGTTCGGTATCATCTATCATCTTCTCATCTCTTCACCTTCTTATCTATCATCTTCTCATCTCTTCACCTTCTCATCCATCATCTAAATTTCTTTTCACCTTTTCTATCTGTTCATCTTCTTTTATTTTCTGTTCTAAGTTTTTATTCCAGTTTATTAAAAAAAAAAAAAAACGAAAAAAGAAAGAAAACAAAAACGAAAATAAAAAAAAAGTAAAGAAAAAAAGAAAAAAAAATATTCAGTTTATTTATGTGGTTTTAATTCCTATATTTCTTGGGATTTTCTGTTTTTCATCAAGTTCTTATCTCGTCTATCTTTAGATTCATTTGGATTATTCTGTTTGATTACTTTGGAAATTGCCATTGAGTTGTATTGGATTTGTTCTATTAGAACTCTTGGGAAATAACTGAGGGAAATCAGATTGAGTGAAACACTTGAGTGAAACACTTGAGTGAAACACCTTGAGAGAAACACTTGTGAGAAGCTTTTGCTACTAATATGTTTGTTGAGTTTTGCATGAAAAATTCATGTCTAAGGTTGGAGAAATTCACAATAAAGGAGGAGAACCAGTTGTGCTAAATTCGCAGATGCAAACGTTTTTGGGAGAAATGCAATGTATGATGAGAACCGAGGTGAAAGGTTTCTGTGAGAGGCTTGATCAAAGGCGAGCAGAGGCACCACAACAGCAACCACGAAAATTGCCTATTAGGAGACAGGAAGATCGATCTAGACACGCAAGAGCTACTGAAGAAGTTGAATATTACAGTCGTTATAGTCATTCATCAAGAGCGAGTCCTAGGAGATCACAACATGTTAGAGAAGGCAGGGATCAACCTGATGACAACTTAGGTGTTTTTAAGTTGAAGAGTCCCTCTTTGCAAAGGAAAAGAGATCCAGAAGCATATCTAAAAGGGAGCAGTAGAGAACGACCTAAACCAGCCAGAGATGATGCAGATCGTGACTACTACAACCATGATGATCAAAGAAGTTCTAGGCAATCTAGATTGGATCAGGAGCGGTGGAGTAGAGAAAAGCATCTTGATGATGTGGAAAAGCGTTGGCAAAAGGCATGCATGGCTATGTTGAATAACCAGAGAAAGAGCACGACCACACTCCCATCCGTATGAGATGATACAACAAGTCAAGAGCAGACTTCTGAAAATGCGCAGCAGACTTCTGAAAATATGCAGCAGACTTGTGAATCAAGTTCATTTGCCATGAAGCAGACTTGATCTAAGGAGGAGCAGGCTATTCCAAAGCCAAAAGCTGACAAACCATTATCCATCAGCCAAGAAACCAAAGGTAAAACTGCTACCTCAGATTATTGTGCTAATGAATCCTTTATGAGTCATGGTGATAATATGATTTTTCCTCTTTCAATTAATCTCTACTACTCATGTCATTGTAGTATTTGAGATGTCAATCCATATGGGGTTAAGATTAACAACACTAGTAATACATGAAACTATTTAATCTAAGCCAAATTCGATATTCAAGTGACAAAGGGCTATTAAAACCAAGCTACAACCTAAAAGAGACACTATAAGACTAATTAGATGATCTAAAACCTTAATTATCACTAATCCAGCACTAATCAAGCGATTAACTACTAATCAAGATTAATAAATTACTAAAAACAAAACCTAGGGATGGAATCATTGATTTGGGCATCTAAATTGCCAACCTTGCAATCATTTAAGCAACTCAAACAAGCTTTCTCTATGCCTAGAATACTAATTAAGACTAATCCATGATGTGTGGCAATAATCCCTTTCCTAATCACCTTAATGAACTAATGATGTATTAGCATTAAAATGATTAGCAAGCAATAAGAATAAGTCTAAATGGCATGATAAACACCCTAGTCAACTAATATCTTAGGCTAGGAATAAAATCTCTTAGAAAAGTGGTTCAAGCATTTCATCAAACACTTGGTGGGTGTGTGAAATGCTTATGATCCAAAATAGCAAAAGATTAGCTATTTGGCATTAAGAACACTTTAATAAGAAGAGNCATAGGAGGCGAATCGTTGGTGGTTTGAAGTTGCGAGGAGTCGAATTACTGAAGAAGCCATTAATATGGACGGTAAAACCCGTCCTTGTTTGTTGTTTTAAAGTTGCTTTGTCGATAAAGTCGTGGGGTAGTTCTGAAAAACTTTGTTTTTTTGTTTTTTTTTCTTTTGAAACGGAGAAAGCCTAAGTAGATCTGAACTATGTTCCGTGTTATTTATCTGTCCTTGTTTTTTTGGTTATCGGCCAGTTAAATTGTAGTTGTACTAATTTTTTTTGTATCCATGTGTAATCGGACTAGTTGCAGTTTTGTCGACCATTTCGATTCTGTATCCATGAGTTGGTTGTAGTTTTTATTGCATCTACGATTAGCCGTCCATGTTAATTATCTTTGGACGTCCACAGGAGAGTTGTCCAAGCCGTCCATCAGTGTTGTCCATCATTATATGTCCATCATTAGCTGTCCACTAATAGCTATCTGCTAATAGCTGTCCATGATAATTATCTGTAGACGACTACTGTATAGTCGTCCAGGACATGCGTCCATCCACTTGTTGTCCATGATACTAGCATCCACCAATTTTAGTTTTTTGAGAGAATAGTTTTTGAACTTTCTTATCTGTGTGGCAGGAGGATCAGGTAGTAGTGGGCCTAATCTACAGTTACCGAGGCGGTTGTTTGCAACCGATCGGTATCCTAATGCGAGGTTGAATGTTTACTCCAAGACAGAGTTACTCCTTGTTGTCCACAACATCCTTAAGGGGACTCGTGTTTTTGAGAAAATTAGGAGTTCCTGTTTTGGGAAGTTGTTTGACTTGCCGGCAAATTTATGTTCCAATTCTGGAAGCAATAAGTCACCTAATAAAATAATTTTAAGATAAAAATGAAAAACCTGCAGGTGAAATCGTATGCTAGTTTCTTTAACATGTAATAACATAACCATGACAATACGTTTGTATGGAACAAGGAAATGTTCTTCATAGAAATTAGACAAAGCAAATTTTGAAGGTTCCCTGAATATCTATGTACACCCAAAATGCCGACTTGCTTGTGCTAGGTTCGGTAGCATCTGCAAAAACAGATCCCTCATGGAAACGTTATGATGGACATTCCATCGCAACATATCCATACATTAGGTAGCTTCACGTTTACCCATCTATGAAAACACAAGCCATCCCTAGGTATGCATTTTCCATGATCCATCCAAAAAACGACTTGAGATGGTATCCACTCTATCTTGTCCATCCACTTTATTTTGTCCACGCACTCTGCCCTCAAATTCTTCGATTACTGCTATTTCATAATTTATTTACATAACCGCTCGTCGCCGTGTCCACAGTTGCTCATCCATAATATTGACGCTTTCATTTTACTTCATCCACGGACACTTCTCCTCGTTGCAAAAGCATCTTATGAATCCACCCTATCGTGTCCATGAATTTCATCTTCTGCAAATTTGTCAGAAATAAGCCAGAGCGAATGTTTGCGTGGCTCCACCACCTCGTCCATATCATCTCGTCCACCACCGTCATCTCTTCATAAGCTACTGTCCCTTCCGTTCACATATGCGATCTATCGTCCATATATAGTCATCCTCCACTCGTCATCATCCACAATATACTCATCGTCCATCATTACGTATCCATTAGCCCTACGAATACCAACCAAATAGCTTCCTCATCCACATCAACCTAATCCATACCCTCTTGTCCGCCGTCGTCATCTCCTCATCCTGTTCTACACGTCGACTTTGTTTACCTATTCGATCTAAATCTGAAACCTACTCAATTCACCGCCGCATTGAAATCCTTAACTCTGAAAACGATGCCTGCCTTCACCGAGATTGTCTCATCTCCGGTTCCAATATACTAACGATTCACGAGAAACTACCATCCAAATCCAATATTCCCAAACAACGCCGCCACCGTGAGAAAGATAAACTTATTTTTCGACCTATTTTGAACATCCGGAAGCGGCGGAGGAGGCATTTATTCCCCTGTTTTCAACATCCACAGATTGTACGGTGGGGTCGTCGACATCATGTAATTGGACGTGAAGCGATCATAGAGAATCTGCTAGATCCTATGTACCCAGATTGGCGAAACATAAGTTCCGATGACTGAATTTTTTTTAAAGAAAATGGTTATTAAGGGTAGAAGTGTCTCTTCAAGTACTCTAAATTAGGATAAAGTGACTGAGTTGGCGTAAGTGACCTATACTGATATTAGACATAGCAAAAGTGACTTATAGAGTAATATTCTCTTGAAAATAAACAAACTTGTGACAAACTTATATGTTTAGAGCCGGTGAAACCGAGTAGCAATGTTTCTGTTTCACAGGAAGAGAACTCACAAGAAGAAGCACAAAGGAATGTGAGATTGATTTGTGACGTAGAGCATCAGACCATCTTTGTGCCTAAAACCAATTCCTGAGTCATTCTCTTATGCCTATCCAAAGCACTGTAAGGAAATTGATTTGGTTAGGACAGAGCCTAGTTTGTTTGTTCTCGTTTTTTCTAACGATGAAAAACGATTTGCCTTGGAAAATATGAAAGATATTTGTGTTTCAAAACCTGTTTTTGATAGCATAATTCAATCTTGTGAAAAGTTTAAATCTGAAAAGCTTTTTGTGCCAAATTGTCTGGTTGATGATATGCTTGATAAGTCGCATGGTTCATTTGTGATTTCTAAGATTGATCTTAGCAGTGGTTTCCATAAAACTCGTATGAAAAAGATTGTTGATTGGAAAATTGTTGTTAAAACAAAACATGGTTTACTTGAATGGTTAGTGATGTCGTTTGACTTAGCTAATGTTCCTAGTAATTTGATGAGGTTTTGAATCATGTTTTGAGTCCATTCATTGGAATTGTTGATGTTGTCTATTTGAATGACATTCTGGTCTATATCAAACACTTAGATGAACATGTTGAACAATTGAAACTTGTTTTAGATGTTCTAAGTGAAGGAAAGTTGTTTGTTTTGAAAGGGACTACATGTTGCACATATAATTTCGTGTTTTTAGTCTTTGTTGTGAGTACACAGGGTATGCAAGCTCAAGGAATATAAGTTCCTACACCAAAAACGTGGCTACACTTGTGGTTAATGGATTTTGTTGTTCATCATAACTATGAGTCACTGGAGCCTAGAGGAAACAAGCAGTACCAAAAGCAAGCAAGTAAAAGGCGTTGCAGAGTGATCTTTGAACTTGGTGATGTTGTTTCTGTTCAAATGAGGAAGGAATTTGTTCAAGACCAAAAGAAACCAAAACTGATGCCAAGGATCAATGGTCCATTCAAAGTCTTGGAGAAAATCAGTGACAATGCCATTCAGACTGACTTTCAAGGTAAGTATGATATTAGTTTAAGTTTCTATGTTTCTTACTTAGTTTCTTTTGTTGCAGATAAACAAGATTTGTGGACAAATCTTTTTTAAGAGGAGGTGTATGATACGATCATGAGAAGCAGCAAAGATTATCAAACGGGAGCTAAGCTTGAACCTGAGGAAGCTATGCTCGAACCTAAAGAAACTGAGCTTGAACCAGGGGATGCAATGCTTGAACCTGATGCGATCATTGAAAGCATCAAGTAAGAAGGACATTATGCCGAGCTCAAACTTGACAACGAGCTCAAGCATACGACTCGTGCAAGGCTTAAGAGATTTCAAGAAGGAATTGGAGGATTACTCAATCAGATGATCACTCAAAAAGGAGAAGAAGTTAAAACACATTCTGGTTTTAATTACATAGCAGACTTCTCAGAATACACAGCAGACTTCTGAGAATACACGGCAGACTTGTGAACCTTTTATAAGCAAGTCTCAAAAGCTTATAAATCCGAAGTGAAGCTTATAAATCCGAAGTCTTATAAAGCTTATAAAGGATGTGATCATTTGTACTGTTTTTTCTTGTCCTTGGTTTTTTCCATTGGGTTTTCCAGGAAAGGTTTTAATGAGGCAAATTGATTCATAAACTTTATAAGGTTTATTCAAAAGCTTATAAATTCGACCAAAGGAAGGGAAAGCAGCTAAAGAGTCATTTGGAGGCCAAGAGTTATTCAAACTTAGTTTTTAATTCAGTCTTTCTTTAGTTAATGCTTTGACCACTAGTTTGGCTCTTTGCCTACTCTTTTCTTTTCTTTATAAACTCATGTAATCTCATTTGAGAAAATCGAATCTTCTTTTTATTTATTTTGAGAGTGATTCTCTTTTGTTCTTCTTGAACATTTTCGATCCTTGGTGTGTAATATCCATTGATCAAACCTTAATCCGTCTTGGTGCGTCTGTTCCAAGGGATTAAGAGATTGTTTGGTGCGTCATATCCATTCAATCGACCTTGAATTCGTCTTAGTGTGTCATATCTAAGGGATTCAAGTTGGAGAATATCAAAAGTCTTTCCGCAACTTCTGTGTGAACTTTTCGATCCATCTTACCTTGTTCTTTGAGGATTCATCTCTTCATAAGATCTAAGGCATATCCATCTATCCAAATCCAACCGAAGAGTGCCGATTCTTGGGAGGATAGCATCAAATATGTTAATGGACTTTCTTACAAAAGTCCAATCTCATTTATGTAAAATATCTTAATGAACTTTCTTAAAAAGCCCAACCCAATTACTTAATAAAAGAAAAATGATTTATAAATGCTTCTCATGAAGTTTCTAAATTGTGAAAACTTTCATAGTCTAGTGGTTGACCAAGTGGTCAATTAGTGCTAATATACCTTTATGTCCAAGGTTCGATTCCTAGACAATACAATTTGTATAATATATTGTAGGCAAGCTTATAAGGAAATTTCAAACTAGGTGCAAGTGAACCATTTATCGTGGTCATGGATTTCATTAAGAAAATTACCAAACAAAACAAAATTTATTACATTCGGATAAACTGAAAGTTACATCCAAATAGGAGTATTATTCCTGAAAACAAAAAAGATACAATGCCATAGTTTTCAAACTCAATCACCACAAATCCTTCTAGTGAGTTGCATATTCTTAAGGCATGATAGTCACTCTCTTAGCATGTAAAGCACACATATTCGTATTTTCAAACAAGGCAACAAGAAAATCTTCAGCGTCTTCCTGGAGAGAAGTAATAGCAATGCTATGGAACTGTATTTATGTCTTGAGATTTTGGAAAATTTCTTCCACAAATCTCTAGAATATAAGTTTCTTGAGCTTTGGTTCTTTGCTATCTTGGTACTTCCTTATCTCTCTTACCGCCACGGTTCCTGGCTTGTACATGTATAGTTTTTTCAACATGTAAGCGTTGCTGTGATTTACTTGCATTGCTACGAACTTACTCGAACTCAAACCTTCTTTTGACTTTCGAGCTACCTGTTTGGAACGAGTCATTGTGAATAGATAAAATTTTAGTGTGTAAAATGTTTGTTGTGAGAATTGTGAGTATAAGACATTTTTTTATTTGTGTAGAAAAAAAATTAGGAAAAGATATCTGTTAAAGGAGTTTTAAGGTGATTTTTATCCACATGAAATTAATTTTACCCAATAAAATATTCAATGAATTTTTACAGTTCAAGAGTAA
Source organism: Alliaria petiolata (assembly GCA_020283515.1). Taxonomy (NCBI): domain Eukaryota; kingdom Viridiplantae; phylum Streptophyta; class Magnoliopsida; order Brassicales; family Brassicaceae; genus Alliaria; species Alliaria petiolata. Next base: position 329,332,089 of record JAHZTW010000001.1, on the reverse strand, counting down.
AAACAACCGTATATTAGTCAGAAAATTAAGGGTGGATATTTTTCTCTCAAATTGTGTTGTGTGGTGTTTTGCAACGACTAACGATTATGCAACATACATAATGGAAATTTTCAAAAGAAAAACATTCAAATTTCATAATAAAGGATCAATGAAAACGTATTTTCTCTCAAGTTTGGAAAAACAAAAAAAAATGAGTATTATGATACAATAATTATTAAAGGAAAAATATGTGGTTAATGTTGCATTAAAATGATTATAAAAATAAATTTTGTGGTTTGTTTCTACTTTTCAAAATTTGAACAATTGTTAACTAGACAAAGAACCAACAATCAATATATTTTCTCAATTTGTGAAATGCAAGTGATTGCGACGACCAATAAAAATGAAAAATACATAAATGGAATTTATTAAAAAACTATCCCCAATTCTTAACAAATCAACAATGAAAACATAATACCTTTAAAGCTTTGAAAATAAAACAATGTGAGTATTGTGAAACAATAATCATTAAAGGAAAAATATGAGGTTAATATTTTGCTAAAAATGATTAAACATATGAAAAATGTGATTTTTTATTTTATAATATAAATACTTGTAAATTTGACAAAAAAATTGACAATCAATAATATTTTAGTATATTTTAATCAACGGTGATGTGCATCAATTAATGAAAAGACAAAATATCTTAATGGATATTGTTTTAAAAGGTCAAACCCAATTCATAATAAAAACTCATTTATAAATTTTTTAAATGTTACCATTAACTATTGTTGCTCTTACAATACTATTAGTCAAAGAACAATTGCTCAATAATTTTTCTCTTAGGTTGTGATTTATAGTGGCTTACAACGAACATCAAAAATACAAAAAATACATAGATGTAATTTTTCATAATAACTCATCCTCATTTCATAACAAGAGAACAACCATAAAAGAAAAATATATTAATCGACTTTCTTAAAATAGTCCAACCTCATTTATGTAAAATATTTTAATGGACATTCTCACAAAAGCTCAACCCCTTTAATTGACAAAAGAAAAATGATTTATAAATGTTTTTCATGAAGTTTTTAAATTGTGAAAACCCTCATATCTAGTGGTTAACCAAGTGGTTAATTAGTGCTTGTACCCTAGAAAGTCCAGCGTTCAATTCCCAGACAATATAATTTTTATAAATTAATGCAGTCAACCTTATAAAGAAATTTCCAACTTGGTGCAAACATAGCTATTTGTCATGGATTTGATAAAGAATAAAATGCCAACCAAAGCAAAATTAATTTCATTCAAATAAGCTGAAAGTTACATCCAAATGGGAATATCAATCTCCAGAACCAAAAAGTTACAATACCATAATTTTCAATCTCAATAAGCACGAACCTTCTAGGAAGCTGCATATTCTTAGGCAAGATAGACACTCGCTTGGCATGTAAGGCACACAAATTCGTATCTTCAAACAAGTCAACGAAAAAAGCTTCAGCGTCATCCTGGAAATAAATAATAGCAATGCTCTAAAACCATATTTATGTCTTGAGATTTTGGGCAATGTCTTCCACCAATCTTTAGAATAGAAGTTTCTCGATCACTGGTTCTCTGCACTCTTGGTACTTCATGATCACTCTTACCCCCACGGTTCCAGGATTGTACCTATATAGTTTTTCCAACATGTTAGCGTTGTTGTACCTTACTTGCATTGTTACAAACTTCCTCGAACCCAAACTTTCTTTTGACCTCCGAGCTAACTGTTTCGAACGAGCTATTATGAATAGATAAATTTAGAGTGTGTAAAATATTTGTTGTGAGAATTGTGAGTAGAATAAATTTTTTTTATTTGGGTAGAAAAAAAATTAGGAAAAGATATCAGTTAAAGGAGTTTTAAGGTGATTTTTATCCACAAGTAATTAATTTTAGCAAATAAAAATGTTCAATTAATTTTCACAGTTTAAGAGTAAAAACAACCGTATATTTGTCAGAAAATCAACGGTCGATATTTTTTCTCTCAAATTGTGTTGTGTGATGTTTTGTAACGACTAATGATTATGCAACATACATAAATGG
>JAHZTW010000001.1:329233858-329277300 GCA_020283515.1 Alliaria petiolata | reverse complement strand
TTATATATTTAAAATCTTATTAAATTTGGTTATGTAAATGTTTTGTTATCATATTAGAAAGTTAAAAAAATATTTATGATAGTATAAGATTGTAATAAATCTTAATTTATGCAAAAGTTTATGAATTCTTCTTGTCCAAAGTGAGTTTTATATATCTTTTATACTTATGAATAAACATTCACTCCTTCTATTCCTCTATATGAAATTTGATTTCATGAAAAGTTTTTAAATTCTTCTTTTTCTTATAATTTGTATATAAACTTAAAATTCATGTAATAATTGTATTTAACTTATATGGTTTGGAAAATATGCGTCGTTATAGTCATTCATCAAGAGCGAGTCCTAGGAGATCACAACATGTTAGAGAAGGGAGGGATTAACCTGATGACAACTTAGGTGTTTTTAAGTTGAAGAGTCCGTCTTTGCAAAGGAAAAGAGATCCAGAAGCATATCTAAAAGGGAGCAGTAGAGAACGACCTAAACCAGCCAGAGATGACGCAGATTGTGACTACTACAACTATGATGATCAAAGAAGTTCTAGGAAATCTAGATTGGATCAGGAGCGGTGGAGTAGAGAAAAGCATCTTGATGATATGGAAAAGCGTTGGCAAAAGGCATGCATGGCTATGTTGAATAACCAGAGAAAGAGCAAGACCACACTCCCATCCGTAGGAGATGATACAAAAGTCAAGAGCAGACTTCTGAAAATGCGCAGCAGACTTCTGAAAATACGCAGCAGACTTCTGAAAATATGAAGCAGACTTGTGAATCAAGTTCATTTGCCATGAAGCAGACTTGATCTAAGGAGGAGCAGGCTATTCCAAAGCCAAAAGCTAACAAACCATTATCCATCAGCCAAGAAACCAAAGATAAAACTGCTACCTCAGATTATTGTGCTAATGAATCCTTTATGAGTCATGGCAAGACGCAAATTTCAAATGAAGTGCCCATGGTGCTTAAGGATAAAGCCAAGAACAACACTGAGGAAAAATAAGAAGTTTAAGACTCTTTATCATCTTCTGATCAAACTCCACCAGACAGAAGTGGTTCGTTGGTGTATAGGGGAACTTTGAATGTTCAAACCGAAGGAGGGGGTAATGAGCAACGTGAGAACTTGTTTCACACAAGATGTCTCGTCCAAAACAAAGTGTGCAACGTCATCGTTGATGAAGAAATATGTGCAAGTGTGGCAAGCACTAGTTTGGAGGAGAAATTGAGTTTGCAACCTGAGAAGCATCCAAAACCACACAAACTGTAATGGTTGAATGTTTATGGTGAAGTGAAGGATACAAGGCAGGCCCAGATTACGTTTTGCATAGGAGAATATGAAGGCGAGGTGCTGTGCGATATAGTACCTATGCAGACTGGTCATATACTGTTGGGGAGGCCTTGGAGATTCATTGCAGATTGCAACATGATGATTTTTGTAGTAAGCATACGTTCGGATACAAAGGCAGAAGCATTACTCTTGTTCCTTTGAAACCACAGGAGGTTTATCAAGATCAGTTTCTACTAAAACAAAAGGAGATACAAGAAGCTTTGAGTGAACCCCCAAACACTTACCACCAAAAGAAGAGTGAGAGTTTGAGGAAACCCCAGAAAAAGGCCTTTGAGAGTAAACCCGTGAGAAATTCTAATTTATTTGTGAGATCTTGTGAGGATAAGAGAGTTCTTTTCTCTAAACAGCTTGCGATTTTATTTGAAGATCTCATGAGCTTAACTAATCTTGAACCGGTGCTGCCGAGTAAAGTTACTTCTCTTTTGCAGGATTAAGATGAAGTCTTTCCAGAGGAAACAAAAGAGTTACAAAGGCGAATTAGTGAGCTAGTGACGAAAAGGTACATCAAAGAGAGCATGAGCCCATGTGCTGATCTTATTTTGCTAGTTCCTGAGAAGGATGGAACTTGGAAGGTGTACAAAGATTGCAGATCCATCAAGAAGCAACACACCTTTCTCAAAAGATCCTTGAAAGCCAGGTGTTCTCTTTCCTCTTCTCAAACTGATTTTGTTCTTGAAAATAGAGTGATTTACATACGTAGTCACTTTGGTATAAGTGGTTTCAGAAAAGGTCACTTTCGCGTAGTGGGTAACATTGGGGTTGTGAATGGTCTATATTGTCCACGTTTTAATCCGAAAGCCCGTTTACTTTTTATTGTTTTCCTTTTTAAGTTTTGACAGAGACCGTAAGAAACTTATCCACTTCCGTGGGCGCTATCTTCGAAAACGAGCGAGCAAATCGGAAACCTAGTTTACTGAGTCTGGTGAAATTTTGTGGTTTTTTCCGTTGATTGACAACTCTATAACTTATTCATAGTGTCTTACGTTGCTCTCCAATTTTTTTCTAAACCTATACCTCTTTACCTCTTTGCAGTTTGAGGTATAAAGCATAGGAGGCGAATCGTTGGTGGTTTGAAGTTGCGAGGAGTCGAATTACTGAAGAAGCCATTAATATGGACGGTAAAACCCGTCCTTGTTTGTTGTTTTAAAGTTGCTTTGTCGATAAAGTCGTGGGGTAGTTCTGAAAAACTTTGTTTTTTTGTTTTTTTTTCTTTTGAAACGGAGAAAGCCTAAGTAGATCTGAACTATGTTCCGTGTTATTTATCTGTCCTTGTTTTTTTGGTTATCGGCCAGTTAAATTGTAGTTGTACTAATTTTTTTTGTATCCATGTGTAATCGGACTAGTTGCAGTTTTGTCGACCATTTCGATTCTGTATCCATGAGTTGGTTGTAGTTTTTATTGCATCTACGATTAGCCGTCCATGTTAATTATCTTTGGACGTCCACAGGAGAGTTGTCCAAGCCGTCCATCAGTGTTGTCCATCATTATATGTCCATCATTAGCTGTCCACTAATAGCTATCTGCTAATAGCTGTCCATGATAATTATCTGTAGACGACTACTGTATAGTCGTCCAGGACATGCGTCCATCCACTTGTTGTCCATGATACTAGCATCCACCAATTTTAGTTTTTTGAGAGAATAGTTTTTGAACTTTCTTATCTGTGTGGCAGGAGGATCAGGTAGTAGTGGGCCTAATCTACAGTTACCGAGGCGGTTGTTTGCAACCGATCGGTATCCTAATGCGAGGTTGAATGTTTACTCCAAGACAGAGTTACTCCTTGTTGTCCACAACATCCTTAAGGGGACTCGTGTTTTTGAGAAAATTAGGAGTTCCTGTTTTGGGAAGTTGTTTGACTTGCCGGCAAATTTATGTTCCAATTCTGGAAGCAATAAGTCACCTAATAAAATAATTTTAAGATAAAAATGAAAAACCTGCAGGTGAAATCGTATGCTAGTTTCTTTAACATGTAATAACATAACCATGACAATACGTTTGTATGGAACAAGGAAATGTTCTTCATAGAAATTAGACAAAGCAAATTTTGAAGGTTCCCTGAATATCTATGTACACCCAAAATGCCGACTTGCTTGTGCTAGGTTCGGTAGCATCTGCAAAAACAGATCCCTCATGGAAACGTTATGATGGACATTCCATCGCAACATATCCATACATTAGGTAGCTTCACGTTTACCCATCTATGAAAACACAAGCCATCCCTAGGTATGCATTTTCCATGATCCATCCAAAAAACGACTTGAGATGGTATCCACTCTATCTTGTCCATCCACTTTATTTTGTCCACGCACTCTGCCCTCAAATTCTTCGATTACTGCTATTTCATAATTTATTTACATAACCGCTCGTCGCCGTGTCCACAGTTGCTCATCCATAATATTGACGCTTTCATTTTACTTCATCCACGGACACTTCTCCTCGTTGCAAAAGCATCTTATGAATCCACCCTATCGTGTCCATGAATTTCATCTTCTGCAAATTTGTCAGAAATAAGCCAGAGCGAATGTTTGCGTGGCTCCACCACCTCGTCCATATCATCTCGTCCACCACCGTCATCTCTTCATAAGCTACTGTCCCTTCCGTTCACATATGCGATCTATCGTCCATATATAGTCATCCTCCACTCGTCATCATCCACAATATACTCATCGTCCATCATTACGTATCCATTAGCCCTACGAATACCAACCAAATAGCTTCCTCATCCACATCAACCTAATCCATACCCTCTTGTCCGCCGTCGTCATCTCCTCATCCTGTTCTACACGTCGACTTTGTTTACCTATTCGATCTAAATCTGAAACCTACTCAATTCACCGCCGCATTGAAATCCTTAACTCTGAAAACGATGCCTGCCTTCACCGAGATTGTCTCATCTCCGGTTCCAATATACTAACGATTCACGAGAAACTACCATCCAAATCCAATATTCCCAAACAACGCCGCCACCGTGAGAAAGATAAACTTATTTTTCGACCTATTTTGAACATCCGGAAGCGGCGGAGGAGGCATTTATTCCCCTGTTTTCAACATCCACAGATTGTACGGTGGGGTCGTCGACATCATGTAATTGGACGTGAAGCGATCATAGAGAATCTGCTAGATCCTATGTACCCAGATTGGCGAAACATAAGTTCCGATGACTGAATTTTTTTTAAAGAAAATGGTTATTAAGGGTAGAAGTGTCTCTTCAAGTACTCTAAATTAGGATAAAGTGACTGAGTTGGCGTAAGTGACCTATACTGATATTAGACATAGCAAAAGTGACTTATAGAGTAATATTCTCTTGAAAATAAACAAACTTGTGACAAACTTATATGTTTAGAGCCGGTGAAACCGAGTAGCAATGTTTCTGTTTCACAGGAAGAGAACTCACAAGAAGAAGCACAAAGGAATGTGAGATTGATTTGTGACGTAGAGCATCAGACCATCTTTGTGCCTAAAACCAATTCCTGAGTCATTCTCTTATGCCTATCCAAAGCACTGTAAGGAAATTGATTTGGTTAGGACAGAGCCTAGTTTGTTTGTTCTCGTTTTTTCTAACGATGAAAAACGATTTGCCTTGGAAAATATGAAAGATATTTGTGTTTCAAAACCTGTTTTTGATAGCATAATTCAATCTTGTGAAAAGTTTAAATCTGAAAAGCTTTTTGTGCCAAATTGTCTGGTTGATGATATGCTTGATAAGTCGCATGGTTCATGTGTGATTTCTAAGATTGATCTTAGCAGTGGTTTCCATAAAACTCGAATGAAAAAGATTGTTGATTGGAAAACTGTTGTTAAAACAAAACATGGTTTACTTGAATGGTTAGTGATGTCGTTTGACTTAGCTAATGTTCCTAGTAATTTGATGAGGTTTTGAATCATGTTTTGAGTCCATTCACTGGAATTGTTGATGTTGTCTATTTGAATGACATTCTGGTCTATAGCAAACACTTAGATGAACATGATGAACAATTGAAACTTGTTTTAGATGTTCTAAGTGAAGGAAAGTTGTTTGTTTTGAAAGGGACTACATGTTGCACATATAATTTCGTGTTTTTAGTCTTTGTTGTGAGTACACAGGGTATGCAAGCTCAAGGAATAAAAGTTCCTACACCAAAAACGTGGCTACACTTGTGGTTAATGGATTTTGTTGTTCATCATAACTATGAGTCACTGGAGCCTAGAGGAAACAAGCAGTACCAAAAGCAAGCAAGTAAAAGGCGTTGCAGAGTGATCTTTGAACTTGGTGATGTGGTTTCTGTTCAAATGAGGAAGGAACGTGTTCAAGACCAAAAGAAACCAAAACTGATGCCAAGGATCAATGGTCCATTCAAAGTCTTGGAGAAAATCAGTGACAATGCCATTCAGACTGACTTTCAAGGTAAGTATGATATTAGTTTAAGTTTCTATGTTTCTAACTTAGTTTCTTTTGTTGCAGATAAACAAGATTTGAGGACAAATCTTTTTCAAGAGGAGGAGTATGATACGATCATGAGAAGCAGCAAAGATTATCAAACGGGAGCTAAGCTTGAACCTGAGGAAGCTATGCTCGAACCTAAAGAAACTGAGCTTGAACCAGGGGATGCAATGCTTGAACCTGATGCGATCATGGAAAGCATCAAGAAAGAAGGACATTATGCCGAGCTCAAACGTGACAACGAGCTCAAGCATACGACTCGTGCAAGGCTTAAGAGATTTCAAGAAGGAATTGGAGGATTACTCAATCAGATGATCACTCAAAAAGGAGAAGAAGTTAAAACACATTCTGGTTTTAATTACACAGCAGACTTCTCAGAATACACAGCATACTTCTGAGAATCCGAAGTCTTATAAAGCTTGTAAAGGATGTGATCATTTGTACTCTTTTTTTTTGTCCTTAGTTTTTCCCATTGGGTTTTCCAGGAAAGGTTTTAATGAGGCAAATTGATTCATAAACTTTATAAGGTTTATTCAAAAGCTTATAAATTCGACCAAAGGAAGGGAAAGCAGCTAAAGAGTCATTTGGAGGCCAAGAGTTATTCAAACTTAGTTTTTAATTCAGTCTTTCTTTAGTTAATGCTTTGACCACGAGTTTGGCTCTTTGCCTACTCTTTTCTTTTCTTTATAAACTCATGTAATCTCATTTGAGAAAATCGAATCTTCTTTTTATTTATTTTGAGAGTGATTCTCTTTCGTTCTTCGTGAACATTTTCGATCCTTGGTGTGTAATATCCATTGATCAAACCTTAATCCGTCTTGGTGCGTCTGTTCCAAGGGATTAAGAGATTGTTTGGTGCGTCATATCCATTCAATCGACCTTGAATTCGTCTTAGTGTGTCATATCTAAGGCATTCATCTCTTCATAAGATCTAAGGCCTATCCATCTATCCAAATCCAACCGAAGAGTGCCGATTCTTGGGAGGATGGCATCAAATATGTTAATGGACTTTCTTACAAAAGTCCAATCTCATTTATGTAAAATATCTTAATGAACTTTCTTAAAAAGCCCAACCCATTTACTTAATAAAAGAAAAATGATATATAAATGCTTCTCATAAAGTTTCTAAATTGTGAAAACTTCTATAGTCTAGTGGTTGCCAAGTGGTCAATTAGTGCTAATATACCTTTACGTCCAAGGTTCGATTCCTAGACAATACAATTTGTATAATATATTGTAGGCAAGCTTATAAGGAAATTTCAAACTAGGTGCAAGTGAACCATTCATCGTGGTCATGGATTTCATTAAGAAAATTACCAAACAAAACAAAATTTATTACATTCGGATTAGCTGAAAGTTACATCCAAATAGGAATATTATTCCTCTAAACAAAAAAGATACAATGCCATAGTTTTCAAACTCAATCACCACGAATCCTTCTAGTGAGTTGCATATTCTTAAGGCATGATAGTCACTCTCTTAGCATGTAAAGCACACATATTCGTATTTTCAAACAAGGCAACAAGAAAATCTTCAGCGTCTTCCTGGAGAGAAGTAATAGCAATGCTATGGAACTGTATTTATGTCTTGAGATTTTGGAAAATTTCTTCCACAAATCTCTAGAATATAAGTTTCTTGAGCTTTGGTTCTTTGCTATCTTGGTACTTCCTTATCTCTCTTACCGCCACGGTTCCTGGCTTGTACATGTATAGTTTTTTCAACATGTAAGCGTTGCTGTGATTTACTTGCATTGCTACGAACTTACTCGAACTCAAACCTTCTTTTGACTTTCGAGCTACCTGTTTGGAACGAGTCATTGTGAATAGATAAAATTTTAGTGTGTAAAATGTTTGTTGTGAGAATTGTGAGTATAAGACATTTTTTTATTTGTGTAGAAAAAAAATTAGGAAAAGATATCTGTTAAAGGAGTTTTAAGGTGATTTTTATCCACATGAAATTAATTTTACCCAATAAAATATTCAATGAATTTTTACAGTTCAAGAGTAAAAACAACCGTATATTAGTCAGAAAATTAAGGGTGGATATTTTTCTCTCAAATTGTGTTGTGTGGTGTTTTGCAACGACTAACGATTATGCAACATACATAATGGAAATTTTCAAAAGAAAAACATTCAAATTTCATAATAAAGGATCAATGAAAACGTATTTTCTCTCAAGTTTGGAAAAACAAAAAAAAATGAGTATTATGATACAATAATTATTAAAGGAAAAATATGTGGTTAATGTTGCATTAAAATGATTATAAAAATAAATTTTGTGGTTTGTTTCTACTTTTCAAAATTTGAACAATTGTTAACTAGACAAAGAACCAACAATCAATATATTTTCTCAATTTGTGAAATGCAAGTGATTGCGACGACCAATAAAAATGAAAAATACATAAATGGAATTTATTAAAAAACTATCCCCAATTCTTAACAAATCAACAATGAAAACATAATACCTTTAAAGCTTTGAAAATAAAACAATGTGAGTATTGTGAAACAATAATCATTAAAGGAAAAATATGAGGTTAATATTTTGCTAAAAATGATTAAACATATGAAAAATGTGATTTTTTATTTTATAATATAAATACTTGTAAATTTGACAAAAAAATTGACAATCAATAATATTTTAGTATATTTTAATCAACGGTGATGTGCATCAATTAATGAAAAGACAAAATATCTTAATGGATATTGTTTTAAAAGGTCAAACCCAATTCATAATAAAAACTCATTTATAAATTTTCTAAATGTTACCATTAACTATTGTTGCTCTTACAATAGTATTAGTCAAAGAACAATTGCTCAATAATTTTTCTCTTAGGTTGTGATTTATAGTGGCTTACAACGAACATCAAAAATACAAAAAATACATAGATGTAATTTTTCATAATAACTCATCCTCATTTCATAACAAGAGAACAACCATAAAAGAAAAATATATTAATCGACTTTCTTAAAATAGTCCAACCTCATTTATGTAAAATATTTTAATGGACATTCTCACAAAAGCTCAACCCCTTTAATTGACAAAAGAAAAATGATTTATAAATGTTTTTCATGAAGTTTTTAAATTGTGAAAACCCTCATATCTAGTGGTTAACCAAGTGGTTAATTAGTGCTTGTACCCTAGAAAGTCCAGCGTTCAATTCCCAGACAATATAATTTTTATAAATTAATGCAGTCAACCTTATAAAGAAATTTCCAACTTGGTGCAAACATAGCTATTTGTCATGGATTTGATAAAGAATAAAATGCCAACCAAAGCAAAATTAATTTCATTCAAATAAGCTGAAAGTTACATCCAAATGGGAATATCAATCTCCGGAACCAAAAAGTTACAATACCATAATTTTCAATCTCAATAAGCACGAATCCTTCTAGGAAGCTGCATATTCTTAGGCAAGATAGACACTCGCTTGGCATGTAAGGCACACAAATTCGTATCTTCAAACAAGTCAACGAAAAAAGCTTCAGCGTCATCCTGAAAATAAATAATAGCAATGCTCTAAAACCGTATTTATGTCTTGAGATTTTGGGCAATGTCTTCCACCAATCTATAGAATAGAAGTTTCTCGATCACTGGTTCTCTGCACTCCTGGTACTTCATGATCACTCTTACCCCCACGGTTCCAGGATTGTACCTATATAGTTTTTCCAACATGTTAGCGTTGTTGTACCTTACTTGCATTGTTACAAACTTCCTCGAACCCAAACTTTCTTTTGACCTCCGAGCTAACTGTTTCGAACGAGCTATTATGAATAGATAAATTTAGAGTGTGTAAAATATTTGTTGTGAGAATTGTGAGTAGAAAAAATTTTTTTTATTTGGGTAGAAAAAAAATTAGGAAAAGATATCAGTTAAAGGAGTTTTAAGGTGATTTTTATCCACAAGTAATTAATTTTAGCAAATAAAAATGTTCAATTAATTTTCACAGTTTAAGAGTAAAAACAACCGTATATTTGTCAGAAAATCAACGGTCGATATTTTTTCTCTCAAATTGTGTTGTGTGATGTTTTGAAACGACTAATGATTATGCAACATACATAAATGGAAATTTTCAAAAAAAAAAAAAAATTCAAATTTCAAAATAAAAGATCAAGAAAAACGTATTTCCTCAAAAGTTTGGAAAAACAAAAAAAAATGAATATTATGATACAATAATTATTAAAGGAAAAATATGTGATTAATGTTGAATTAAAATGATTAAAAAAATAAATGTTGTGGTTCGTTTCTACCTTTCAAAATTTGAACAATTGTAAACTAGACAAAAAAACAACAATCAATATTTTATTTTCTCAATTTGTGAAATGCAAGTGATTGCGACGGCCAATAAAAATGAAAAATACATAAATGAAATTTTTTTTAAAACCATCCCAATTTCTTAACAAAGAATCAATGAAAATGTAATACCTTTCAAGCTTTGAAAATAAAACAATGTGAGTATTGTGAAACAATAATCATTAAAGGAAAAATATGAGGATAAAATTTCGTTAAAAATGATTAAACATATGAAAAATGTTATTTGTGTTTCATTTTATAATATAAATACTTGTAAATTTGACAAAAAATCTACAATCAGTAATGTTTTAGTATATTTTAATCAACGGTGATGTGCATCAATCAATAAAAAGACAAACTATCTTAATGGATATTGTTTTAAAAGGTCAAACCCAATTCATAATAAACACTTATTTATAAATTTTCTAAATGTTACTATTAACTATTGTTGCTCTTACACTAGTATTAGTCAAAGAACAATTCCTCAATAATTTTCTTCTTAGGTTGTGATTTATAGTGGCTTACAACGACCATAAAAAAATACAAAAATATATAGATGAAATTTTTCAGAATTACTCATCCTCATTTCTTAACAAGAGAACAACGATAAAAGGAAAATATATTAATCATCTTTCTTAAAATAGTCCAACCCCATTTATGTAAAATATTTTAATGGACATTCTGACAAAAGCTCAACCCTTTTAATTGACAAAAGAAAAATGATTTATAAATGTTTCTCATGAAGTTTTTAAATTGTGAAAACCCTCATAATCTAATGGTTAATTAGTGCTTGTACCCTAGAAAGTCCAGCGTTCGATTCCCAAACAATATAATTTTTATATATTAATGCAATCAACCTTTTAAAGAAATTTCCAACTTGGTGCAAACATAGCTATTTGTCATGGATTTGATAAAGAATAAAATGCCAACCAAAGCAAAATTAATTTCATTCAAATAAGATGAAAGTTACATCCAAATGGGAATATCAATCTCCAGAACCAAAAAGTTACAATACCATAATTTTCAATCTCAATAAGGACGAGTCCTTCTAGGAAGCTGCATATTCTTAGGCAAGATAGACACTCGCTTGGCATGTAAGGCACACAAATTCGTATCTTCACGAGAAAAGCTTCAGCGTCATCCAGGAAAGAAATAATAGCAATGCTCTGAAACCGTATTTATGTCTTGAGATTTTGGGTAATGTCTTACACCAATCGCTAGAATAAAAGTTTCTTGATCAGTGGTTCTCTGCTCTCTTGGTACTTCATGATCTCTCTTCCCCCCACGATTCCAGGATAGTACCTATATAGTTTTTTCAACATGTTAGCGTTGTTATACCTTACTTGCATTGCTACAAACTTCCTCGAACCCAAACTTTCTTTCGACCTCCGAGCTAACTGTTTCGAACGAGCAATTATGAATAGATAAATTTTGAGTGTGTAAAATATTTGTTGTGAGAATTGTGAGTAGAAAAAAATTATTTATTTGTGTAGAAACTAAATTAAAATTATGAAGAATATCTCGATTAAAGGAGATTTAAGGTGATTCTTATTCACATGAAAGTAATTTTAGCCAATAAAAATATTTAATTAATTTTCACAGTTTAAGAGTAAAAACATACGTGGATTAGTCAGATAATCAAAAGTTATTTGTTTCCTCAAATTGTGATTTGTGGTGATTTGCAACAACCAATGAGAATGAAACATGCATAAATGGAAATTTTCAAAAAAAAAACATATAATTTCATAATAAAGAAACAATATAAAAGTATTTTCTTTAAAGTTTTGAAAACAAATATGAGTATTGTGAAACAATAATCATTAAAGAAAAAAGTATGAGGATAATATTGCGTTAAAAATGATTATAATTTTTTAAAATGTTACCATTAACCTTTGTTGATCTTTTTATAGTATTAGTGAAACAAATATTGCTTAATATTTTTTCTCTTAAGTTATGTTTTATAGTGGGTTACAACGTCCATTCAAAATACAAAAATACATAGATTAATTTTTTTATAATAACTCATCCCCATTTCATAACAAGAGAACAATGATTAAAGAAAAACATATTAATGGTGTTTCTTACAAAATCCCAATCCCATTTATTTAAAATATCTTAATGAACTTTCCTACAAAAGCTCAATCCCTTTACTTAACAAAAGAAAAATGATTTATAAATGCTTTTCATGAAGTTTCTAAGTTGTGAAAACTCTCATATTCTAGTGGTTGATGATGGGGTCTAAATAGTCGTCCGAATTGGATGATTTCTTTGTGGACACGTCGAGCTATAAATTTGAAAGACCCTAAGCTGCAAGTGCACAGTGTGCGATGTAGTACTTAGGGTATCGATCCACAAGGAGGAGCTCAACTGCAAAACAGAAAATCAGGGCAAGCAAAGACGCAGGGAGTTGGGGGTTTGTAGGATTGTGTCACGGCTTCAGTAGTTGTTCGAATGCAAAAATAGAAAAGCAAGGTTATATAGAGCTGGTTGTCAATCAACTCTATATCAGACGGGAATCAAAGCAAGCAGTGCAGGGGAAGTAAATATTGAAGTGCATAAATGTCGATAGAAAAGCAGATGGAGAAACACGATGCGGATCTTCTCGTGAAATCTATGGGGTTCTAACTAGAAATCAAACTCACAACAGTTCAGACAATCGAGACTAGGCGATTTTTCCTAAACTGGAATCACTGGATTTAACGACCTAAACTCTAACAAGCAAGATCGATCTATGTTATGCAAAATTCACAGGTATACCATCGTATCCTGCGTCCTAGGCAAACATGCAGTAATGATTGGGACAATAATTGTTCACGACTTCTCCTTAGGTATGCATGAACATCCCAGAAGTGTTGCACTCCACCAAACTAGGTTCGGATCTGAATTTCAGCAGGTTAATGGTTTTCAAAGATCCTAAAATCAGACTCTAGTTCGCGACGCTAGAATCATGCAATAAGAACAAGTTTGATAAGAAAGAAAATCCTAATCTACGGTCTAAACAATTGGTTCAAGAACAGTTAATGAAATTCCCCATAAATCCCCTTAAAGAACACCCAACGAAGATGATTACTCAGACATAGAAACGAAAATCAGAATCATAGATGAAGAGAATTGCATAAACGAAATCAGAGTGTAGAAAGAAAGAGGGTTCAATAACAGATCTATCTCCCTTAGAGAACAAAGAACAAAGAACAAAGAAAAGTGTGCTAGGAGGCAGCCGTGAGGCTCTCTCTAAGTTTGCACTAAGGTGGCTCACGATATTAGATTGTAGAATATGAGTATTTATAGGTCTTGAGATCCTCTTAGGCGTAATTTAGGGTTCCACCGAGTTTGGGGGCTATCGGGCTTGATTTGTGCTTGAAAACAGGCTCGAGAATCGTCACTTATTTTGACCGCAAGAGCGAGTCGTGGCCCGGCCATTGGTATTCTGAACATGTCTGGCGCGGCCAGGCTTCTTCTGAGGATGTGTCTGAAGGGCCTTCTTACTTCATTCAAAACTTGAGATCCAACCATGGGATTGGACTCAAACCACTTAGAGGTGAAAGATAGTAGATCAGGCTATCTTGACACCAAAATTTAGCTTGTGGGAAGGTCTTCGTCTTGTGCTAAACTTCTGTCATTTGGCTCACGGTCCGAAAATCTCCCTTTTGCTCCGTTTTGCATCATTTTTCCTATGATTTCCTTAAAAGAGTTTTTGACACACAAATACTCGAAAACTACTAAATATACATTAATATCTTAGTGAAATGCTTATTAAAGCATACACTTATGATGGTAAAAATGGGTAAAATATGCATGTTATCAACTCCCCCAGACTTAAACATTCGTTTGTCCTCAAACAAAACAGAAATCTAAGTAAGGAAAAGAGGTTTGAAAACGTGGAAACTCACCAATACTTGGGAACTAATCAAGTCTAGCAATCGACCTGTTTGAGCCACGTAACTCGGAATTCAAACTCAAAGCTTTTGGGTCTAGTTACCTTGAGCTTTTCACCCTTTCTGGATACGCTTCATGGTCCCTTTGAGTATTTCAAGCTCTCTCTTGTTGACCCCTTTATTCAATTAGGTGTGCGGTCTCATTCGAGGGAGTATCAGTCGATGAGACATTATACTCTTCTCTTCCAAACATCTAGACAAAGACATTTCAGACACAACCCTCCTATTTTCTCTTCCCTAAGTCGATTTCTCCCTATTTTTCTAGGGTATCATTTTATTTTTTCTATCGACTTTCTTTTTCTATATATTTTTTTTATTTTCTTAGCTTGAGAATGATCACTTCTTCGAAGCTTTAATGATGTCTGTGAACCGTCATTGTCCTTTGAGGAACTCGGGTTGCCATTCTCAAACTAAAACTTTTCTTTCTATATTTTTTTCTTTTTTATATAGTAAGGGAAGATCAAGGAAAGGTTGCATTGCATATACTTAGACATGCTAGAGTTTAAAAGAGGAGCAAAATTAGAAGTACCTCAAGCCCCTTGACGAGAAGTTTTGATTCATTAGGTGCGAAGTCAACGCAAGATCCTTCGAGTACTCTAGAGATTAGAACTTTCTCCGTTGGAATGATCCACTCGCAATTTTCAACTTAATAAAACTTGCTTCTAAACCCGTGAGAATGGTCATTAAGATTCGTTTTTCGAAATGACTTGTACCTAGCAAAGTTCACAGTTTCCGACTAAAAGAAAAAGAATTTGACTCTATAAAACAACTCGATAAATGATGCAAGTATGCTTAAGACTCATCAAATCAAAGCATAGTTAGTAATATAAGAAACCCCCCCAGACTTAAACCAAACTGTCCCCAGTTTGTTTAAATCGAGTTGAGGTGAAAAAGATAGGAAAATCAAGTGCAAGCTTGTGAAGACTTACTTGAAAGTGGCTATGGGTTTGGTGTGGGTGATTGGGCGTGTGGTATGATTGAGCTAAGGACTTAATCATTCTCCTTATGCCTCTGCTTAGAATCGTTTTAATTGAACAAAAGAAATCGAAAACTTAGCTCGAAAGGAAATGTGATGTGCGGTTTGAGCTTCCTTGCTTCGGATTGTGGTGGTGGGCGTGTGGTTGTGATGGATGATGATGGTGATAGGCGTTTGGTGGTGATGATTGGCTTGCTTTTGTTGAGACGAACAAATACTTCGGTTGTTGAGTACTCGTCTTGGTTCCTTGACCTTTGGTAACACCTTTAATGAGAGATGGAAAATCTGTTGTCATTACGTCTTGAAGATTGCACCACCTCAGAAACTTGAAGTTTGGGTCGATGTTGGCCTATCCGGTGATGTGTTCGGGATCCCGGAAGACAGGTGTTGATAGTTTGAACTTCAATGCCATATGAAATTCTTACTTGGCTTCGGTAAAGGTCTTGATCGCAGAAGAGAAAAGCTAGTCTTCGAGAACTTTTCTTCTTCCTCCTGGAGCTTGCACAACGGTTCTGGAGGATGAGACCGTCGTTATCTTCTTCGTCTTCGTGGATACAGGTCTGTTGAACGTACGGGAATAAGTATGTAAAGAGATGGATCATTGACTTACCTTGACTTGGATGAAGTCTTGTCTTGTCTCGCCGTCTTTGATGCAACAAAAATATACCGCGGTTGTGGAAGTTGTATTGTGGTCTTGAGAGAGGTTGAAGAAGGTCTGGTTTGGTGAAGTTCTGGATGGAAAAGGTTGCAGAGGAAGGCTGGCCGCGCGACGGGTAGTCGCGGCCGCGGCCAGGTGCATCTCCTCTGCGCCATCGTGGGTCGTGGCACAGCCAGGCTCCTTCTGGCCGGCCCACGGGTGGTTCGATGCTTGGTGAGTGTTCTTCGAAACTCTTTTTTTATATTTTTGGTATTTTTCAGGTTTTCTGATTTTTTGTGTTTTTCTTTGTTTTTTTATTTTTTTTTTTGCTTTTGGGGTTTATATAAATGTTGTAACTAAAAAGAAAACAAAACTAAAATTTAGTATGGCTAAAGAGACGAGAAAGAGAATACCTAAAATGGGTTGTCTCCCATTGAGCCGCTCTTATTTATAGTCTTTTAGCTAGACTTTGGTGAAGTTTTCAGTTGTGAACAACTCCAACTAAAGGATTTGTGGCTCCTTTAGCTTCTCGGCACTCAGCACTTGTTGACTTGAGACATCTTCTATTCAGCATTTGATAGTACTTGTCGTTGTCTCGAAGAACAAATGCATCGTTCAACTTCCTTCTCTTAAGCTGTTCGCCTTTCTCTTCTTTGTTCGGATGGGTGATAACATGCATATTTTACCCATTTTTACTATAATAAGTGAGTGCTTTAAGCATTTCACTAAGGTTTTAATGCTTAAACACTAGATTTCGAGTATTTGATTGTTCAAGACTCTTTTCAGGTAATCTTAGCAAAAGACGCATATTTTAGAGCAAAATGGACATTCCCGGAAACAGTGCTTGAGGACATAAGTTCAACATCAGACGAAGGCCTTCCCACCACAAGATTAAGATAATATTTGGAGACAAGATAGCCTTATCAGCTGTCTTTCACCTCGAAGTGGTTTGAGAACAATCCCACGGTTGGATCTCAAGTTATGAAGGAAGCAAGAAGGTCCATCAAGCACCCGGAAGATCCAGCTAGCCGCGCCACAGCCTGACCAGATGACCAGTGGCCGCGACACGGCCAGTCGGCCACTTGACGTTTCCCGAGCCCATTTGAAGCCCAACTTAAACCCGCAGCCGTCTTGTGCAAGCCAAGACCTAATTGACGACCAAGGGGACTTGAAGACCTATATATACTCAAACTTTAGGGTTTGTGTTAGGGAGTTCAAAGTTTTATTTTCACAGTTTCATTGTTTGGTTCCGACGGCCACTTATCTCGTTCTCTCTCGATCTCCATCCTTGTTCTTCGAGGGGGATCGATTTCTGCTGAAACCTTTGCTACTTCTCATTGATTTACACAAGAATGCATTCATCTATCACGTTTTCTACTCCTTCTTTCATGTCTGAGTAGTTTATTTTCATTGGGTATTCTTTAAGGGGATCTATGGAGAATTTCATTAACTGTTCTTGAACCGATTGTTTAGGCTGTAGATTACGATTTTCTTTTTTATCAAACTCGTTCTTAATGCATGAGTCTAGCGTCATGAACTAGATGTGTTTTTAGGATCTTTGAAAACCATTAACCTGCTGAATTTTAGATCGGAACTTATTGGTGGAGCGCAACGCTTCTGTGATGCTCACGCATACCTAAGGAGAAGTCGTGAACGTTTATCGTCCTGATCATTACTGAGTGTTTACCTAGGACGCAGAATACAATAATATACATGTGAAGTTTGCATAACATAGATCGATCTAGCTTGTCACCATTAGGTCGTTAAAACCAGTGATTCCAGTTTATGGAAAATCGTCTAGTCTCGTTTGTCTGAACTTTTGTGTGTTTGATTTCTAGTTAGAACCCCATAGATTTACGGAGAAGATCCCAGACGTATTTCCCCCATCTGCTTTACAACTCGAGATTTACGCACTTCAATATTTACTTTTTCTGCATTGATCACCTGATTTCATTTTTTACAAGCACTTAAGTTGATTTTCCTTTTCCCGTTGGTTATAGAATTGGTTGACACCCTTCTCTATATATGACACTGCTCTCCTTTCTTTCTTTTCTGCAAAACCGTGACACAATCCTACAAACCCCCAATTCTCTGCGTCTTTGCTTGCCCTGATTCTCTGTTTTGCAGTTGACCTTCTCCTTGAGGATCGATACCCTAAGTACTACAACGCACGCTGTGCACTTGCAGCTTAGGGTCCTATAAATTCAAAGCTAGACGAGTCCCCAAAGAAATCCTCCAATCTCTGACGACTATTTAGACCCCATCAAGCTTTTCGCGCCGTTGCCAGGGAGGTTTAGTTTCGCTGTCCAAAGCAAAGTTCAGGATCACAACTCAAAGACATTCTTTTTCTCAAACTTCTAGATTTCTTTCTATGAGTTTCAGGAACGACCACATCATGGAGCATGCAAGGATTGACCCTTACATCCCTCCAAATACACGCCCACCTGCTGAATATCTGCACACCTCTCGGAGACCACCTCCGACGCTGCTGCCCAACGAGCGCTTCATGCCTCGATTGCAAGGAGGATTCCCACCTCCCATCATCAACAGAAGCCTGCTCCCTTATATCAGCAAGTGGAGAACCTTATTGAGGCGATAACAATGATGACTGATTATCAATCAAAATCTGAGAGATCTTTACACGCCAGGATGGACTCGATCCAGGCGGAAGTCTTCCACAAACTCCAGGAAGTCGCCAACAACGTGAAGATGTTGGAGAATCGCACTTTTGGTAACGTCAACAAACTGTCCAGAACTTCCGAGGACTTGGCGGACCACAAAGGTGTTCTGAACCGCGGATTAGGAGATATCTGCGCCCTGAAGTACGAGTTTGAAGAAACATCCAGGAGATGGAACACGCCCAACATAAGGCTGAATCACAAGTCGGGGACTTGAGAGACGAGCTTCAGAACATGGCAAAAGCCCAGAGGAGGAACAAAACTTCATTAACGAGGCTATTCAAGGAGCAGAAAAGATTGGATGAGCTGGTCTGCGATCTCATCGAGAACAAAGAGAAGTATAAAACTCGACCTAACGAAGGGCACGCCCCCTGCCATTTCATTGAGCCACACTCTGCGTTCGAACCTACCCCCTCGCCCGGGACATCTCGAGAATCGTCACCAGAACTCCTAGGAATGTCTTTTACCATGAAGGGGAATCCTTCAAAGTTGGTGAGACCTCTGACCACGCATATTTTAAGGGAAAGGTTGATAGAGTTTGTCAACAAAGTCAAGACTATTCTGAGCGTATATCCTTTGAAGAAGCATGGGAGAATTACGACTTGGCCAAGTTCTTCAGCGACATTCTAGAAGGAAAAGAGGGAGCTCGCATTCATTTCGATAAAGTTTATTGCACCAACATCGAGGAAGTAATGATGATTCCGCGAGCGAGAGTATATGACTGGTACCCGGTGCGCATTGATCCTCAAAGCCTAGAGCAATTCAACGCTCTTGTTCGAGCCCTCCCACACGAAGTTACATTCGGAACACTACTTTGCGGAACATCTGATCGGCCACTACTTTGCGGAGAGTAGAGAATCCTTGGGGTGGATTAAACACCATTTCATCCAGGCAAGAAGAGGCCGAGAAATCCGAGACCTCCACAAGATTCAAGATCACAGCCGTTTCCTGATATCTTACAGCATCAGAGGAGTTGATTTCGGTAAGTCATTGTGTGATTTCGGCTCCTGCATCAGCGTGATAACTGAATGGGGAGCATGGAGGCTCGGCATCAAACGAGGCGAGCCAACGAATCTCAAGATTGGTTTGGCGGATCAATCTTTCACAGCTGCGAAAGGAGTCATTTAAGATCTCCCGGTCACCATTGGCGATTGTAGAATCCCGGTAGACTTCTTCATAGTCAAAACTCGCCAAGAAGAAGATGCACCTCTCATATTAGGATGGCCATTCTTAGACACAGCAGGAGCCATCATGGATTGGCCCAATAAGCGAGTCTCATTCGCCAATATCATTGGGAAAAAGTTCTATCCCGCGATACCTTACACCATGGAGAAACATCTTCTTGAAAGGGATGAAGATGCAATCATGGAGAGACTCGAGGAGCCTTCAACAGAAGAGGCTGCGCATAAGGCAAAGAGACCTTGCCTAAGGTCGACCTCACCCTCCAACTAAGCTCGCAAACTACGAAAGTCTAGCTAAAAGACTTTAAACCAGAGCGGCTCAATGGGAGACAACCCATTTTAGGTATTCTCTTTCTTATATATTTAACCATACTAATTTTTAGTTTTCACTACAAGAAAACATCCGATTTGCGACGGACAAAACCGTCGCAAGTCCGTCGCAAATCACCAATAGAGATGGAGTTGCGGCTGAAGCAAAATCGTCGCAATTCGTTAGCCGCAAATCGATATCCGTCGCAAATTTTGCGACGGAAAGAAATTCATCATGAAAAGTTTATAAATTCTTCTTTTTCTTATAATTTGTATATAAACTTAAAATTCATGTAATAAATGTATTTAACTTATATGACTTAGTTTACAAAGAAAATTCTAATTTATGGTATATGGTTTGGAAAATATTCGTCGTTTGCGACGGGTCGTCGCAAGTCTTTCGCAAATCCGACGCAAATCTTATATATTTAAAATCTTATTAAATTTGGTTATGTAAATATTTTTTATCATATTAGAAAGTTAAAAAAACATTTATGATAGTATAAGATTGTAATAAATCTTAATTTATGCAAAAGTTTACGAATTCTTCTTGTCCAAAGTGAGTTTTATAAATCTCTTATACTTATTAATAAACATTAACTCCTTCTATTCCTCTATATGAAATTTGATTTCATGAAAAGTTTATAAATTCTCCTTTTTCTTATAATTTGTATATAAACTTAAAATTCATGTAATAATTGTATTTAACTTATATGACTTAGTTTACAAAGAAAATTCCAATTTAGGGTATATGGTTTGGAAAATATTCGTCGTTTGCGACGGGTCGTCGCAAGTTTTTCGCAAATCCGTCGAAAATCTTTTATATTTAAAATCTTATTAAATTGGGTTATGTAAATGTTTTTTTTATCATATTAGAAAGTTAAAAACATTTATGATAGTATAAGATTGTAATAAATCTTAATTTATGCAAAAGTTTACGAATTCTTCTTGTCCAAAGTGAGTTTTATAAATCTCTTATACTTATGAATAAACATTAACTCCTTCTATTCCTCTATATGAAATTTGATTTCATGAAAAGTTTATGAATTCTTTTTTTTCTTATAATTTGTATATAAACTTAAAATTCATGTAATATTTGCATTTAACTTATATGACTTACTTTACAAAGAAAATTCCAATTTAGGGTATATGGTTTGGAAAATATTTGTCGTTTGCGACGGATTTGCAACGGGTCGTCGCAAGTCCGTCGCAAATATATAAGATTTGTGACGGCGTTGCGACGACCCGTCGCAAATCCGCCGCAAATCTTATATATTTAAAATCTTATTAAATTTAGTTATGTAAATGTATTTTTATCATATTAGAAAGTTAAAAAATATTTATGATAGTATAAGATTGTAATAAATCTTAGTTTATGCAAAAGTTTACAAATTCTTCTTGTCCAAAGTGAGTTTTATATATCTCTTATACTTATGAATAAACAATAACTCCTTCTATTCCTCTATATGAAATTTGATTTCATGAAAAGTTTATAAATTCTCCTTTTTCTTATAATTTGTATATAAACTTAAAATTCATGTAATAATTGTATTTAACTTATATGACTTAGTTTACAAAGAAAATTCCAATTTAGGGTATATGGTTTGGAAAATATTCGTCGTTTGCGACGGGTCGTCGCAAGTTTTTCGCAAATCCGTCGAAAATCTTTTATATTTAAAATCTTATTAAATTGGGTTATGTAAATGTTTTTTTTATCATATTAGAAAGTTAAAAACATTTATGATAGTATAAGATTGTAATAAATCTTAATTTATGCAAAAGTTTACAAATTCTTCTTGTCTAAAGTGAGTTTTATAAAACTCTTATACTTATGAATAAACATTAACTCCTTCTATTCCTCTATATGAAATGATTTCATGAAAAGTTTATAAATACTACTTTTTCTTATAATTTGTATATAAACTTAGAAATTCATGTAATATTTGCATTAAACTTATATGACTTACTTTACAAAGCATATCCCAATTTAGGGTATAGAGTTTGGCAAATATTCGTGGTTTGAGATGGATTTGCGACGGACTTTCGACTGTACGGCATGCCGTTGCAAATATGTCGCAAAACTGTCGCAAATTGCGACGCGTTTGCGACGACCATTTTCGTCGTATATTTGCGACGAATTTGCGACGGTATTTATATATTGTCGCAATGTCGACGCAATTCCGTCGCAAATTGACTGTTTTCTTGTAGTGTTTGGTTTCTTCTTATTTTACATCATCATATAAACTCCAAAAGTCAAAAAAATCAGAAAACCAAGAAAAGCACACAAAAATCAGAAAAACCAGAAAAGACCAAAAATATGAAAGAGTTTCGAAGAACATTCACCAGGCGACGAGCTGCCCGTGGGCCGGCCAGAAGGAGCCTGGCCGCGCCATGAGCCACGATGGCGCGACCAGCCTTCCTCTGCAACTTTCTCCATCCCGAACTTCACCAAACCGGACCTCCTTCAACCCCTTTCAAGTCTTGCAAGTTTCCATGATTCAAGACTTGAACACATCCTGAAGACCGCAAATACGACTTCCACAACCGCGGTATATTTATGTTGCATCAAAGACGTCGAGACAAGACAAGACTCCATCTAAGTCAAGTTAAATCAATGATCCATCTCTCTCATTCTACTTCTTCACGTACGTTCAACGGACCTGTATCCATGAAGACGAAGAAGAATACTACGACCTTAACCTCCAGAACCGGTGTGCAAGCTCCAGAAGGAAGAAGATGCAACTTCCTTCAACCAAAACGCGAAGAGAAAAGTTCCCGAAGACTAGCTTCTCTCTTCCGCGACCAAGACCTTTACCAAAGCCAAGTAAGAATTTCATATGGCATTAAAGTTTGAACTAGCAACACATGTCTTCCAGGATCCCGAACACATCACCGGATAGGCCAGCATCGACCCAAACTTCAAGTTTCTGAGGTGATGCAATCTTCAAAACGCAAGGACAGAAGATTTTCCATCTCTCATTAAAGGTGTTATCAAAGGTCAAGGAACCAAGACAAGTACTCAAAAACCAAAGCACGTGTTCTTCTCAACAAAGGCGAGCCAACCATCACCACCAAACGCCTATCACAACCATCATCCATCACCACCACACGCCCACCACCACCAAACGAAGCAAGGAAGCTCAACCGCGCATCACATCTCCTTTCGAACTAAGTTTTCGATTTCTTTTGTTCAATTAAATCGATTTTAAGCAGAGACATAAGGAGAATGATAATGTCCTTAGCTTAATCATAAAATATTTCATTAGACATTTTGACAAAAGCTAAACCCCATTAATTAACAAAAGAAAAACGATTTCAAAATGTTTCTCATGAATCTTCTAAATTGTGAAACCCCTAATAGTCTAGTGGTTGACCAAGTGATTAATTAGTGTTTATACACCAGAAGATCCTGGATTTGATTCTCAGACAATATAATATGTATAAATTAATGCAGGCAACCTTATAAAGAAATTTCCATATCGTATTTATGTCTTGAGATTTTGGGCAATTTCTTTCACCAATCTCTCGGTTCCAGACTTGTACCTATATAGTTTTTTCAACATGCACGCGCTGTTGTGCCTTACTTGCACTGCTACAAACTTGCTCGAACCCAAACCTTCTTTTGACTTTCGAGCTACCTGTTTGGAAAGAGCCGTTATAAGTAGATAAAATTTCAGTGTGTAAAATGTTTGTTGTGAGAATTGTTAGTAAAAGACATTTATTTATTTGTGTTGAAAAAGCGAAAAATTAGGAAAAGATATCAGTTAAAATAGTTTTAAGGCGATTAGTCGGAAAATCAACGATCGATATTTTTTCTAAGAAATTATGATGTATGGTGGTGTACAACCATCAATGAGACTGGAACATATATAAATGGAATTTTTCAAAACAAAACATACAAATTTCATGATAAAGAAACAATGAAAAAGTACATCCTCTAAATTTTTGAAAAAAACAAATAATAATCATTAAAGAAAAAATATGAAGTTAATGTTGCATTAAAATGATTAAAAAAATAGAGACTTTAGTTTGTTTCTACCTTTTAAAATTTGAATAATTGTAAACTAGAAAAAGAACTAACAATCAGTATTTTTCTCTCAAATTGTGATATGCAGTGGGTTGTGACGACCAATAGGAATTCAAAATACATAAATGAAACTTTTTTAAAACAATCCCCATTTCGTAATAAAGAAAAAATGAAAATGTATTATCTTTAAAGCTTTGAAAACAAAAATATAGTATTGTGAAAAAATAATCATTAAAGGGAAATTATGAGGTTAATATTTCGTTAAAAATAATTAAACATATAAAAACTGTGATTTGTTTCTTCATTTTATAATATGAACACTTGTAAATTACACAAAAAATCAACGTTCGATAACAGTTTTAATATATTTTAATCAACAATGATGTGCAACAATCAATAAAAAGACAAAATATCTTAATGGATTTATTCTTATAAAACCCAATTTATAACAAAAACTGATTTATAAATTTTTTAAATGTTTCCATTAACTATTGTTGCTCTTACAATAATTTTAGTCAACGAACCATTGCTCAATATTTTGTCTCTGAAGATGTATTTATAGCGGCTTACAACGACCATCAAAAATACAAAAATACATAGATGAAATTTTTCATAATAAATCATCATTACTTCATAACAAGAGAATAATGATGAAAGGAAAATATCCTAATGAACTTTCTTAGAATAATCCAACCCCATTTAAGTAAAATAATTAAATGGATATTGTGACAAAAACTCCACCCCTTTAATTAACAAAAGAAAAATAATTTATAAATGTTTTTCATGCAGATTCTAAATTCTGAAACCCCTCATAGTTTAGTGGTTGACCAAGTGTTAATTAGTGCTTACACCCCAGAAGGTTGAGGGTTCGATTCCCATATAATATAATTTGTTATAAATTAATGCAGGCAACCTTATAAAGAAATTTTCAACTTGGTGAAAGAAGAATTTTATTTATTTGTGTAGAAACTAAATGAAAATTATGAAACAATCTCGGTTAAAGGAATTTTAAAGTTTGCAACGACCAATGTGAATGCAATATACATAACTAGAATTTTTTTAAATAATTGTACCCATTTCACAATAAAGAAACAATGAAAAATTATTTCCTCTAAAGTTTTAAGAAACTAAACCAAATGAGTATCATGAAATAATAATCAGTAAAGAAAAAATATGAGGTTAATATTGGGTTAAAAATGATTATAAATTTTTTAAATGTTACCATTAACCGGTATGGATCTTTTAATAGAATTAGTCAAAAAACCATTGCTTAATATTTTTTTCTCTTAACTTATGTTTTATAGTGGGTTATAATGTCCATTAAAAGTATAAAAATACATAGATGAAAATTTTCATAATAACGCATCCTTATTTCATAACAAGAGAACAATGATTAAAGAAAAATATATTAATGGACTTTCTTACAAAAGCCCAATCTCATTTATGTAAAATATCTTAATGAACTTTCTTAAAAAGCCCAACCCATTTACTTAATAAAAGAAAAATTGATTTATAAATGCTTCTCATGAAGTTTCTAAATTGTGAAAACTCTCATAAAATAGTGGTTGACCAAGTGGTTAATTAGTGCTAATATATCAGAATGTCCAAGGTTTGATTCCTAGACAATACAATTTGTATAATATATTGTAGGCAAGCTTATAAAGAAATTTCCAACTAGGTGCAAGTAGAATCAGTCATCATGGTCGTGGATTTCATTAAGAAAAATGCCAACCAAAACAAAATTTATTACATTCGGATAAGAACTTTCTTCCACAAATCTCTAGAATAGAAGATTCTTGAGCACTGGTTCTTTGCTATCTTGGTACTTTCTTATCTCTCTTACCTCCACGGTTCCTAGCTTGTACCTATATAGTTTTTCAACATGTAAGCGTTGTTTTGATTTACTGGCATTGCTACGAACTTACTCGAACTCAAACCTTCTTTTGACTTTCGAGCTACCTGTTTGGAATGAGCCATTGTGAATAGATAAAATTTCAGTGTGTAAAATGTTTGTTGTGAGAATTGTGAGTAGAAGAAATTTTTTTTATTTGTGTAAAAAAAAAATTAGGAAAAGATATCGGTTAAAGGAGTTTTAAGGTGATTTTTATCCACATAAAATTAATTTTAGCCAATAAAAATATTCAATTAATTTTCACAGTTTAAGAGTAAAAAGAACCGTATATTAGTCAGAGAATCAACAGTCGATATTTTTTCACTCAAATTGTGTTGTGTGGTGTTTTGAAACGACTAATGATTATGCAACATACATAAATAGAAATTTTCAAAAAAAAAAAAAATTCAAATTTCATAATAAAGGATCAATGAAAACGTATTTCCTCTAAAGTTTGGAAAAACAAAAAAAATGAGTATTATGATACAATAATTATTAAAGGAAAAATATGTGGTTAATGTTGCATTAAAATGATTATAAAAATAAATGTTGTGGTTCGTTTCTACCTTTCAAAATTTGAACAATTGTAAACTAGACAAAAAACCAACAATCAATATTTTTTCTCAATTTGTGAAATGCAACTGATTGTGACGGCCAATAAAAATGAAAAATACATAAATGGAATTTTTTTATAAACCATCCCCATTTCTTAACAAAGAAACAATGAAAATGTATTACCTTTAAAGCTTTGAAAATAAAACAATGTGATTATTGTGAAACAATAATAATTAAAGGAAAAATATGAGGATAAAATTTCGTTAAAAATGATTAAACATATGAAAAATGTGGTTTGTTTTTCATTTTATAATATAAATAGTTGCAAACTTGACAAAAAAATTGGTAATCAATAATGTTTTAGTATATTTTAATCAACGGTGATGTGCATCAATTAATGAAAAGACAAAATATCTTAATGGATATTGTTTTAAAAGGTCAAATCCAATTCATAATAAAAACAAATTTATAAATTTTCTAAATGTTACTATTAACTATTGTTGCTTTTACAATAGTATTAGTCAAAGAACAATTGCTCAATAGTTTTTCTCTTAGGTTGTGATTTATAGTGGCTTACAACGACCATCAAAAACTGATGTATGCATCAAGGCTAAGGAGCACGAAACCAGGAGGCATGAAGAGGAGAACATGAAGCTGAGGAAAGCTGAAGAAAGCTAAGGAGACAGGCGAGCAAAGTTCAGCTCAAATGGAGGCCAAAACCAAAGACTCAAACTCAACCAACACTTTGGGAGTATGCTCAAGTTATCTAGAGTTCCCCACGAAGAAGGATCAGCTAAAAAGGAATTCGTATGAAGAAGATATTGAAGATACAATTTGGAAGATCTTCAATGGACCCGATGCAGATATACGACCACTAATCAGATAATTCCGGCCAAATCAATATGAACCGAGCAACAAATCCGATTGTTTTGGATTCTCAATTCATCAGAGGTCTACGGAGAGTTGGAATCAAGGCCAAATTAATTTTCATTTAGGAGATATTAATTTTACAAGTTGGGTGAACCGGAGCTTTCCCGATTTGGACATATGTGCGTTAATTGGAGGATTCCGACCGAGCCAGAAGGAATTAAATTACAAACCGACTTGGTATGTAATCTGGATTCAAAATGGAAGCTTTGCGAGTTGGATTCACGCCAAAACCGATCCAGACGTAAAAGTTATTCAATTTGAGGATCCTCGACTTGCTTTATATGGAAGCATTCACACTTGGGTCAATAACTCTCCAACGGCTCTTTCCCTTCTTGATCCGAGAGAAGCACGACTTTGGGAGATTATTCAACATTAAGAGACTCTCATATAAAAACTGTGATTTGTTTCTTCATTTTATAATATGAACACTTGTAAATTACGCAAAAAACTGACGTTCGATAACAGTTTTAGTATATTTTAATCAACAGTGATGTGCAACAATCAATGAAAAGACAAAATATCTTAATGGATATATTCTTATAAAACCCAATTCATAACAAAAACTGATTTATAAATTTTCTAAATGTTACCATTAACTACTGTTGCTCTTACAATAATTTTAGTCAACGAACCATTGCTCAATATTTTGTCTCTTAAGATGTAACTAGGTGATAACATGCGCATGGCGCATGGTGAGTAATTAATTATTTATTTAGTTTTGTATAATTTAAAAATTAAATTATAGTAAAATATTTTAATCCAATCTTTTTTTATATATAATAAACTGTTATGTTGACAATATAGTATGTTTTTATAAAAATATTTTTTGATAAGAGAAAACAAAATTAAGCAAAATAGTAATTGAATGTTTTTATTATTAAATTATACTCCCTCTGTTTCACAAAGAGTGTCATTCTGACATTTTTCACACAAATTAAGAAAAACTTGTAAATCTCTTTTATACCCTTTATTAATACACTAAATCAGTTTCTCTTTCTAATTAATAGGTTAAAATAGTAGGGATAAAATTGAGATTTGATTTAAAAAATTGCATTGAAAACATAAAGTGACACTCTTTGTGAAACAAAAATCAAGAGTCAAAATGACACTCTTTGTGAAACGGAGGGAGTAATAAATTGCGATTTTGTTTAATGATTTTGTATAAAATTTTAGGAAATGAATCATAACAGAAAATAAATTATAATCTTTTTGGTTATATTAAAAATTAAATATTATACTTTATGTATATCATAAATTATTTGTAAATTTTGATTTCGTTTAATTATTTTGTATAAAATAATTGGTTATGAATTATTTTTTGGAAATTAATCATAACAGAAAATAAATTATAAATTTCTTGGTTATATTAAAAATTAAAAATGGATAATAGCATATAAGGTAATAGTTTATTGAAATAAGTTTTTTTTAAAAGGTTGGTGAGAATGAATGTGGTGCTGACACATCAGCAAAATGACACCATTGTAAGTATTTCAAAAAATAAACTTATTCTCTAAAAATGTTTCTCAACTAATATATAGGGGATTTTCAGTGGCTTACTACGACCATCGAAAATACAAAAATATATAGATGAAAATTTTCATAATAACTCATCATTACTTCATAACAAGAGAATAATGATGAAAAGAAAATATTTTAATGGACTTTCTTAGAATAATCCAACCCCATTGATGTAAAATATTTAAATGGACATTCTGACAAAATATCCACCTCTTTAATTAACAAAATAAAAATAATTTATAAATGTTTTTCATGAAGTTTTTAAATTCTGAAACCTCTCATAGTCTAGTGGTTGAGCAAGTGTTAATTAGTGCTTATACTCTAGAAGGTCCAGGGTTCGATTCCAAGACAATATAATTTTTTATAAATTAATGCACGCAACCTTATAAAGAAATTTTCAATTTGGTGCAAGAAGAAATTTATTTATTTGTGTAGAAACTAAATGAAAATTATGAAACAATCTCGGTTAAAAGACTTTTAAGGTGATTTTTATATCCACATGAAAGTAATTTTAAACAATAAAAATATTCAATTAATTTTCACAGTTTAAGAGTAAAAAGAATTATAGATTAGTCAGAGAATCAACAGTCGATATTTTTTTTTATCTCAAATTGTGATGTGTGAAAGCTTACAACGACTAATGAGAATGAAAAATACGTAAATGTAATTTTCAAAAAAAAAAACATACCCATTTCATAATAAAGAAACAATGAAAAATTATTTCCTCTAAAGTTTTGAAAAACAAAAAAAAAAGAGTATTATAAAACAATAATTATTAAAGAAAAAATATGAGGTTATTGAAATGGTTATAAAAATAAAGACTGTGATTTGTTTCTACCGTTTAAAATTTGAACAATTGTACACTAGACAAAGAACCAATAATCAATATTTTTCTCTTAAATTGTGATATACAATGTGTTGCAATGACCAATAAGAATGAAAATACATAAATGATATTTTCATAAAAAATCATCCCCATTTCTTAATTAAGAAACAATGAAAAGTATTATCTATAAAGCTTTGAAAACTAAAACATATTGAGTATCATAAAACAGTAACCTTAAAGGATAAATTTGCGCCACATTGTACCATCTCCCATGCCATTGCTTCAGAGCGGAGCAGCTCTCGGGATCTTTATCCATTTTCGAAATTTAAGGAAAAAAATATATTGTATATATATTTTTACATAATTTAAAAAAGAAAAAGAATCAAACAGAATAACATTGGTAAAACTTATGAAATCCCATATATATTGAGAAGTATTTTTAGATAATAACCTTAATTTTGTATATTACAATTGTGTCATTATACTGATGTGTCAACACCAGAATTATTTTCAGTAAATATATAAAAATGGACTTATGTTACTAGATTAATTACATATTATGCACTCACATTAATTTGGTTAGACAATAATACTAGTTTAGTATCATTTATTTATACATAATTGAGCATTTAATATATAAATATATTCTTTTTCTTTCTATTTCTTAGCTAAAGTATACCATACTAATTATTTTTTAAAACATTAGATTTCTTCTCTTATTTTTCTTTAAACTTAGTTTTATAAAAAAATAAATCATAACAACATTTATATATAGTAAAGAATACATAAATTTTTTGTACATGTGTTATAATTCAAAATTTTTAAAATAAATATAAATTATTCTAATGATTAATAAATATGAATATGTTTTAAAAATCACATATTAGAAATGAAGATGTGTAAATGGTTTAAAATTATTATAAAAAGAACATAAATGATAAAAAAAAAATAAACTGTAAAAGGAAGAACCTTTATTTAATAGACATCCATATTTATAAATATTTTTTTTGTTTAATATTGTTTGTTAATAGAACCATATAAATTAATCAAATAATATAAATATTAAATTTTATAACAAGTAAAAATTATTATATCAAAAAATTGAAATATGAAATTATATTATTCACATAAATATAAAACAGATTAAATTATTTTTACTTTAAAGTTTTTTAAAATTGTTTTTAATAAAATTATTTATAGATTTATCATTCTATCACCTAGTATATTTTGAAAATAAACAAAAGGAGTATTGTTAATTGTTTAACGGTGATCCAAATTTCGGTGTGTTAACGTGTCAATCTCGGAGACAATATTAAACACCAACTTTACGAAAGAAAAGTTGAAACAACGTTGAAAAAGTTTCAAAAGAGATTTCCACTAGAATTTGAATTTCATTAAAAAGAAAGATGTTTCGGTAGTAGGTAGACACATTAAAGTTAAAAACATTAACTTAAAAACTACCCAAGAAATAAGAATCTTATGACAAGTGTTTTGCAGTTAATACTTTTTAGTTTCTTGTCACTTGGACATATTTGGGTTTGTTTTAATCTCATTTGAACTTATTAGACGACTTCCATTGGACATTAAATGAATGTGTCTTTAACTTTTAAAAATATTAAAAAAAGAAAATAGGAGAGAATGGATGTCTGCACAGAGACACTTAAGAACCCTAAATCTCCACGTATCAATTTCTAATTAGAAGATAAAATATGTTTTTTTTTTTTAATTGCCAAAACATATCTCATTTTTTATTTGTTAAGACACTCAGCAGAGTATCAGGGATGTGGATGCTCTTAGTTGGGAAAAAACATATCTAAAAAACATTATAAAAAAATAAAACTTTTTAATTCCCTACTAGAACTCTCTGAATCACAGTCACATACACAAACGTAACAAAAGACAAAGCTACAAAGGACAAACACTAATACATATGTGTTTCTCCTACTATACATAAATCACCAAAAGTCATCATCATCAACATCATCAAAACAAGCAACAACTGGAGATGAATAATGGAATGGGGAGAAAGACAAAGCATTTTTCTAACTTAAAAGATAAAAAATAGAGATCCTTTGAATTACTAACGATTAGGCCTTGGGAGGCTTGTTCGAATTGGCAGATTTTCTCTTGATCACAATGACCCAAGTTACAGCTTCCAAGATCAAAGTGATCCCTCCCAATGTCGCAATCACAGCGATATAAGCCGTCTTGTAAGTATGCTCCGGGTTTAAGATGCTGAGACCTTTGAAAACATTGATGATTCCAAGGATGAGGATAGAGTATCCAACTCCATGGTGATAGATATTCCAAACGAATCTAAACTTGTGGTCCTTCCTTGGCCTCAACAGCATCGCAAACATCTTTAAACACGCGCAAAAAGACACAACCATAATTCAACAACAGAACAAAACACATCTTTTTCTATTGGCCAACTTGCAATTTCATTAACATTGGGAGTGACCAAGTGGCCCACGGTGGAATCAAATGAGTATATTACTATTTAGCATTGATTTACCTGAAGAGTGGCCATGGCGAAGAGAGCAATGCCGATGTTGCGATGGCTGCTGTACTGAATACCTTTAGATTCGGAGCCGAGCTTAAGTCCGGTGGCCCATCCGGCGACGCCGATCACGTAAGCAGAGAATTGACATGACACGTGGAGGTAAAACCAAGCAGGATCTGCCGATTCAAAGATTCTCATGTATCTTGCTATCATTGCTCCAATCGGAAACAAAATCCCCCAGCTCACCGCATTCAATATCCCATGGATCTGTCAAATTCAAATTCAAATTCAAATTGTTGATTCTTCTTGAATTTTTAGAAGAAATGGTTTCAAAAAACAGAAGCAAAATCAAAATAAAACTCAAATTGTTGATTCTTCTTGAAATTTTAGAGAAAAAATGGTTTCAAAAACAGAATAAAAATCAAAAACTCACGTTTCTCTTATGAACCCTAGAGTTACCGTCGCCGCCGCCGGAGACAGGAACACCGGGGGTGGCGCCGGTCAAATCGAGGGATCCCATGGCGTTGAGATTCGGATTGCTGAAATCGTGCGGCTGTATCCTCCCGTTAGGTGACACCCCCGGTCCAACCTGCCAAACCTGGTTAACCTTCCCATTCGCCGCCAAATCCGCCGGAACCTTCAATTTCGCGAAGATTCGCAGAGCTCCGGCCGCCTCCTCCTCCGCCTTAACGTCCCACACTTCGAACAATAGCTTCCCCGGGACAAGCGAGCTATATGAGATGATGTTGAGCGTGGTCACGGAGGCAACGCCGGTTTTGGAGTCTTTTGAGGCGACGAGTGCTTGAGATCCACCCATGCCTGTGGATTTCGGATTAATTGCCCAAGCGATCCAACCGCCGGGTTTTGACGGCGTAGCGGAGAAAACAACGGCGAGAGTTGTGTTAGCAGCGTCATAAGAGTAATGGAGGAAGGCTTTGAGGTTAGGGAAGTCGAGGCAGTGAGGGTAAGATTTGCTGCCGGAGAATGTCTGTGACGAACAGGAGGATGACTGTGAGACAGGCGGTGAGATTAGCAGAGCCGAGAATATGAAAGAAAGAGAGATTCGAAGGAAAGACGACATTGATGATGATGCTATGAATTGTAGTAACCGTCAAGTATTGGTTCGGAAATAAATAGGGGCTAATGGGTGGTAATTATAGCCTGCATCTAAATCTACGATACACACGTGGTTTCAGCTAATAAAAGATTTTACTTTTAGTTTTGATTTAATTGTTTTATTTCCGGAAAACACAACACAACTTTTTTGTGTTGTCTGATTCTAGAAGGGCATGGAACAGAACATTATCAGATTTAAGTATTTGACAGTTATGTTTGACCTAAGACGAAGGATCTGAAAGTGTTTTGCGCCTTCAAAAGTTCAAATATTACCACTTTTTTTGATATTTATGAACGTTTTTATGATTAAAATTTAATTCGCAACACATAAAATAAATATTCTTTTAAGCAATTTAGAGAAAAAACTGAATAAATCTAAGTTTTTTTTTTTTTTAAAAAAGAATAAATCTAAACTTTTGTTAACAATAGAAGAAATCTTTTTTTTTAATAATAATATTATTTTTAACGAAAAATCAAAATAGAATACATGGGGAAAAAAGAAGATACTCTCTCTGTTCTTAAAAGAAAGTATTTCTAAATTTTATTTGTGTTTCACAAAGATAGTTGTTTTAAGTTTTCAATGCATTTTTTCTTAGTTAATGATGAAAAATTGTAAACTTCAAGAGAATTAATTGAATTTTCTGAATTACTATTGGTTTACATTTATAGGAAATTGTTAATTACAAAAAAATAATGCATTTATAGTGAAGATTTAATATGTGTTTTTTAATATGTGTAAAAATTGCAAAACAACTTTCTTTTAGAAACAGAGGGAGTATATCTGAAAAACTAAACTTAAAGGAGAGATACAAGATCGCAAATCAAGGAACTAAAAACGAGACAGATACTAAGATCACCTCCAATGGGAGCTCTAAAAATAAAGTTTTTAGAGAAAAAATTAAAAAAATAATTCAAAACTAAATATAATCTTAAGAAGTGGTTCTTAATAGAGAAATTTTAGAATTGGTAACAGCTTCATAGGTGTCACATTTGTATTGGTTAATTTTTTTGACAAAAGAAAAATATAATTATTCACATTTCTGTCTCTCTCTCACTCTCACTCCTTTCTCTTTTTTTATATCTCTTTCTCTCCCTTTCTCACTTCTATTTTTAATATACTTTTATGTATTTTTTTATAAAATGCAATTATTTTTAAGTTTTATAAAATATAAAATGTTTAATAATTTAAACAAAATAAATTATACTTATAATATTATAATTTTCAAAATAATATTTTTTTATTTTTAAGAACCTCAAGTGGAGTTCTACCATTGCAGCCATCCAAATTTAGTTAATTTTAAGTTCTTCACTTTAAAAAGTTCAAAATTTATAATTAAAATAATGATAAGAACCCATAAGGGATTCTTATCATTGGAGGTGCTCTAAGGCAAGAGATACAAAACAAACAACCCAGAAACAACAGGATAAGCCACACTAGCCAAAGAGCAAACTAGCGGAAAAGAAATGAATTAAGAAATAGAGGACAAAATAACCATAATGACTTATTCTTCTTGCGGCTTGGCATGGAACAAAAGCTTACTATATTGCTCCCATCACAGATCATCGAGGATGAAAGAGTCACGCACATAGAATGCCTTACCAATCCAACCCCAAAAACTGATTTAACCGAACAGTTGAAATCGGATTTCAATGGCAAATCTGAGAACCATAAGCTCCAAACAAAACTGTACTTCGCCCGGTTGAGAGAACCGGCCAAAAAGAACTAGAACATCATTGTAAAGAGCTAAAGCGGCAGAACAAAACGTCTACTATATATACTCGAGTTTAGAACATTAATTATTTCAAATCATCCTTCTTGGCCACCACATACCATAGGTGTGAACTCTTTTCGAGCCTCCGAGAGGAGCTTGATTAGTTT
Source organism: Alliaria petiolata (assembly GCA_020283515.1). NCBI lineage: Eukaryota > Viridiplantae > Streptophyta > Magnoliopsida > Brassicales > Brassicaceae > Alliaria > Alliaria petiolata. The sequence goes on along the minus strand of JAHZTW010000001.1, from coordinate 329,242,290 downwards.
TCATAGACGCCAAACTCTTTATTGCTTTTTGTTCTTCGTTTTTTCAAGGGAGATAGATCTGTTCTTCAACCCTCTTGTGTTTACTTAGATCTATTAAATAATGCATTCATCTACTTTTTCTCCACGTTTCTTAACCATGTTCGAGAAGATTTCCATGTTGGGTTTAAAGGTATTTAAAAGGGATTCATGGATTAATTACTAAGTTGCTAGATTAGGGTTTATCTTTACAGTTCTTTATCTAAATTTGTGTTTTCTGCTTGTAGCTTGATTGACAACCTAGCTACTACGATTAGGTTCATTTACACATCGAAAATATTGTTAAATTGCTTGCACTTGTTTAGATATTGAAATAACTTTAGAATGCGAGAGTTGATCTAAAGCGCTTTGTGAACTTATTGAATTAGGTTGTTTAGATACTTAGAAAATAAACGAGAGTTTAGTAATCTAAGTTTATAGAATTTGTGATTAACACTATGGGAGTAGGTTAGTCTTGGTTCGATTTCGTGACTAATGATACGAGAGTAGGTTAGTCTAGGGTCAAGTTCTAAAACTTCTATCGATTTCCTCTATTTAACTATCTTGTTTAATTGATCCATGATACTTTGCGAATTTTTTAATACCCAACGTTTCTATTATTGAATTTTGCTCCGTTTAATTTTTTTCTAGTTTCATCAACTTGATTTCCTTTCCGCACTTTAATTTCGTCTAGCTTTAGTTATTTAATCTCATTGCTTTTCCATTTTTCCGTTAACTTTACCTTACTACAAACCGTGACACACAAAATCCCAAAAACACCCTTTGTCTTAGACCCGCTTCTAACCGCTTATTAATTTTTGCCGACGTACGTAAATTCTATGTGCTTCTACCCATAAGTACTATATCGCACATTGTGCACTTGCAGCCATTTAGGATTATAAATTTAAAACTCGAAACGCAGCTCTAAACCTTGTTCATCACATCTATATAAGTATTTTTGATGTTTTGAGATAAACAACATTTGCGATCCCTCGCAAATCCCTTGAAAATTAGTCACAATTTCGATCATATAACTTACCCTAGTGAGGAACAGGGTAATATGAGAAGAGAAGATGACAGAAGTAGAGTAGAGAAGATAGAAAGAGGCGAGAAGATAAGATAAGGTTGATGATTTTCATCCATAAGGAAACCCTAAAACACTCGGTCCTTTAAATACTTAATGCAATAATAAGAAAGTTTCTAATTCATTCCCGCATCTTCTTCAGCTACTTTGATTAATGTTCTGCTTCCCTTGTCTCCTAACCTCTCTGCCCGATCTCTTCTTCTTCCTGACATAAGCCAATGGAACTGCGAGCTACCCCCCCCCCCAATGGAATGGCGGACGAACCTTAGATTTACCGTGGATTGAATGGTAACACAAAGGTTATGAGAGAGCCTCTGATTTACCAATGATCTATGCTTAAAGAGATTTTTATAAAAAATGATAGATAGATTGTTTTGTGAACAAAGAAGAGATTATAAAGAGAGAGAGAAGTCTTGGTACAAATGATATGTCTATATTTTGCATCGTATTTACCTCCATTTAGTATAAGTTTCTTATCATATAAGAACCTAATTGAGCATCATTATATTGCATTTTGATCATTTAGAGTTTTAGGATGTCCTTGCATAGTCTTTGCATATTTGCTGCATTTCGAGTGTTTCTTAGGTATCTTGGAGGTGAAGAGGACCATTTGAGAATTGGTGGATAGCTTGGAGTCAAAGAGAAGTTGGAGAACAAGAATGAAGAATTGTCTGGCATCACATCGGGTTGAATCCCATTGGACAACAACCCGATGTGAGCCTCCTCGAGTTCATATCATGGCCGCATCGGACGGGACGACATCGATCAACAGCCCGATGCACAGCCACTCGAAACTTCAGCTCATATCCTGGCTGCATCGGACAGAACGGCATCGATCAACAGCCCGATGCAAGCATGTTCGAAACTTCAGCTCATATCCTAACTTGCATCGGACAGAGAGCATCGAGCAATAGCCCGATGCAAACCACCCTGGAGTTCACACCGGGCAGAAGACATCGAGGAACAGCCCGATGCAAGCATGTTCGAGATTTCAGCTTTGTTTCTCCTTTGTTCGCATCGGGTTGCAGTGCATCTGACAACAGTCCGATGCGAACACTTAGCCAAGCCTAAAATCGGGTCAACACCCGGTTTGTTCCGGGTTGACCCGGTTCGATCACTATTCAATATAAATACATTTTACCTAATTTTTCTTAGGCATCTTTTGTTCTTGCTTAGAAACTTTTCCTTTTTGAGACCTAAGTGATTTGTGAGACCTTTTGAAAGAGTTTATGCAATTTTAGAGTTTCCCTTGCTTAATCTTTCATCTTTAATCTTTCTAATCATGTTTAGCCTCTCTCTTATCTTTGATTTGATGGGTTTAACCATGATTAGTGAGTAGTTCCTTATGAACTTGGGGATGGGTTAGATTTAGGGTTTTCTAAAGGTTCAATCTTGCAATCTAGGATAGATTCTTTCATCTCTCTTCTTATAAAGTAGTTTCTAATGCCAAATAGCTAATCTTTGCTATTTTGGATTATAGGCATTTCATACACCCACCAAGTGTTTGATGAAATGCTTGAACCAACTTTATAAGAGATTTACATTCCTAACCTAAAACATCATTAGTTGCCTAGGTTGTTTATCATGCTATTAGACTTGTGATTAATGCTTGCTAATCATTTTAATGCTAAAACATCATTAGTTCATTANATTAATGCTTGCTAATCATTTTAATGCTAAAACATCATTAGTTCATTAGGGTGATTAGAGAAGGGATTATTGCCACACATCATGGATTAGTCTTTAATTAGTGTTATAGGCATAGAGATGGCTTGATTAGTTGTTTAAATGATTGCAAGATTGTCCATTTAGTTTCCCAAATCAATATTCCATCCCTAGGTTTCGATTTTAGTATTCTGTCAAACTTGATTAGTAGTTAATTGCATAATTAGTACTTGATTAGTGATAATTAAGACTTAGTTTCATATAATTGTTCTTGTAGTGTCTCTCTTAGGTTGTGTTTTGCTTTCATTTATTACTCGTCACCTTGAATTTGAATTTAACTTAGCTTAAACCAACTTTGCATTCTCATTGAATCAATTTCCCAAGATTGATTGATACCTCAAATATTGCAATGATATGAGCAATTGAGGAATTTCTAACAAGAGAACAAAGTCTTGTTTCAACAAACACCAAAAGCTCCCTCGAACTGAACAAAAAAATTCAACAAGTTTTAAAATGATTCTTGAGCATCATAGACGCGTCTCCCTTCTACTTCTTTGGGCTTCTTTTCTGATCAAGCAAATGGGCCATTACAATGTGAAACACTTGTTTTATTAAAAACCTCTATTTGGAAAATTGGGACAAAACCAAAGAGTAGGGAAAAAGAGTGCGAATGGTTCACACTTCCATTTGCTGATCATGGGCTTGAATCAAAACCAGAGAGGTTTGATAAGCTTCTCTTTCTCCAACTAGCTTCTCTATCGGCTGAGTAGAGAATACGTACTCTGTTTGAATGCCTTAGCCTTAGCACGAGTCATGAGATCTCTTGGCACGACTAAAGCCTCCTCGTCTACAAGCTGCTCCTCAGCTACAAGCTTCTCCTTAGCTACAAGCTGCTCCTCAGCTACAAGCTGCTCCTCAGCTACAAGCCCCTTGTCCTTAGCTGCTGATATATCATGATTTTTACCCATTTTTGGACCATGATATAAGTGTTTTTATAGAGTCTTTTGGTCTTTTTAGAGTCCTATTAGAGTCTTTACAGGTTCAGGTACGTTTTGAGCATAATTGGAGATTTTGGAGCATTTTGGAGCATTGTGGAAGAAGCTGCTGAAAAGATGAAGTTGAATTGAAGAATTGGATGAACAGTGTCGATCGACACCAACCAAATATTTTCAGAAGAAAACGCGATTTCTACAAGTTTTGAAGAAAAGGAAACTGCCCAAAAAGATTTTATTATTTGCAAGTGTGCCCAATTCGTGTTTTGGACCTTATATATAGTTGTCAAAGCCATTGTTTAGGCAGAATCATATACTTTAAGAATCATAGAAGTTTAGGGTTTTTGGAGAGAAAATCAGACTCCTTTAGAGCTGATTTGGAACTCCTTTATTTTCTTCTATTGATTTCTTTTATGCTTTCTATTCAAATTATGATTTTTGTTTCATTAATCATGTCTGAGTAGTTTGCTTGTTAGGTTTAGGGTTTTTCAAAGGTGATTAATGAATTGTTAGGTCGAATTAAATTGTTAGGATAAAATCATTAGAGTTCTTCATCTGGATTTGTGTTTAATGCTTATTCTAGCTTCGCGACCTAGAATCTGATCTTAGGTTAATTAATAGATGCGAGAGTATTATTGATTGCCTGAACTAATGTTAGATGAGCAAAATACCTATTCGCAAAGAGATTTGGTTTAGGGTTTTGTGAACAATTGAACCTGAACTTTAATGCTTGTTTGAATTGTTAGAATTTGCAAAGAGATTTGGAATTCTAGGGTTTAGACATAGATAATCTTCGCAGCGAGAGTTGGTTGATTTTACATTAGTGATTCGAGTTCGAGAACAGATCTTAATAATTCCTAACATTCTGTCTAGACCTGCAATTTAGATCACCTGAGAATTTCCCTGAACCTAGCGTTTCGTCTCCTGAATTTACATCGTTTTTAATTGCTTTCTGTCTTTTAATTCCATCTTATTTCTTAGCTTAATTCGAATTTAGAAAACTGCTGTGTGACTATCCCTTCTCTGTGGATTCGATCCCTAAGTACTACAACTGATCTCTTAATTTGAGAGAGTTGCTTTAGGGTAAATTTGACCCATATCAAATTTTGGCGCCGTTGCCGGGGAAGGAGATTAGTTGCCTACAGATTTCTAGTATTAGAATTTTGTCTAGGTTTTTATTTTTGTTTTTGTTACTGATTTAGTTTCTTATCTTTGGTTTCAGGTGCATGCCCAGTACCAGAAGCAACAAGGAAGAGGAACTAATCCCATTGAACCAGGAGCTTGGTCATCTCGAACGCAAGAACCGAGCATCTGCCCGAGCGTCGATCGACACATCTAGTATCGATCGACACCATCCTTCAGCGTCGATCGACACAACAAGCATCGATCGACACCGTACGCAGACCGAGATGGAACGTCTGATTCTAGTACGCGACGCGGATGGAAACATCGCAGACCTGGAGGGCAACAGAAGGAATGCCCAAGGACAGAGACTTGATGAGGCTGGCGCCGTCATCGTCGAACAAGAGGTGCTCGATGGTGTCGATCGACACAACTTTGGTGTCGATCGACACTGAGCACATGCAGACGCTGGACGTGAAAGAACATTAGACGAATACAACCGCCCATACCAGTTCTATGCTAATAGAGCTGCGATCCGTTCTCCTGCATTCCAAAGGAATGACTTCGAGCTGAAGCCTGCCTACTTCCAACTCGTAGCTCAGAATCCTTTCCATGGTCTTCCCAACGAGCACCCCATGGATCATATCGAGAGATTCGAAGACTTGGCTTCAAGCATTAAGGCCAATGGAGTTACCTATGATTATCTCTTCTGCAAGCTTTTCCCTTACTCGCTTGCTGGAGATGCATCATACTGGCTGAAGCAGTTGCCACCAGGATCCTTGACCACATGGGAAGATACAAAGAATGCATTCTTATGCAATTTCTTTGATGACGCGAGGTCTGAAGAGCTGAGAATGAAGATCACTACATTTTCTCAAGGAACCACTGAAGCATTCAAAGCTTCTTGGGTGAGGTTCAGATCTTACCAGAGAGACTGCCCACATCATGGTTTCAGCGAGCCGCAACTCATCGGAATATTCTACCGCGGGATTGACTGGAGGTACCAGATGGCTTTAGACGCATCGAGCAATGGTAACTTCAACACCAGATGCCCAGAAGATGCAGTGGTGCTTATAGAGAATTTGGCCTCTAGTAACAGCACCAAGAACGCAGACTTCGAAAGAAGACAACACGCTGGAGCCAATGGAGGAAGCCAAATTGCTGAAGTCAACAGGAAGCTGGACCTATTGATGGGGAAGAAGCAAGTCCACTTTGCAGAAGTGGATACTTTTGAGCGTAAGGAAGAAGATGTTAACTACATCAATGGCGGTGGCTTTCAAGGGAATAGATTCAACAATCAGCAAGGCTATGGTTCTTCTTACCAAAAGCCCCCATTCCAGAACAGCAGCAACACTTACACAAGGAGCTATGGAAGTTCTTCTTACCAGAAACCTCCTGAGCAAGACAATAAGATGGAGTCTATGCTTGAGCAAATCTTGGAAGGCCAACAGAAGCTAACAGTGAATTTCAATGGCAAGATTGATTCACTGTATCAAGATCTGAATGGAAAGATTGAGGGCATAAACACTCACATGAAGAAGCTGGATGTTCAAGTTGCTCAAACCGCATAAGCTGTTCGTAGACAAGAAGGAATCCTTCCTGGAAAGACGGACACGAATCCAAGACACCATGTGAATGCCATCACGATTCAGGGTGAAAGAAGCTTTCCACTAGTGCAGAAAATGGGTCTTAATACTGAAAAATTAGAGGAGCTTGAAGATGTAGAAGATGCGGCGGAGCCAGTGTCGATCGACACTAACCTGTGTCGATCGACACCCAAGGAGACCCACGAAAAATCGAGCAAACTCGACACGACGAGCTGGACACCAGCTGGGTGTCGATCGACACCCTGTCCAGACATCGACAAACATGCCTGAAGCTTCAATAAATGTAGAGGAAAGAGTGTACAAGCTGAAAATACCTTATCCCCTGCCTCCTAGAAGATCTAAACAGGAGAGAGAAGAAGCTCGATGCAAGGAGATGATGAGTAAGCTGATGGCTGAGCTATCCTTAGTTGATGCAGTCCAACTTTCACCTGCATTAAGAAGGTATGTCAAGAGAATGGTAGTCAATGGTATAAGTCCTGAGGAAGGAGCATTGCTTACCAGAGACATGAATGCAATTCTCTTGAACATAGTTCCAAGGAATAAGAAGAAGGTGAGGGTTTCTGAACAAGTCAGCGCTGTGATTCAGAGAAGGATTCCAGAAAAGTTACCTGATTCAGGAAACTTTGTGCTAGATTGCTCAATTTCAACAGGAAGGTTTCCTCGTTCTCTCTGCGATCTAGGTTCAAGTATCAACTTGATACCATACTCAGTTGCTGTTCGACTTGGAATGACTGATTTCGAACCAACCAGAATCTCCCTTGTCCTACCTGATCGATCAAAGAGAATCCCTGAAGGTGTCTTAGAAGATGTTCCCCTGAAGATTGAAGGCTGCATTATTCCCACGGACTTTGTGGTTTTGAAGTATGACGAAGAACCTGCAGATCCTCTTATTCTGGGAAGATCATTCTTGGCTTCAGCTGGTGCCATCATTGATGTAAAGGAAAGGGAAAATAGAGCTTGACTTGGGCGATGTTGTTATGAATTTTGACATGGACAAATTAAGGGGACCTTCCACCATCAATGGTCAATCTTTTTCAGTAGAAATTTCTACGGATCAAGATCAAATCATGGAACATTCAGATACCATTACTGCTGGAAATGTCAAAGAGCTGGATTCTGCAGAACAAGAGGACAAGCTGGTTATTCAAGAAGCATTAGTTGAGAATTCTGAGGAAGTTGTGGAGCTAGAGGATTGGAGTGGAAACAATCATATCTTCAGGACTTTGGGCGCAGATGACGGACTAATCAATGACAAGCCAATGGAGGACGACGCTTTCATCATAGAAGCAAGGATTGCAGAGATGAACTGCAGAAAAGGTGAAGAAATTCGAGCTACTGACGTAATGTCGATCGACACCAGTGGTATCGATCGACACCCTCCGCAAATCACTCGAGAAGCTGCTTCCAATGTGGTTAAACCGATGCTTCCACATCCTTCTGTCCAGAAACCTCGAAGTAAGCAAAGGTACGCACACCCTGGACTCAATTCCAAACCTCCTAATCATCTCAATAAGAATTTAAAAAGTTCAAAAGCTGTTACACACTTATGCAAGCCACGAGATTCTCGTAGAAGGCTTGGTGTTTCTTTTGATGATGCTGCAGGAAAAAGGAGTATCCCACCCGAACTCAAGTCCCTCCCTGCTGCTGTTCCTCATTTCCTTGGTCGCTCTCACGCATCTACTGCCTATACACCACCTTGGATGAGAAGACATTCGTCTGGGAAGCATTCGATGCCACCCTCTGATCCACCAGACGTCTGACCTGACACAATCAAACTAATGACTGAAAACGAGCGCTGAGTGGGAGGCAACCCACTATTAGGTACGTTTTTCTTTTTATTTTGTTTTGGTTTTACTAAGTCCTAGTTTTAGTCAGATGAAACAGGAGACATTAGACTCGACATTGACCAGTGTCGATCGACACCATCTGTGTCGATCGACACCATGC
>JAHZTW010000001.1:329154470-329224048 GCA_020283515.1 Alliaria petiolata | reverse complement strand
TTTCTTTTTCTATTCATCTAATCATGTTTACTAACACTTCTTGCATGAGATTTGTTAGATTAGCTATGATTAGTGAGTAGTCTCTTAGGAACTTGGGGATGGGTTAGATTTAGGGTTTTCTAATGGTTCAATCTTGCAATCTAGGTTAGATTCTTTCATCTCTCTTCTTATTAAATTGTTCTTAATGCCAAATAGCTAATCTTTTGCTATTTAGGATCATAAGCATTTCACACACCCACCAAGTGTTTGATGAAATGCTTGAACCACTTTTCTAAGAGATTTACATTCCTAGCCTAAGATATTAGTTGCCTAGGGTGTTTATCATGCCACTTAGACTTATGCTTATTGCTTGCTAATCATTTTAATGCTAACACATCATTAGTTCATTAATGTGATTAGGAAAGGGATTAATACCACACATCATAGATTAGTCTTTATTAGTGATCTAGGCATAGAGATAACTTGTTTAGTTGCTTAAATGATTTCAAGGTTGGCCATTTGAATACCCAAATCAATGATTCCATCCCTAGGTTTCGTTTTTAGTCTTTATTAGGGATCTAGGCATAAAGATAACTTGTTTAGTTGCTTAAATGATTGCAAGGTTGGCCATTTAATTGCCCAAATCAATGATTCCATCCCTTGGTTTCGTTTTTAGTCAATTAGTAATCTTGATTAGTAGTTAATCGCTTGATTAGTGCACAATTAGTGAAAATTAAGGCCTTAGCTCATATAATTAGTCTTGTAGTATCTCTTTTAGCTTGTGGTTTGCTTCTAATAATTCCTTGTCTCCTAAATTTCGAATTTGGCTTAGATTAAATAGTTTCATGTATTTCTAGTGTTGTTAATCACTACAAGAAAACATGGGTTTTTCGACTGCACATATAGTCGCAGCGTAGTCGTTAAATCATAGGCTACGACTATTTGGCGACTAATACGTTTAGTCGTAAATCCTTAGTCGATAAAATCCATAGTTGTAAATATAGTCGCCTATTGACGACTATTTGACGACTAAAAAACATTGTCGTAAAATGAGTCGTAAAGCAGTCGTTATATTTTACGACTACTTAATGACTAGTTTACGATTACTCCGCATGAATATAATTTGTTGGTGCTGCAGTCGGAAAGTAGTCGACTATGTTGCGACTATTAGTTTCAGCCTACTGTACATTTTATATATGTTTTTTGCAGGATTGAAATTTGATTTTGTTTATGATTGAAATTACAAAACCTGAAACCAAAACCAAGATCACACAAATTTAAATACAAAGGAAAAACATTCAAATTCAAACAAAGATGCAAATGAAATCAATTCAAACAAAGAGTCATAACATACACAAATTTAGAGTCGCAGCATACACACATAATGAGTCACAACCTACACAAGTTCATTAGTTAAGAAATGGAGAGAAAGTAACCTAAGATGCAGATGGAGTTGAAGTTGGAGCTGTTGGGGGAAGAGAGGTTGCTTCAGCTGAATGAGTCGCCATGAAGGCCATGAAAGCCGGATCAGTTAGGCGCAGATATTTTTCCAGCAGGGACAAGTGCTCGAGCTTGTCCTTTTGCTCAGCCAAAGATCTGGAATGCTCTGCTTCACAGGCAGCATCACGAGCTTCCTGCTCTTTGATTTTACGTTGAGCTTCCTTCAGTTGCTCTTCCAATGCCACAAACGATGAAAAGTCTTGCTTGCGCTTGGTAGTGACAAAAATTTCAAGAGTTTCCTTGAGGCTTCTAACTCCATAAAGAGTGCCTCGTGAATCTTTTTCAGTGGACTGTGAAAACAAAAAATAAGTAATTAAAGGCCAAAGTATACACCTAATTAAGAACTCAAAAAGTAAAACCGAACAACACTTTGTTTATACTATCTTAAATTCGAAATGTAAACTGAACAACACTTAATTTATACTATCACTATCTTAAAACCAAACAACACTTAATTTATAGTTTTATACTATCAGAAGCTGCATCAACTAGTATACATCTAGTTAAGTGAGTGAAGGCCAATGTTACTTTACCTGAAGAAAGATGGCATTATACTCATCTGCTGTGAGATTCTGAGGTCGTGAAGCACCATCTGAACCAGATGAATTAGCTGCCTCGAGCTCAGTCAGCTTCTCTTGCAAGTTCTTCTCATAATTTTTAGCAATTTTCTCCACCTTGCGATCGACATACATACCATCTGGCTTTGTATGTGTCTTAATGAAAACCTCACCAACGCTCACTGGTCTTCCGAATTCCTCTTCCTGCAATGTTATAAAATAAAGAAGGGATTATAAATGAGTAAGAAAAATAACCATATCCTCTTGGATTTGTCGATACGACGTCGGCCCTGATAAGTGGATGTGAGGACCGAGACCATTACGGTCAGACATACGAGCATTGGAATAGATGCTACTCCTTTCTTGTGCTTCTTCAGTATCCCAGTACTCAACCATCATTTTCCAGAGAGTATCCTTGATCCATCTAGGTCGCTCTCGACTAGTCCTGACGTTGCTAATCATGTCTTTCATCCGGCGTTTACATATCATCACGAAATACCCATGAACTGTCCCTGTTATCAAGGGATCCCATGCGTATTGTTGCTCTCTTTCGTCCTCGCTTAGTTGTAGGCATCGTCTGAGAGATGGGGGGAGTGGATTCGAAGAAGTGAGGGTTTGTGGAAGAAATGAGGAAGAATCTCAGCGGCTGCGTAAGAAGAAAAGAGGAAGCAGACGAAGAATAGAGGAAGGGGAACTTAGGGTTTGCAAATTTGGGCCACTTTTTGTTTTTTTATTTGGGCCAAAATCAAATTGCTTAAGCAGGTTTTCACAATTTAATATGAAACAATATTTATTTTTCTTTCTTTAATTAAAAAATTTAAAAAATATCTTAAAACTGTAAATCCTTATATCATAAATCAAACATTCATTAATCTATAAAAAATTAAATTTATAAAAATTATGTAGTTGTGTAACAATAAGTTTGTATATTTTTATTTTTAATAGAATTAGTTGTGTAAAAATAGTTAATCTATAAAAAAATTAGTTATCCCAAATCAAACATTCATTAATTTATATAAAAAAAATTTATAAAAATTATGTAGTTGTTTAACAATAAGTTAAAATATTTTTATTTTTAATAGAACCAGGAAAAATATATTTCAAATTCTATACCCATTATTTTTAACCCCAAATTTTAGAAGATGCCAATTGTGCGACTGTTTTGCGACTATTTTGCAACTACTGTTCAGCCGACTCACAATTAGTCGTATATTAGTCGCTAATTAGCGAGTAATTGACGACTTCCATATTTAGTCGCAAATTAGCGACTAATAGGAGTCTAATTTTAATTAGTCGCAAATGTGTCGCAAAGTAGTTGGTAATTAGTCGCTAAATGTAGCGACTATATATGTAGTCGTATTTTGGAGTCGCGAAAACCCTGTTTTCTTGTAGTGAATCTTAACCCCTATGGATTGACATCTCAAATACTACAATGACATGAGTAGTAGAGATTAATTGAAAGTGGAAAAATCCTACTATCATGTCTCTATCCGAAACTATATTCTTGGCAATCCCATGCAAACGAACTATTTCTCTAAAGAACATATTGGCTACTTGTAATGCATCATCAGTCTTGTTACATGCAATGAAATGAGTCATCTTAAAAACCCTATCAACCACAACAAATAATGAATTCTTTCATGTTCTAGTCCTAGGCAAACCCATAACAAAATCCATAGAAATATCATTCCACGGGTGAGTAGGAATAGGTAGAGGAGTATACAAACCGTTCGGTTGAACTTTTGACTTGGCTTGCTTACAAACAGAACACCTACCACATATTTTTTCGACATCACGTTTCATATGTGGCCAATGAAAATGGTCTTTTATTACTTCTAGAGTCTTAGCAATGTCAAAGTGTCTCATTAGTGCTCCTCCATGTGCTTCACTGAAAAAATAAAACTCAAAGAGAACAATTAGGAACACACAAACAATTCTCGTAAAAGAGAAACCCGTCTTGTCTACAATAATGGCATGAGGCAAAGTTCTCACAGGTTTTTTAAATATCTTGAAAGTCAGGATCAGTTGCATAAAGTTCTTTTATCTGCTCAAACCCCAAAAGCTTAACATCAAGAGTAGAGAGAAGAGTGTACCTCCGAGATAATGCATCAGCAACAACATTATCTTTACCTTTCTTATACTTGATGACATGGCGTGTCTCAATGAACTCAACGCACCTGGCGTGTCTCTTATTAAGTTTTTGTTGCCCTTTCAAGTGTTTGAGAGACTCATGGTCAGTATGGATGACAAAAACCTTTGGCCATAAGTAATGCTGCCAAGTTTTCAAAGCTCGCACTAAATCATATAACTCCTTATCATAGGTTGGATAGTTGAGCGTGGCTCCTCCTAGTTTCAAACTGAAGTATGCAATAGGTTTCTTGTCTTGCATCAATACAGCCCCAATACCTACACCAGAAGCATCGCATTCAATCTCAAAGGTTTTAACAAAATCAGGCAAGATTAAAACCGAAGCATGTATAAGCTTCTCTTTTAATCATTGGAAGGCGTCTTCTTGAGCTTGTTCCCATCTAAACCCCACGTCTTTCTTGATGACTTCGGTCAGTGGAGCTGCTATAGTTTTGAAGTCCTTTACAAATCTTTATGGAAACCGGCAAGGCCGTGGAAACTTCTCACTTCTCTTACGATTTTAGGACTTGGCCATTCTTTGATTACATTAACTTTCTCTTCGTCCACTTTGACGCCATCTGCACTTACAACAAAACTTAGAAATACAACGTTATCTATACAAAAAGTACATTTCTTAAAGTTTGCATAAAGCTTTTCTTCCCTGAGCACGTTTAAAACCAACTATATATGCTTAACATTCTCATCTAGGTTCTTGCTGTATATGAGAATATCATCAAAGTAAACTACTACAAATTTGCCTATGTAAGCTGTAAGAACATGATACATTAATCTCATAAAGGTGCTAGGAGCATTGGTTAATCCAAACGGCATAACTAATCACTCACACAAACCATGTTTAGTTTTGAATGCAGTTTTCCACTCATCTCCTTCTTTCATCCTAATCTGATGATAGCCACTTTTAAGATCAACTTTAGAGAATATGCTAGAACCATGCAACTCGTCTAACATATCATCTAGCCTAGGGGTAGGGTGTCGATACTTCACCGTGATATTGTTTATGGCTCGGCAGCCTACACGCATGCGCCAGCTTCCATCCTTCTTTGGAACAAGTAACACAGGAATGACACAAGGGCTCATGCTCTCACGGATATGCCCCTTTTCCATAAGCTCATTAACTTGTGTTTCTGACTCCTTTGTTTTCACCGGATTAGTTCTATACGCAGGTCGGTTTGGAAGTGCTGATCTAGGAACAAAATTTATTTAATGTTCAATCCCTCGAACTGGTGGCAATCCTTTTGGAGTTTCTTCAGGAAAAAACATCACTATAATCTTGTAAAAGATTAGTCATCTCACTCAGCAGCACCGGTGTAATGTTGGTTAAGCTGGTAAGTGTTTCTTAAAAACAAATAAAAGCATAGATTGATTAGAGTAAAGAGCTTTCTTAACCTCATGATAAGCTAGTTTTTTCGGTGTACTTAACAATTACTCAAACCCCTACTCATGTCATTGTAGTGCTTGAGGATGAATCCATATGGAAATATTTAAGACACTAGGAATGCATACAACTTCTTAATCCAAGCTAGCAATAAAGTTTTGAGGTTTATCTAACAACCTAAGTGATCAAACAAAGTAGACAGAAGTTACTAACACCTTAATTAAGCAATGAATGCACTATTCAAGCAAATTAAAAGCTAATTAACTGCTAATCAAGATTATCAAATTACTAAAACGAATCCAAGGATGGGGTTATCAACCTAAGGTGTTCCAAGAATCAATCTTTGATGTCAATCAATAACATAATATACTAATCCCTAAGCTTAGAACTCAATAACAAGACTACTCCACTTTCATGGCACTAATCCCTTCATTAATCATCCTAATCAAGATCAAACATTCATTTGTGAAAAGGAAGCTAACAAGAATTATGAAACAGTTCTAAATTGCTAATAAACACCCTAGACAATCACTTTCATGAACTAGGAATGTAAATTCCTTGTTTAGTTGGTTGGGGAAATTCATCAAACACCTTGTGGGTGGGAAATTCCCTAAGGCCTAGTTTTAGCTTGATCATGGCTAAACTAGAATTTAGAGCACTAAACAAGGAGAGAAATGAGAAGATCTAACCTAGACATCAAGATTAACCCTTAAAACACCCTAGATCTAACCCATCTTTAGAATCTAATGAAACTACTCACTAATCATGATTAACCCCTTAAATCCTATGTAAGAAATAGAGATAAACATGATTACAGAGATAGAAGATGAAAGATTAAAAGAGATAAGCACTAATTTGCATAAACTTTAAAGAAATGTCTTACAAAATCACTTAGAAACAAAAAGGGAAGGTTTTCTAAGCAAGAACAAAAGATTAAAATATACTTAGGAAAAATTAGGTCATTTCATATTTATAGTGAACATTGGACGAACCGGATCAACCCGGAACAAACCGGGTATTGACCCGGTTTTAGGCGAAAATAAGGCAGCGTATCGAGCTTGCTAGGTCAACATGCAGCTCGATACGCTGCTAAAAGTTTTCTTCAATGAGTGTGTCGAGCTTGGTAACTCGACACATATGCCCGATACGCCATCTTCGATCTTCGGTTAAGGTGTGTATCGACCTTGGCAGTTGATAGACTCATAATTTAGCATATTTTAGCATCCATATTAGATAGTTTTGCATGCACTTTTGCATTCATTTAGCCACTTTTAGTCCCATTTGCATACATAATAGAGTTTAGTGAGTGTTAGCTTAGGTTGTTGCATATTTGTACATATTGAGTCCTTACTAGGTGTTTTGGAGGCTTGGAGGACCATATGGAGTTTCATGGATAGCCAAGAGGAGCAAGAGAAGCAGCCAAATGAGAAGCAGAAGTCTCTTTAGAAGCATATCAAGCATTTGGAGGTGCGAAATGTATGGGTCCGGACGAAGGCCTTGCACTGAGATTCAGACTCTGAAGCCTTCTTAAGAGTTGTAGAGGATCCAGTGTTCTTTCTATTGCCGTTGGAATCGAGTCATTCGGACCCGTGGTTAGAAAGTTACATCGATTTCGGTTCGGATCGACGAGTTGGATCGACGAGCTGCTCGAACCAAACATACAGGGGTTGAGTTCGACGAGTTGGATCGACGAAGGTGGTCGAACCAAGCAGTCTGACACAAAAGCCCGATACACATCTTCCAAAACTCTGGGTGGCCTTTGTGTCGAGCTTAGTAGCTCGACATAATGGTCCGATACGCGCACTCTGTCTTCTCTGCCGAGCTATATCGACCTTGGTAGGTCGACACCAAGGTAGATATACTTCTAAAACTTGTCTGCCTCATGATTGGCTCCCTTCTCTTCTTCCTCCTTGTCACCCAACTCTCCATAGAGGTTCTCCAAGCCTCCAAGGTACCTAATTAAGACTCAATATGCACAATATGCAACAACCTAAGCTAAAACTTGCTAAACTCTAATATGAATGCAATTTGGACTAAAAGTAACTAAATGAATGCATAAATGAGTGCAAAAGCTATCTAAAATGGATGCCAAAACATGCTAATTTATGAGTATATCAACTCCCCTAAACTTGTCTTTTGCTTGTCCTCAAGCAAACAAACATGACAAATCCGAGAGAGAGGTTTAAAGGTGGGAGCTCATCATCCAAAAATGCCAACAAATACAATCAACTTAATGTCCTAGTTCTTAATTCTAATGTGCATTTGAATTCATTCTACTCCAAAAGAGTTAGCCATGCCAATCTCAACAATCAAATGCACTAAGATTTCAATCTAAATATGTCTCCCTATCAAGCCAACTCTTTAACATTCATTAAGTTGCAAACCGTGGATCATGACAATGTAATGCAAGTGAATTCATTTGGCTAAGGGACCAGGCTTTGAGATAAAAATGATCTCAATTCATGTGGCTTCCAATTCGCATAAGGGTTTCACTCAAAAGGATTAAACTTTATGCATAATGCTAAAGGTAAAAGACAAGTGATGCATACAAAACTAGACTCTCATCTACCTATGATGCTATCAATGGTCCTAAACCCCTCTCATTCATTCCTTTTAAAGCTTACTCAACCCTCTAAAGCTACTCTTTTCTCTCAAGGCTCTTTGTGCCTTGCTAAACCCATGAATCTTAGAAACCACTTCTTCTTCTTATAGCACTTAAGGGGAAACTTCTTCAACCTTTAACTCATAGCGAATGGTGTGATCTTTTAATAACTTAGCTCTTCTTTTTATTCCTAGGTAGCCCTTTTCTCCTTCTTTGGCCTTTTAGCCTCTTTTGAATTTTCTTTTCTCTTACTAAGGCTACCCAATTTCTTTTTACACTTAGAGCTATACTTTTTCTTTTCAAACATAAGATCCACCATGTCAAACTATGCTTCCCTTATTTTCCTTCCAAGCCTTCTTTCATTCCCTTTCCTTCTACTCCTTTTCCACAACTCATCATGCTAAAATGCAAGCATACAATCCATTCCACAACATCAAGTAATACTGCGACCCATACCCCAATTCCTAAGCCTAAAGGTAGCCTCGATATGTGAGAGCTAGAATCTACATGAGAGCCTAAACATGTCGTCTCAAACCTAACACTTTATGCTAAGTTTAATCAAAATAAGGCCTCACAAGCAATATCACTAGAACATTTGGCTTCAAAGGAGGTAAGGTAAGGTGGGGGTACTACTTGAGCTAGCAAGAGAGTGGTAAAGTGAATAAGAAAGCTCAAATATGTGTTCAATCCATGAATTCACTTTCAATGCAAGGCATGCTAATTAGATGTTCAAATTTGGTTCAAGTGAGTAGAGTTGGCTATCAATTTCAAGACCCTATTTTGACCAAAATCTAGTGGCAAGCGAAGTGGTCCAAGCATGGTTCTTCCTTACTTTCAAGATTTGTTCAAATGGAACATAGAACTACTAACTAGGGCATTGAATTGATTACATGAGTTGGAATTCTACAAGGATTGGCACACCATTGCTCACAATGCATATGAATGCAATTCCTACATGTAATGCAACTAGACTCAATCCTAAAATGCAAATGCAACATCTAAACGACTTTCTTTTTGGAAATTTTTTGAAATTTTTTGAAATTTTCAATTTTTTTGGTTTTTCTATGCCTTAAGTGAATGCATGAGACTCAAGATGCATAAAAGAAAAATAAGACTCACAAAACACTATGTCAAATCTCTCAGCCTCTCCCCCAAACTTAAATTACACAGTCCCTTGTGTAATAAAAGTCTAGAGGAGACCGCAATCAATATGACGTAAAACACAAAATGAAAGCCTATAAGAAATATTTACAAGGGAGGTGGAGGTACCTCAAAATTGTGAAGAGGAGGATGACCCTAAGGAGATCGATTGGTTGCTTGAGGAGGGGCGAGGTGGGTCTTCTTGGACCGGTTTCCTTGGGCGCATTTCGAATGAATGGCACCTATCAAGGTCCGTTTCGCTCTCCCCTTCATCTTCATCCTCTACCACATTGCTTGTGCCCTCTTCTCTACCCTTTCTTGAAGATTTTCCCTTGATGATGGCCTTTAGCCCCTTGACCGTTTTCTTCAAACCCTTCATTGTCTCACCGAGCTTCTTTATAGCCCGGTCTTGATGCTTGTTCCACCTCTTGAGAAACCAATGTGTGCATGGGCTTCTTTCAATGCTGGACTTGGCATTGGGTCTATGCAAGAGGGGAAGTAGTACCTCTCGCTACCATAAACCGGGCTCGGGGCTTCTTCCTCATCTTCACCTTCTTCTTCTTCGAGAACTTGGCTCGGGTCAAAGTCAAACGTCCCTCTCTTGGCAATGGAGTGGAGAGGAGGAGAGACAGCGGGATTGTAGAGGCACTCATACGGGGGCACAAAGTCGATGTGGGAGATGTCTTGGAGTGAGGTGGCTTGCAAGTTCGGGAGACAAATCTTAGCTTAGGACTTTGTGTATACCGCGAACTTGTAGGCGAACCAGTTGACCAATCTTCCCGAAAGAAACATGGTCCTCCCAAGATAGAAGATGTACATCAACTCGAGCTCAAGACCATCCGTTCCTAGCCGAAGCCCAAAAGCTTCGAGAATCAGGGTGATGATCCCGCCAACGCTTATCTCGGAGTCCTTGTCCTTCATTGTGACAAACCAAAATTGATAGGAGAGCAGCTGCCTAACCAATAGGCTAACCATACCGGTTCACATCCTATCCCATCAGACTCTTGTGCCTCATCTTGTGTGAAACCCAATGAACCTTGCAAGACCCACATCTAGCAACTCGAGCTCATCCTAGGAGACCTTCCAGGCATCCTTCCTTGCATAGAAGATGTGAACAAAGGCCTTGTGTGCATACCTCAACAAAGGATGCCTTATCATGGTACCAATAATTACTCCCAGTTTAAAATTACCAACCGCGAATGTTTCCCACAAGCCTTTAAACTCACACTCATCAAAGGTGAGCATCTTCGTCCTCATTTCCCCTTCTCGGAACCCAAAGATCTCATTTAGCTGCCGGAAAGTCATTGTGTAGATGGTCCTATGGATCTTGAATTTGATGTAGCCATGACCATGTAGCGGTGGTGAATCCTCACCGTCATAGTAGAAGTGAGCGGTGAGTAATGAGAGGGACTCGCACGTTGCTTGCTTGTAAGTGAGACGTGCCAAGGTGATGAACTTTGCCAAACCCATGTTCTTGAATAGGATTTGGAAGTCCTCAAAGATACCCAAGGCTCGCAACGTCTGCTCGTGCGGGTACTTCGTCGCCTTGAAACGCATACCCACGAATGCCTTGAGGAGTTCCTCGGGTGTGATCTTTTTCTTAGGCCCCTCTTGTGTGGCCTTTGCTTTCTGATATACTCATAAATTAGCATATTTTAGCATTAATTTTAGATAGTTTTGCATGTTCTTTTACATTCATTTAGCCACTTTTATTCCCATTTGCATACATATTAGGGTTTAGTGAGTGTTAGCTTAGGTTGTTGCATATTTGTACATATTGAGTCCTTATTAGGTGTTTTGGAGGCTTGGAGGACCATATGGAGTCTCATGGATGATCAAGAGGAGGAAGAGAAGCAGCCAAATGAGAAGCAAAAGTCTTTTTAAAGCATATCGAGCATTTGGAAGCGGGAAATATATATGTCCGGAGGAAGGCCTTTCACTGAGATTCAGACTCCGAAGCCTTCTTAAGAGTTGTAGAGGATCCACAGTGCTTTTTAGTGCCGTTTGAATCAAGTCATTCGGACCCGTGGTTAGAAAGTTACATCGATTTTGGCTCGGATCGACGTGTTGGTTCGACGAACTCGAAGAACCGAACATCCAGGGGTTCAGTTCGAGCAAATGGTTCGACCAACTCGAAGAACTTAACATCCAGGGGTTCAGTTCGTGCAAATGGTTCGACCAACTCAAAGAATCGAACATCCAGGGGTTCAGTTCGAGCAAATGGTTCGACCAACTCGAAGAACCGAACACACATTTTTTCCGGGTACAAATCGGATCAAACGAAGACTTTCCGTTTCGATTCAGCCTTTGAACTCTTCATGAACGTTGTAGGTAATTGAATCATCTTCCATTTGGAGGTTTTTTCATGTCATTATGAGCTGTGGTTAGGGAGATATGGCGATTCCCGCAAGACTGCTACCCCGGATCAAAACCCGGTTTGTTCCGGGTTGACCCGGTTTGACCTCCTTCCCTATAAATACTTAAAAACCTAATTTTTATGCATCTTCTCTTGTGCTTAAACAGAAAAAACGCCCCTTTGGGGTTTTGAGGAGATTTTGATATTTCTTTTAAGTTTAATGAAATTAGATTCTTGTTTCTTCTAATCTTTCTTAATTTCTCTTCTCTAATCATGTTTAGCTTATTACTTATCTTTGATTTGATGGGCTTAACTATGATTAGTGAGTAGTTCCTTAGGAACTTGGGGATGGGTTAGATTTAGGGTTTTCTAATGGTTCAATCTTGCAATCTAGGATAGATTCTTTCATCTCTTTTCTTATTAAGTAGTTCCTAATGCCAAATAGCTAATCTTTGCTATTTTGAATCATAAGCATTTCATACACCCACCAAGTGTTTGATGAAATGCTTGAACCAACTTTCTAAGAGATTTACATTCCTAGCCTAAGACATTAGTTGCCTAGGGTGGTTATCATGCTATTTAGACTTGTGTTTAATGCTTGCTAATCATTTTAATGCTAAAACATCATTAGTTCATTAGGGTGATTAGTAAAGGGATTATTACCACACATCTTGGATTAGTCTTTAATAAGTGTTCTAGGCATAGAGATGGCTTGTTTAGTTGCTTAGATGATTACAAGGTTGTCCATTTAGATACCCAAATCAATGATTCCATCCCTAGGTTTCGTTTTAGTAATTTGTTAATCTTGCTTAGTTGTTAATTGCGTGATTAGTATCTAATTAGTGATAATTAAGGCTTTAAATCATATAATTAGTCTTGTAGTATCTCATTTAGCTAGTAGCTTGCTTTCATTAGTTCCTTGTCATCTAAATTTCGAATTTGGCTTAGATTAAATAGTTTCATGTATTCCTAGTGTTGTTATTCTTAATCCCTATGGATTGACATCTCAAATACTACAATGACATGAGTAGTAGAGATTAATTGAAGTGGAAAAATCCTACTATCACTTTCCCCTTTGAAGCTCTCGTGGTAGCTCTCATATCTGCTCCAAGCACCAACTGTTCCTCCTCACTTTCAACCTCTCGGTCCTCAACCAGTTGCCTCTTTCGTTGGCGCTTTGATGACCTTGCTTGTGAGCTTCCTTCTTGGTTTGTTGCATCTCCTCTAGTCTTTTCCATTGTTCCTACAAGAGAGACAAAGCTTGTAGAGAGAGTAAGCAACTCATATTTGAACAGCTAATAGTGGTAATTAGCAAGCAACAAACAAGATCAAAGCCAAATTTTTGAAATTTCCTCCCAATTCCACACTTCGCAAAATTTTGGCAAATACAAAATTTTGAAATTTCTCAAATTGTCCAAATTCGAGTGCTATCTATCGGCAATCCATAAGCATGTTCAATGCAAACTAATGCAAGTGAAAGCCCTAAAATCTAACAAGGTTCAAGAGTATAATTTTAATTTTCGCACCATGAACCCTAAGTGTCAAATTTTTGAAAATTAAGCATGGAAATCCTAGTATAGCATTCAAAATCTCCTCCCTATCCATATTCAAGCAATGCCCAAGCCACAAACAATCAATTCAAACATCCTAGTGCAAAAATCCCCAAATTTTCCACCATTAGAGCAAAAGATGAAAAACTTGGTTTTTGGATTATTTACCTTGTGAGCGAGTGATAGGATGAATGAGATTGACTTAGAATTAATGAAAGCACAAGAAATCTAGCTAGGAGCACTTGAAATCACGAAAATTGCTTGAAAATTGAGAGAGGGAGCCACAAAACCGCGTGTGTGTGTGAGGGAGTGAGGCCAAAATCGTGTTTTTGGGAAGAAGAAGAGGGAAAACCGGTTTAATTTGAATGAATTAAACCGGTCAACCCCCGTTGACTTACCCGAAAAAGGAGCGTATCGA
The DNA here is from genome assembly GCA_020283515.1 of Alliaria petiolata. Classification (NCBI taxonomy): domain Eukaryota; kingdom Viridiplantae; phylum Streptophyta; class Magnoliopsida; order Brassicales; family Brassicaceae; genus Alliaria; species Alliaria petiolata. The sequence continues at coordinate 329,210,423 of JAHZTW010000001.1, read as the reverse complement.
GCTTCGTAGGTCGATACATAGCTCGATACGCTTGCAGACGCAGGTTTTTAAAAACTGTGTCGAGCTTGGTAGCTCGACACAGATGCCCAATACGGAGGTTGAAATTCCCCTGGCCCGTTTGTATCAACCTTGGTTGGTCGATACAAAAGCCCGATATGGCTCCTCCGAATTCTCTGTAAGAGCTGTATCGACCGTGCTAGGTCGATACATAGCTCGATACAGCGCCAAAATTTCCTTGGCAAGCTTTTGCTCTTGGCTCAACTTTCTTGATCATAACTTGTCATCCACAAACACTAGAAAAAGACATTATTGAATTAAAAAGTGCAAATATATACAAAGATAGACATGGGAGTGCCTCCCAAGTGCGCTTGTTTAAAGTCAATAAGCTTGACTTTTCAAACCCTTATGCATGGGGGTGAACAAGGAGTGGAATTTGCTTCCCATCTCCTTTCTTGATGTACATGGTGCTTGCTCCAGCTTGCAGCACCTTCTTCTTCCTAGATCTCTTTGGCGGCTCAGCTTCATGTTCAAAAACCTTGAGGCCATCAAACATCACTAGAAGACTCTCACTATTAAAGCTTGGCCCATTGTACTCATTGTGATCAAGGGTTTCATCCTCACGCATCATCACACTAGTGAGACCCATCAGCTGCTCCTTAGGTGGTTCTTCTTCAGCTTCCTTAGTGTCACATGTGATTGTCCCACAAAGGCTCAAAACAGAAGGTTTCATAGGATAGAAGACCTTAGCATTTACATTCTTGAGAATCACTCTTTTGTTGATGAAGTCAATGCTTGCACCAGCTATGTTGAGGAAGGGTGTCCCAAGAAGAAGAGGTAGCTTTGCTGCTTGAACCATATCCATCACAATAAAATCAGTTGGGACAAGACACTCCCCAATTTGCAATGGATAATCTTCTTCAAGGCCTAGAGGTTGCCTTGAGGAAGCATCAACAAAGGTGATGTGTGATGAATATTTCTATCCCGAGATTCTTGAACATCTCAAGGGACATCACATTGACACTTGAGCCGGAATCACACAAGGCTTCTTCAATCTTCAAGTCCCCAAGAGAACAAGAAATCAAAAAATTTCCCGGATTATCAAGCTTTTGGATAACCTTGGACTCATTCCTCGCCATGCTTGTTGAATCTATACCCTCTATCAGCTCTTCAACATTCTCTATATTGGCAAGCATCTCCTTGATGAACCTTATCTGACCCTTGACTTGAGACAAACTCTAAGCTTATTGATTGATTCAGAGCGCATCGAAGCAAAATTCAATCAAGGCAAAGGGGGGTCTCCACCTTGGGCAATGGTTGATGGGGTCTAAATAGTCGTCCAAGATTGGAGGATTTCTTTGGGGACTCGTCGAAGCTTTGAATTTGTAGGACCCTAAGCTGCAAGTGCACAGCGTGCGTTGTAGTACTTAGGAAATCGATCCACATGGAGGAGGTCAACTGCAAAACAGAAGAATCAGGACAAGCAAAGATGCAAAAGGATTTGGGGTTGTAAGATTGTGTCACGGTTTTTGCTGAAAGAAATAAAGCAGTGGTCACGCCTTATATAGAAGAGGTTGTCAATCCCTTCTATAACCAACGGAAAAAAGGAAAATCAACTTAAGAACTTGTAAAAAGGAAATCAAGTAAGCAGTGCAGAAAAAGTAAATATTGAAGTGCGTAAATCTCGATTGAAAAGCATATGGGTGAGACACGTTGTGAATCTTCTCGGGAAATCTATGGGGTTCTAACTAGAAAACAAACTCACAAAAGTTAAGCAAACGAGACTAGGCGGTTTTCCCTAAACTGATTCACTGGTTTTAACAACCTAACTCTGACAAAGATAGATTGATCTATGAATGCAAATTTCGTAGGTATACTATCATATCCTGCGACCTAAACAATCAAGCAATAAGATCAGGACAATAAACATTCACGACACCTTCCTGACCACGCATAAGCGTTCCAGGAATGATGCGCTCCACCCCACTAGGTCTGGATCCGAGATTCAAGGCGTTGGCCGCTCTCGAGGTCCTGCGATCAGACTCTAGTTCATCACGCTATATTCATGCAATAAGAACAAGTGTGGTAAGAAAGAAAACCCTAGTCTATGGCCTAAACGATTGGTCTAATAACATTTAATGAAATTCCCCATAGATCCCCTTAAAGAATACCGAACGAAAGTAAACTACTCAGACATGAAAGAGGAAGTGAAAATCGTGATTGATGAATGCATAACTTCTATAAATCGATAAGAAACAAAGAGGGTTCAAGATGAAATCAATCTTCCTCGAAGAACAAAGGCAAACCGCGAATACGGGATTCGCGGCCACCGGAAGAATTCTATAACTTAGGGTATTTCGTGAAGTGGCTCTCTCCTAAAAAACCTTAAACAACGAGTATATATAGGTCTTCAAGTCCTCTCGGTCGTGGATTAGATCTTAGCTTGCTTAAGACGGCTGCAGGTTTGAGTTGGGCTTCAAATGGGCTCAGGAACTGCGAGTGGCCTGGCCGCACGAGCGACTAACCGTGGTGCGGCCACTGGTCGTCTGGATCGGCCGTGGCGCGGCCATCTTGGTCTTCCGGGTACTTGACACACCTTCTTGCTTTTTCCATAACCTGAGATCCAGGCATGTGATTGCTCTCAAACCACTTCGAGGTGAAAGATGGCTGATAAGGCTTCCTTGTCTCCAAATATGAGCTTGATCTTGTGGTGGGAAGGCTTCCATTTGATGTTGAATTTCTGTCCTTGACCACTATTTCCGGAATTGTCCATTTTGCTCCAAAATAAGCGTCTTTTGCTAAGTTTACCTGAAAAGAGTCTTGAACAACCAAATACTCGAAATCTAATGTTTATGCATTAAAACTTTAGGGAAATGCTTATTAAAGCACTCACTTATGATAGCAAAAATGGGTAAAATATGCATGTTATCAATGGTGCACCAATTTTCTCCATACTCCCTCTAAAGCTTGAGAGTACCTTCTTTTGTGCCTTTGTCAAAACCAACTCGGGAAAGGGGAGTGGTGACTTGTAGACAAGGAGATCATAAGCCTCAACTTCAGTCTTCTTAGCCACTTCTCTCTCCTTTTCAACAATACTTGCTTGTGTAGGGGTCAAATCCTCCTTAAGCTCCTCTTTACCCATTGGTTTATCAACAACCAAATGGTCATTTTCAATGACCGCCTCCCCAACTTGGACTTCAATGTCCTCATTGATTGCAGCCTCATCATTAGGACATCCAAAGAGTTGCTCAAATTCAGCTACTACACGCTCATAATCTTCCTCATCAATAGAGTAGATAGCATTGCAATATTCTTTGGGGTTGGGTTCGGGTTTACCGGGCAAAGAAGCATAAGCTCGTGTAGATGAGGAAGCAATGCCCTTGTTGTTCTCTAGTTGCTTGACCTTGGAACTCAAAGTGTCAAACTTGGACTTGAGGTCATTGTAAGAACAATCCACCTTGTTGTGTATTTCGGCCATCTTCTTACTCACATCCATGGCACTACTTGCTTGACCTTGGAAGATTTGTTGCAAAACATTCCTCACATCCAAATCTTGTGCAAAACCGAGTGGAGGACCTTGCTTACACTGAAAGTTCCCTTTGTTACCTTGATTGTTCCCTTGGTAGTTGTTCTTGGGAACATATCCTTGTTGTTGGTTGTAAGGAACAAAGGGCTTTTGTTGACTTCCTTGTCCGTGTTGAGGGTAGACTTGATCTTAAGGGTTCTCTACATTAGTACTCCTATAGGATAGATTGTTGTTCCTATAGTTGTTGTTGAAGCCTTGTTGATAACCTTGGCCACCCACGTAGTTGACCTCTTCTTGGCAATCCTCATGCAAGTCTTGACCCTCATCACAATCACTCACAAAGTGAACATGCTTTTGTGAGGCTTGAAGCAACTTATCCATTTTCTCATTAAGGGACTTCATCTCCTTTCTCCTTTGGTCTTCATAATTACCATCACTTCTTGAAGATATATCATAGTCTTCTCCATAATTCCCGTCACTTTGGGCTAGGTTCTCTACAAGCTCTAGTCCTTCTTCCACCTCTTTACCCAATAAGTTTCCATTGCTAGCTGTGTCTAGGAGCATCCTAAACTTGGGGAGAACACCACGGTAGAGGGTACTCAAGAGAGTTTCTTCGGAGAAGCCATGATGAGGGCATTGGGTAGTGTAATTCTTGAACCTTTCTCATGCTTCACAAAAGGTCTCATTGTTCTTTTGGTTGAAGCTAGATAGCTCATTCCTCAACCGTGCGGTCCTAGTGTTGGAGAAGAATTTTGCAAGGAAAGCCTTCTTGCATTGATCCCATGATGTGATGGAACCCCTTGGAAGTGACTTCTCCCATAGATGTGCCTTGTCCCCAAGAGAGAAGGGAAACAACCTCAGCTTAAAACTATCCTCGGATATGCCATTTGATACGATCATGAGAAGCAACAAAAATTATCAAACGGGAGCTAAGCTTGAACCTGAGGAAGCTATGCTCGAACCTAAGGAAACTGAGCTTGAACCAGGGGATGCAATGCTTGAACCTGATGCGATCATGAAAAGCACCAAGAAAGAAGGACATTATGCCGAGCTCAAAGGTGACGACGAGCTCAAGCATATGACTCGTGCAAGGGTTAAGAAATTCAGAGAAGGAATTGGAGGAATACTCAATCAGATGATCACCCAAAGAGAAGAAGAAATTAAAACCATTCTGGTTTTAATTACACAGCAGACTTCAGAAAATACAAAGCCGACTTCATAAAATACAAAGCAGACTTTAGGAGGAAATACACAGCACACTTGTGAATCTTTTATAAGGAAGTCTCAAAAGCTTATAAATCCGAAGTCTTATAAAAGCTTATAAAGGATTGTGATCATTTGTACTCTTTTTTCTTGTCCTTGATTTTTCACATTGGGTTTTCCAGGAAAGGTTTTAATGAGGCAAATTGATTTACAAGACTTTATAAGGCCCATTTATAAGTCTTATAAATTCGACCAAAGGAAGGGGTTTCGACCAAGGGAAGGGAATGCAGCTGAAGAGTCAAGGAGCCAAAGAGAATGCGTTGAATCTAGCCAAGAGTCATTCAACTCATTTATTTTGGTCTTTGGTCTTTCTTAATCAATGTTGCATTGTTTTAACACATTTTAGCCTAGTTTTCTACAAAGTATTTCCTATAAATACTCTTGTAATCCATTTGAGAAATAACAACCAACTTTTTTATCTTCTTTTTCTTTGAGAGTGATTCTCTTCGTTCCTTTGTGAACATTTCGATTTTTTAGTGTGTAATATCTAAGATATCAAACCGGTATATCAAGAGTCATTCCGCAGTCTCTTGTGTGACCATTCTATCAACCAAAAGGTGTTGGCTTGTGTTGAAATAGATCAGGTGGTGAGTTTAATATACTTGCTATTGGTTCTACACAAATCTTCATTTGGAGGTTCCACCGCCTATCTTCCTTTGGATCGTTTAAGATAGCATCAGGCATCAGGTTTAATATACTTTTTGTTGGCTGACCAGAATCGCATCAAGTGGTATCAGAGCACCATTCCAAGTTCGGTAATTTAATCTATATGTTCATCTGGTCACCTCTTCATCTTCTCAACTTTTCATCTTCTTTTCTTTCTATCTGTTGGGAAGGAAGCAGAGCCAGCCTAAATCCTAGATAAAAAAAAAAACAAAAACAAAAACAAAAAGAAAAAAAAAAATCGATTCAGGAAAAAAAAAGAGAAAGATCTGAAAAAGGAGGGCTTGGTCAATCAGTTTCCAAAAGAAAATCTTGCAATCTGTCTATCTTCTTCTTCTCTTGATTTTGCCATCTGATTCTTTGGAGAAAAGCACATTGAGATTGATTGTTAGTTCCACTGGAACTTGGAGAATTCACTGGAGAATCATTTGCTTGAGAGATAAACACTTTGAGGGAAACACTTGTGAGAAGCTTTTGCTACTAATCTGTTTGTTGAGTTTTGCAGGAAAAATCATGTATAAGGTTGGAGAAATTCACAACAAAGGAGGAAAACCAATTGTGCTAAATTCGCAGATGCAAACGTTTTTGGGAGAAATGCAATGTATGATGAGAACCGAGGTGAAGGTTTCTGTGAGAGGCTTGATCAAAGGCGAGCAGAGGCACCACAACAGCAACCACAAAAATTGCCTATTAGGAGACATGAAGATCAATCTAGACACGCAAGAGCTACTGAAGAAGTTGAATATTACAGTCGTAATAGTCATTCATCAAGATCGAGTCCTAGGAGATTACAACATGTTAGAGAAGGCAGGGATCAACCTGATGACAACTTAGGTGTTTTTAAGTTAAAGAGTCCCTCTTTGCAAAGGAAAAGAGATCCAGAAGCATATCCAAAAGGGAGCAGTAGAGAACGACCTAAACCAGCCAAAGATGATGCAGATCGTGACTACTACGACCATGATGATCAAAGAAGTTCTAGGCAAGCTAGATTGGATCAGGAGCGGTGGAGTAGAGAAAAGCATCTTGATGATATGGAAGAGCGGTGGCAAAAGGCAATGGCTGTTTGGAATAACTATGGAAAGAGCACGACCACACTCCCATCCTTAGGAGATGATACAACTAGTCAAGAGCAGACTTCTGAAAATGCGCAGCAGACTTCTGAAAATGTGCAGCAGACTTCTGAAAATATGCAGCAGACTTTTGAAAATTTGAAGCAAACTTCTGAAAATGTGCAGCAGACTTCTGAAAATACAGCGCAGACTTGTGAATCAAGTTCATTTGCCATGAAGCAGACTTGTTCTAAGGAGGAGCAGGCGATTACAAAGCCAAAAGCTGACAAACCATTATCCATCAGCCAAGGAACCAAAGGTAAAACTTCTACTTCAGATTATTGTGATAATGAATCCTTTATGTGTTATGGCGGGAAGCAAATTGCAAATGAAGTGCCCATGGTGCTTGAGGATAAAGCTGAGAACAACACTGAGGAAAAGGAAGTAGTTTCTGATTCTAAGCTATCAGATTGTATGGAGTTTGATACCAAAGAAGATTTGTTGGTTGCAAAGAGATCATTGAGCGTACAAGAAGAAGAAAGTGTGCAGTGTGAGAAACTGTTTCTTACTAGATGCAATGATCATAATAAGGAGTGTAGTCTGATCATTGATGGAGAGAGCTGTACAAACATAGCAAGCAATACTTTGGTGGGGAAATTGGGTTTGAGACCTGAGATGCGTCCAAAACCATACAAACTTCAATGGTTGAATGTTTATGGTGAACTGAAGGATACAAGGCTGGCCCATATTACGTTTTGCATAGGAGAATATGAAGGCGAGGTGCTGTGCGATATAGTACCAATGCAGACTGGTCATATACTGTTGGGGAGGCCTTGGAGATTAAGTTGCAGATTGCAACATGATGATTTTTGTAGTAAGCATACGTTTGGATACAAAGGTAGAAGCATTACTCTTGTTCCTTTGAAACCACATGAGGTTTATCAAGATCAGTTTCTACTAAAACAAAAGGAGATACAAGAAGCTTTTAGTAAACCCCCAAACACTTACCACCAAAAGAAGAGTGAGAGTTTGAGGAAAACCCAGAAAAAGGCCTTTGAGAGTAAACCCGTGAGAAATTCTAATTTCTTTGTGAGATCTTGTGAGGATAAGAGAGTTCTTTTCTCTAAACAGCTTGCAATTTTATTTGAAGCTCTCATGAGCTTAACTAATCTTGAACCGGTGCTGCCGAGTAAAGTTACTTCTCTTTTGCAGGATTATGATGAAGTCTTTCCAGAGGAAACAAAAGAGTTATAGAGGCGAGTTAGTGAGCTAGTGACGAAAGGGTACATCAAATAGAGCATGAGCCCATGTGCTGATCTTATTTTGCTAGTTCCTGAGAAGGATGGAACTTGGAAGGTATACAGAGATTGCAGATCCATCAAGAAGCAGCACACCTTTCTCAAAAGATCCTTGAAAGTCAGGTGTTCTCTTTCCTCTTCTCAAACTGATTTTGTACTTGAAAATAAACAGACTTGTGAAAAACTTACATGTTTAGAGCCGGTGAAACCGAGTAGCAATGTTTTTGTTTCACAGGAAGAGAACTCACAAGAAGAAGCACAAAGGAATGTGAGATTGATAAGTTGCTTGGTTCATGTGAGATTTCTAAGATTGATCTTAGCAATAGTTTTCATAAAACTCGAATGAAAAAGAGTGTTGATTGGAAAACTGTTGTTAAGACAAAACATGGTTTACTTGAATGGTTAGTGATGTCGTTTGACTTAGCTAATGTTCCTAGTAATTTGGTGAGGTTTTTGATTAATGTTTTGAGACCATTCACTGGAATTGTTGATGTTGTCTATTTGAATGACATTCTGGTCTATAGCAAACACTTAGAAGAACATGATGAGCATTTGAAACTTGTTTTAGATGTTCTAAGTGAAGGAAAGTTGTTTGTTTTGAAAGGGGCTACCTGTTGCACATATAATTTCGTGTTTCTAGTCTTTGTTGTGAGTGCACAGGGTATGCAAGCTGAAGGAATAAAAGTTCCTACACCAAAAACGTGGCTACACTTGTCGTTAATGGATTTTGTTGTTCATCATAACTATGAGTCATTGGAGCCTAGAGGAAACAAGCAGTATCAAAAGCAAGCAAGTTAAAGGCGTTGCAGAGTGATCTTTGAACCTGGTGATTTGGTTTTTGTTCAAATGAGGAAGGAACATATTCTAGACCAAAAGAAACAAAAACTGATGCCAAGGATCAGTGGTCCATTCAAAATCTTGGAGAAAATCAGTGACAATGCCATTCTGAATGACTTGTAAGGTAAGTATGATATGAGTTCAAGTTTCTATGTTTCTGACTTAGTTTCTTTTGTTGCAGATAAACAAGATTTGAGGACAAATCTTTTTCAAGAGGAGGGGTATGATACGATCATGAGAAGCAACAAGAATTATCAAACGGGAGCTAAGCTTGAACCTGAGGAAGCTATGCTCGAACCTAAGGAAACTGAGCTTCAACCAGGGGATGCAATGCTTGAACCTGATGCGATCATGAAAAGCACCAAGAAAGAAGGACATTATGCCGAGCTCAAAGGTGACGACGAGCTCAAGCATATGACTCGTGGAAGGGTTAAGAAATTCAGAGAAGGAATTGGAGGAATACTCAATCAGATGATCACCCAAAGAGAAGAAGAAATTAAAACCATTCTGGTTTTAATTACACAGCAGACTTCAGAAAATACAAAGCCGACTTCATAAAATACAAAGCAGACTTTAGGAGGAAATACACAGCACACTTGTGAATCTTTTATAAGGAAGTCTCAAAAGCTTATAAATCCGAAGTCTTATAAAAGCTTATAAAGGATTGTGATCATTTGTACTCTTTTTTCTTGTCCTTGATTTTTCACATTGGGTTTTCCAGGAAAGGTTTTAATGAGGCAAATTGATTTACAAGACTTTATAAGGCCCATTTATAAGTCTTATAAATTCGACCAAAGGAAGGGGTTTCGACCAAGGGAAGGGAATGCAGCTGAAGAGTCAAGGAGCCAAAGAGAATGCGTTGAATCTAGCCAAGAGTCATTCAACTCATTTATTTTGGTCTTTGGTCTTTCTTAATCAATGTTGCATTGTTTTANCCCATCAAAGTATGTTTGGCAAACGCACCCACCAAGTAACCACAAGATGATGATTTTTTTTTTTTTTAAAGCTAATTCATTAAAGCGGAGGAATCACGGAGAGACTTTTTTATAATATTACACGAATCCTCCCTCCATCTGAGAATTTCTTGACACTATATAAAGGTAAAATAATGAAACATATACATAAGAAAATTAATCACTCATTTTAACCATTAAATCACGAGTCAAGCTCAAATTAAAAACAATCACGAGTCAAGCATGTTTTACATATATACTGGTCTGTGATAGAAATAGTGCAATAGAACTTTACTATGGTTTTTTAGTTATGGACTCTCACCGTAAATTTCATGTACCATACACAGATTTTGGAAAGTAAAACAAATCTTAATATAGCATATATTTATTTATTAAAAATATATTAAAATAGTGGATAAAAAGGAATTAGTCAAAATAGATCACATTTAAATAATAAAAGATTGTGAGACTCCCACCTCTGCCTCGCATGGATGGCGCGTGATATATGTGGGACAAGAACTCCAAAAACTCCTTATAGGGAAGCCATAGGAGATGAGAAAACGACTAATATTTGGACTAAACCGTGGCTATCTTTTGACTGGTTATCTTTTGACAAACAATGTAGACTGATGGAACCTCCTCCTGAAAACACAAATGATCTGTTAAGAGCCTAATCTATCCTGACACACTCGATTGGAGCAAAGACAAAATCAAAACTATAACCCCTGAGTTTGAAGAACAAATACTCGACCTAAGGCCACGCAAGCTCGAAGCTCAAGACATAATTATTTGGCTTTCCTTAAATCAGGGCACTATAAGGCGATAAAGGCAGATAAAGAAGCAAAAATAGAAGCCAATATCCTATATAATGTGGAAGATCAGGACCCCCAAAACCGAGACTTCAACTGGACCACAAAAATATGGAAAATCAAAACCTCTAAAAAAACCAAACTATTCATACCAAACCTCTAAAGAAACTATTCATACCAAACCTCTAAAAAAACCAAACTATTCCTATGTCCCCTTGGATTATTTTGTCCCTGTGAACAGCCCAAATCAACTAATTTTCAACAACCGCCAAATTTTACCAGAGAAGTCAGAACTGCGCAACCCGAGGAATTGGTAATTAGCGAACCAAAATAAGGACCAGATCGACCCCATCAAACACCAACAATCTGACCCACATATCCACCACTCACCATTGATAAATTAGTTTTTTCGGTGTACTTAACAATTACTCAAACCCCTACTCATGTCATTGTAGTGCTTGAGGATCAATCCATATGGAAATGGTTAAGACACTAGGAATGCATACAACTTCTTAATCCAAGCTAGCAATAAAGTTTTGAGGTTTATCTAACAACCTAAGACCATCTCCAACCCTACTCCATTTTCTACTCCAAATGCCATTTTGGAGTAAATTCTTCTCCAACCCTACTTCATTTTCTACTCCAAAATGGAGTAAAAAATGAGATTGCTCCATATTTGGAGCAAACCTAGATTCTACTTCATTTTGGAGTTGAACTTTTTTATTTATAAACTGGTCCTTCATATATTAAATATTTCTATTTTATACTTAAAATTTTGTTTTATGGTTTTTATAATTTGATTTTAATTTTATAATTCATGATTATAAGATTTTAATACTTGTAAACATTATAAAATAGATAATCATAAATATTTGAACACTTAAATTTATAAAAGTTTTGTAAAAAAAATTAAAATGGGGTTAATTTGTAAATTTTAAAAATAAAAAGTAATAATAATAAAAAAAGAAATAGAATCTATTTGAAATATTTATTTTGGAGAAAAATTGGAGATATACATTGGAGCAAAACTGAACTTCATTTTGGAGTTACTCCATTTTGAAGAAAAAAATGGAGATTTACATTGGAGATGCTCTAAGTGATCAAACAAAGTAGACATAAGTTACTAACACCTTAATTAAACAATGAATGCACTATTCAAGCAAATTAAAAGCTAATTAACTACTAATCAAGATTATCAAATTACTAAAACGAATCCAAGGATGGGGTTATCAACCTAAAGTGTTCCAAGAATCAATCTTTGATGTCAATCAATAACATAATATACTAATCCCTAAGCTTAGAACTCAATAACAAGACTAATCCACTTTCATTGCACTAATCCCTTCATTAATCATCCTAATCAAAATCAAACTTTCATTTGTGAAAAGGAAGCTAACAAGCATTATGAAACAGTTCTAAATTGCTAATAAACACCCTAGACAATTACTTTCATGAGCTAGGAATGTAAATCCCTTGTTTAGTTGGTTGGAGAATTTCATCAAACACCTTGTGGGTGGAAAATTCCCTAAGGCCTAGTTTTAGCTTGATCATGGCTAGACTAGCATTTAGAGCACTAAACAAGGAGGGAAATGAGAAGATCTAATCCTAGACATCAAAATTAACCCTTAAAACACCCTAGATCTAACCCATCCTCAGACCCTAATCAAACTACTCACTAATCATGATTAACCCCTTAGATCCTATGAAAGAAATAGAGATAAACATGATTAGAGAGATAAAAGATAAAAGATTAAAAGAGATAAGTACTAATTTGCATAAACTTTAAAGAAATATCTTACAAAATCACTTAGAAACCAAAAGGGAAAGTTTTCTAAGCAAGAACAAAAGATTAAAAGATACATAGAAAAAATTAGGTCATTTTCTTTTTATAGTGAACAGTGGACGAACCGGGTCAACCCGGAACAAACCGGGTATTGACCTGGTTTTAGGTGAAAATAAGGCAGCGTATCGAGCTTGCTAGGTGGACATACAGCTCGATACGCTGCTAAAAGTGTTCTTCAAGGAGTGTGTCGAGCTTGGTAGCTCGACACATATGCCCGATACGCCATCTTCGATCTTCGGTTGAGGTGTGTATCGACCTTGGCAGTGCGACACAAAAGCCCGAGACACATCTTCCAAAACTCCGGGTGGCCTTTGTGTCGAGCTTAGTAGCTCGACACAATGGTCCGATACGCGCACTCCGTCTTCTCTGCCGAGCTATATCGACCTTGGTAAGTCGACACCAAGGTCGATATACTTCTAAAACTTGTCTGTTTCATGTTTGGCTCCCTTCTCTTCTTCCTCCTTGTCACCCAACTCTCCGCAGAGGTTCTTCAAGCCTCCAAGGTACCTAATTAAGACTCAATATGCACAATATGCAACAACCTAAGTTAAAACTTGCTAAACTCTAATATGAATGCAATTTGGACTAAAAGTAACTAAATGAATGCATAAATAAGTGCAAAAGCTATCTAAAATGGATGCCAAAACATGCTAATTTATGAGTATATCACCTCATTGGCTTTGGCAATGAAATTCGAATGCTTTGGCTGCTTTGACTATTTTTTTGATCATGGTATACTTATTGCGGGGTCATATGAATCAAAGTAGCTTTCTTCCCTTTAAACTCGATTGAATGACGATTAGAGAACCCATCATGTATTACCCTTACATCTTATTGCCACGACCTTCCTAGAAGGATATGACTAGCTTCCATAGGTAACACGTTACATATTATCTCGTCTTCATACTTGCCAATGGATATAGGAACCGCCAATTGATTATTAACACTCATTTGCCCACTGTTGTTAAGCCATTGAAGCTTATAAGGTGCAAGATGCTTAAGTGTCTTTAATCCAAGCCTCTTAACCATGGTGTTACTAGCTACGTTGGTACAACTCTTCCCATCGATGATAAGACTACCAACCATTCCTTGAACGTTGCATCTGGTGTGAAACAGATTGTCTCTTTGTTCTTGCTCTTGAGTCTTAGCTTGCACGCTTAACGATCTTCTTGCGACCAACAATTCTCCTTGTACTGGAAATATCTCTTGTTCATCCGTAGATCTTAAGTTTCTACATCAGATTCTACTTCTCCATTTTCTAAGAGTATCATTACCCTTTTGTTAGAAAATTTCCTCGCAACATGTCATCTCTCATGGCATTTAAAACAACTAACATCTCTGGTTCTTCTTATTCCTTCTTTTCCTTTTCCTTTTTGATCAGTAGATGGTGTAACAACAACCTTTGGAACCACAAATGGCTTACTTTCCCTCTGATATTGGCTTTTGTTTTCTCTGGGATAACTTGGTCGAGTATATGTTGTTCAAACTCCTTGACTAGTTTGAGAAATAACCTTTCTTTTGAGCTGATGTTCAAACAAGATGGCCTTGTGCAGCATCTCTTCTAACTCCGCGTAGTGCTGAGTCTCTAAACAGTCTTGAATATCTCTTTTTAAACCACCAAGGAACCGTAACATAGTAGCTTCACAGTCTTCTTCTATATCTGCTCTCAACATCAAAATCTCCATTTCTTAGTAATACTCTTACACATAACGATTTCCTTGAGCAAGACTCTTGAGTTGTTGATGTAGTTCTCGATGGTAATGACTCGACACAAACCTTTTTTCTCATCAACTTCTTGATTTTGGTCATCGTCTCAACTGGAAATTCTCTGTTGCGTCTCTTTATAGTTACTATTTGATCCCACCAACTGAGAGCATAGTCATAGAACTCAGTACCAGCTACCTTGACTCTATTGACTTAAGTATAGTGTTGCACGTTGAAAACTAACTCAATCTTCTTTTCCCAATCTAGATAAGCAGTTGGATCATTCTTTCCATGGAAAGATGGAACCTTCTGTTTAAGCCCTCCAAGGTTGTCTTGCATACGCTCTCTGCCTTCTATGTTGTGCATATGCCTTTGTTGACTACCTCTAGAAGATCCACTTCTATGTTTATAGTAGTGATCAGTTGAATCATTACTAGAGGGATCGATCAGATCCTGATCTCTCTCAGTTTCCCTTCTAGCACGCGTCTGATGTCGCTCTGGTTCTCTATCAGTCTCTCTTCTCATGCGTGGTTGATTCTGCTCTTGGTTGGTTTGAAACTCTTGGTGAAACGCGTCGAGTCGAGTGTTGAGAAGTTTCTCCAACGCCTCAAGCAGAAGCTTGTTGTTGTTGCTACCAGTCTCTTCATCTTATGTTCCTGCCATCGTTCTGCAAAATAAAAAGAGGAGATATCACAGTAAACTTGTCCTTTTGATCAATCAATAGACGATTCAAGCAACTAAATAATTCCAGGATTCGATTTTAGCAGATCTATTCACCCTATAATTCCAATCGATCACAGATTCAATAAACAAAGGATTTGCAGATTATGAACATATTGATTGCTTGCAGAATACGAATAGACAATTCGAAACAAATAAACACTTAGCTTTCAAAGTGGCTCTGATACCCCTTAATGTGAACCTCCTTATAATCATCACTTTGAAAGTAAGCAGGGATATATTTGCAGCCGAGAACACGAAGGATCAAGGAAGCAAAGGGATGAATCGAATGGTCATACTAAGGTGTCGGAAGAACCTTAGATTTACCGTGGATTGAATGGTCACATAAAGGTTATGAGAGAGCCTCTGATTTACCAATAATCTATGCTTAAATAGATTTTTATAAAAAGGATAGATAGATTGTTTTGTGAACAAAGAAGATGTTAGAAAGAGAGAGAGAGGAGTCTTGGTACAAACACCAAAGGCTCTCTCGAAAATGATCCTTGAGCTTCCTAGGCGCGTCTCTCTTCTACTTCTTTGGGCTTCTTTTCTGATCAAGCAAATGGGCCATTACAATGTGAAACACTTGCCTCATTAAAAATACTTCTTTGAAAAACTCATTGGGACAAAACCAAAGAGTAGAGAAAAAGAGTGCAAATGATTCACATTCTCATTTACTGATTGTGGGCTTGAATAAAAATCAGGGAGGTTTGATAAGCTTTTCGTTCTCCTACTTGATTCTCTATACGGCTGAGTAGAGAATGCATACTCTATTTGAATGCCTTAGCTGTAACACGAGTCATGGGACCTCTTGGCACGACTAAAGCCTCCTCAGCTACAGACTCCTTGCCCTTAGCTACAAGCTCCATGCCTCAGCTATGAGCTCTTGGCACTTAGTTCTGTCCATGATGATATCACTGCAAGGGCCTCATTACGTATTGGCTAGATCCAGAGACCGAGGTCAGGAGTGTCAATAGCCTGGCGGCCTGATGCACTGATCTTGGTGGACACTAACCTCTTAAGCATCGTTCCGGTCAGACATCGTACAAAACCCATGCCTGAAAAATTGTAAGTTTGTTTTTTACTCAATTACATTTTCTTTTTTACTAATTTAAATACATATTATGATAATGTTTAAAATATTTTCTTAGGCTGCACAAACCGACGATACTATTCCAGATTTGCTAGATGTTCTCGACGAGACCATATGAAAGTCTGATGGATCTTTTGTCGATGGACGCTCGGAGAAGCTCTACAATTACGACACTTTGAGGATGCAAGATTTGTCTCAGGATATTCCTAATAATCCAGAGAGCACTGCATCTCGTGGACTTACTCCGACCAAGTGCCAAATAAAAGCTACAAGTGCATGAAGATCTGTTGAAATATTTTAGGTATTAAACACATAGAGAGACTTTAGTGTACAATGGTTCTCATAATGAAACGAAAACTAAGTCAAAATATGATTGTAGTTTTTAATTCTAGTAAAAGTAAATGACATACTGTAAATGATAATGATGTAAAAACCTATGAATTAAAACGTTGGGAATTCAGGGAATCCTTATGGGTCAAGTTTAGATTATTCAGACTTAGAAAAATAAAGGCAAACACAAGTATTTTCATTCTTTAGTCAAAACATCATCAAATTTGGTGATTCCATATTGTTGTTGTTTAAAACTAACTTACATCTAACAACCTAAATCACATTTGTCAAATGGATTAGAAGGAAAACGATGCAAAGATCAATGAACCACATTCAATATCTAACTAAAATGCTTAGAGTTAGTGGTTACGCTTTAAATATATAGCCTATAAATTCTATTTCCAGACAATCATCTCGTGGTGTTCAAGTATGACTTTACTAACATAAATCATTAGATGATAAGACTAGTGATAAATCGTTTTCTCTGGTCTTAGATCAATAACCCATCACTATTAACCGAATGCAGTACAGTGTATGGGGTGTCAGACCAATCTGGGAGCGTTAGTGAACATAACGGTCATATCGGTGTTATGAGTCAAGTTCAAATCGGGTAAAGACAGAGACTTTACTACCAATAACTACTAAAAGACAGATCTTGTGTCACTCAAGACCATAGCTAAAATGATTCTAGAGGTTTTAAACAGAAACTACTGATTTAGATGATAAAAATGTAAAATTTTAAGATAAAAGAAGGATTAAGATGGGTTCTTTGAACTAGGTAACTCTCGGTTTTATTTTATCAAGCTAAAGCTTTTGGGTCACATCAAGACTTGGTCTTTGATGGTGATTCTTAGGTAAAGGGATCCTCAAATCGTTTAGCCCATGGCGTTTGGGTCGAAACTCTTTGAATCTCTATCACCATAGACTAGCTATCGCATAGCGGTACAATAGAAGAAACAAGCATCTGTGCCGTCCCTATTGAACCGTAAGACTCTTGGACAGAGGGTTAGTCTTAGCCCAAGAAGTCAAACTCTTGTTCATGGATCCGGCTAAGCAAGCGCGTGGCGTTCGCGTCAAGCCGCCTGTGAACTTTAGGCTAGATGGCCAAACTAGACTAAGCTTTGGGAATGATAAACAAGAAAGAATCTAAATTTATGTTTTAGCTAAGCAAGAAATGTAAACCCGAGAGTTCCTTGGTCCATTTACCCCATCGAAATCCTAAAAAGACTACTCACTCGCCATTTGAAAAACCTCAAGATCCACAAGGATAGAAAGGTTACTCATGGTTTGCAAGATAGCCGAAAACAGGAAAAGGAAGAACTTTCTAAGTAATCTACTAAACAATAAAACTTAAAGACTCGAATATTGCATAAAAATCAAAGCTTTGAAATAGCTTCAATGGCGGAAATAACAAAGGTTTCTCTTGGTTTCAAAAAGAAGACCGAAAAGTAAAATAAGCAAAGCGTGTCTGAAAGGATAAGAGTGGAGAGGGTATTTATACATAAAAGAGGAAAAACCTAAAACTTTGGGACCACTTTCCCGTTTTGGTACTATTTTGGCATTTAGCGTTTCGGGCTCACGTCGTTATGGACGAGCCGAAACGCTAACTCTTCTGATTCTTCGGGCAGGCTCCATATCGGGCAACGATTTCGGGATCATGTCGTGAAGGCTCGCCTTCCTTGTAATTCGAATCGGCTGCTTCCCGTTTCCTTGCTCCGATATTCGTCTTCATCTAATCCTCTTGCTGAGTCTTCGTTCCGAGATGGCTCTTTCGGGATCACGCCGCTGCTACTCGTCAACGTCCGGCTTGTGCTCGTCCGTGTCGGCTTCGTGGTCGTGATCCATCCTCGATGTTGCTCGTTTATCCTCCATTCCGAGACCTCTTTCCTTAGCTTCTTCTTCGGACCATCCTAAACACCTGAGAACACACTCCAAACATGCAAGACTATGCAAAAACCTACCCTAATGCATCTAATCCTAACACGAGTGAAAACGTGATGAAAACTAATACTAAAGTGCAAGAATGAAGTCCTAACTACCATGAAACATGTGTTAAAATCATGCAATTTACAGAGATATCAACACCCCCAAACTTGCCTTTTTGCTTGTCCTCAAGCAAAAGCCAACCGGAGGGGTGAGGTTTAAAAACAAAAGATGTAAGTCCGAATCCAAAACGCCATTTAAAGGAAATCAACTCAATGTCTGAGTTCAGGTTTCTAGGATGCAAGTCGAATTCTACCTATCCAGAAAGCCTTAGCAACATTCAACAAAATAATCAAGCGAAATCAATCCCAACTTAGATGCACATTCAAATTCCCAATTCCCTTTCACATTCATTATGAAAATTAAAACGTGGATCTCATTCATGCCTGTCAACTAACTCATTTGACTCAGGATAAGGTCACGAGCTAAGTATGAACTCGTAGCGTGAACGGGTAAAGTAATTAGTGGGATCTCTCTTGAAAGGAACCTTCTTAATGCAAAATGCTAAGGATAAAAACCAATGGATGCATACAAGGCTAGACTACCATCTACCCAGAACATCTATTTCGTTTCCTAACCTAGTCTAATTGCTCCCTCCTAAGCTACCCTTTCTCTCGGCATTTCGCCGGCATCCCGTTATTGATTCTCGATTTTACCTTTCCTGGTCATTTCTGGGGACTTCTTCTTTGTTGGAGATCGGTTTCAGCTTTCTGGCTTCTTTGTTGCGTTCCTTGCGTTTCACCTTTGGTGTTGCTGGCCGGATTTAAACTTTGTTGTTTGGCCTTCTTTTGCTTTCTTTTGGAATCGCCTTTTCTTCTTTGTTTCCAAGCCTTTTGGTGCTGCCATCTCTTTAATACGTGTCCCCGTTTGACTCCTTGGTTTTCTTTCTTTTCCCTTCTGTCAGAATGTGATCAATCGAAATACACCCCCCTTTTCCTAATCTACCAAGTAATATCGGCTTCTTATTTCGGAATGTTGCCGATTTCCGTTTCTACACCACCTAACCTAGTGTTGACCCGAGATGTGAGCCAACGTCTACATGGAAATCCAACCTTGTCGGTCTAAACCCAACACTTTTTGCCTAAGAAGATTCGAAAATGGTGCAAAGGCCTCACAAGCTCTCACAAAAGTGTTTATCGGCTTAAAAATAATGGTTTTGGTTTAGGGTGTGGTCTGGTACTTGGACTAGCAAGAGGGTGGTAAAAGGGAGAAGAAAGTCCAAGTAAAATCCATGAGCTAATTGACAAATATGAACGAGATAATTAAATTTTCGAATTAACGGTTCAAGTTCATTAGGGAAATGGTTCAAGTCATAATGCATTAAGTCAAAACCGAATTTCACAGGATAAATTCCAAATGTGGTGCTGCCTTATGCTCAGTTTAATTCAAAATGCATCAGACAAACAAGAACTAAGGCATTGAATTCATGACTTAAAAATGGCTATTTACGAGGATTCGCTATACTTAACACCTTATGCGAATGCTTATGAATCCTGAATGAATGCATCTAGACTCGATCCTAAGATGGAAATGCAACTATATGAATATTTTTGTGGAAATTTTTTTTTTTTTGTTTTTTTCTATGCAAGTTTTCATATAGTTATTCTAAATGATGCATTACTACGTACTCCCCCAAACTTAAATCACACAGTCCCTGTGTGATAGAAGAAAGGAAGAATACGGCCCTAAGATGATGCAAAAATTCTTAAACAAAAAGCAGAAAAGAAAAATAAAGAAAAAGAAATGCGTATGTACAATGGGTTGGAGTGGTACCTCACTGTTCGGTGTGATGTGAGGACGTGGTGTCCTCACTGGTCGAGAATGAAGGATTGTCTGAGTCTGGTATCGGGGATTGGCTCGCACGCCTCTTCCTCGATATGCTTTCTTCTTGGCAGGAATATCGTCCCGGCTCGCTAATCTCATGTTCTCTCGGTAGGAACGAGAAGGAATGCCTATCCTGGGGAGTTTGGCTGTCTGCTTCGTCTGATTCTTCTCCTTCGTTTCCTTCTGCTTCCTACAGAGACATTTTGGCTTCATACCGTGGCGAAGATGTCGAGCCCTTTAGTTTCGAGGTGAGCGAAGTGATTTGGCCCTTCAGGCCTTTCACGTGACCTTTGATTCCCTTCACCGTGGAGACTAGCTTCCTGATCGAACGGTCTTGCCACTTGCAGTATCGCTGGAGCATATTGATCCTATCGTGAGCCGCCTTCAGAGTTCGGTGTGGTCCACTGGTGATTGGATCGAAGTGATAGCGTTCAGCTCCATAGAGAGGGAAACCAAACTCATCGGTTGGGTCATCATAGCCGTCTTCATCCTCATCTTCCTCTTCAGCAACCATATCGACTTCTTCCAGATATTCCTCCTAATAATCCTCATTGAAGTCAGCTCCATATGGGAAGAGATGCTCGTCTTGGGGGTCGAAGTCAAGATACTTTGGCTCACTTATGGTGGTCAACCACGGGTTCGGAAAGAACAGTACTCCAGCTTGTCCCGATGCACAGGTGAACTGATATCGGTGTCCATGCCGATATGGCTTCCCGAGAAACTAGCACTTATTTAGATACGCAATGTCTATCCACCGGATCCCGTGAGTTGGCTCCTCGAGATCAATTCCAGCTCCTCTTAGAATAGCAGATACAACTCCTCCACAGCCTATCTGAGGTCTTTCGCTTGGCGTGGATATCATCCACGATTTATAGTGGAGAAGCTCCTTCATCAATAACGTGATCAATCTGGTGCTTCTTCTGCTTCCCCTCAATTCAAACTCATTCCGCGTCTCCTGAATGATTTCCACCTGGCCGTCGTCCATGATCTCCAGCTCCTTTGTCAGGACAGCTCCGCATTCCTTCCTTGCAAAGAAAGTATGTGCAATAGCTCTTTGCACATACCTCAAGGATGGGTGCCTTATCATGGTGCTCTTGTTCACCCCTGGCTTGTACGTTCCCACCCCAATGTGTATCCACAGTGCCTCCAGCTCATCCCTTTCTATATTTAGTGACATCTCGCGCATATCGCCTTGGCTGAACCCGAATATCGACTCCAGCTCCCGAAATGTCATTCGGTGAGTGTCGCTTCCATACTTGAAGCGAATGTGCCCATCACCGACTTCCTCCTAAGTGATCTCTCCAAACGCGTAGAACGTTACCTCCAGTGTTGCAAGGAACTGGAAGGTCACTTCATCATGGGACGCATAAGCGTTTTCCATGAATTTCTTCAGACCCATTGCGTTGAAGAGGATCTGGCAGTCTTCGTAGATGCCTAACTCCATCATAGTCTCCTCATGGGGGTAGCGTGTGGCCTTGAACTCCATTCGCCTAAATGCTGCACGCATTTCAGCCAGGGTATGTCGGGATCCCGTACTTCTCCTTCCCGATGCTCGTGTAGGTGAACGTACTATAGCTGCTCGGCTGGATTCTCCAACTGGTCTCTTTCCTTCTCTCTTTTCCGTTTGGTATTCCCTTGATCTCCCAAGAACAGCTCCGCTTCTTGTTGCTCCAACCATTGTGCCTAACAATCAAAAACACTCGAAAGTGTGTAAGCACAAGGAAAATTCTAAGAACAGGGACTATCTTGCATGTATGTTTAAGCTCAAGGTAACTCTATTCATGACTAAAGAGACCTGAGAAAAACATGTTCGAGTATTACTAGATCGGGGAAAATTCTAAATCGTGAAGAATAAAGAGTGTTACTTGTAAGCCGTTCTTCACAAATCCAGATTTTTAGACACGCATTGCGTTAAACAAAAGGTGGAAAAAGGATTTCTAGGATCTCGACACTTCAAAAGAGATTAGCCGTGAAGCTACTCTCACAAATAGATGCGCCGAAATCCAGAAAAACCTTACAAAAAACCTAAGTTTTCACGCGAAATAAAAACGTTTCTCCACCTACTCTCAAATCCCTAATGCAGCGAATCTAAACAACTCTAAGAGATTATCAATCGTATCGACTTGTATCAAAATTTACCTCAGAACGATATTTGCGAAAATCCTTGGATGAATGCTAAAACTCGACTTTGCGAAATAAAAACTCAAGAGCAATTTTCTAGGATTGAGAGTGATGGGAAATGAAAACGAGAGAGGCGAGTGTTTTTATAAAGAGAAGACATGGGGAAAGGAAGGGTTGACTAGGGTTTCTTGGTTTGGGGAATAGTTGTCGGTTAACCCCAACCAAGTATTCTTGCCTTATCCGAAAAATGGGCCATGATTTTGGGCGCCTTTCTCGGACTGGCTAAGCCTAATCACCCTTTTACCTGGACGGCCATATCGGGTTGACACCGATATGGTGTGATTGACGTTACAGATATCGGCTAGTTCCCGATATGATGCCACCGTGGAGACTGTCTAGCTTGGGCTTCATCCTATATCGGCTACACACCGTTGTGCTTGCCCGACAGAGAATGGCTAGGGACAATATCAGGGTGTTCTCCCGATATGGAACCCCGTTGCTGTGCTAGACAACTCCTTCATAGGTCTAGCTCCTCCTATATGCAAGTGACCCGACCCTATCTTTCATGGGATCCTAAAAACATTAAACTAGACTAGAAAAAGCATTAATATGTACATGGATAAGCTTGGGGTGCCTCCCAAGAGCGCTTTGTTTTGAGTCACTTAGCTTGACTTTTCTTAATCATTTTTTTCAACATGAATGGGGGAAACGAACACCCCTCGATCCTGTGGGAGGATCTTTACTTTCCTTAATCGCAGAAATGAAATCAGCCAGAGTTGCGCCGGATGTCCCCTCCTTGCTTACCTTAGATCCCTCTTGATTGGTCAATTCGGTGTCTTTTATCACCCTGAGGTAAGCAAAGGGTCTGACTTTTCCTTTGCATTTCGGCTTGTATCGCACCTCACCATTAGCAGAGAGAATAGGTTTGAGTGTCATACCGTCCAGAAGATCACCGAGGGTTGGTCCTTTCACATACGATTTCCTGCAGGTGATCACCTCCTTTGGCGCTTCATGGACTACTTCTGGCTGGTCCTCGAACATAGCGTTGAGTGAAACTCCATCAAAGCTGACTCCATCGTAGCATATCTCTAATGATGGGTCTTGGGTTTCCTCAATTGCCTTCTTGAGCCAGAGAGAGTAGGCATGTTCCTTTTCGTTGACTCTCTTCCCCTTAGTGTCAAAATGCATCACCAAACTTCCGGTTAGCCTTAGCTCTACCTTGCCACTTCTGCAATCAAACATGCAACCGGCAGAGGCTAGGAAAGGTCTCCCTAACAGGAGGGTTTCCTTATCATCTTGGTCCATTTCTATCACCACGATGTCGCTCGGTAATAGCACATTTCCAATCATGAGAGGAAGGTCTAGTAGTTTCCCAACCGTCTTCCTCTCACTTCCATCGGCCAGTGATAACGGCTTCTTGCAGTCGGTATAGGTGTCATACCCGAGACGCTTAGCCGTGGCGAGACTCATAACGTTAATGCTTGCTCCGAGATCGCACAGACAATCTTCAAAGGTAATTCCTCCGAGTGTGCATGGTAGAGTGAATGATCCTGGATCTTCGAGCTTCTTAACTACTAAGGGTTCCTCCTTAGGTTTCTCCTCACGAGCTGCTGCGTTCCTTCCTATGGTTGCCATTGCATCAGCGTATAGCTTGTCTTTCAAGGCTACTAGGAATTCTGGAATAGGCTTAGTTTTGTCGCCACTGTTGAAGAGATCTTCAACTTTCTTCAAGGTCTCAATCAACTCGGCTTCGTGTTCCTCTATTAACCGCTTCTTATGCCTCTGGGGGTATGGCATCGGTGGTTTATAGACACGCAGGAATGGTGCTTTTGGGGGATCATTGGATACTTTTTCTTCAGAACCTTCTGAATTTTTCGAACTCCCTCCCCTTCTTAGGATTTCGATGTACTCATCGACTTGAGTCCGATTTGCGTTACTGATATCGGCTTTATCCCGTTTTTCCTTGTCGCTAGTCGTGATCATTTGGCAATACTCCTTGGGGTTCATGACTGCTTTTCCAGGAAGGTTGCTTGTTTGGCTTGTTGATGCTATGCCTTTGTTGTTTTCCAGGGCTTTAACACGAGTGGTTAATGCCTCGATCTTTCCGGATAGTTCGGTGTTGACTCCATCGATCTTGTTATGCACTTCGGCAAAGCGCTTGTGAATATCCACCTGGATGTGTGTTTGACCGTTGAGTAGGAGCTTTAGAGTACCTTCCAAGTAAAAATTAACTGGAGCAGTCGGATTTCCTTGTTGTTGTTGAAAGCCAGGAGGTGCAACGGCTTGTTGCCGTGGCTGGTAGCCGTTTTGGTTCTGGAATCTTGGTACGAAACCTTGTTGGTTCGTGTATGTCACGAACTGTTTTGCTCCTCCGATTTGTTGCTGAGGGTATGTCTGGTCCTGTGGGTTGGCGAAATTTGTGATTCGGTATGAGAGATTGTTGTTTGGTCTCCAATTATTGTAGCCTCCTTGAGCATTTATGTAATTCGCATCCTCATAATGAATGTCCTCCCCCTCTTGAACTTGAGTGAGTTCTTCCACGAAATGTACTTCCTTTTGAGCTTGGGCAAGTAATAGCTTGTCGAGTTTCTCATTTAGCTCTTTGATCACTCTCCGACTTCCATCTCCGTCTTCTTTGGAACCTCGGTTGGATCTGTCATAGTCTTCGTGGTAAGAAGAGTCACTTTGAGCAAGATTTTTCGACCAGCGCCAGACCATCGTCAACATCTTTCGCTAAGAAGTTTCCATTGCTCGCCGTATCGAGAAGCATCCGAATCTTGGGAATGACACAACGGTAGAGAGTGCTGAGGAGAGATTCTTGACTGAATCCATGGTGGGGACACTGAGTAGTGTATCCCTTGAATCGCTCCCAGGCTTCGCCGAAGGTCTCATTGGATTTCTGTGTGAATCCGCTTATCTCGTTCCTCAATTGGGCTGTCCTCGATGTGGAAAAGAACTTTGTCAGAAAGGCTTTCTTGCAGTCTGCCCACGAGGTAATGGATCCATGTGGCAGAGTCTTTTCCCAGGCGTGTGATTTGTCTCCCAAAGAAAAGGGAAACAATCTCAGCTTGAAACCGTCTTCGCTTACACCGTTTATCTTTGTCATAGCACACACACGGTCGCACTGGTCGAGATGATCCAGTGGATCTTCTAAAGGTAGGCCGAAGAATCTGTTGTTCTGTATCATGGATATCAGACCGCTCTTTATCTCGAAATTATTATTCTGGACCGGTGGTGGCTGAATACCATGTCGGCTTGTTGTCGATATCAGGGCATCTCCCGCGCCGATTTGCCTTATAGGTCTTTGAGCAGCTGCAGTGCCAGGCTATCCTTGGGCTCCTTGTGCACCTTGTGGGTCTTGGGGTCCTTGTGCACCTTGTTCTCCTTGTGCGCCAGCTGCGCCCGCAGCTCCTTGAGCACCTTGTGGATTATCCATTGTCACACGGTCTTGTGTTTTGGCTTGTTCCCGATTTTATCTGGTTGACCGCTCGAGCAAATTTGCTAGATGTTCTCGACGATACTATTCCAGATTTGCTAGATGTTCTCGACGAGACCATATGAAAGTCTGATGGATCTTTTGTCGATGGATATTCCTAATAATCCAGAGAGCACTGCATCTCGTGGACTTACTCCGACCGAGTGCCAAATAAAAGCTACAAGTGCATGAAGATCAGTTGAAATATTTTAGGTATTAAACACATAGATAGACTTTAGTGTACAATGGTTCTCATAATGAAACGAAAGCTAAGTCAAAATATGATTGTAGTTTTTAATTCTAGTAAAAGTAAATGACATACTGTAAATGATAATGATGTAAAAACCTATGAATTAAAACATTGGGAATTCAGGAAATCCTTATGGGTCAAGTTTAGATTATTCAGACTTAGCAAAATAAAGGCAAACACAAGTATTTTCATTTTTTAGTCAAAACATCATCAAATTTGGTGATTCCATATTGTTGTTGTTTAAAACTAACTTACATCTAACAACCTAAATCACATTTGTCAAATGGATTAGAAGGAAAACGATGCAAAGATCAATGAACCACATTCAATATCTAACTAAAATGCTTAGAGTTAGTGGTTACGCTTTAAATATATAGCCTATAAATTCCATTTCCAGACAATCATCTCGTGGTGTTCAAGTATGACTTTACTAACATAAATCATTAGATGATAAGACTAGTGATAAATCGTTTTCTCTGGTCTTAGATCAATAACCCATCACTATTAACCGAATGCAGTACAGTGTATGGGGTGTCAGACCAATCTGGGAGCGTTAGTGAACATAACGGTCATATCGGTGTTATGAGTCAAGTTCAAATCGGGTAAAGACAGAGACTTTACTACCAATAACTACTAAAAGACAGATCTTGTGTCACTCAAGACCATAACTAAAATGATTCTAGAGGTTTTAAACAGAAACTACTGATTTAGATGATAAAAATGTAAACTTTTAAGATAAAAGAAGGATTAAGATGGGTTCTTTGAACTAGGTAACTCTCGGTTTTATTTTATCAAGCTAAAGCTTTTGGGTCACATCAAGACTTGGTCTTTGATGGTGATTCTTAGGTAAAGGGATCCTCAAATCGTTTAGCCCATGGTGTTTGGGTCGAAACTCTTTGAATCTCTATCACCATAGACTAGCTATCGCATAGCGGTACAATAGAAGAAACAAGCATCTGTGCCGTCCCTATTGAACCGTAAGACTCTTGGACAGAGGGTTAGTCTTAGCCCAAGAAGTCAAACTCTTGTTCATGGATCCGGCTAAGCAAGCGCGTGGCGTTCGCGTCAAGCCGCCTGTGAACTTTAGGCTAGATGGCCAAACTAGACTAAGCTTTGGGAATGATAAACAAGAAAGAATCTAAATTTATGTTTTAGCTAAGCAAGAAATGTAAACCCGAGAGTTCCTTGGTCCATTTACCCCATCGAAATCCTAAAAAGACTACTCACTCGCCATTTGAAAAACCTCAAGATCCACAAGGATAGAAAGGTTACTCATGGCTTGCAAGATAGCCGAAAACAGGAAAAGGAAGAACTTTCTAAGTAATCTACTAAGCAATAAAACTTAAAGACTCGAATATTGCATAAAAATCAAAGCTTTGAAATAGCTTCAATGGCGGAAATAACAAAGGTTTTTCTTGGTTTCAAAAAGAAGACAGAAAAATAAAATAAGCAAAAGCATGTATGAAAGGATAAGAGTGGAGAGGGTATTTATACATAAAAGAGGAAAAACCTAAAACTTTGGGACCACTTTCCCGAAATGGTACTATTTTGGCATTTAGCGTTTCGGGCTCACGTCGTTATGGACGAGCCGAAACGCTAACTCTTCTGATTCTTCGGGCAGGCTCCATATCGGGCAACGATTTCGGGATCATGTCGTGAAGGCTCGCCTTCCTTGTAATTCGAATCGGCTGCTTCCCGTTTCCTTGCTCCGATATTCGTCTTCATCTAATCCTCTTGCTGAGTCTTCGTTCCGAGATGGCTCTTTCGGGATCACGCCGCTGCTACTCGTCAACGTCCGGCTTGTGCTTGTCCGTGTCGGCTTCGTGGTCGTGATCCATCCTCGATGTTGCTCGTTTATCCTCCATTCTGAGACCTCTTTCCTTAGCTTCTTCTTCGGACCATCCTAAACACCTGAGAACACACTCCAAACATGCAAGACTATGCAAAAACCTACCCTAATTCATCTAATCCTAACACGAGTGAAAACGTGATGAAAACTAATACTAAAGTGCAAGAATGAAGTCCTAACTACCATGAAACATGTGTTAAAATCATGCAATTTACAGAGATATCAACTAGCAATATGCTTTAAGGACTGGAAAGATAGACAATCTACTTCTACTCAATGTAAGCGACATTCTAGAATCAAAAACCTATCTACCAAACCATGATGAATCCTCTTTACAGACTCTTAATCCCAACAAATTATTACTCACACATATTCATCAAACAATCAACAACAACAACATAGATAAACATATTATTATTGAAGTAATAAAAGAGAATAAGGTTCAGAAAATAACTTTTGGTGATGAAATAAGGATGAAATCTTCTCTAAAAGCGCAAAGTAGCAGAATCTCAAACCAAAATCTATGAAAAACAAATAGAACTTTGAAGCGTGGCTGCTCTATTTGTGATGATGAATTTTGTGGCTCTCTAGTTTTTATATAGGCGGAGTCGGGTAGGGTGAATTTATGTGGTTAAATACAATATCTCCAAAGAAATGGAAACTTTCTATTTTCACCGAGCCACCGATCGATCGAACCAAAGAATGGTTCGATTGATTCATGTGGTCGATCAATCGAACCAAATTGTGATTTATATAAAAAAATTATTTAGTTGATCCCTTTGAAACTTTTGAATAGATGATACTACTATACTTAAAATTTCCTTTTAAATAGTTGAAAAATTCTTTTGAGCGTTGACTCTGGTTTACAACCCTGAGATTAGAGCTTCCTCTACACCATGAACTTGTTGCCTCTTTGGTACTCAATCCATACAATTTTTTTTTTTGTTAAGTATCTCGAACTATACTTTTTTCATAAATACAACATACCGAAATAATATCGTGACTATGTTAGAAACCCAGAAAATCACTTTTAAAAAACCACGATTAAGCTAATCCAACCCATTTTACAGTGAAACC
The DNA here is from genome assembly GCA_020283515.1 of Alliaria petiolata. NCBI lineage: Eukaryota > Viridiplantae > Streptophyta > Magnoliopsida > Brassicales > Brassicaceae > Alliaria > Alliaria petiolata. The sequence continues at coordinate 329,181,759 of JAHZTW010000001.1, read as the reverse complement.
CAACTCGAAAAGAAACCCACCCAAGTTTTCTAGAAATCAAAATTGATTTTGGGAAAAAAAAAAATTAGGGTTCTTAAGGAAAAACGGCAGAAAGAAGAAACAGAGAGGATTCGGTGAACAGATTTTGATGAATTTTGATCAGTTATCGCTACCATGAGCTACTCTTCTTCAGTTTTCGCAAATTCTTAGAGCCTGGAAGCAAACGTATACAGTGTTTCATCATGCAGAACAAACAAACAAAACAACATCTTAATCTATCACCTGCAAGAACCAAATATTAAACAAATCCTTAAAACATTGCTGTTGGTACTGAGCCTCAGAGGCCCAATACTTTTGTCCCAGCCCAAATCATTTTTCTGTTCAAAAATCAAAGTCAGCCGAGGTCAACAGAAGCTGGTCAAAGTCAACAAAAGTCTTTGATCGGCCCGGCCCAAGACGAAGTCCGCGAGGCCCATTTTCGACAAAAAAGTCCGTTAGGTTTGAGGGAAGCCACCGACTTAATCACCTATAAATAGCACAGTAACCTGATGTGACAATTCATTCTAATCCCCCGCACAGACCTCGAGACTCTCGATTCCTGTGCTAATCATTCCTCCGAGACCACCGACCCGCCCCCCCCCCCCTTCGGGACTAGCTACCCGGCGACCCCCTACTCGGCCTTCTTGGGACTAGCCATTCGGCGACTCCCCGCTCGGCATCTTCTTTTCCACTCGGCGACTCGGCGATCTCCTACCCGCAGCTCATCATTTTCATCTCGGAGGGTTCCCTCTTTTGTACTCACAACTTAGTCTTATTGACGATTCTCTCCTGTACTCGCCGGTTCTCGCATATTAATAAGAAAATCCCCGAATTCATCTCTTACCACCTCCATAACACTATACCGAAATCCGGTACCAACAATTGGCGCCGTCTGTGGAGAGAGGGATTCTTCTACACCAAGTCAAGACCGGCAATGACAGAGCGTACCCAGCCAGGCGAGACGACTCCGGCACCTGCTAGATCAGTTTCGACGATGACGTCGACTCCAACTCTCGTAGCACCGGCAGTGACGATATCCGCGACATCAGGGGAGCGGACCCCAGGAACGGCGACAGCAAGGCCGACCTCAATGGCCTCTGCCTATCGAACCTACGTGCTGCCTACTGGACCAGCCTTCCTGACAACATCGTCAAGACCAACTCTCGCGACAAGAACAGCGCACGCTGCAACGACGAGCGCCACTCAACCGGCCACACCCATGAACGACTCTCCCGGACAATCTGACGTATCAAATCTGCTCCAAATGCTTCTCGCTCAGATGTCTGAAAGCACCAGAGGGATGAACGAAAGGCTTGACGAGCTCACCACATCGCAACACCTATGCCATAGCAGGATCGACGAGCTTCACAATGCCAGCAACGAAGAACAGACGCCAAGGCAAACCACTTTCACTCTGCACCTCCAACGAGTTCTGTTCGGGGACCTGGTGGCCGGCCCGAACGCTCGAAGCGAACCCCCTCCGGCGACGACCGATCAAGAACAAACCGATCAAAGACAGATTGTGCGCGATGATCACCAACGACAAGAGCACGATGCGCAGCGACGGGCCAACGTCAACAGCCTCCATCGACAAAATCAGAGCAGCGAACTCGAGGGCATCAAAAAACAGCTCAAACAGATGACTTCGCGAGTCCACCAGGCGACGAGCTCGGCGCCGGAAATAGATCGGGTACTCAAGGAAGCGCAGAACACCCCATTCACGAGCATAATAACCAACTCGACAGCCCGGTATCCGGGCAAGATCAAGATCACGGCCTACGACAAGACGACAAACCCTATGCTGTTCATAAGCGCATTCAGCGTCGCGACATGCTGAACCCAGTTCCCTCCCGAAGAGCGTGATGCAGGGTACTGTCAACTATTTGTGGAAAACCTAACCGGTGCTGCTCTAAGCTGGTTTACTAAACTCGAAGCGAATTCGATCGATAGCTATGAAGACCTCACATTGGCTTTCGTCAAACACTACTCCATGTACAGAGAACAGGGAGCATGCGAGGCCGACCTGTATACTTTGAAGCAAGGCCCAAAGGAGTCTCTACGGTCATACATTAGCAAATTCAAGAACATTGTGTTGAAGGTTTCGATATCAGACAGCGCGTCGATTCCAGCGCTACGCAACGGGCTCTGGTATGAATCCAGCTTCTACGAGGAGATGAAGAAAAATAAACCACATACCCTGGAAGACGCGCTACACAGAGCAACAATCTTCATCGAGATAGAAGAAGAAAAAATCGGGAAGGCCAAGAAGTATGCCGTCCCGAAAGCACAGAGTCCGAAAGAGAAGCTCAAGGAGGACTACCATGAACCACGCCAACATCTCGACAGTAACTACCAAAGAAACGGCAGAGGTGGCAGATCGTCTACCTTCGTCGTCGAGGATGCACAATTCAACCAACAAGGTGGGCGCTCAAACAAGTATATCCGACCAAATCAACACGATACGTCCAGCGGATCAAAGCCATATTGTACCTTCCACAAGCGCTACGGACATTCAGATGAAGAATGCCGCCATCTACAAAACGACCCCATGGCACGTTATAAGAGAGAGCTCAAAGAATCAGGTGGGAACCAAACACTGAGAATGAACGAAAGATGAGAAGCCCCGCAACCGAGGATCGAAGGAGAACGATTCCGACTCGCGCAGGAAGAAGCCAGGCGACAACCCGCAGTCACTCTACCAAATCCACCAGTCGGACCCATCAACGCCGACATGTCACCGCCGAAACACGAACTCGACGACCAAGGACAAGACAACGCCCCAGCTCCAACGCGACGAAGAATCAACATTATAATGGGAGGACTCCCCACGTGCAATTTCTCGGTCCGGTCAATCAAATGTTACGAAAGAAAGACAATCGCCGCCGAGAAATGGAAACGCAACGCTAACGACGAACTCAAGATCGGCAGTGATATATCTTTCGGAGAAGACGACCTCGAAGGAGTAGACACACCTCTCAATGACCCTCTCGTCATCGAGCTCCGAATCGGCGACTGCGAAGTCACCCGTGTTTTGGTCGACACAGGAAGCACAGTGGACCTCATATTCAAGGAAACTCTGCAGCGGATGGAGCTTGAGGGTTTCGAATTCAAGGCACGTACGAAGTCGCTAACAGGATTCGCAGAGGACACCACAATGACGATCGGGACTATCAAACTCCCAATATATGTAGGCCGAACGACTAAGGTTGTCAAGCTCGTCGTTATCGACAAGCCGGCTATCTACAACGCAATCCTTGGCACCCCCTGGCTAAATACGATGAAAGCAGTCCCGTCGATATACCACTAGTGCGTGAAATTCCCAACCTCGAACGGCATATTCACAGTCCGAGGCAACCAACAGATGGCAAGAACTTGCTTTATCACCGAGCTGAAATTGCGGAAAGCAGTCCAAACATGCCTAATTGCGACAAAAGGACTAAGTGAGCTCCCCCCTCCAGACGATCAATAACACGAAGAGGTTATTAAAGTCAATATCGACGAACGAGATCTCGAAAAGTGTGTCGGCATCGGGGCCGAACTAAGCGACGACGTCAGAGACAAGCTCATCGAATTCTTACAAGAAAATGTCTCTATGTTTGCATGGAAAACATACGACATGAAGGGGATTCCCCCCCCCCCCCCACTCTCGCTCAACAATAACTACGAGTCGATTCGGCTTTCAAACCAATTAAGCAGAAGCGATGCAAGCTTGGCCCAGAGCGCGCTAAGGCGGTAAACGATGAGGTCGAGCGACTGTCGAAGGCCGGATCGATCACGAAAGTCCGATACCCCGACTGGTTGGCTAACCCGGTGGTCGTCAAAAAGAAAAATGGCAAGTGGCGAGTGTGCGTCGATTTCACAGACCTGAACAAGGCATGTCCTAAGGATAGTTTTCCACTTCCGCATATCGATCGATTGGTAGAAGCCACAGCAGGGAACGAGCTTCTGTCCTTCATGGATGCATTTTCAGGTTATAATCAAATTATGATGCATCCCGACGACCGCGAGAAAACCTCCTTCATTACCGACCGGGGAACATACTGCTACAAGGTCATGCCATTCGGTCTCAAAAACGCGGAGCAACCTACCAACGACTGGTCAACAAGATGTTCGCTGAGCAACTCGGAAAAACCATGGAAGTTTACATCGACGATATGCTCGTAGAATCGACCAACGCCGAGGACCACGTCGACCACCTACGAACCTGCTTTAAGAGTCTGAATGAGTACGGCATGAAGTTGAATCCAGATAAATGCTTGTCTGAATTTCGAATTAAGCTAAGAAATAAGATGGAATTAAAAGACAGAAAGCAATTAAAAACGATGTAAATTCAGGAGACGAAACGCTAGGTTCAGGGAAACACTAATGTAAAATCAACCAACTCTCGCTGCGAAGATTATCTATGTATAAACCCTAGAATTCCAAATCTCTTTGCAAATTCAAACAATTCAGACAAGCATTAATTTCAGGTTCAATTGTTCACAAAATCCTAAACCAAATCTCTTTGCGAATAGGTATTTTCCTCATCTAACATTAATTCAGACAATTAATAATACTCTCGCATCTATTAATTAACCTAAGATCAGATTCTAGGTCATGAAGCTAAAATCAGCATTAAACACAAATCCAGATGAAGAACTCTAATGATTTTATCCTAACAATTTTAATTCGACCTAACAATTCATTAATCACCTTTGAAAAACCCTAAACCTAACTAGCAAACTACTCAGACATGGTGAATAAAACAAACATCATGAATAAAGAAGAATGCATAAAAGAAATCAATAGAAATAAAGGAGTTCCAAATTTGCTCTAAAAGAGACAAATTATTCTCTCTAAAATCTCTCTAAAAATCTCTCTCTAAAATATTGTCTTGCCTAAACAATGGCTGAAAACCTATATTTATAGGCAAACTCGCGTCAGGGGCAAACTTGTAAATACTTGAATCTTCTTGTGATTTTCTTTTTCTGATAGAAGTCGGAACAGTGCGTCGGTCTCGTAGGGTGTCGATCGACACCCTGTGCGTAATTCCACTCTTCTGACTTCATCACTTCGCAGCTTCTTGCAGAATGCTCCAAAAAGCTTCAGAATCTCCAATTATTCTCCAAACGTAGTCCCACCTATAAAGACTCGGAAAGGACTCGAAAACTAACAAAGGACTCTATAAAAACACTTATATCATGGTCTAAAAATGGGTAAAAACCATGATATATCAGCGCCCTTTATCGCTGCCGCTTCGTATTTCCCCTTGTAGTCCTCGCGCTGCCTCTGGTAGCTCACCGCCGCCGCATCGGCTTCACCTGCCTTTTTCTTGACAACCTCGAGCTCTTTGAGGGCCTTCTCCTTGGCCGCGCGCTCGGCGTCTCGCTCAGCTTCCACGCCCGCAACCTTTTGTCTCGACCATTCGAGATTCTTCCGCAACACGTGGTCGAGGTTATTCGTGGAAGCCGCCAACTAAAAACAAAAAGAAAAAAAGGAGGGGATTAGTATAGAGAAAACGAAAAATTCTGACCAAAACGGTACGGGGCTAACCAGAGAATGGCACGTTGCGATGCCTTTTAGGACATTCACTCCAACAGAATCATCATCTACAGGAGAAAGCTCTGCGGGGGTATGTTTGAAGTTCCGGTACAACTCATAACAGGCCTCTACATCGTCGATGATCAACCCGTTCCCTAAATACTGGAACGAAAAAGCGCAGTCAGGAGCAGGCACGGCGGCTCCATCAGGTACCTCCCCTTGTCGAGCCCTCCTTGCCGGCTCCCCTCCCTCCTGCAACCCGAGCACGAGTCCCCAAACCCCATCCGTCCGAGTTCCCGGCGGAGCCCCGGAAGAACCCGTATCCTGGTTAGAAGCGTTCCCCGAAGTTCTCCCAAAAGGTTTCCTCAAGGATACATCGCCGACTTCAGGTCTAGCAGACGGCGCCTTAGCCTTTTCCATCTGAGGCGGGGATCTGTCCGCCCTCCTCGTCTTCTCGCCGACTTGGCGACCGGTCTGGCCGGCACTTGAGGATCCAGCCTCGGCAACTCTCGGAGTCACGGGAGAAGGCGCTGGAGAACCTGTCGCGACGGAGTACTTGGGAATTCTCTTCAACAACCTATCCATCTTTTTCGAAAAGTCGAAATTAACTGCAAAACAAACACGACTTTTTTTTTAAAGGGGAGGAAGAGGGAAAAATGAACTTAATCAACGGGAGTCGACCACCGCTGGGTTCAAGGGTACCGACCTATGTATCCAGGAACACAATCCCTCTTCTGACGAACCGCAGTAATAGTCGACCACTGCTGGGCTCCAAACACTTTGAACTTCGCAAAGTCTCCCCCAAATCTCTCGAGATACGACTTGTCGGTCGGATGCTGAACTGCAAAAAAAAAGGGAGAAAAATCGGTAAGACGAAATTTTTACATCGAAGCGAGTCGAGTGAATCACTAAATCTACCACAGCTCGTGCTCCAGCGACGCCTAAACCTCGCCCTAACATCAGGAACCGACGCCTCATTCACCCGGACATAGAAATAACGCTTCCACCAATTGCGCTCTTTTCCCTGAGAAAGACGAACGATCTTGCGCCCCGGCCTCATGTTCACGTTAATGGTTCTCAGGTACCCCTGGGTGTTCCAACTCGCGGTAGACATTGTCTCGAAGAGCAGAACAGTTAGGTGGACTCCAAACTCGGGCGCCAACAAAATAGACGCAACAAGATTCATGATCGCACCCGCACAAAGCTGAGTAAACGCTATCCCTCTAGCCGTACAGAAATCCACCAAACGCTCGGGTAACGGGAACCACAACCCACAGTGAGTAAACCAGTACTCGTAAAGACATATCCAGCCGGGAGGAGGAGTCCAGGGCCGCTCGCCTGCCTCGGGAGACCGAAGCTTTAAACCAGAAATCCCATAAGCAGACTTGAAATCGGTCAACGACTCCGAATCAGATAGGGAATCCGGAAAATCATAAAGAGCATGATACAGTCGCTCCCGAGCAACAACTGAAGAATCAGAATCATACACCTCAAGGCTCCGAATAATGGAGAGCCTCAAATCGACGACTGGCTCGCTAACATCGTCAATCTCTGTTTCGGCCGAAGAAGAAGTTGATCCAGTCCCGCTCGATTGAGAGGCTGACCCCGTCCCGCTCAAATGAGAAGCTGACCCCATCCCGCTCAAGTGAGAAACCGACCCCGTCCCGCTCAAATGATTAGCCGAACCCGCTTCATACCCTTCCATCGCTCTATCCAGCCAAGTCGCATCGACTCCATCCATCAGATATCGAACACGGCCAACAAAACACCCGATCAAACTGAAAGTTACCTGCAAAGACAAAGACTCGGATTGTCATAAAAATAACAAACGAAGCTCGGCGACGTAAAGCCGAAGGAGCCGACCCCAACCGGAAATCACGATAATTCAGCAGCAAACACGCACCAAAAAATCACAACGTCCTCACAAGAAGACGCGTATACAAGCAACACCAAAATCCGTGAAATCCATGAGCCTGCAATTCGGCCCGAGATCAAAATCGGCGACCCGCAACTGCAATTCAGACCGAGATCAAAATCTACGACCCGTCGAAATCCACAAGCCCGCGACCCGTCGGTATTTGGCCCGCATTATGATGCAGCCCGCCGAAAACTCACAATCCGTAACCCGCCGAATTTGTCCCGCATCATCCCGCAATCCACAACCCGCCGAAACTCATAACTCAGCCCGCATCACAAATTATTGTATAAAAATCCGCAACCAAGACGAATGGCCCGCGATGCTTGCGACCCGCGACCCGGCCCAAGACGAATGGCTTGCGAGATTCACGACCCGGCCCAACACTCGACGAATAGAGTGGCCCGCGACCCGGCCCAACACGGTGAATAGTGACCCGCGACCCGGCCCAAGACGAATGGCATGCGATGCTTGCGACCCGCGACAAGGCCCAAGACGAATGGCCTGCGAGATTCGTGACCCACGACAGCCCGCAGCTCAGCCCGCGAGATTCGCGACCCGACAATCCACAGCTCGGCCCGCGATACTTATGGCCCACGACGACTCACGGTAACCCGCAGCTTGGCACGCCGCCACCCGAAGAAAATTCTCGTCCCAGCTCGGCCCGCAGCTCGGCTAAACCCGGAGGACTCAACCCAACTCGGCCCGCAGCTCGGCCACAACCCGGAGGACTCATCCCATCTCGGCCCGCAGCTCGGCCATCACCCGGAGGACTCATCCCAGCTCGGCCCGCAGCTCGGCCATCACCCGGAGAAATTCGCGACCCGTTGCTCGGTCCAACCCCCGGCGAAGCTCGTATACACGCCGAGTAGCTCGCGACTCCCCCACGGAAATTAGCAGCAGCCCGGCGGGTACCCCAAGCTCGCCAATCCGCAACTCGCCGGACGAATCACATCGGGATTCAAGTCGCGAGTTCGCCGATCACGCAGCACAACGGCGCGGCGAGCCCCCAACTCGGCGAACACAAGCAAGAAACGAACAGTAAAATAAAAACAGCAAACTAAGAGGGAGAAAGTGAGATCTTACCTTGTTGAAATGGAGGAGGAAGAGAGAGAAGCTGAAAGTAAAAAACAAATGAAAGGATGAAGCTATTTTTAGATGGGTGAAAAATATGAAAAATGTGTCTCTTATTCTAACCTAAAGCATCTCGGAATCCGCGCCAAGCACTCAAAAAGCACTTTTCCTTGCCCGGAAAGACTTGAATAAAACGTAGTAAATTCTCTTAAGGTTGCTTTTACCAATTTACTTTCCTTCTCCAACCATTAAGCACTTTTTGTCAATATCAAGTTTTTTTTTTGTTTCGTCAAAAATATGTCTATTTTCTGTTAAATTGTAAAATATATCAATAAAAAAGAAAGAAAGCTATTGACAAAGCTTAAAGAAAAAAAAATGGAAATGTAAAAAGTATAAGCTATAAATAGAGTTAAAATCTATAGGAGATATTTGATATTTCCAAGACAAACAAGAAATGTTTTTTTCTTTATTTTTATTATTTATTACTCGCCCCATTTTATAAAAAATGTTATTTTGATACTTTAACTTTTAAAACAAAAAGTGTCATTTTATATTTTCAATGCAAAATTTTTAACTAAATCTCAATTTATCTCTATTATTTTAACTTATTAATTAGAAAAAAACTTATTTACTATATTAATAAATGACACAATAGAGACTTATATGTATTTTTAATATATGTGAATAATATTAGAATGACACTATTTATAAAACGGAGCAAGTATGAGATATCCATTGAAACACTACACTTGCAATATCCTTGGACTCAAAAGGTAATGACGAGGAACATGATTAAGCGTTTTTATCTCAACAGAAAAAATAGCAAGAGATAAGTTTTTTTTTTTTTTGTCTACAAACTCCATAGATTAAGTCAAGGTATTCCGGCCTGGCGAACAAGCCAAGCCGGTTCATTATGACTTATATGGGAAAAAAGAAATCCTCATGCTCGCGCACCTTTTGCAAAGGTATCGGCACGAACATTAAGAAGACGGGGAATAAAACATAAGCTAAAGAAATCGAACTCCGTTCTCATAGATTCCAAATAGTCTAGTTCCGATGTAAAAGCAGGCCAATCGATTGGGTCTTCCACCATCTTGATCAAATATGAGCAGTCAGTCTCAAATCTCACCGAGACGAAGCCTCTATCCTTCAGGCTAGACATTGCCCAAAGGAGTCCCTCAAGCTCTGCATGGAGAGGCGACAGACTCCTCCGACATCCCTTCAGACCATAAAGGAGACATCCTGAGCCATCCTCGAAGCACCACCCTAGGCCACTAACTGGTCCATGATCGATCCAAGAGGCGTCGATTTGACAAGTCAGGGCTCTGAGGGTCATAGGGAGGGGACTCAAGATATCTAAGGGTACTAGGGATTCCTCTTCTTCTTCAAGCACCTTCTCGTTTGCCGTCTTCCATCTCTCCGCTTCGAGAGAGGCTAGTTGAAGGGTATCCGTCGAGGGAACTTCTTTGCCATCAAACACTTTAACATTCCTTGCTTTCCAGATATACCACAAAATCCAAGGATAAATATCCTTTTGAGGTCCGGGGAAACCCCTTTCCTTTACTCTCCAAAATAGGAAATCCATATTTTGGTATAGAGACGTACACGGGAAGTAACCCGGAAGTGACGGAAAATCTGAGAGAGCCCAAACTTGTAGGGCAGGAGGGAATTCAAATAGATGATATTAACATATCTCTGCACTCTGCAGGACGTTTGCTTTACAGAAGAAAAGGGTGTCATCAGCGAAGAGAAGGTGTGACACCGTTGGGCTAGCTCTAGCGATCCTCAGGCCTGTGATACGGTCTTCTTCTTCTGCTCCCTTTAGGAGAGAGATCAGACCTTCTCATGATCCTTTTTTTGATGATTTGTATCTGCTTTTTTCTGATATGTTTTCAGCATGTCCAAGTTCCAGTTCCATCGCCAAAGAGCAATGAGGTTTTACTAAAATTAGAAGCTACTAGTCTTAACCCTGTTGATTAGAAAATCCAAAAAGGAATGATCCGGCCTTTTCTTCCTCGCAAGTTCCCCTGCATTCCCGGTATTCGAATAGCTTCGTTTTCTTCACTATTCTGATTTGGGTAGTCTTGTAACTTGTAAGCATATGTGGGATAATCTTGAAATGTTCAAAGAAAAAGGTTCTTTTCCTTAGATGGTTTTGGGTTTTTTTGTTTTGTATAACTTGTGTTCTTGCTTCATAGACATGAGATTTCTAAAATTTGGCGGAACCTTTGATAATTTGTCTTTAACAGCTACTGATGTTGCTGGAGAGATCATTGAGGTTGGATCAGGAGTCAAGAATTTCAAGGCTGGTGACAAAGTTGTATCGGTTCTTAGCCATCTAGTAAGTTTTTTTTTTTCTTACAGACAAGCTATTGCCATTATAGTTGTAGTGGTTAGTCCAATTACCTTGGAACATGAAAACAAGTTATTAACTGTTTTGGTTGTTTTCAGACCGGAGGTGGACTTGCTGAGTTCGCAGTTGCAAGCGAGAAGCTGACTGTCAAAAGGCCTCAAGAAGTAGGACCAGCTGAAGCAGCCGCTTTACCTGTGGCGGGTCTAACCGCTCTCCAGGCTCTAACTAATCCCGCGGGGTTGAAGCTTGATGGTACTGGCAAGCAGGCGAACATCCTGGTCACAGCCGCATCTGGTGGAGTCGGGCACTACGCGGTCCAGCTTGCAAAGCTCGGGAACGCTCATGTAACCGCAACGTGCGGGGCTCGGAACATAGACTTTGTAAAATCTTTAGGAGCGGACGAGGTTCTCGACTACAAGACTCCCGAAGGAGCCGCCCTCAAGAGTCCGTCCGGTAAGAAATACGACGTTGTGGTCAAACTTAGCCCAGACCCAGAGTTCCTTCCTTTCACTTTTGGAGAGACACGTCCCTTAGCCAGGAGCCTCGTTTTTGACGAGAAACCCACAAACTTCCGGCCCGGAGAAGCCTTCTTCTTCGTACCTTCTGCAACTTTCACCTGAGGATCCTCCGTTGGAGAACAACACACCCGAGGCTCCTCCAAATTCTCCTCTGCGTTTTGTCCCAACTAATAAGTTAAAGATAGCAGTTGGGACAAAATTATACTGTATAACATATATTGCTTTTGGGCATATGTACGAGCTTTGACCAAAAACTTTTTAATCATAAAGAAAAAATGATGAATTACATGGCTCGAATCCTAATGAAAGACTGCACAATTGGTGTGGGTAAATCAGATTTCTTTAGGTCGTCTGACAATTCAGCAGCTAGTGTTTTCATATCTTGGTATTGTAGTTACATTAGCTAACGTTTTAGGTTCTAAGTAAAAGATAGTTTTATCCACCATTTTTAAAAAAATTTTGTAGGATCGAATCTAGACACCTTTAAAGTCAAATTAAGATGCTAAAACATGAAACTAAGATCGGTTACATACATTACATATAGTCCTGTCAATTTGATTCATAAACCGCGGGTTCCACCTTGTTAGATCTGCTGCGAGAGGGGTGTAGGTCAACTAAATTTACAAAATCAAATCAGCGGAGCAGATACGGATCGAAGTTTATATATAACAGGGTGGGTGCGGATCCTATAATTTAGAGAAGCGGGTTTGCGGGATCCGCATACATGTGTGAAAGTATGTGTTTTTTATTGTGTGTCTTTTTATTTTTTAGTTTGTTAGATGTTTTGTTGTTTTAATAAAACTGTGTGTTGTCTTAATAAAACAGTGTGTTGTTTTGATTAAAATTGTGTGTAGTTTTAAAATATAAAAGAAAAAAAACTATCTCTTTTACGCCGCCATTAACCTTTTTTTTCTCATTCTCTCTATCTCTATCTCTCTATCTCATCTCTCAAGCCTTAGATGTACTTCAATTATCGAATCCTCTCTCCAAATCTAGTCTCTCTCTCTACAATAATCCCTTTTAACTATCTCTATGTCTCACTCTCATCTTCCACATGTCTCTGAAAATCTCTCTTGTAACAGATTTTTTTTTTATATGTGGTGGGTTACCTGTCAAACCCGCTTGACTAATGCAGGATGGGTGCTGATCTTTGTTAAACAATCCACGGGTCAAACAGATTAATTTTTTGCGGATAAAATATAATCCAAACCCGCAGCAGGGTGGGTCAGGCGGGACGGATCCGATCCGCTTGACATGGCTAATTACATACATAAATTATTCACATAGAAAAAACTTAGGTTGTCTTAAACTTATGGGCTAAAATGTATCTACTATAAATCGGTTACTGCATGGGTAATTAAATTCAACGGTCGATGGATTTACAGCCTAAACAGGCCCATCAGTCCATCACCATAATGGCTCGAACCCTCCAGAACCTTCTTTACACGATCCACCTGCTTGGTTGTGACTTGTGTGACTCATGAGTTAAGATTTAAGATGTAGCTTCGGAGGTGACGTGGCCAAACTATAGCCACTTTTAATACCGGTTTTACCCTTCATTTCAGCCTCTCCACGTAACCCCGACAAAATCTTCTTCTGCACGGCCGTTATAACTTTTCCCAGATCCTTCCTTCAACCTCTCTATCTACAAAAACAAAACTACATTTTCTCCGGCGTTTTTCGATTCAGAGATCGCCGTCGTTTACCAATGGCCGGAAAACTCATGCACGCTCTTCATTACGAGTCTTACGGCGGTGGCGCCGCCGCTTTGAAGGTTAAAATCTCTTTTTCAATTTCCGTTCGTCCTCACATTCATCTGCGCTGCTGTGTTATTTGCTTTTTGATTCTCTTGTTTGTCGGTACAGTCTCGATTTCATTTGTGTTTTTAGATGTATGTATATATATATATATATTAGTGTGTGCATACGAGCAATGATTTTGGAGAATTCGCTGTCTCAGTTTTGAAGAATTCGATGAGACGAAGATTTATGCAGAGACCAAATTTTGAGAAACGAAGGATTTATTTAACAAACCATTTATTACTCTCTGTTTTTATCAACCCGATTTAATTTCAGAGGTCACTAGATTATCTTCCCCATTTGTATTGAGAATGATGTCTTAGTCTCAGTATCTTTCTTCATCTTCGATGCTAATGCTATTTGACTTCTAACTTTTATTTATATCTTCTGGGAATTTTTGAAAAGGCATTTAGGCTTTGATGGTATGTGTTAGATAATATTATTTGGTCATTGTTAATAGTCAGGCTTTAATTTAGATTACATGTGATTGTTATGTGGTAGTGGAAATGGAAGTTCACCAACTGATCAAGATTATTATGTGACGTTTAGTTTTCTCATGTGTGCATTTGCATTGTAGTGTTTGTGACATTCTTGCTTCGTTAGTTGATGCCTTCTCATGATCCTTTTTTTGATGATTTGTATGTGCTTTTTTCTGATATGTTTTCAGCATGTCCAAGCTCCAGTTCCATCGCCAAAGAGCAACGAGGTTTTACTAAAATTAGAAGCTACTAGTCTTAACCCTGTTGATTGGAAAATCCAAAAAGGAATGATCCGGCCTTTTCTTCCTCGCAAGTTCCCCTGCATTCCCGGTATTCGAATAGCTTCGTTTTCTTCACTATTCTGATTTGGGTAGTCTTGTAACTTGTAAGCATATGTGGGATAATCTTGAAATGTTCAAAGAAAAAGGTTCTTTTCCTTAGATGGTTTTGGGTTTTTTTGTTTTGTATAACTTGTGTTCTTGCTTCATAGACATGAGATTTCTAAAATTTGGCGGAACCTTTGATAATTTGTCTTTAACAGCTACTGATGTTGCTGGAGAGATCATTGAGGTTGGATCAGGAGTCAAGAATTTCAAGGCTGGTGACAAAGTTGTATCGGTTCTTAGCCATCTAGTAAGTTTTTTTTTTTCTTACAGACAAGCTATTGCCCTTATAGTTGTAGTGGTTACTCCAACTACAACTGTTTCGGTTGTTTTCAGACCGGAGGTGGACTTGCTGAGTTCGCAGTTGCAAGCGAGAAGCTGACCGTCAAAAGGCCTCAAGAAGTAGGACCAGCTGAAGCAGCCGCTTTACCTGTGGCGGGTCTAACCGCTCTCCAGGCTCTAACTAATCCCGCGGGGTTGAAGCTTGATGGTACTGGAAAGCAGGCGAACATCCTGGTCACAGCCGCATCTGGTGGAGTCGGGCACTACGCGGTCCAGCTTGCAAAGCTCGGGAACGCTCATGTAACTGCGACGTGCGGGGCTCGGAACATAGACTTTGTGAAATCTTTAGGAGCGGACGAGGTTCTCGACTACAAGACTCCCGAAGGAGCCGCCCTCAAGAGTCCGTCCGGTAAGAAATACGACGCTGTGGTACATTGCGCGAACGGAATACCGTTTTCGACATTTGAACCGAATTTGGCCGAAAATGGGAAGGTGATAGACATCACGCCAGGGCCTAGCGCGATGTGGACTTACGCGGTTAAGAAAATAACCATGTCGAAGAAGCAATTGGTTCCGCTTTTGTTGATCCCGAAAGCTGAGAATTTGGAGTTTATGGTGAATCTAGTGAAAGAAGGGAAAGTGAAGACTGTGATTGACTCGAAGCATCCTCTGAGCAAAGCAGAGGAGGCTTGGGCCAAAAGTATCGATGGTCATGCTACTGGGAAGATCATTGTCGAGCCATGATAGCATTTTGCTTGTGCGGTTGTTGACTGTTGTCTATGTTTTTAGAAGCGTATAGTTTGATTCCTGTTTTCACATTGCTTTGTTTTGTTTTGTTTTATATAATACCCAACTATGTCAGAGTTGTAAAAACAAAAAACAAACAAATTGAATGGAACAGTTAGTTCTTGTTCTCCCACATTTGAAATGTTTTTTGAAATGTTTTCTTTTTATGTTGAACTAGGTGTTAACTGATATATTATGGTTTTTATCCGTTTTTAGACCATGATATAAGTGTTTTTATAGAGTCTTTTGTTAGTTTTAGAGTCCTAGTAGAGTATTTATAGGTTGGACTACGTCTGAAGCTTAAAAGGAGATTCTGATGCTTTTTGGAGCATTTTGGAGAAGCAGCCGAAGTGATGAAGTCGAGAGAGTGAATTTACACGCACGGTGTCGATCGACACCAGACGAGACCGACGCATTGTTCGAACTTCCATTGGAAAAAGGAAATTGCCCAAGTTTTGAAGAATTATAAGATTGCCCTTGGACGAAAATCCTCTTCTATAAATAGATTTCAGGCATTGTTTAACCTCATTACCTTTTGAATACCTTTTTATAATTTATTGTTTTTGAGACTTAGAGAGAGATTTTTAGAGAGATTTTAGAGAGAAGAATTTGTCTCCTTCAGAGCAAATTCGGAACTCCTTTGTTTCTATTGATTTCTTTTATGCAATCTTCTTTATTCATGATGTTTTCTTCATTCACCATGTCTGAGTAGTTTGCTAGTTAGGTTTAGGATTTTTCAAGGGTGATTAATGAATTGTTAGGACGAATTAAATTGTTAGGATAAAATCATTAGAGTTCTTCATCTGGATTTGTGTTTAATGCTTATTTTAGCTTCGCGACCTAGAATCTGATCTTAGATTGATTAATAGATGCGAGAGTATTATTAATTGCCTGAACTAATATTAGATGAGCAAAATACCTATTCACAAAGAGATTTGGTTTAGGGTTTTGTGAACAATCGAACCTGATATTAATGCTTGTTTGAATTGATTGGATTTGCAAAGAGATTTGGAATTCTAGGGTTTAGATATAGATAATCTTCGCAGCGAGAGTTGGTTGATTTTACATTAGTGTTTCGAGTTCTAGAACAGTGCTTAATAATTCCTAACATTCTGTCTAGACCTGCAATTTAGATCACCTGAGAATTTCCCTGAACTTAGCGTTTTGTCTCCTGAACTTACACCGCATTCAATTCTGTTCTTGATTTATTTAGTTGCTTTATTTACTTTTAACCTATTTGATCTAGCATAATCCAAACTTAGAAACCTTAGTGTAGCATCTACTTCTCTTGGGATTTCAATACCCCTTATACTACGATTGCTTTTGCTGTGCACTTGCAGTAGTTTTATTAGGGTAAAACCTGAGCCCTATCAAGTTTTTGGCGCCGTTGCCGAGGAAGTAAAAGCTGGCTACGGAATCTAGTATTAGGATTTTGACTAGGTTTTGTTTTTATTTTTACTGATTTAGTTTCTTATCTTTGTTTTTAGGTGCATGCTTAATCGCAGTACCAGAAGCAACAAGGAAATGGAACTGATCGCACTGAACCATGAATTAGGCCGTCTCGAACGTACGAACCGCAAGGCTGCACGAGCGTCGATCGTCACCTCTAGCATCGCTCAACACCAAACCTCAGCGTCGATTGACACCACTAGTATCGATCGACACCTTGCGCAGACTGAGATGGCAGAACCTTTGATCATGGTACGCAACGAGGCAGGCGACTTTGTTGACCTACAAGGCAATAGAAGGAACGCCCAAGGACAGAGACTTGATGAGGCTGGCGCCGTCATCATTGAACCAGCGATACAAGTAGCCCCTGCAGAAGCTGAACGTGGAAGAACATTAGGCGAGTACAACCGCCCAGACCAGTTCTATGCTAATAGAGCTGCAATCCGTCCTCCTGCATTCCAAAGGAATGACTTTGAGTTGAAGCCTTCCTACTTCACATTGGTGGCTCAGCATCCCTTCCATGGTCTTCCCAGTGAGCACCCTATGGATCACATTGAGAAATTCGAGGATTTAGCTTCAAGCATCAAGGCTAATGAAGTGACCTATGATTATCTCTTCTGCAAACTTTTCCTCTACTCGCTTGCTGGAGATGCATCCTACTGGCTGAAGCAGTTGGATCCAGGCTCACTAACCACATGGGAAGACACAAAGAATGCATTCTTATGCAATTTCTTTGATGATGCAAGATCTGAGGAGCTAAGGATGAAGATCACTACATTTTCTCAAGGACCAATTGAAGCATTCAAGGCTTCTTGGGTAAGGTTCAAATCTTACCAGAGAGACTGTCCACACCACAGTTTCAGCGAACCGCAACTCCTTGGTATCTTCTACCGCGGGATTGATTGGAGGAATCAGATGGCCTTAGACGTAGCAAGCAATGGCAACTTCAACACCAGATACCCTGTGGACGCAATGGTGCTTATAGAGAATTTGGCATCTTGTAACAGCACCAAGAATGCAGACTATGAAAGAAGACAAAACGCTGGGGTAACTGGAGGAAGCCAAATTGCAGAGGTCAACAGGAAGCTGGATCTCTTGGTAGGGAAGAAGCAAGTCCATTTTGCTAATGAAGTGGGGACTTTTGAACCTGAGGAAGAAGAAGTTAACTACATTAATGGAGCTGGTTTTCAATGTCAAAGATTTGGCAATCAGCAAGGCTATGGTTCTTCCTACCAGAAGCCTTTTCAGAGCAACAACTTCAACAGAACTTATGGTTCTTCTTCCTGCCAGAAGCCTCCTGCGCAAGACAACAAAATGAAAGCTATGTTTGAGCAAATCTTGGAAGGACAGCAGAAGATGACAGTGGACTTCAATGGGAAGATTGATTCACTATATCAAGACCTGAATGGAAAGATTGAGAGCATAAACTCTCACATGAAGAAGCTGGATGTTCAAGTTGCTCAAACCGCAGAAGCTGTTCATAGGCAAGAAGGATTCCTTCCTGGAAAGACGGACACGAATCCGAGACACCATGTGAATGCCATCACGATTCAGAGTGAAGGAAGCTTTCCACTAGTGCAGAAAATGGGTCTTAGAACTAAAGAATTCGAGGAGCTTGGAGATGTAGAAGATGCTACGGAGCCAGTGTCGATCGACACCAATGGAGATTCACGACAAATCAGACGAACTCGTCGTGAAGGACTCGACACCAAAGGCAAGTGTCGATCGACACCAAGAGAGTGTCGATCGACGCTCTACATAGATGACACCCACTCAGCTCACATCAACAAAGGTTGCAGAAGAAAAAGTCTACAAACCAAAGATACCTTATCCCTTACCTCCCAGAAGATCTAAACAGGAAAGAGAGGAAGCCAAATGCAAGGAAATGATGAGTAAGTTGATGGTTGAGCTACCCTTAGTTGATGCAGTCCAACTTTCACCTGCATTAAGAAGATATGTCAAGAGAATGGTAGTCAATGGTATAAGCCCTGAGGAAGGCGCATTGCTTACCAGAGACATGAATGCTATCCTTTTGAACATAGTTCCAAGGAAGAAGAAGAAGGTGTGGGTTTCTGAACAAGTCAGCGCTGTGATTCAGAAAAGGATTCCAGAGAAGTTACCTGATCCATGAAACTTTGTGCTAGATTGCTCAATCGCAGCAGGAAGATTTCCTCGTTCCCTCTGTGATTTAGGTTCAAGTATCAATTTGATACCATACTCTGTTGCTGTTAGACTTGGTATGACTGATTTCAAGCCAACCAGAATCTCACTTGTCCTAGCTGATC
Source organism: Alliaria petiolata (assembly GCA_020283515.1). NCBI lineage: Eukaryota > Viridiplantae > Streptophyta > Magnoliopsida > Brassicales > Brassicaceae > Alliaria > Alliaria petiolata. The sequence goes on along the minus strand of JAHZTW010000001.1, from coordinate 329,162,898 downwards.
GATCAAAGAGATTCCCAGAAGGTGTCTTAGAAGATGCTCCCCTGAAGATTGAAGGCTGCATAATTCCCACAGACTTTGTGGTTTTAAAGTATGATGAAGAACCTGCAGATCCTCTTATTCTGAGAAGATCATTCTTGGCTTCAACTGGTGCCATCATTGATGTGAGAAGAGGGAAAATGGAGCTTGATTTGGGTGACGTTGTCATGAACTTTGACATGGACAAGTTAAGAGGACCATCCACCATCGATGGTCAAGATTTTTCAGTAGAGATGGCCGTGGAAGAAGGTCCAATCATGGAAAATTCGGAAGACATTACTGCTGGGTATGTCAAGGAGCTTGATACTGATATATCATGGTTTTTACCCGTTTTTGGACCATGATATAAGTCTTTTTATAGAGTCTTTTGGTATTTTTAGAGTCCTATTAGAGTCTTTATAGGTTGGACTACGTTTGGAGCATAATTGGAGATTCTGGATCTTTTTGGAGCATTCCGCAAGAAGCTGCAAAGTGATAAAGTCGAAAGAGTGAATTTACACGCAAGGTGTCGATCGACACCAGACGAGACCGACACGTTTTGCCGACTTCTATTGGAAAAAGGAAATTGCCCAAAGTTCTGAAGAATTACAAGATTTGCCCCTGGACGAAAATCCTCTTCTATAAATAGATTTCAGGCATTGTTTAGCCTAATGACCTTTGAATACTTTTTCATAATTTTCTGTCTTAGAGATTTTTAGAGAGAAGAATTTGACTCCTTCAGAGCAAATTTGGAACTCCATTATTTCTATTGATTTCTTTTATGCATTCTTCTTTATTCATGATGTTTGTTTCATTCACCATGTCTGAGTAGTCTGCTAATTAGGTTTAGGGTTGTTCAAAGGTGATTAATGAATTGTTAGGTCAAATTAAATTGTTAGGATAAAATCATTAGAGTTCTTCATATGGATTTGTGTTTAATGCTTATTTTAGCTTCGCGACCTAGAATCTGATCTTAGGTTGATTAATAGATGCGAGAGTATTATTAATTGCATGAACTAATGTTAGATGAGCAAAATACCTATTCGTAAAGAGATTTGGTTTAGGGTTTTGTGAACAATCGAACCTGATATTAATGCTTGTTTGAATTATTAGGATTTGCAACGAGAATTGGAATTCTAGGGTTTAGACATAGATAATCTTCGCAGCGAGAGTTGGTTGATTATACATTAGTGTTTCGAGTTCGAGAACAGTGCTTAATAATTCCTAACATCCTGTCTAGACCTGCAATTTAGATCACCTGAGAATTTCCCTGAACCTAGCGTTTCGTCTCCTGAATTTACATCGTTTAATTGATTTCTATCTTTACTTTTTATTCTATCTTCTTAGCTTAATTCGAAATTAGAAATCTGCTGAGTCACTATCCCTTCCCTGTGGATTCGATCCCTAAATACTACAACTGATCTCTTAATTTGAGAGAGTTACTTAGGGTAAATTTGACGCATATCAAATTTTGCCGTCGTTGCCGGGGAAGGAGATTAGTTGCCTACAGATTTCTAGTATTAGAATTTTGTTTAGGTTTTTAATTTTTGTTTTTGTTTTTGGTTACTAATTCAATTTCTTAACTTTGTGTTTCAGGTGCATGCACAATCGCAGTACCAGGAGCAACAAGGAAAAGGAATTGATCGCACTCAACCAGGAACTCACTCGTCTTGAACGTACGAACCGTCGATCTGCCCGAGCATCGATCGACACAAAGAGTATCGATCGACACCCGACCAGAGCATCGATCGACACACTTAGCATCGATCGACACTCTTCGCGACCAGAGATGGCTGGACTGATGGTTTTGATCCGCGACGAGAATGGTGACTTGGTTGATGGCGAGGGGCGCAGAAGGAACGCCCATGGACAGAGACTTGATGAGGCTGGCGCTGTCATCGTCGAACAAGAGATATTCGAAGGTGTCGATCGACACCATGCACACGCAGACGCTGGACGTGAAAGAACACTTGGTGAATACAACCGACCAGACCAGTTCTATGCTAATAGAGCTGCGATCCGTCCTCCTGCATTCCAGAGGAATGATTTCGAGCTGAAGCCTGCTTACTTCATGCTCGTATCTCAACACCCTTTCCATGGTCTTCCCACTGAACACCCCATGGACCACGTAGAGAGATTTGAAGACTTAGCTTCAAGCATCAAGGCTAATGGAGTGACCTATGATTATCTTTTCTGCAAGCTTTTCTCCTATTCGCTTGCTGGAGATGCATCATACTGGCTGAAGCAGTTGCCACCAGGATCCTTGACCACATGGGAAGACACAAAGAATGCATTCCTTTGCAATTTCTTTGATAATGCGAGATCGGAGGAGCTGAGAATGAAGATCACTACATTCTCTCAAGGACCTACTGAGGCATTCCAAACTTCTTCGGTGAGGTTTCGTTCTTACCAGAGGGACTGCAAACATCATGGATTCAGCGAGCCGCAGCTTATCAGAATATTCTACCTCGGGATCGACTGGAGGTACCAGATGGCCTTAGACGCTGCGAGCAATGGCAACTTCAACACACGATTTCCAGACGATGCGATGGTGCTTATAGAGAATTTGGCATCTTGTAACAGCACCAAGAATGCAGACTATGAAAGAAGACAAAACGCTGGAGTGACTCGAGGAAGCCAAATTGCTGAAGTCAACAAGAAGCTGGACATCTTGATGGGAAAGAAGCAGGTCCATTTTGCTAATGAAGTAGAGACCTTTGAGCCAGAGCAAGAAGAAGTTAACTACATCAATGGTGCTGGTTTTCAAGGTCAAAAGATTTGGCAATCAGCAAAGCTTTGGGTCCTCTTCCCAGAGGCCTTTTCAGAGCAACAACTTCAACATAACTTATGGTTCTTCTTCTTACCAGAAGCCTCCTGCACAAGACAATAAAGTGGAGTCTATGCTGGAGCAACTTCTGGAAGGACAGCAGAAGATAACAGTGGATTTCAATGGCAAGATTGATTCACTGTACAACGACCTGAATGGGAAGATAGAGAGCTTGGCCTCTCATGTGAAGAAGCTGGATGTTCAAGTTGCTCAAACCGCCGACGCTGTTTGTAGGCAAGAAGGAATTCTTCCTGGAAAGACAGACGTGAATCCAAGGCATCATGTGAATGCTATCACGATCCAGAACGGAGGGAACCTTCAGCCTGTGCAGAAAAGTGGGCCAAGTACTGAAGAATTCATGGAGCTTGAAGATGTAGAAATTGCTGCGGAGTCAATGTCGATCGACACTACTGTGTGTCGATCGACACTACTGTGTGTCGATCGACACTCGAGAAGAAATCAGACGAATCAAGCTCAATCGACGCAGCATCCTCGATACGAAACATCAGTGTCGATCGACACCACTCTTATACATCACGTGAAGCTTCAGAAGTTGCATTGGGAAGAGTCTACAAGGCCAAGGTTCCCAATCTTCCTATACCCAAACACCTAAGGCCGCCCATTAGTGCAGAGAAGCTGGCTGCTTTCAACAAGAGGGTGGAAATGATTCCTAAGGAGCTCTCCTTTGATGAGGCTTATGAGAGATATCCTTTGTGTGCTTTCTTCCAGAATAACAGAGAAACCTTTGAAGAGATGGAAGAATTCTTTCACAAAGTAAGGGAAACACCACCACCAATGAAGCAGCTGCTTAAGGTTGAAGATCCTGGGATGTTTATGGTTCCATGCTCCATTGGTGGAGTTGAGTTTAAACAATCCCTCTGCGATTCAGGAGCAAGCGTGAACCTCATGACAAAAGACATTGCAGAGAGGCTGGAGATTGCTGACATTCACCATTCAAGCATGACTCTTGAATTTGCCAATTCTTCTACCGCAGTCTCATATGGTACAATTCCAAACCTACTTGTCAAAGTTGGGAGTTGCTTAGTTCCAACTGATTTTCAGGTTGTGGAAGTAAGCAGAACGTCTAGCATACCATTCATCCTTAGAAGGCCATTCATGGCCACGGTAGGAGCTATTGTAGACATGCCCAATAAGAGAATGTCTTTCTCTAATGTTGACAAAGAAGTGTTCTACAAAGCTATCCCTACTACTGGAAGTTCTAAGCACATCTCTTGCATTGCTGTGATCGCTGGAGAAGAGCTTGATACTGAAAAGCAAGAGAACACGCTGATTGTTCAAGAAGAATTAGTTGAGAACTCTGAGGAAGTTGTGGAGCTAGAGGATTGGAGTGGAAATGATCATCTCTTCCAAACTATGAGCAGAAACGATGTTCTAATCAGTGACAAGCCAATGGAGGACGAAGTTTTCATCATAGAAGCAAGGATTGCATAGATGAACTGCAGAAAAAATGCAGAGATTCGAGCTACTGACGTAGTGTCGATCGACACCCTCTGCGGATCACTAGAGAAGCTGCTTCAATGTGGTCAAACAGATGCTTCCACATCCTACAGCCCAGAAACCTCGAAGTAAGCAAAGGTACGCACACCCTGGACTCAATTCCAAACCTCCTGATCATCTCAATAAGAAATTAAAAAGTTTAAAAGCTGTTGCACACTTATGCAAGCCACGAGATTCTCGTAGAAGGCTTGGTGTTTCTTTTGATGATGTTGCAGGAAAAAGGAGTATCCCACCCGAACTCAAGTCCCTCCCTGCTACTGTTCCTCATTTCCTTGGTCGCTCTCATGCATCTAATGCTTATACACCACCTTGGATGAGAAGACATTCGTCTGGGAAGCATTCAATGCAACCCTCTGATGACGTCTGACTTGACACAGTCAAGCTAATGACTGAAAACGAGCGCTGAGTGGGAGGCAACCCACTGTTAGGTATGTTTTTATTTTTTTATTTTTTTGGTTTTACTAATTCCTAGTTTTAGTCAATTGAAAAATGACATTGGACTCGACATTGACCAGTGTCGATCGACACCACTATGTGTCGATCGACACCATGCGCAGACGAAGGTAAGTCTTCTATTTGGTCTTTTATGTTGTTTCTAATCTTTCTTTTAGCCAACTTCAGGCTTGATAACACTGGGGACAGTGTTGTTTAAGTCTGGGGGAGGTGATTACTGACTTTGTGTTTTGTTTTTAGAGTCAAAAGTTTTTGTTTTATTGAATCAAAATCAGTGAAATTTTTAGTTTTTTTAGGAACTTAACCGCAGAATGTTGACACTTGAAGGAGCATTGCTTTAGTAGTTGATTACAGGTCTTACTAAGTAGAAAGCTGCAAGTGGATCAATCTAACAAAGAGAGTTCAGATCCCCTTAAAAGAACTAGGTATGCATTGAATTTGATTCCTCTTTCAGCTATGAACAAGAGAAACTAGTTGCAATCTCTCCTTGATCTTCCCTTGAAGAAAGAAAAAGAGTCTAAGTCTGGGAATAGTGCAATGAACCTCATGAGCCTGTCTCCTCACAAGGAACAATATTAGTGGGTGCTCTTGAACACGTCTCGTCACAAGGAACACAAGTAGAGAGTAGCACTATTTCCCGAGACTTCAAAAGAATAAGAAGAGTCAATGAAAAGATCTTAGAACACCCTGAAAATGGGCAGCAGTTGACTAAGTGAAGAGAAAATAGGAGAGCTCTACAAAGAATGTCTTGTTCAAAGCATTAAGGAAGGGAAATAATCAGCAAAGTTCTTTGGCATTACCACTGTTAGAGTTCGAAATTTTACCAAGGAAAGGATCTGGATTCAAACTCGGAGATTGCTAAGCTTGTGGTAAGTACACTAAACTTTCCTAAGGTTGGCTTTATAGCATGTGGATTTAAGAGTGTTAATGAGTTGTGGCGTTCTGAAGGTTAGCTGAATATTTCTGTTTTCAAACCTCGACTCTATATTTGGTTTCTGTTTTGCTTGAGGGCAAGCAAAAGCTAAGTCTGGGGGAGTTGATATATCATGGTTTTTACCCGTTTTTGGACCATGATATAAATCTTTTTATAGAGTCTTTTGGTATTTTTAGAGTCCTATTAGAGTCTTTATAGGTTGGACTACGTTTGGAGCATAATTGGAGATTCTGGATCTTTTTGGAGCATTATGCAAGAAGCTGCGAAGTGTTGAAGTCGAAAGAATGGATTTACACGCAGGGTGTCGATCGACACCATCTGTGTCGATCGACACCAGACGAGACCGACACGTTTTGCCGAATTCTATTGGAAAAAGGAAATTGTTCAAAGTTCTGAAGAATTACAAGATTACCCCTGGGCGAAAATCCTCTTCTATAAATAGATTTCAGGCATTGTTTAGCCTAATGACCTTTGAATACTTTTTCATAATTTTCTGTCTTAGAGATTTTTAGAGAGAAGAATTTGACTCCTTCAGAGCAAATTTGGAACTCCATTATTTCTATTGATTTCTTTTATGCATTCTTCTTTATTCATGATGTTTGTTTCATTCACCATGTCTGAGTAGTCTGCTAGTTAGGTTTAGGGTTTTTCAAAGGTGATTAATGAATTGTTAGGTCAAATTAAATTGTTAGGATAAAATCATTAGAGTTCTTCATCTGGATTTGTGTTTAATGCTTATTATAGCTTCGCGACCTAGAATCTGATCTTAGGTTGATTAATAGATGCGAGAGTATTATTAATTGCCTGAACTAATGTTCGATGAGCAAAATACCTATTCGCAAAGAGATTTGGTTTAGGGTTTTGTGAACAATCGAACCTGATATTAATGTTTGTTTGAATTATTAGGATTTGCAACGAGAGTTGGAATTCTAGGGTTTAGACATAGATAATCTTCGCAGCGAGAGTTGGTTGATTTTACATTAGTGTTTCGAGTTCAAGAATAGTGCTTAATAATTCCTAACATCCTGTCTAGACCTGCAATTTAGATCACCTGAGAATTTCCCTGAACCTAGCGTTTCGTCTCCTGAATTTACATCGTTTAATTGATTTCTGTCTTTACCTTTAATTCTATCTTCTTAGCTTAATTCGAAATTAGAAATCTGCTGAGTCACTATCCCTTCCCTGTGGATTCGATCCCTAAATACTATAACTGATCTCTTAATTTGAGAGAGTTACTTAGGGTAAATTTGACCCATATCAGATACTGAAAAGCAAGAGGACAAGCTGGTTATTCAAGAGGCATTGGCTGAGAATTCTAAAAAAATTGTGGAGCTTGACGACTGGGGTGGAAATGATCATCTCTTCAGGACACCACGTGAAGATGAGGGTCTACCCAATGCTAAGTTGATGGAGGACGACGTTTTTGTCATGGAAGCAAGGATTGCAGAGTTGAAGTGGAGAAAAAGTGTAGAAACTCGAGCTGCAAGCTTGGCGTCGATCGACACCACTAGTGTCGATCGACACACTTCGCGGTTCACACCAGAAGTCGCTTCCAATGCTGCAAATCCATCATCTTTGGACAAACAAATGACTCCACATCCTTCAGCTCATAAACCTCGAAGAAAGCAAAGGTATGCATTTCCTGGAATCAATTTCAAACCTCCTTATCCTCTCAATAAGAACATCAAAGGTTCAAAAGATGCTGCACACTTATGCAAGCCACGAGATTCTCGTAGAAGGCTTGGTATTGCTTTTGACGATTCTGCAGGAAAAAGAAATGTCCCACCCGAAGGGCGACATTGGATTCGACTTAGACCTATGTCGATTGACACCATTATGTGTCGATCGACACCACACACAGACAAAGGTAAGTCTTCTATCTGGTCTTTTGTGTTGTTTCTATTTTTCTTTTAGCCAACTTCGGGCTTGATAACACTGGGACAGTGTTGTTTAAGTCTGGGGGAGGTGATTACTGACTTTGTGTTTTGTTTTGAAAGTCATTTGAGTTAGTCAAAAACTTTGTTTTATTGAGTCAAAATCAGTGAAATTTTCAACTTTTCTTGGAACTAACCGCAGAATGTTGACACTTGAAGGACCATTGCTTTAGTAATTGATTACAGGTCTTACTAAGTAGAAAGCTGCAAGTGGATCAATCTAACAGAGAGAGTTCAGGTCCCCTTATGAGAACTAGGTATGCGCAGAACTTGATTCCTCTTTCAGTCTGAACAAATAGAAAAATTGCAGTCTCTCCTTGATCTTCCCTTGAGAAAAGAAAAGAAAGAAAAAGAGTCTAAGTCTGGGAATAGTGCAAAGAGCCTCATGAGCCTGTCTCCTCACAAAGAACAATATTAGTGAGTGCTCTTGAGCCTGTCTCCTCACAAGGAACACAAGTAGAGAGTAGCACTACTTCCCGAGACTTCAAAAGAATAAGAAGAGTCAATGAAAAGATCTTAGAACACCCTGAAAATGGGCAGCAGTTGACTAAGGGAAGAGAAAATAGGAGAGCTGTACAAAGAGAATCTTGTTCACGCACTAACGAAGGGAAATAAACAGAAAAGTTTCTGTTTCTGTTTTGCTTGAGGGCAAGCAAAGGCTAAGTCTGGGGGAGTTGATATATCATGGTTTTTACCCGTTTTTAGACCATGATATAAGTGTTTTTATAGAGTCTTTTGTTAGTTTTA
>JAHZTW010000001.1:329141268-329153769 GCA_020283515.1 Alliaria petiolata | reverse complement strand
TCCTGAACTTACACCGCATTCAATTCTGTTCTTGATTTATTTAGTTGCTTTATTTACTTTTAACCTATTTGATCTAGCATAATCCAAACTTAGAAACCTTAGTGTAGCATCTACTTCTCTTGGGATTTCGATACCCCTTATACTACGATTGCTTTTGCTGTGCACTTGCAGTAGTTTTAATAGGGTAAAACCTGAGCCCTATCATTAACGTGCTTGCGTCTGATGAGAAATCAATAAAGAATTTTATTAAAAATGATTTTGAAATTGTTTAAAATAAAAATAACTTAATGAGTTATATATATATATATATATATATGAATAATATGTATGGATGTCTATTAAATTAAACTTCTTACTTTTACATTTTTTTAATCATTTATGTTTTTATAATGATTTTTGAACTATCTACACATTCTCATTTTCAATGTGAGACTTTTTAAAACATACTCATACTTATTAATCATTTGAATAATTTATATCTATTTAAAAAATTCGAATTATAACACATGTATTAAAAAATATTTTTTTTTTTACTATATGGATGTTGTGATGATTTTTTTTTTTTTTTACAAAATTAAGTTTAAACAAAAATAAGAGAAGAAATATGGTGTTTAAAAAAATAATTAGTATGATATACTTTTGGTAAGAAATAGAAAGAAAGACAATATCTTCATAAATCAAATGATGTTTTCTTCATAAAAAAAGAAAATATTTATAATATTATTTGTTTTTAACATATTAAACTATTTTTAATATTTTGACTTTTTGATATAATATTTAAATTTGTTGTAGATCTTAAATATTTATATTATTTGGTTAATTTAAATGGTTCTATTAAAAACTATAATAAACCAAAAAAATATTTATAAATATGGATGGCTATTAAATCAATCTTCTTGCTTTTCCAGTTTTTTTTTTTATCATTTATGCTTTTTTTATAATGATTTTTCAACCATCTACACATCCTCATATGCAATGTGAGATTTTTTAAAACATACTCATATTATTAATCATTTGAGTAATTTATATTTATTTAAAAAAAAAATCGAATTATAACACTTTTATAAGAAAATCTATATATTTTTTACTATATGGATGTTATGATGAATTTTTTTTTCTTACAAAACTAAGTTTAAACAAATATATGAGAAGAAATATAGTGTTTTAAAAAATAATTAGCATGATATATTTTTGGTAAAAATAGAAAGAAAGACAATATCTTCATAAATTAAATGATGTTTTCTTCATAAATTAAATGATGTTTTCTTCATAAAGAAAGAAAATATTTATAATATTATTTGTTTTTAACATATTAAACTATTTTAATATTTCGACTTTTTGTTATAATATTTTTAACTTGTTATCAAGTTTAAATATTTATATTATTTGGTTAATTTATATGGTTATATTAACAAACCATATTAAACCAAAAAAATATTTATAAAAATGGATGACTATTAAATCAAGCTTCTTGCTTTTACAGTTTTTTTTTATCATTTATGTTCTTTTTATAATGATTTTTGAACCATCTACACATCTTCATTTCCAATGTGAGACTTTTTAAAACATACTCATATTTATTAATCATTTGAGTAATTTATATTTATTTTAAAAAATTCGAATTATAACACATGTATAAAAAATCTATTTATTTTTTACTATATGGATGTTGTGACGATTTATTTTCTTACAAACCTAAATTTAAACAAAAATAAGAGAAAAAATATAGTGTTTTAAAAAATAATTAGTATGATATATTTTTGGTAAGAAATAGAAAGAAAGAGAATATCTTCATAAATTAAATATTGAATTATGTATAAATAAATGATATAAGAAAATTAGTCATAAATTAAATGTAAAAAGTAATAAATGGTTAAAGACATATAATGTAATTAGTCTAATCAAAAAAAGAAATTTGTATTAAAATAATGAAAGCATAAGTGTGGTGGTGACACATCAGCAAAATGACACCACTGTAAATAATTCAAAAAGTAAGCCTACTCTCTAAAGATGTTTCCCAATTAATATATAGGGGATATTGGTATATATTTATTTGTACTTTGAAAACTTAAATATGGCTCCATAAAATTGGTGCATACATCAGTTTTAGATATATAGGAAGAACAACGAAAAACCAATGATAAAACATCCAATGACGAGAAGGCTTTAACCCAAAAGGTCACTGTGATACAGACCGAGTTAATGTGAGTAGCAGCTTGTAGCTCGAAACTTAGAGCCTGTCTTTTGTTTTGTTGTTTGTTCCTATCAAAGCATAGGAAAATTTTGACTTTATTGTTAACTAGCAAACAAGCTTCAATCTAAAACTATTACTTTTAAGTGGTTTTGTGCTGAAACTTAGTTTATCATAGAAGTTAATAGTGAAAAGTTCATCATGTTTATAACGAATCTCTTCTTATTGTATTGCCTTTCTTACCAGTTAGAGATATTTGTAGTTTCAGTAGCTTGAATCCGGAAGCTAGTTTCGTTCATTGAGTTTTTGTTACTTGACTTATTAACATATTAGTTTTTTTTTTCAATTAGATTTTTCTTTCTCTACCATGCTTTATTAGTTGATTTGAGTTTCTGATTCCAGTCTCTCACTTGAGATTCTGATACTTGAGTGCAAGGCGTCAGAAAATGAATAAACATTCCCTGAATTCTCGATTTGGGATGGCCATTCTAATTTTAAAGAAGAATTCATAATAATTTAAAAAGGTCGTCTGAAATCGTAAAGAAACATTGCAAAATCTGATATTTGTTTTCTTATCATTTTAATAGCTCAACAACAAAACATTCCCTACGAAGATCTTGCTGCCTCAACTGCATTTCAAAATGGGACATGAGCCAAAGCATTTGAAGGTCATAAACCAGTACGCAAATTACAACGATGAAGTGAAAGAGATATTCGGGGATGTGCAGTTTCAAACAATAAAGGATTTTCTTTTGTGTCGTCTCCTGAAAATCCGCACAAAAGGGTTGTTGATGTCAGGGAAGATGGTCAATTGTCTGCTGACACGGAGTTTGATGGCAGTTAAGGAGAACGAGCTATGGTTCCACTTTGGAGACAACATATGAGATTCTCAATCAAAGAATTTCATATGATGACCGACTTGAACTGTAGTGATTGAGTACCAGAAGCCGAACCTAAAACCAATCAGTATGATTGGGGTGATATGAAAGATGGTCATACACCGGACGAGCTCATTGACCTGATGATTAACGTTGAACCAACCGCATTAGATGAGAGGTTTTCTCTAGGGATGTTGGTGCTGATCGAGACCATCATGCTTCAGAGGTACAAGGGGTCCAAGTGTCCGAAATCAAACTTAAAGAAAGCGCAAGATATGAATGTCTTGATAAATTATTCATGGGGGAGGAATGTGATGGGGTCAAAATAGGCGATCCATAATATGAATGCTTGATGGGGACTTCTCGAATTTTAAATTTGTAGGGGACCCTAAACTGTAAGTGCACGGTTGACATGTAGTACTTAGGATGTCGATCCATGTGGAAGACTTATTACAAAACAAAAGAATGTTAGAGCAACCAAAGACGCAAAATATGGGTTTGAGGGTTTGGTGTCACGGTTTCGGTTTTAAGTATTGAAAGAATTGAAAGACAAAGCAAGCGTTTATATAGACTTGGCTCTCGCCTAAGTCTATGATAAACGTATAAAGGAAATTCAACTTAAGGAAAAATGGAAGTCTAACTTAAGCAAAAGTAAAAGCGTAAAAGAAATCAACTGAAGGTGCAATATGTAAAGTGCATAATTATAGTACGATATTGAAATGCGATATTGAAATGCGTAAAGTAAGTGCAAGTGCGATTAAATCAATGAGAGAAAACGTTGGGTTCCTTCTAGGAATTATTAGGTGTTCTAACTAGAAATCAAACAAATAAACGCAAGCCGACGAGACTAGGCGAGAATTGTTCTAAACTTGAATCACAATTTAATCAATGAGAGAACGTTGGGTTCCTTCTGGGAATTATTAGGGGTTCTAACTAGAAATCAAACAAACTAGGCGAGAATTTCTCTAAACTTGAATCATAATTTAATAAACTAAATACTTTCATAAATATATCATCTATGATATACGAACTTCGTAGATATGCAATTCGCAGCCTACGATGCAATCAAATATGCAATAATTGATCAGATTCGTTGTAGCGCTCACGAAACTCAGTGAGTGTGCAATTCGCACTTCACGACGCGATCGCTCGGCTTAGTTGGATCGGGTGATCGGATTCAACATGTTAGCGGCTCTAATCAATTGTAAGAACAGTTTCTAGTTCATGACGCTAGATCCTTGTAGTAAAAACAAACTTAGGCGAAATAAATCTCTATATTACGGTTATGCGAAAAGATGATTAAAAACGGTTAATAAAATTCCCCATAAGAGCCTGTTGGAAGACTCCCAACGAAAAAAACTACTCACACATGATTAATGGAAACAAAAACATTATGGAGAAGTGCATGCTTGGATTAATCAATGAAAAGTAAAGAGGGTTAAAGAAGAATTTATCTTCCTCGAAGAAAAAAAAAAGAAATAAAAAGAGAGGCTGCAAAAGTATTGAGAGATGTATTGAGCACTCCGAAATAAGAGCCCTAATACTAAGTATTTATAGGTCTTGACTTCTCTTTAGGCGCATCTTAGGTTAGACTTGCGTTTGACGGCTGCATGATTAAGTTGGGCTCGCAAATGAACTCGCGATCGTCGAATGAGTTGGCCGCGTGAGTGCCCCTCTGTGGCGCGGCCAATTCAAGGCCAAAGCCAGGCATGGCGCGATGATAGTGCTTCCTTCTGATTTTTGTAATGGTACCACTAAGACCATGAATGTTTAAGTAGATTTTTGACTATTTCAGATTTTTGTATTTAACTTTTGGAACTACTCAAAATTTTGGCTTTTGAATTTTTGATTTTTGAATTTTCCAGGTCTGGTGATTTATTTATTAAAATCTTCCCTAACAAAAAAAAATTCTGTTTTCAAAACAAGAAACAATCAACGCCTAAGTTCAATTCCGTTTGAAAATATTTAGACGTTTTAAAAAAATATATTACAAATCAAACTAACAAAATAAATATAAGTTATGTAAGTAACTATTAAATATAAGATACATGTATTAATTACGAAAAAATTAAAAATTTATAGTTATGCTGTTATTAGAATATATAGTCAACAAACATCTTACATTTTTATGATCACTTTGTTAATATGAACCACATTAGGATGCAAAATAGTGGTAGTGTAAGTTTCTGTCAAGATAATTCTCATTAAAAGTTAAAAAAACATCAAAAATAACACTGTTTAGAAGCAAGTAATACTGGATAAGTAGGTACAACTATGTGAAAATTTACCATGATTTGGCGGCGCACACGTGTCAAAATAACGGCGCATGTGTGTCAGTTTAACATACGTGTCTGAAAATGACGGGGCACGAGTGAAATCTCAAGTTTTCAAGATTTTATCTTTGTGTTTGGGTTAAATCGTGTTTCCTCCCAGAAAATATCTTTCAAAGGTTTTTCATTCTTTTTTCTTCCTCACCGACTTCCTTCATCTTCATCCTCTTTGCAGCAATTTTTGGACAAACTTGTTTTCAAGCTTCTAGGGGGTATGTAATTCAATTTTCATATCCATTTCAGATTGAATTCTTGTTTGGTCATTGTTCTTCTTCGAAGTCCGGGGTTCAATTGGCTGAAATCGGGTTTGTTGTTCGTTTCGGGGGTTGTTGTTTATTGGTCGAACTGTGATGACGTTATACGGGTCATGGTTCTTCTTCGAAATATGTGGTTCAATTGGCCAAACTGTGATGACGTGAATTTCTGAGGAATTTATGGGGTTTGCATTTTTTTTCTCGGGGTTGTTGTTTATTTTGCTTTTCTTACTTAATTTCAGTGGATATCGGGTTTGTTGGGTTTGAATTTCTGTGATTTGCATAGTCTGGTTTTCTAGGTTTTTGAATTTAGTAACACTAGTAATACTAGGTACAACTTACTTTATTAATACTGTATATAACTAGACTTGAACATTCAGACCTCGGGTCGGGTCGGATTCGGGTAGTTCGGATAGAAGTGGTTTAGGATCTGGTTGAAAATCGAGCCAGTTCGGTTCGAGTTTTGTTCGGATCAGGTCCAGTTCAAAATAAATTTTTTTTTCTCTAATTGCTCTCTAAGAAGAAGAATGAGATCAATTCGGCTAGGTGAGGAGAAAATCGGTTTTGTTTTGCTAAGGAGCTTCAGGTGGCAATCGAAGAAACGAGGGTGAAATTCAACCTGTCAAGCATGGCGTCGGCGGAGTAGTCGGTGACGATCAATTTCCCGAATTTTCTTTTTGTGTCACACGTGTTATACACATGTATTTTTAATATGAATCTTATCTTAGATTTTTGGGCTTGATGACTGACTGGATTTCATTGTAAGTGAATTGGGCTTTGATTAACCAATTTGTACTTGCCCATTTTGGACTTTTAAATGTTATTTGGCGACAAAAAAAAGGAGGAGATCCCGATCTCGATTTCTACGTTTACCCAACCTCTGTTCTCTTCAGTGCCGATTGGAGACCTCTCCCTCTCAAAAACCAACCTCCTTTCGAAGATCCATCCGCTTAAGCCCAGCAATCGCAGGAGTCTAGTGATACCTCTGCATATTTCATGGTATTAAGCATTCATTCATGGTAATTTAGGATTCATTTGTGTATATCTTAGTTCTTTAACCACCTATTTGCATTAATCATAGAACTAGCACGCATTAGGATAGAATTATAGTCATTCATGCATCTTACAGTCCTTATCAAGTGCATTTTGAAGTTGAGGATATTCGAGGATACTAAGATGTGAACCACTGAACATTGGGCACCAATCATGACCCCGAAATCGATACAGGCAAGCGCAAGGATGAACCGCGAAGTGTGGCAACGACTTGTCCCCAATAGAGGTTCCCCGAGGTGAAGATTCCACAAAGTATTCCCCAAGATCAAATATCGGAGTAAAGCAACGAGACGATCCCGATACAAGAAGCAGACAACAAGTTTCACTACGACGAGATCCCGTAACGTGTCTCCGATATGGAAGTCATGCGAAGAACAAGGAGACTTAGCATTTCAGCTTCACATAACGGTTTGACACCGAGAAACGCTAGAAGATAACGGACTTTGCTTTTCACCTTGGATCCATACCACCTAGGTTTTTGGGACCACCTATATAAACTCCCTTTGCACGCTTTTGGCAAATGACCGACATTTTCCATTCTTGAGTTCTTTTTGTTTCTCTTTTTTGGTCATCTTCTGCAAGAGAGAAAGAAGCCATTTTAAGATCTTTTAAGTTTGTATTTTTGAAAAGAATCTTGCTTCTTCCTATTTGAATCATTTTAATCGTTTTTTCCTTCATGGGACTAATGGTTTCCATAATGATTAGCGAGTAGTTTCACTTCGGTTTTAGGGATGAGGTTAAGATATTAATGTTAAAGGTTCAATCTTTGATGCCTATTTATGCATAAAACATCTTAGTCATTTCTTATTTGATGCTTTTATTGCTTAACCATCTTCGCTATTTGGTTTATGCCTTCAAGCTTTTCCAAACAAACACCATGTTTAAAGAAATGCGAGAACCAATCTCATAAGAGATTCGCTCTTTTTAGCCTAATACATTTGTTGTCTAGGGAGTGTTTTGACATTAATCGAGTTGTTTGTTCATGATTGCTATTCTCACAGATCACTATGCGAGAGCTAGGTTAGGTTGTATGTTAGCAAAGTGATCTCTACCACGACAGTGGATTTATCTCGTTCTTGAACTCTATGCTAAAGAATTAGCTTTAAAGGTAGTTGATTTGTGCATCAAGGATCAACCTTTATCATTTTTGTCTCTAGTTACCTTGTCCCTCAGACCGATCTTTATTATTTAATTCAAGCTTCCTATTTTATTCTTAATTACTATTCCCACTTGTTAGATCTAGTTTATGCTCTTAGCTATTTGTCTTTGTGACATTTAGGTTGATTGATCTTCTCCTATAAACCTTTAGATCATTCTTAGCTTGCACAAAAATCTCATGAACACAATATCTTGAATCTAACCCATCAGATTGATAAGACCCATAACCTATACTACATTCGGTTATAAGTAGTGCGTCATTAATAAAGTAGACATCAAAATTTTTTTTTTTTGAGTATTGTGTTTCAAATTTTTTAGAAAGTCTAGGACTTTATTTTGTTTTCAGTTACTATTCAACACCTTCACCTTCAAAATTCTGCTCCATGGTCCTTTCACATCATCTAGCCCTTTCTCCTTCATCTCAGATGTAAGAATTGCTCTAACCTTAGAGAATAATATGATCCCTTTTATGATCTTAACCTTACAAGCTAACTTATACGCCAAATGATCCGAAGAGATGAATGATTGTTGCAGATTACTTGAAGATGAAACGGTTTGGGGGATTTTGGGGAAAGAGTGAGAGGCAAAAAGCATACAAGAGATGCGGATGACTCTTGTATACAGACTGTATGGATCTAAGGATATGACGCACCAGAGATTCACACAGGTTTTCTCAAGGATATTACGCACCAAGAGAGATGATCTTCTTAGAAAGGTTTTTGATAAAAAGAAAGATGAAAACCAAAGCTCATCTCTCGACCAAGTTATAAGAGAGATGAGAAGACACGAAACCCTAAAGGCAATGAATGAATCAGCCTCGGGACAAACCTCCTTGACTAATCATGCAAGGCGCGGACAAAGTTTGAAAAACAACGCAAAAATAACTAAGTGTAGAAAGTAACCCATGAACTTCCAAGCCCCGAAAGATAGAAAGAAACGGGCTTGGACAAGTGAATGATCAAATGGGCAATGACAAAGTAACACACTTGCCTCGTGAAAAACCTTAAAGAGAAAACCCAAAGGGACAAAACTCTTTAAGGAAAAAAGAGCACAAGATATGTTACTAGCCCGTTTATCATTCACCGGTTTGAATGCATATCAATGTGATAGCTCTTGCCTTTGCTTCATCATATGGACCGTCTTGTATCTGATTTAGCAATATCTCTAAGGCATTGTGAAATGCCTTAGTCTTAGACCGGGTCATGGGACCTTTGGTAACTTCTTGATCCTCGTCTTGATCTTCCTCAGCTACAAGCTTATACTCCTCGGCATCAAGCTTTTCTTTGTCCTCGGCATGAAGCTCCTCGGCATCAAGATTTTCCTTGGCCTCGACATGAAGCTCCTTGGCATTAAGCTTCTGCTTGCTCTTAAGGCCTTCCATGATCATATCATCCCCTCCTTCTTCAAAAGGATTTGACCTCAAATCCGACTCATCTGCAAAATGGGGAAGTAAATCAGTAACATTAAAGCTTGAACTAATCGTATACTTACCTTGGAGGTCAAGCTGATAAGCGTTGTCATTGATCCTTTTTGTTATAGTAAAAGGACCATCAATCCGAGGCATCAACTTGGATTTTCTTTCAGCTGGAAAGCGTTCCTTCCTTAGATGCACCCAGACCTGATCTCCAACCTCAAACACCATCTTATGCTTGCCCTTATTCGCATGCTTAGCATATAGCTTAGTCTTTTCCTCCAGATTTTTCTTAGCATCCGAATGTATTGCTTGTACCAATTCTGCTTTCTTCTTTCCATCCAAGCTAGGTCTTTCACTCAAAGGTAAAGGCATTAAATCCAAAGGAGAGATGGGATTAAACCCATAAACAATCTGAAAGGGCGAATACTTAGAAGCATAATGCACAACATGGTTATAAGCAAATTCTATATGTGGCAAGCAATCTTCCCAAGACTTAAGGTTCTTCTTAATCAAAGCTCTAAGCAACGTTCCTAAGGTCCTATTAACAACCTCAGTTTGACCATCAGTCTGTGGGTGACAAGTAGTAGAAAACATCAACTTAGTTCCTAGCCTAGACCAAAGTGTTTTCCAAAAGAAACTCAGGAACTTAGTATCTCTATCCGAAACAATGGACTTAGGCATGCCATGAATACGAACTATTTCCTTAAAGAACAGATTAGATACATGCAAAGCATCATCAGTTTTATGGCAAGCAATGAAATGAGCCATTTTTGAAAACCTATCCACAACTACAAAGATAGAGTCCTTCCCTGTTTTAGTTCTAGGCAGCCCTAAAACAAAGTCCATTGATATATCATGCCATGGATGAGATGGAATAGGTAAAGGAGAATACAAACCGTGATTTTGAACCTTAGATTTTGCTTGTTTACATGTATTGCATCTCCCACAAATTCTCTCAACATCTCTTTTCATATGCGGCCAATAGAAATGGTCTTTCATGACCTCCAACGTTTTTGCTATACCAAAGTGTCCCATTAAGCCTCCACCGTGTGCTTCCCTGGTAAACAAATCCCTCATAGAACAATTAGGTACACAAAGACGGTTCTCATAGAAGAGAAACCCATCTTGTTTAAAGAATTTACCCGAAGGAGACTTAGAGCAATCAGCAAAAATATCTGAGAAATCTTCATCTAACTTGTATAACTCTTTAAGTTGATCAAAACCGAGAAGTTTTGTTTCTAGAGTAGAGAGAAGAGTGTACCTCCTTGATAATGCATCTGCCACCACATTATCCTTACCTTGTTTATATTTGATAACGTAGGAAAATGTCTCTATAAACTCTACCCACCTCGCATGCCTCTTATTAAGCTTCTGCTGTCCTTTTAGATGTTTCAAGGACTCATGATCGGTGTGGATAACGAACTCCTTAGGCCAAAGATAATGCTGCCACGTCTGAAGAGCTCTCACTAAGTCATACAGTTCTTTATCATTGATAACTAGCTTTTTAGCAGGTTAAACAAAACCTAAAGCTTGTATATATCATTGTAATACTTCAGGTCATCAATCCAAATCAGGTTGTGAAAGGTATTAAGAATGCAAGAGCTTGAAGTAAAGCTAAGCAGATTTGAGTTAAATGGGTGAACAAATAAAAATAAACTACTTGCTGCAACTATATGAACTTGAGAAGTATTTTAAAATACCTACTGGGATGTTAACTAACTAATAGAATACTTCTAGGAATTTAAAATGCGAAGTTACTAATTTTATAAAATGCAAAACCAAAGACAGAAAACTAGGTAAATTTCTAGGTGACGAAATGGTTTTTTAAAAACTAGTTAATAAATTCTACTGACTCTTAACTAATTACCAGGGTGCAAAACAAGATACTAGGGAATTTATAAAATATCAGGACGAGCAAAAACATAACTTTATAAATTTAGAGACCTTAATGCAAAGATTAAGCTAACTAGGTGATGCTTAGGTTAAAAGATTAAAACCTTAAACTAAAGGAAAGTGATTTCGAGTTTTTGCAAATACTAAAAAGAAGATCCAAGGTTGGGAATCATTCTTAGGGAGGCTGAAGATTCGAACCAATTTAGATTTATCAATGATTTGTGGTATAAACCCTTTCTTCACCCTTTTCTCCTAACCCATGATGTGTGGTGGAAAGATAAGGTGAAGAACATTAAACTTGGATCTTAAAAACGGTTTAACTAGCTCCCTAAGCATCCATGATGTGTGGGAAAGGATGAGCTAGTCTCTTAGATTTGGTTTTAAGGGATATCCTAAGTCTTGTTAGGATAAGGAAATCCCTAGATTAAAGAGATCTCCATGGAGAATCTCTAGACCTTAAAATTTCCAAATCCAAGAAGAGAATTTAAATGGAGAACAAGATAAAAACAAAACTAAGATTTTAATCTCCAACCTCCTTAATCATCCCAACTTGCAAGTGGTATCTTTTGGTTCGGGTACATGGATTGATCGATCTGTATCGTTTGCACTACTGCACCGTTTGACTTGAAATCACCACCAAATTAAAGCTAAATCAATTTCCTAAAACTCTCATGAAGACTGTCGAGGCTAAATCGCAATGAAAACCCTTCATCCGAGCTGATCGTTCAGTTAACGAAATTGGTCGCCAAACTTCCAGACGGACATGTTGTTACTTAAATAGCCGTATCTTCTGAACCACTGACCATAATGAATTGAAATAAACTCTGTATGAAAGGTAACTCAATGTTCTATGAGTTTTATGAAGATTGTGGAGGCTGAATCGGAATGGAAAGTCTTTGTAGAGTCTGATCTTTAAGTCGCTTTAGGTGGCATGGACTTGAATCGGTTGCAACATCTCGGTACAGCAAGTCAGATGACATCAATTTTCTTCTTACTCTTCTCTACTTGTTCCTAGCTCATCATCTTATGTTTCCAGCTTCCACATTGTTGCCAAATCCATAGAATAACCTGAAATGATGCATATATACAAAAGAAAATGCAAATGCTAATGCAAATGTTCTAAATCCTATAAATGATCAAATACTATGATTATACTTAGCTATAAATGAAATCTGGATGAAAACTTATTCTAAATGCATGATAAATATACGAAATATATGAGTATATCAACTCCCCCAAACTTGCCTTTTGCTTGCCCTCAAGCAAACCAAATTCAAGCTAGGAAGAGATGATTAAAAACGGGGGCTCAAATCCAAAAGTGTTTTTCAAA
>JAHZTW010000001.1:329124937-329135799 GCA_020283515.1 Alliaria petiolata | reverse complement strand
ACAAGAATGTCATCAAAATAAACTACTACGAAGATGCCTATGTATGCTCTTAGAACATGATTCATTAAACGCATGAAGGTACTTGGGGCATTAGATAGCCCGAATGGCATAACCAGCCATTCATATAAACCATGCTTGGTTTTGAAAGCGGTTTTCCACTCATCCCCTTCTTTCATCCTAATCTGATGATAGTCACTCTTAAGATCTATCTTAGAGAAAATATTAGAACCATGTAACTCATCTAACATATCATAAAGCCTAGGAATGGGATGGCGATACTTTACTGTTATATTGTTGATTGCACGTCAGTCAACACACATCCTCCAGCTACCATCCTTCTTAGGTACCAAGAGTACTGACACAGCACAGGGACTCATGCTTTCACGTATATGGCCCTTAGCCATCAGCTCATCCACTTGCCTTTGTAGCTCTTTTTTTTCTATTGGATTGGTACGGTACGCTGGTCTGTTTGGTAGAGAAGCTCCAAGAGTGAAGTCAATCTGATGTTCTATTCCTCTAATGGGAGGCAATCCATCTGGTGTTTCTTCTGGAAAGACATCACTAAAATCCTGCAATAGAGCTTTCATTTCACTCGGATATACCGGTGTAAGATCAGTCATAGAGGTTAGTGTTTCTTTATAAACAAACATAAGCATAAGAGATTGATTATGAAAAGCTTTCTTGACTTTGATGAGAGAACTTTTTCATGGTTTTCTAATCAATTCCTAAAGTCTCTTTTGTTGTTGTAGTACTTTAGGTGTCAATCCAAATTTGGGTGGTGAAAGGTACCAAGAATGCAAGAGTTCGAGTAAAGCTAAGCAGAATTCGGGTTAATTGGTGATCAATCCAATGAAAATTACTTGCAGTGATTATACAGACACGAAAAACAATTTTAAAATCCCTACTGAAGGGTTATACAAATACTAGATAACTTTTAAACGATTAAACAACCGATCTACTAATTTTATAAAATCAAAATCTAAAACCGGATAAACTAGACAATGTTTAGGTAAATGACAAGATTTTTGAAAACTATTCTAAAAGTATAACGACAACTAACTTAATACCAGACAGTAAAATAAGACTCTAGACAATTTCTAAAATACTAAAATAGCAAAAACACAATTTTACAAATTTAGAAGACTCTATTGCATAATTAAGCTATCTAGGAGATTTTTAGGAAAAATAATTAAACTTTAAACAAGAGGAAAATGATTTTAAGTTTTCGAAAGTTTAAAACAGATTCAAGGTTGGGATTCATTCTTAGGGAGGTTGAAAACTCGAACTTGGGATTTTGAAAGCATAACTTTACGACACTTTAGTGCTATCTCTAAGCCTTAAGAAGCCATACTAGATTTACCCATGATGTGTGGTGTAAATCCTTTCTTCACCCTTTCCTCCAAACCCATGATGTTTGGTGGAAAGATAGGGTGAAGAACATTAAGCTTGGATCTTAAAAGATGGTTTAACTAGCTCCCTAAGCATCCATGGCGTTTGGGAAAGGATGAGCTAGTCTCTTGGATTTGGTTTTAAGGGATTTCCTAAGTCTTGTTAGGATAAGGAAATCCCTAAAATTAAAGAGATCTCCATTGAGAATCTCTAGACTTTAAAACCCCCAAATCCAAGAAGAGAATTAGATGAAGAACAAGAAAATACCCAAGATTCTAGTCTTCAACCCCCTTAATCATCCCAACCCCAAACCTTGGTGGTTTACTCACAAATCATGTTCTTAGCTCTCTTAAACATAAGTTTAGAGTTGTTGAACATGATCGGTTTTTACAAGAAGAAAGATTAGACTTTAGAAAAACGACAATACTTGATTCAAAACGAAAGTACAAGAGTTTTCACACAAGAAATAAACAAGAAACAAACAAGAACTAGCAAGAACAAGCAAGAACACTTAAGAACTAGCAAGAACAAGTAAGAACACTTCTGTCTTCTCTCTCTCACGCTGCTCTCCTTTTTTTCAGTGATTGTGTGATAAGATATGATAAGTGGGTGCACAAAAGTCTTCCTCCCCTAGAAGTCATAAGGAAAATAATATGAAATTGTCCACCCTTTCCCTAAAACAAGGCTTCATGTCTTGTAGGAGACTTTCATGCCAAGGTGGTCCCATCACTAGAAGACAATCACACAAGTTGGGAAGAGGTTGTACGCCTGGCTTGGAAGATCGAGTCGGATTGGTCGATCCTCGACTCGATCTGTGCTTGGTTCGGGTTCGCCACTCGATCATCTAGTCGATCTGTCATAGATCGACTCATCTTGCTCGATCTGCCGCTCGATCTTGGTTGAATCGACTTGGCTTGGTCGATTGTCTGGTCGATCTCTCCTAGATCGAGTCATTCTACTCGATCTGCTTCTCGATCTTGGCCCCTTTGCTTTTGTCCGAGTTCTCCTAAGTGCTTCCATAAATTTCCTAGCTGTCCTTTAAACCTTCTTGAGCTCCAGCCATTCTCCACAACTCCAAGTACTCTAAACAACCTGAAAATGATGCAAATATGCAAGAAACATGCAAATGCTAATGCAAAGTGTTCTAGGACTTAAAATGAGATAAATGATGCAAATTAGCCTATTATGAATGATGTAGGCATGAAAACCTATTCTAATTGCATGCTAAATATGCGAAATATATGAGTATATCAACTCCCCCAAACTTGCCTTTTGCTTGCCCACAAGCAAACAAAATTCAAGCTAGGAAGAGATGATTAAAAACGGGGGGCTCAAATCCAAAAGTGTTTTTCAAATGTATTAATTCAACGGTCCTTGTTCTCAATTCTATGATGCAGTACGCAAGCATTTACTCAAAAAGACTTAGCCATAATCATCACATATTGAATTTCAAATCATGACATGTTTATTTCAAGCAATCCAAGAATCCTAACCTTTAACATTTATTTAGAGCTCAAACCGTGAATCACACTTGTGCTTTTAAAACCGAATACATTTGGCAAGGGACAAGGTTATGAGATAAAAATGATCTCATTCAAGTGGGTACTCCAAGCATTGGTTTCTCTCAAAAAGGTTTGAACTTATGCATAATGCTAAAGGTAAAAGGCAATGTATGCATACACGATTAGACTCACATCTACCCAAATATACTAACAATGATCCTAATCCCTCTCTCATTCATTTTTTCATTTCCAAGCTCACTCACCCTCTAGAGACTACCCAAATCAACAAGGCTAGACACGCCAAGTATAAACCCACAAGAACTCCATCAATCACATTCACTTTTAGGGAAACTTCTTCAACCTTGCTTATGGCTAGCGGTATGGTCACACAAATATTAGCTCTTTTCTTTCTTTGTATAGCTCTCTTTCTCATATATTTATTTTCTTTTATGCGCTTGGCCTCTAGGGCTTTTTTTCTTTTAACTTGAGCTTTTTCACTATACAAATTAAGACCAACCACTTAGAACTATGTATCTATTTTTCATTCATTTCCTTAACACCTTCTTATTTTCAAACCCGTGAACTCACAATCCCAAATCAGGCCTAAAACTAGCTTCAATATGCAAAGCTAGCATCAATATGAGGGCCTAAACATGTCGCTCTAAACCTAACACTTTATGCCAAGTTCAAACAGAAATAAGGCCTCACAATTTGCAATCACACAAGAATTTTGGCTTGAAATAAGGCAAGGGTCAAGGTGTGGTATTCTATTTAGGCTTACAAGAGAGTGGTGAAGTGAATAAGAAAGCCTAAATATTTTTTTGTAATCCATGTATTCTTTCCCAAATGCACAAGTATGATAATTAGATGTTCATGTTAAGGTTCCGATTTATAGGTAAGGATTCAATTCATGCTTGTTTCAACTTTAAGCACCGAAAATCAAGTCAAATGATCCAAGTATGGTTAGAACTTAATTTCATAGTTTGTGCAAGCATCAAAGAACTACTAACTAGGGCCTTGAACCAATACATGAGCTTAAAACACTTTACAAGGAAATTTTTTATATCATTGTCCCCTATGCATATGAATGATGGAACCTATATGATATAAAATCTAGACTCAATCCTACAATTTTTGACAATGCAAATGCAAGCTATATGAAATTTTTTGAAATTTTTTATAAAATCTTTCTCATTTTTTATTTTATTTTTCTATGCAAATTTTTATGTATGCGTGAAGACTCAAGGATGTAAACACAAAATAAGATCCAAATAAAAATATGTCAAAGCACACACTCTCCCCCAAACTTGAATGACAACGTCTCGGTGTCAAACAAATTCAAGAGGAGACAAAAAATTCACAAAGCAAAAATTAAAAATGCATCTTATGTACAAAGGTTGGAGTTTTTGGTACCTTGGAGCTAGGGATGGCCGGAGCTTGAGGTTGCTTCGGTCCTCCTGCTCTTTTGTGAGGTATCTTGAAGTATCCCCTTCTCCTTGCTCCTGCTTGGTGCTTGATGTAGAGAGGGATGTCCAGCTTGATCACCATCTTGAGGTTCGCGTATCTCCACACCACCGGTTGAGCGTCTCCTCATGGTCTCACCCATTTGCTCAACCTCATCACTCAAAGTCATCTCTGATGAGGTCTCTTTCTGAAGGACTTTGATTTTCTTCACTAGCTTCTTGATCATCTTGCCTTGCCAGTTGTTCACCTTGCGTTGGATTTCAACAACCGAGGCAAGGAATTTCTCAGCCTTTGTCTGTGGCTCATAGTCTAGCTTGGGGAGATCAAAGCTTGATGGCATTTCAGCATCAGTGGGAAGAGATTCTGGGGATGATTGGGCAGGCTGGGGTGCTGTTGCCACGCCTCCAAGAGGTGCATAACATTCCTCATCAGTTGGCAAGAACTCAATGTTGCCGACGCTATCAACTAGAGCTTCCTCCGGGTTAGGTAGGGTGCAGGTCTTCTTCTCATGGTTCGCATTGTAGAACAAGTATGCATAGTAGCCTGGAGCTGGAGTAGGTCACAAGGAATCCGTGTTGGTCATGTAGACCTGATCCATGTATGTACGCTCCGCGCAAGGTGTAAATTCGGTAAGGGGTACTCCCGCTTGTACGAACAGTGGTGTGAGGAAGCCACCTATGAGTGCTGAAGTTGCTTTGCACTTAATAGCCCAGGCTTTGTACTTGACCAAGGATGAAGCCAGGATGCACCCATAATTCACGTCGTCTCCAACGTTCTTAACCCCTTGGAAAAGGAAGCATAGCTCGTTCTTGGTCACTGTTGCTGTCATGGATCTCCCACTGAATGTATTGGCCAGTAGCTTGAGAGTGTATCTTAGCAAAGGATTTCGCACCTTCTTGATTTTGGCGGTGTTGGACTTGTAGTCTCCATTGCTAATCAAGTCCCATAGATCGCTTGCGGATTTGAATTGTGGGAACTCCACAAGGTTGGCTGCAGCATTGAGACTGTAAGCTTGGCATAGCTCAGGGATAGAGAGGTGGTAGGCTTGCTTCCTTATCTTGAAGGTGACAAGACCCTCGGTTGGAGTTTGAATGCTCGGATCTTCATATGCGAAGTCCAAGGTGGAGAGGAAATCAAGTGTGGCTTCGGGGTATGTGGGGCAGTCCATCCGTGACAGGCATGCTAGACCCATGTCTCTGAGCAGCTCATCAAACCCCTCCAACAATCCTAGCTTTTGCAAGAACTTCCTACTTGCAAATTTTCTTGGCTCAAACCGCAACCTCTCTAGCCTCCTCTTTGTTTTCTTCTCTTCCTTGCTCCACTTAACCGTTTCTTCAACCACTTGCTGTGTCTCTTCTTGTGCAGCCATATCTCTGCTTCTCTTCCTTAGTGCCATAGCTCCTGAAATTTAAAATCTCAAAGAGAAGATGAGTATTGGTGACGGCAAAGAGAGAAATACAAGATCAAGAGATTAGAGCCTTATAAACTATTTCGCTCAAGCCCTAGATTTTTGGGGAAAGTTTTGGATTTATCAATAAATATTAGATGAAAATCTCTTGAGATAAAACTAAATCAAGAAATATCTAGATATTTCTAAAAATTAATCCTTATCCCTAGCAAATAATATTCCTTCATGCAACAACAAGGAAGTTTTCGAATAAATTCAATCATGCTTCAAAAATTCGAAATACTTTTGCAAATTTGGGCGAATAATATGCTCTTCTTCTTCTCAAACCCAGAAACTCACACTCTCTCTCTTTGTAAAGCAAAAATCGGTTTTGTATCTAAGGTATAAGAGAGTGGGTGTGGGCTTTATAAAGAAGAAATATTTTGGACAAGCATGCAAGTGGGAATTTAAAATTGTGGTCAAAGCACAGTTATCTATGGTCAAGGGAGCCTGCTTTGACCACAAATCAAAAGTGAGAGGGAAGGAGAAAGAGAAGGAAATTTGAAAACTTCCCTTGGCATGAAATCGAGTGAAACGGGTCGATCTGTCACTCGATCCCATGCCCATTTTTTTTTTGGGATCGAGTTACTTGCTCGATTGGATGGTCGATCTGATTTGAATCGAGTGTTGGATCGACTAAGGTTCTCGTTTCAGGGTTGTTCTGGTCGCGATCGAGTGAATTGATCGATCTGGCTCCACGATCGAGTGACTCCAGTCGATCTTTCAGTCGATCTTCTGCCTCTGCTTCTCCTTTCTCTGCATTGTCATTTCCACGAACATGCTCTTTGGCTCTTATTTCCTTGCACCTACACACTTAAAGTAGAAAGCATAAAATTGAAACAAAAATATGTACAATGATAGTCATGGGATTGCCTCCCAAGCGCGCTTGTTTTAAGTCTCTAAGCTTGACTTTACTTGGTTAGGCTAGTGGGGAGTCTTGAAGAGGCAACGTGGTGCTCTCCTTGCTGCAGTCACTCGCCATGTAGGGCTTGACTCTTTGCCCATTCACTGAAATTTTCTCCATTTTTCCCAACCAAAGTTATAGCTCCATATGGTAGTACTTCTCTTATCTCATACGGCCCGGACCACCTAGACTTGAGCTTCCTGGGGAACAGCCTCAATCTTGAGTTATAGAGTAGAACCATGCTTCCCTCTTTGAGCTCCTTGTGCACCAGCTTCTTGTCATGAAAGGCTTTGATCATTTCCTTCTAAATCTTGGCGCTCTCATAGGCATCCATCCTTATCTTATCTAGCACTTGAAGTTGCACTAACCTTTTCTCTTGTGCCGTCTTGGGATTGTAGTTGAGTTGCTTCACAGCCCAAAGAGCTTTGTGCTCTAATTCCACAGGAAGGTGACAAGACTTGCCATAGAGGAGGTTAAAAGGTGTGGTTCCAATGGGAGTTTTGTAGGCTGTTCTATACGCCCAAAGAGCGTCATCAAGCTTGCTAGACCAATCCTTTCTAGTGACTCCCACAGTCCTCTCTAGTATAGTCTTGATTTGTCTGTTTGAAACCTCCACTTGGCCACTTATTTGAGGGTGATAGGGCGTAGCTACCTTGTGCTTAACACCATGTTTCCTCAAGAGACTTTCAAAGATCTTGTTGATGAAGTGGCTCCCTCCATCACTAATCACCACTTTTGGAACTTCAAATCTTGGGAAAATGATTGTCTTGAAAAGTTTAACCACCACCTTTGAATCGTTTGTTGGTGAGGCTATGGCTTCCACCCACTTAGACACATAGTCTACTGCCACAAGAATGTACTTGTTGCCATATGATGATGGAAATGGGCCCATAAAATCAATTCCCCACACGTCAAAGATTTCTACTTCAAAGATTGGCACTTGTGGCATTTCGTTTCTTTTGGTGATGTTTCCGGCTCTTTGGCATGCTTCACATGACTTGATGAACTCATATGCATCTTTGAAGAGTGTATGCCACCAAAAGCCAGCTTGGAGAACCTTTGTAGCTGTTTTGAAACTCGCAAAATGACCTCCATACGTCATACCGTGGCAATGTAGAAGTATGTCTCTCGCCTCTTCTCTTGTGACACACCTTCGGTATATGCTGTCCACACACCTTCTGTATACGTAAGGGTCATCCCAAAAGTAGTGTGAGACATCCCTCATAAATTTCTTCTTGTGGCACCGGTCCAAATGAGTAGGCTCCTCTCCACAAGCTAAGAAGTTAACAATATCCGCATACCAAGGGAGATCTTCTTCCCTTAGACTCAAAACTTCTTCAAGCTTCTCTTCTAGCCTTGCAAATACCACGGTGTTAACCATCATAAGTTACTCTTCAGGAAGTGAGTCATCAAAAGATAAGAAATCAACCACCCTCATCCTAGAAAGATGATCCGCTACACCATTCTCTATGCCTTTCTTATCTTTGATCTCCATATCAAATTCTTGCAAGAGAAGGATCCATCTCAGGAGTCTCGGCTTGGTGTCCTTATTGGAGTAGATGTACCTCAGTGCTACATGATCAGTGTATACAATCACCTTAGAGCCCACCAAGTATGACCGGAACTTCTCAAACGCAAAGACAACCACTAGGAGCTCTTTCTCGGTGGTTGCATATTTTACTTGTGCATCGTCTAAGGTGTGACTTGCATAGTAGATAACATGCAACCTCTTGTCTTTCCTCTGCCCCAAGACAGCTCCTACGGCATAGTCACTAGCGTCGCACATGATCTCAAAGGAAAACTCCCAATCTGGGGCTTGGACTATTGGTGCGGTTACTAGCGCGTCTTTGATGGTTTTGAACGCTTGGTGGCATTCTTCATCAAAGTTGAACTCAGCTTCTTTGCATAGTAGCCTTGTGAGGGGACGTGCTAGCTTGGAGAAATCTTTGATAAACCTCCTGTAGAAGCCAGCATGCCCCAAGAAACTCCGTATCCCTTTCACGTTAGCCGGAGGCGCCAAAGTGATCATCACTTCCACCTTTGCTCTATCCACTTCAAAGCCCTTTCCTGAGATCTTTTGACCAAGGAAAATCCCTTCTGTGACCATGAAGTGGCATTTCTCCCAATTGAGCACGAGATTGGTCTCCTCACACCTCTTGAGCATCCTGCACAAATTAGACAAACAAACGCCAAAGGAAGAGCCATACACGGAGAAATCATCCATGAATACCTCAACCATCTCCTCAATCAAGTCAGAAAATATAGACATCATGCATCTTTGAAATGTGGTAGGAGCATTACATAAACCAAAAGGCATTCCACTATATGCATAAGTTCCATATGGACAAGTGAAGGTTGTATTTTCTTGATCATTAGGGTGGATGTGGATTTGAAAGAAGCCACTATAACCATCTAGAAAACTGTAATAGGGGTGATTGGCTAATCTTTCAAGCATTTAGTCAATGAATGGTAGTGGGAAGTGGTCTTTCCTAGTGGCCTTGTTAAGTTTTCGATAATCTATACACATCCTATGACATGTGATGATCCTAGAGGGTATTAGTTCATCATTCTCATTTTTTATAACCGTGATACCACCCTTTATAGGCACTACTGAAACAAGGGTTTTTACACTTGTTAGCAATTCCTGAATTGCTCATATCATTGCAATATTTGAGCAATTCCTGAATTGCTCATATCATTGCAATATTTGAGGTATCAATCCATCTTGGGAGATGATTCAATAAGAATGTAAAGTTTTGTTTAAGCTAAGCTAAATTGAAAGGGTTTAAGGTGATAAGCAACAATTAAAAACAAGACACAACCTAAGAGAAACACTACAAGTTCAATAATATGAAACTAAGCCTTAATTACTACTAATCAAGTACTAATGACGTAATTAACTACTAATTAAGATTATCAAATTGCTAAAAAAACGAAACCTAGGGATGGAATCATTGATTTAGGAAACCAAATGGATAATCTTGCAATCATTTAAGCAACTAATCAAGCCATCTCTATGCCTAGAACACTAATTAAAGACTAATCAATGATGTGTGACACTAATCCCTTCACTAATCACCCTAATGAACTAATGATGTTTTAGCATTAAAATGATTAGCAAGCATGAATAACAAGTCTAATAGCATGATAAACATCCTAGACAACTAATGATGTTTTAGGCTAGGTATGTAAATCTCTTAGAAAGTTGGTTCAAGCATTTCATCAAACACTTGGTGGGTGTGCTTATGATCCAAATAGCAAAAGATTAGTTATTTGGCATTAAGAACACCTTAATAAGAAGAGAGATGAAAGAATCTATCATAGATTGCAAGATTGAACCATTAAAAAATCCTAAATCTAACCCATCCCCAAGTTCCTAAAGAACTACTCACTAATCATGATTAGACCCATCAAATCAAAGGTAAATGAAAGGCTAAACATGATTAGAGAAAGATAATAAGAAATCTAAGAAAGATATCGCATTAAACTTAAAGATCCAAGCAAAATACAAGGTTTTTCCTCAAAGTGGCAAAAAGTTTAAGCTTAGAACAGAGAGAATAAAAGTTGGGATAAAAATTAGGTCTAAAGAGTATTTATAGTGAATAGTGATCGGACCGGATCAACCCGGAACAAACCGGGTATTGACCCAGTTTTTGGCTCGACTAAGTGTTCGCATCGGACTGTTGTCCGATGCACTCCTGGCCGATGCGAACAAGGAAGAAATAGGGCCGAAGCTCGAACGTGCTTGCATCGGTTTGTTGCTCGATGTCTTCTGTCTGGTGTAAACTCCAGGTTGCTCCGCATCGGGCTGTTGATCGATGCTCTCTGTCCGATGCAAGTCATGAAGTTTCCGAGTGACTGTGCATCAAACTGTTGCTCGATGCCGTCTGTCCGATGCAGCTCATGACGTGAACTCGAGGAGGCTCACATCGGTTTGTTGTCCGATGGGCTGCAAACCGATGTGATGCCAGACAATTCTTCATTCTCGTTCTCCAACTTCTCCTTGACTCCAAGCTGTCCACCAATCTCCAAATAGTCTTCCTAGCCTCCAAGATACCTAAGATAAACTCCAAATGCAACAAAATATGCAAAGACTATGCAAGGACACCTTAGAACTCTAAATGATCAAAATGCAACACAATGATGCCTAATTAGA
>JAHZTW010000001.1:329109802-329122315 GCA_020283515.1 Alliaria petiolata | reverse complement strand
TTTTCTCTAAGGCTTGTGAGGTGAATGCAAGGAAGTCGGATTGTAGCCTCCCTGAGCCTTTCCACATTGAATTTGTACCTGTAGCCATTTCCCGACTTCACCAAGAACTGACCCTTAAGGAGGTAGGAGGAGTCTATGTCAACTTCCTCAAGAATAGGAGTGATCATGCCTCCAATGGCTAGTTGATGAGAGCGATCCTTCTTGTTGGCTGTAGCTTTACCATAGTAACTCGCTGCATGAGCAACCCAAATCTGCACCATACCTTTACCCGTAGCGTCACCTCGCATCTCATAGTTATCGAGGTAACGGATGATGCCCTTGAGCCCAACATCTAGCATCTCCCACTCTTCAGCAGTTATAATCACGCTCTCCTTCTTAGCAAAGAAAGTGTGAGCTAGCACCATTTGAGCATAGCGAATCGCGGGGTGACGGATCATCTTGCTCCTACATCTCCCGGTCTTGTAACTCCCATTACCAAGCAACTGCCAAAGCTTTTCCAACTCAGTCTTTCTAACATCCAAACGCGAACCAGCACCTTCCCCCTCATCAAATCCACGTACCTCACTAAGCTTTTTGAAGCCCATCTTGTAAGACTTGTTGCAAACCCGGAATTGGATGAATCCGAAGCCATCTTATTCTGCATCAACACCCCCTGAACTCGAAGTTGTCACCTTCAAAGAGGAGAGGAATTGGCAAGTTTCCTCTTGGTAGCTCGGGTATGATTGGTTGAACCATCTCTCACACCCCAAATTCTGGAAAATTGCAGTTACATCCTCCAAGAGACCCAACTCATCAAGCAGCTCATGGTCCGGGTACTTAGTTCCCTTGAAAGGCATCTCCATAAGGGACTTGTACACTTTTGAGGGTGTTGGAGTTGAGGCCGCGGCTTTCTCGGCTCTCCTTTCCTTAGCATTCTCTCTACTAATGTCTCTCTTTTGAGACAACTTCCTTATAACCGGGGGACTCTCCTCAGGATCTTCTTCTTCCACCTCCACAGGCCTCTTGCCTTGTCTCTTACTAGTCTCACTCCTTGATCTCCCCATATCACCTATAAATTCAAAAATCTTTGAAAAGAATGAGTACATTGTGAATTAAAACTTTTGAAAGCAACAAGTATGTACTCACAAAGCTTTATGGGGGTTCCAAGAATCAAAATTACCATGACAAAGAATTGCTAGCAAGAATTAATTTCTTTTATCATCTCTTTTATCAATCAAAGAAATCAACAAGGAATTTTTCAAAATTAAGCATCCTCTAAGTGTTAACACATTAAAATTCAAGAGGATTCAAGCCTAATTACTTATGCAACATGGGAAAACAAGGTTAAAGAAACCAATTTTGAAAATTTGAACATCAATTAGGCATAAACATGAATTTTCGCAACCCTTGAAAATCCTATAGAAATTAAAAGTGTTCAAAAATCAAAATTTTCCCATGTACTTCCTTGGAAATCTTCAACAATCATCACCCATAACAATATTCAACTATACCCAACTCAATCAATCCATTCAAAGCCTACTTATCAATCCCAATCTATAATTCATTCTCAAGAAGAAGTCAAAGATTAAAAGAGAGGATGAGAAGACAAACCTTGGTTCCACACAAGTGCAAGGCCGAAATCAACTAAGGAATCAAGATTAGCACAGAATTTCGAAATTATAGCACTTGAAATCAAAGGATTTGATGAAGAATAGAGAGAGAAAAGTGAAAAACAAGTTCTTGTTCTTATGAAAGCTTAAATTTCGTGGGTGAGATAGATTTTGGGGAAGAAGAAGTCTTAAAATCCCCAAAAGTCGGTCTAATCTAAGTGAGGGAGTCAACATTAAACCGGTCAAAGGAAGGAGGAAAAGTCAAGCAAACCTGTTTTTAGGAGTGGGTCGACGTGTTCATCGATCCGGTTCGTCGATCCGAACCCCTTGAAACATGGATCGATGAAGTTCGTCGATCCGTTTCGTCGATCTCAACCCCTGGAAACTTGGATCGATGAAGTTCGTCGATCCGTTTCGTCGATCTCAACCCCTGGAAACTTGGATCGATGAAGTTCGTCGATCCGTTTCGTCGATCTCAACCCCTGGAAACTTGGATCGATGAAGTTCGTCGATCCGTTTCGTCGATCTCAACCCCTGGAAACTTGGATCGATGAAGTTCGTCGATCCGTTTCGTCGATCTCAACCCCTGGAAACTTGGATCGATGAAGTTCGTCGATCCGTTTCGTCGATCTCAACCCCTGGAAACTTGGATCGACGTGTTCATCGATCCAAGTCGTCGATCCATCCTTAAAACTTTCTTCCTCACTCTTTTCTCCAAGCCAAAGTCCTCCATACTCAACCTAAAACTTTCAAAAACTCAAAGAAACATAATCATAGTACTAAATGAAAAATATATACATGGATAACCATGGGAATGCCTCCCAAGAGCGCTTGTTTAACGTCTTTAGCTCGACTTTTCAAACCTTTTTAGGCAAGAGTGGGATCTTGAAGAAGACATGAGCTTGCCTCTTCCTTAGATTCATTCACCAAGTATGGCTTCACCCTATGGCCATTTACTGTGAAACTCTCCCCATTCTTTCCCATCAAAGTGATAGCTCCATAAGGCAAGACTTCTTGAATCTCAAAAGGGCCTCCCCACCTTGACTTGAGCTTACCCGGGAATAGCTTCAATCTTGAATTGTAGAGAAGGACTTTGTCACCAACACTCAGCTCTTTCTTCACAATCCTCTTGTCATGGAAAGCCTTGGTTCTCTCCTTGTAGATCCTTGAGCTTTCATAAGACTCAAGCCTAATCTCCTCAAGCTCTTGGAGTTGAATCAATCTCTTCTCTTGGGCTGTCTTTATGTTGTAGTTGAGAAGCTTCACAGCCCACAAAGCCTTGTGTTCAATCTCCACTGGTAAATGGCAAGCTTTCCCATACACAAGGTTGAAAGGAGACCTTCCTATTGGTGTCTTGAAAGCTGTTCTATAGGCCCACAAAGCATCATCAAGCTTGATTGCCCAATCTTTCCTTGTTATACCCACGGTTTTCTCTAGGATAGCCTTGATCTCACGGTTTGAAACTTCCACTTGACCACTAGTTTGAGGGTGGTAAGGAGTGGCTACCTTATGCTTGACACCATGTTTGCTCAATAACCCTTCAAAGACCTTGTTGATGAAATGGCTTCCCCCATCACTAATCACAACTCTTGGAACACCAAACCTTGGGAAGATTATACTCTTGAACATCTTCACCACAACCTTGGAGTCATTGGTAGGACTTGCAATGGCTTCTACCCACTTGGAGACATAATCAACTGCTACCAAGATATACTTGTTTCCATAAGAAGATGGGAAAGGTCCCATGAAGTCTATGCCCCATACATCAAACAACTCCACTTCTAAGATAGGGTTTTGGGGCATCTCATCCCTCTTGCTTATGTTTCCCTTCTTTTGGCAAGGTTCACATGTCTTGATGAACTCATGAGTGTCCTTGAACAATGTAGGCCACCAAAATCCGCTTTGAAGAACCTTTGTAGCTGTCTTGAAAGTGGCAAAATGACCCCCATACTTGGACCCATGGCAATGAAAAATCACACTCTCAACCTCTTCTTGTGCCACACATCTTCTATAGATCCCATCAGCACACCTTTTGTAGAGATAAGGCTCATCCCAATAGAAGTGTGATACATCCCTCATAAATGTTTTCTTATGATAGGTGTTGAGATGTGTTGGTTCCTCATTGCACACCAAGTAGTTAACAAAATCAGCATACCAAGGCTCACCCTTGACCTCTATACCTTGAATCTCTTCAAGCTTCCTTCCAACTCCATGTGCACTAGCAATGCTCTTGATCATCATAATTTGCTCCTCCGGTAGGGAATCATTGATTGGCAAGGCATCCTCAATCCTCATTCTTGACAAATTATCAGCTACACCATTTTCCACACCCTTCTTGTCAACTATCTCCATGTCAAACTCTTGAAGAAGCAAGATCCATCTAAGGAGCCTTGGCTTAGTCTCCTTTTTAGCATAGATGTGGCGCAATGCAGCATGATCGGTGTAGACTATCACCTTTGAACCCACCAAATAGGATCTGAATTTCTCAAAAGCAAACACCACAGCCAAGAGTTCCTTTTCCGTTGTTGCATACTTGGTTTGAGCATCATCAAGTGTCCTACTAGCATAGTAGATCACATGTAGCTTCTTTTCTTTCCTTTGCCCAAGCACAGCCCCAACTGCATAATCACTAGCATCTGCCATGATCTCAAATGGTAGACTCCAATCCGGTGCTTGCACAATAGGAGCACTCACAAGGGCTTTCTTGATTGTCTCAAAGGCTTGCAAGCATTCCTTATCAAACTGAAATTCCACCTCCTTACAAAGAAGCCTTGTCATAGGCCTAGCAATCTTGGAGAAATCCTTGATGAATCTCCTATAGAACCCCGCATGCCCAAGGAAACTCCTTATGCTTTTCACATTGGTTGGTGGCGCCATCTTGACCATAACATCTATCTTGGCCTTGTCCACTTCTATACCATCTTCCGAAATCTTATGACCCAACACAATCCCTTGGTTGACCATGAAGTGGCACTTCTCCCAATTAAGAACCAAGTGAGACTCTTCACATCTTTGTAGAACCCTGCAAAGATTAGCAAGACATGCAGAAAAAGAGGCACCATACACAGAAAAGTCATCCATAAAAACTTCTACCATTTCCTCAATAAGATCGGAGAAGATACTCATCATGCACCTTTGAAAGGTAGCTGGAGCATTACATAACCCAAATGGCATCCTTCGATATGCAAAGGTACCATAAGGGCATGTGAAAGTGGTCTTCTCTTGATCATTAGGATGAATGGGTATTTGAAAGAACCCACTATATCCATCAAGGAAACAATAGAAAGGATGGTTAGCCAATCTCTCAAGCATTTGGTCAATAAAAGGAAGGGGAAAATGATCTTTTCTAGTAGAAGCATTAAGTTTTCGGTAATCAATGCACATTCTATGGCCGGTGATAGTTCTAGTTGGTATCAATTCATCCTTTTCATTCTTAATCACAGTGATTCCACCCTTCTTAGGGACAACATGCACCGGGGAAACCCAAGTGCTGTCACTAATAGGATAGATCACATTAGCTTCTAAAAGTTTCAAGATTTCCTTTTTCACTACTTCCTTAAGGTTTGGGTTTAATCTCCTTTGGTGTTCAATTGAGGAAGCATTTTCATTCTCAAGGTGAATCCTATGAGTACAAAGTATAGGAGATATGCCATTGATATCACTCAAAGAGTAACCAATAGCTCTCCTATACTTTCTCAACTCATTAAGGAGAGAGTTGAGCTCATCATCACTCAAGTTTTCATTTACAATGATGGGATAAGAAGAGTTAGGGCCTAAGAAAGCATACCTTAATCCAATGGGAAGTGGTTTGAGCTCCACTTTTGGAGCTTTGAGTTCACTCCAATCCTCATCAAGGTCTTTAGTCAATTCGCCATCCTCAAGCGCCTCTAGCCTTTCCTCTTGTCCTTGACTTGAAGCCTCAACCCTCATGGATCCCTTGTCTTGGTTACCTTCTTCTTTACCCTCACATGAAGCTACCAATCTTTTATAGCTTTCCTCCCCATCTAGTGTCTTGCGTGCATCAAGCATTTGCATGTATGCTAGTGTTTCCTCATGCAAATCTCCATCCTCTCCATGTGGTTTGGTGAGGGCTACACTAAGATTGTCTTCTTGAGTTATTTCCTCTAGTAACTCATCGGCCAACTCATCCATGGTCTCAATGTAGAATGCTTGACCATCAATGGTTGGCTTCCTCAAGGTCTCCTTTATGTCAAACTTCAACTCAACCCCTTTTCCAAGATGCAAACTAATCTTCCCATGCTTCACATCAATGATAGCACCAGTTGTAGCTAGGAAAGGTCTTCCCAAAATCAAAGGATCCTTTGCTTTCTCATCCATCTTAAGCATCATGAAATCCGTGGGAATGATGAAGTTGCTAACCTTGAGAGGCAAATCCTCAAGAA
This sequence comes from Alliaria petiolata, assembly GCA_020283515.1. Classification (NCBI taxonomy): domain Eukaryota; kingdom Viridiplantae; phylum Streptophyta; class Magnoliopsida; order Brassicales; family Brassicaceae; genus Alliaria; species Alliaria petiolata. The sequence goes on along the minus strand of JAHZTW010000001.1, from coordinate 329,116,323 downwards.
CTCCAATAGGCATCCTCACACTCCTATCCGCAAGTATTAGAGAGATTCCACACTCCTTGTACTTGGTGAAACCAAGCTTCTTAGCTATTGAATAGGGCATGAGGTTTATGCTAGCTCCAAGATCACACAAGCAATTTTCAAACCCAAGAGGACCTAGGGCGCATGGTATAGTGAAAGAACCGGGGTCTCCAAGCTTCTTTGGTATCACATTGCTTTGAATAATTGCACTACACTCTTGAGTAAACAACATAACTCCTTGGATGTCCCTTGCTCTTTGTGCCACGGTATCCTTCAAGAACTTAGCATATTGTGGAATCATCATAAAAGCATCCACCAAAGGCATCTTGAGCTCAATGTCTTTGATTTGCTTGTCAAACATAGTCTTGTATTTCTCCACCAATTGTTTCTTAAACCTCCCGGGGCAAGGAAGCTTAGGCTTGTAAGGTGGAGGAACAAAGGTGGACTCCTTTTGTTGCACATCTTCTTTTGGCTTCTCCTTTACCACTTCCTTGCTTCTCTTTAAAATATACACATCATCAAATGTTATAGCATCTTGAGCTTTTTCAAAGCTATCCTCCCCATCTTGGATTTCAATGTCCTCGTTGATCAAAGGACTTGTCCATGGAGGCAACTCCTTTCCACTTCTCAAAGTAATAACATTGATGTATTCCTTGGGGTTTGCCTCACACTTTCCCGGTAGAGTGCCTTGAGAGTTTGAGCTAGAAGCCTTGCCTTTCTCAAGTTGCATGAACTTTTGTTGAAAACCCCCAATTTGAGTAGCAAGTTCATTAAGTGAAGAATCCATCCTTGTGTTAATTTCAGCAATCTTCTTTCCCATGTTAGCATCACTATTGGCTTGACCTTGAAGTATTTGTTGAAGCATAAGCTGAACATTGTCTTGTGGAGGACCTTGTGAAGTTTGATTAAAACCCGGTGGAGCATTGCCTAAGTTAAACTTTTGCCCACCAAAGTTGCCTTGGTTTCCTCCTTGGTAGTTAGGCCTTGGTGCATAACCCTTTTGTTGATTGTTGTAAGGCACAAAAGGTTTGTTTTGAGTAGCTTGTGGAGGATAGACTTGATCTCCGGGGTTGGCTACATTAGTACTTCTATAAGAGAGGTTGTTATACCCCTTATAGTTGTTGTTTGAGTAGTTGTTGTAGCCCCCTTGGCCACCCACGAAATTTACCACCTCTTGACCCTCTTGATACTCAACTTGATCCTCACAATCCTCTTGGTTCTCTTCAACAAAATGTACATGCCTTTGATTTGAAGACATAAGCTTGTCCATCTTGTCATGTAGAGATTTCATCTCTTTCTTTGTAGACTCATACTCACTTCCCCTTGGAGCTCTATCATAGTCTTCATTGTAATTACCATCACTCAAGGCAAGATTCTCAACAAGCTCCAAACCATCTTCTACTTCTTTGCCTAAGAAGTTCCCATTACTTGCGGTATCAAGAAGCATTCTAATCTTTGGAAGGACACCTCTATAGATGGTGCTTAGGAGAGACTCTTGTGTGAAGCCATGATGAGGGCATTGCATAGTGTAGCCCTTGAATCTTTCCCATGCTTCATTGAAAGACTCATTGTTCTTTTGAGTGAAGCTAGAGATCTCATTCCTCAACTTGGCTGTCCTTGAGTTGGAGAAGAACTTAGATAGGAAAGCTTTCTTGCATTCATCCCAAGAGGTGATGGTACCTTGAGGCAAGTTTTTCTCCCATTGCCTTGCTCTATCCCCAAGAGAGAAGGGAAAGAGTCTTAGCTTGAAAGCATCCTCACTCACACCATTCATCTTGAACAACCCACAAACTCTATCAAAGTTATCCAAGTGATCAAGGGGATCTTCCATAGGCAAACCATGGAATTTGTCTTGTTGAACCATGGAGATGAAAGCTGGCTTCACTTCAAAGGTGTTGTTGTGAACCGGTGGAGGTTGAATACCATATCTATTTTGGTGAATATTTGGAGCATCACCAGCCCCTATGGTTCTCCCTTGTCTAGGCGCATGCAAGTTGTTTCCATTGCCCCTTGGAGCTTGCTCATTTCCATTATGAGCTTGGTTGGCATGCGCCACTGGTGGAGGGTGTTGAACTCTTTGTTGTTCTTCCATTCTCAACCTTTCTAACCTTGCAGCTTCCCTTCTTGCAATCTTAGCAACCCTTACCAACTGATCAATCTCTTGAAAGCCTTGGAAGTTGTTGTCTCCTTGTGATCTTAGGTGCATCCAAGGGAAACTGAAATCTAGAAAATGAAATGGTCAATAAACACAAAAGTATTACTTAGTCTCAAACTAAACTCAAATCTTAATGATCAAAGAATCCCAATATGGCAACGGCGCCAAATTGAAACAAGATTTTTTATGTCTTGTTAGCAATTCCTCAATTGCTCATATCATTGCAATATTTGAGGTATCAATCCATCTTGGGAGATGATTCAATAAGAATACAAAGTTCAGTTTAATCTAAGCTAAATTAAAAGGTTTAAGGTGACAAGCAACAATTAAAAAGCAACCACAACCTAAGAGAGACACTACAAGTTCAATAATATGAAACTAAGCCTTAATTACTACTAATCAAGTACTAATGACGCAATTAACTACTAATCAAGATTGACAAAATACTAAAAACGAAACTTAGGGATGGAATCATTGATTTGGGAAACTAAATGGACAACCTTGCAATCATTTAAGCAACTAATCAAGCTATCTCTATGCCTAGAACACTAATTAAAGACTAATCCATGATGTGTGGCAATAATCCCTTCACTAATCACCCTAATGAACTAATGATGTTTTAGCATTAAAATGATTAGCAAGCATGAATAACAAGTCTAATAGCATGATAAACACCCTAGACAACTAATGATGTTTTAGGCTAGGTATGTAAATCTCTTATTAAGTTGGTTCAAGCATTTCATCAAACACTTGGTGGGTGTATGAAATGCTTATGATCCAAATAGCAAAAGATTAGCTATTTGGCATTAAGAACACCTTAATAAGAAGAGAGATGAAAGAATCTATCCTAGATTGCAAGATTGAACCATTAGAAAACCCTAAATCTAACCCATCCCCAAGTTTCTAATGAACTACTCACTAATCATATTTAAACCCATCAAATCAAAGATAAGAGAAAGGTTAAGCATGATTAGAGAAAAGATTAATGGAAGTTCAAGATAGATATTGCATAAAACTTAAAAGATTCAAAGCAAAATACAAGACTTTTCTCAAAGTGGCTAAAAGGTTCTTGACAAGACTAGAGAGAATAAAACTTAACATAAAAATTAGGTCTAAAGAGTATTTATAGGAGGGACCCATGAGGATGACAAAAAGAAAAAGTTTGGGTTCGGATCGACGTGTTCATCGATCCAGTTCGTCGATCTGAACCCCTGCTGAATTGGTTCGATGTCCTTCGTCGATCCAAGTCATCGATCCGTATCCTTGTCTCTCGGCTTCTTCTTGTTGGCGTTTGGGTTTGGTTCGACGACTTCGTCGATCCATGTCGTCGAACCGAACCCCTGGAAAACTGGTCCGACGTACTTCGTCGATCTGTTTCATCGATCCGAACCCCTGGAAGTTTGGATCGACGAGCTACGTCGATCCGTTTCATCGAACCGAACTCCTGGAAGTTTGGATCGACGTACTCGTCGATCCATCTCGTCGATCCAGCGCGAGAAATCTTCTCCTTCATCTTCTTGGTGACTCCTTTCTCCTCCAAGTGCTATGCAATCCTTCTCCAGCTCCATCCACGCCTCCATAATGTCCTTTTCACCTGATCAAGACTCCAAATGCACCAAAACATGCAAAAGAACATGCAAAGAGATCCTAGACTCTAAATGATCGAAATGCAATACAATGATGCTAAATAAGGATCCTAAATGATGACAAACTTACATTAAAATGGAGAGAAATATGATGCAAAATATAGACATATCAACTACATGAACCGGTGGGATCCACGTGCTGTCACTTATGGGGTATATCACGTTGGCCTCTAAAAGTTTCATAATTTCTTTCTTAACCACTTCTTTCAAGTTCGGGTTCAAGCGTCTTTGGTGTTCAATTGAGGATGTGTTCTCATCATCTAAATGAATCCTATGAGTACAATGTAATGGTGAAAGGCCCTTGATGTCACTGAGAGAATACCCAATGGCCTTCCTATACTTTCTCAACTCCTTGAGGAGTGAGTCTAACTCATCATCATTCAGATTTTCATTGACAATGACCGGGTAAGTCTCATTCGGTACTAAGAAAGCGTACCTTAGCCCAATTGGTAGCTGCTTGAGGTCCACCTTTGGGGCCAGTAGCTCACTCCAGTCTTCCTCTTGGCTTGTGTTGAGGTTGCTGTCCTCATTTGTTTCCTTAGACCCCGAGTCATGAGCTTTCAAGCTAGCTTCTTCAAACGTCTGTCCTGCAGAGATCGAGTGAATTGGTCGATCTACCACTCGATCTGGGCTGGATTGAGTAGATTCCCTCGATTCACTTAATTGTTCTTCATTAGATCGGGCATGAGATCGAGTTAGGCGGTCGATCTCTTCCTTGAATCGAGCAGATGGGTCGATCTGGCTGTCAATCTGTTCTTCAAATCGAGTTAGCGGCTCGATCTCACAGTCGATATCTTTGACAATCTTGCGAGAATCAAGGATGCGAACATACTCTTGGGTCTGATCATTGAGGTAGCCATATTCTCCACACTCCTTTGTTAATACCAGCAGTAGATGATCCTCTTGACCCAAGTCCTCTAGCAATTCATCAGCCAAAAGATCCATAGCCTCTATGTAGAAAACTTGTCCATCGATTGTCGGTTTCTTCAAAACCTCATTGATATCAAAGTTAAGCTTGATGTCTTTGCCCAAGTGCAGAGAAATCTTGCCATTGTTGACGTCTATTTTGGCTCCAGCAGTTGCCAAAAACGGTCTTTGCAAGGACTAGGGGATCCTTGGGTTCTTCATCAATTTCAAGAACAACAAAGTCTGTGGGAGTCTTACACTTCGGTCAGTCAAGATCAATGAGATCATGCATTCCTTAAATTTGGTGCAGCCTAGATTCTTTGCTATGGAGTAGGGCATTAGGTTAATGCTTGCCCCTAAGTCGCACAAACAATTGCCAAACCTCAATGACCCTAGCGCACAAGGTATGGTAAATGAGCCTGGATCTCCTAGCTTCTTTGGTGCTATCTCTTTGTGGATGATTGCACTGCACTCTTGACTTAATACCATGACCTCTTGACAATCTTTAGCTGTCTTGGCGAGTGTATTGATATCTCTGTAAATTGCATGTTTTTAGTACATGTTTCATGATAGTTAGGACTTCATTCTTGCACTTTAGTCTTAGTTTTCATCACGTTTTCACTCATGTTAGGATAGATGCATTAGGTTAGGTTTTTGCATAGTCTTGCATGTTTGGAGTGTTTTCTCAGGTGTTTAGGATGGTCCGAAGAAGAAACCAAGGAAGGAGATCTCGAATGGAGGACAAGTGGGCAATATCGAGCATGGATCACGACCTCGTAGCCGATTTGGACAAGCGCAAGATGAACCTCGACGAGTAGCAGCGACTTAGTCCCGAAAGAAGCACCCCGGAAGGAAGATCCAGCAAAAGGGTTCAATGAAGACGGATATCGGAGCAAGGCAACGGAGAGTACCTGATTCAAGTACCAAGGAAGGCAAGCCTTCACGACATGATCCCGAAACACTTGCCCGATATGGAGCCTGCCCGAAGAATCAAAAGAGTTAGCGTTTCGGCTTGTTCATCACGACGTAAGCCCGAAACGCTAAAAGCCAAAATAGTAACATTTTGCGAAAGTGGTCTCAAAGTTTTAAGTTTTTCCTCTTTTATGTATAAATACTCTCTCCTCCACTCTTATCCTTATCATCACGCTTTCTAGTTTTGCTTTTCTGTCTTCTCGTTCAAACCGAGAGCTATTTTGTGTTTTCACCATTGAAGCTTGTTTGATTTTTATGCAATCTTGAAGTTTTAAGTATTATTGCTTAGTGTATTTCAAGAAAGCTTCTTTCTTTTCTTCTTTTCGACTATCTTGCAAGCCATGAGTCACCTTCTTATCCTTATGGATCTTGAGGTTTCTCAAATGGCGAGCGAGTAGTCTTTTTTAGGATTTTGATGGGTTGAAAGGACCAAGGAACTCTCGGGTTTACATTTCTTGCTTAGATAAAACATAAAGTTAGATTCTTTCTTGTTTATCATTCCCAAAGCTTAGTCTAGTTTGGCCATCTAGCCTAAAGTCCAGAGGCGGCTTGACACGAACGCCACGTGCTTGCTTAGCCGGATCTATAAACAAGAGTTTGATTCCTTAGGCTAAGACTAACCATCTGTCTAAGGGTCTTACGGTTCAATAGGGACGTTGTAGATGCTTGTTTTTTCTATTGTACCGCTATGCGCGAAGCTAGTCCATGGTGATAGAGATTCAAAGAGTTTAGACCCAAACACCATGGGCTAAACGATTTGAGGATCCCTTTACCTAAGAATCACCATCAAAAGACCAAGTCTTGATGTGATCCAAAAGCTTTAG
>JAHZTW010000001.1:329089499-329099521 GCA_020283515.1 Alliaria petiolata | reverse complement strand
TCGACCAACTCGTCGAACATCTTGGTCGAACATTGCTCCTGGAAATGTTGTTCGACCAGCTGGTCGAACATCTTCGTCGAACATGACCCCTGCTCGCTTGGCTTCTTCTCCTTGGCGTCTGTCTTCAGTTCGACCAACTCGTCGAACATCTTGGTCGAACCTGACCCCTGGAAGACATGTTCGACGTGCTCGTCGAACATCTTCGTCGAACTTGCTCCCTGAAAAACATATTCGACCAGCTGGTCGAACAAACTGGTCGAACTTTTGCGAGAAAACTTCTGCTTCATCTTCTAAGTGACTCCTTGCCCCTCCAAGTGCCATGCTATCTTTCTCCAACTCCATTCATGCCTCCATAGCATCCTTATCACCTGATCAAGACTCCAAATGCACCAAAACATGCAAAAGAACATGCAAAGACATCCTAGACTCTAAATGATCGAAATGCAATACAATGATGCTAAATAAGGATCCTAAATGATGACAAACTTACACTAAATGGAAAGAAATATGATGCAAAATATAGACATATCAACTCCCCCAAACTTTCCTTTTGCTTGTCCACAAGCAAATGAATCACAAGCTAAGGAGAGAGGTTTGAAAGTGGGAGCTCAATATCCAAGATAGTTAACAATAATAATCATATTGGTAAGTATGCATGTGAATACTTTCTACTCCAAAAGAGTTAGCCATGCCCATCTCAACATTCAAGTGTACTAAGAATTTAATCAAAACAAGTCTCCCTATCAAACTAACTCTTTAACATTCATTAAGATCAAAATCGTGAATCATGACATTGCAAGGCTAGTGAATTCATTTGGTTTAAGGACTGGGTTTTGAGATAAAAATGATCCCAATTCATCCGGTTTTTCGTTTAAGTAAGGGTAACACTCAAAAGGATTGAACCACATGCATAATGCTAAAGGTAAGAAACAAGTGACGCATACAAGGATAGACTATCATCTACCCGAAATACTATCAATGATCCTACACCCCTCTCATTCATTTTTAGCTCACTCAACCCTCTAGAATCTACCCTTTCATCAAGACTTTTGTGCCTTGCTAAACCCTTTTGAATTTCGAACATTTTTCTCTTTTTAAAGCCTTAAGGGGGAACTTCTTGAACTTAGCAATTTTGGTGAATGGAGTAGTCTACACTTATTAACTTAGCTCTTCTCTTGATTTCTAGGTGGCTTTGCATATATAATTTTTTTTTTTACCTGGCCTTTTGGCTCTTTTGATTTGTTAAGAACACCTAGCACTTTTTATTTACTTAGAGCTATTCCTTTTTAAAACCCAAGACTCTCCATTTCAAACCATTCTTCCACTTATTTTCCACCAACCCTTTTATCCATCATCTCTTTCTTCCCAACTTTTCCACAACTCATCAAGTATTATCACAACCAAGTAAACCCCCAAATCCTAACCCTAAAGCTAACCTCAAAATGCAAGGTTAGAATCTACATGAAAGTCTATACTTGTCGTTTCAAACCTAACACTTTATGCCAAGTTCAATCGAAATAAAGACCTCACAAGTAGTCACACAAAAACAATTGGCTTCAAAGGAGGTAAGGTTTGGTAGGAGTTCTACTTGAGCTAGCAAGAGGGTGGCAAAGTGAGTAAGAAAGCTCAAGTATTTTCAATCCATGAATTCACTTTCAATGCAAGCATGATAATTAAATGTCCAAATTCGGTTTAAGTGAGTAGAGTTGGCTATCAAATTCAAGACCATATTTCAACCAAAAACTAGTGACAAATGAGGTGGTCCAAGCATGGTTCTTCCTTACTTTCAAATTCATTCACAACATTAAAGAACTACTAACTAGGGTATTGAATTGATTACAAGAGTTAAAAATCTACAAGGATAGGCTCATCATTGCTCCCAATGCATATGCAAACAACCTAAATGAGAAAAATTCTAGACTCAATCCTAAAATGTTAACAAGTGCAAATGCAAACTAAATGATATTTTTTTTTTAAAATTTTCGAAATTTTTTCATTTTTTTGGTTTTTCTATGCCTTAGATGAGACTCAAATATGCATGCTAAAGAAAAATAAGATCACAAAAGACAAAGTCAAATACCATACTCCCCCAAACTTAAATTACACAGTCTCTTGTGTAATCCAAGCTTGGAGAAGATTTCAAAATGCAAAAATAAAAACTAAATGGTATTTACAATGATTTGGAGTGGTACCTTGATCAAAAACGCATGGAGGAGGAGGAGTAGGATGGGTTGCTTGATTGAGGGGTGGGAAATCTCATAGCCCTCCATACTCAACCTAAGACTTTTCAAAACTCAAAGAAACATGATTATAGAATAAAAACAAGAATATATACAAGGATAACATGGGAATGCCTCCCAAGAGCGCTTGTTTAAAGTCACTAAGCTTGACTTTTCAAACCTTTTACACATTGGGAGGGTCATGGAGTGGATGTGAAGTTCCTCCTCCCTTCTCGATGAACATGGTGTTTGCTCCAATGTCTAACACCTTCTTCTTCTTCTTAGACCTCCTTCTTGCCCTCCTTGGTGGCTCAGCTATATGTTCCACCACATTGATTCCATCAAACATAGCAAGAAGACTCACACCATCAAAGCTTGACCCATCATACTCATTGTGGTCCGAGGTATCATTATCCTTTAGCATCACACAAGTGAATCCCATCAGCTGCTCCTTTTTATATGGTGGTGTTTCATCAATTTCAATAGTAGCACATGTGATTGTGCCACAAAAACCCAAGGTATAAGGCTTCATAGGATAGACGACCTTATCATTCACACTCTTGAGAATCACCCTCTTCTTTGTGAAATCAATGCTTGCACCAGCTGTATTGAGGAAGGGAGTACCTAGGAGGAGAGGTAGCCTTGTTGCTTGAACCATGTCCATGACTATGAAGTCAGTTGGGACTAGACACTCACCAATCTTCAATGGATAATCTTCAACAAGGCCTATAGGTTGTCTTGAGGAAGCATCAACAAAGGTAATAGGTGAGGGATACTTCTTTAGGTTTGTAATCCCAAGGCTCTTAGACATTTCAAGGGACATCACATTGACACTTGATCCAGAATCACACAAAGCTTCATCAATCATTAAATTCTCAAGAGAGCAAGAAATCAAAAATTTTCCGGGATTACCAAGCTTTGGAATAGTCTTAGGCTCATCCCTTGTTGTGCTTGGTTGATCAAGACTTTCCATTAGCTCTTCTACCTTCTCCCTATTAGCTAGCAAGTCTTTGATGAACGTCCTTATTTGACCCTTGACTTGAGACAAACTCTCCCCCTTTGGCAAGGGTGCTCCAACTTTCTCCATACTTCCTCTAAAGCTTGAGAGCACTTTCTTTTGTGCCTTAGTCAAAATCCGCTCAGGATATGGGAGTGGTGGCTTATAGATAAGGAGATCACAAGCCCCTTCTTCACTCTTCCTAGCCACTTCTCTTACATCCTCCTCAACTCTTGCCTTTGTAGAAGTCTTGGGTTCATCAAACACTTCTTTACCCATTTCTGTAGCAACAACCATGGAGTCATTTTCAATAACCACCTCCCCATCTTAAACTTCAATGTACTCATTGAATGTAGATATATCATAAGGAGCTTCGAAAAGTTACTCAAACTCTAGCACAACTAACTCATACTCATCTTCATCAATAGTGGAGATAGCATTGCAATAATCTTAAGGGTTAGCTTCGGGCTTACCGGGAAAAGTGCCTTGAGAATTAGAGCTAGAAGCCTTGCCCTTGTTATCAAGTTGCTTGAAATTTTGTTGAAGACCTCCTATTTGAGTTGTAAGCTCATTGAGTGAAGAATCCATCCTTGTGTTGATCTCGGCAATCTTCTTTCCCACATTAGCATCACTATTGGCTTGACCTTGAAGTATTTGTTGAAGCATTAGCTGAACATTGTCTTGTGGAGGACCTTGTGAAGGTTGAGGAAAACCAGGTGGAGCATTGTAATTTTGACCACCATAGTTGCCTTGGTTTCCTCCTTGGTAGTTAGACCTTGGTGCATAACCCGTTTGTTGATTGTTGTAAGGCACAAAAGGTTTGTTTTGAGTAGCTTGTGGAGGGTAGACTTGGTCTCCGGGGTTGGCTACATTAGTACTTCTATAAGAGAGGTTGTTATTCTCCTTATAGTTGTTGTTGGAGTAGTTGTTGTAGCCTCCTTGGCCACCCACGAAATTGACCAATTCTTCACACTCTTGAACCTTAACTTGATCATCAAAATCTTCTTGGTACTCACTAACAAAATGTACATGCCTTTGATTGGAAGATATGAGCATGTCCATCTTGTCATGTAGAGACCATTTCTTTCTTGTGAGATTCATATTCACCTCCCTGTGGAGCTCTATCATAGTATTCATTGTAATTACCATCACTCAATGCAAGATTCTCTAAAAGCTCCAAACCATCTTCTACTTCTTTGCCTAAGAAGTTCCCATTACTTGCGGTATCAAGAAGCATTCGAATCTTTGGGAGAACTCCTCTATAGAGAGTGCTTAGTAGAGACTCTCGTGTGAAGCCATGATGAGGGCATTGCATTGTGTAGCCCTTGAACCTATCACATACTTCATTAAAAGACTCATTGTTCTTTTGAGTGAAGCTAGAAATCTCATTCCTAAACTTGGCAGTCCTTGAGTTAGAGAAGAACTTAGATAAGAAAGCCATCTTGCATTCATCCCAAGATGTGATTGTTCCTTGGGGCAAGTTTTTCTCCCATTGCCTTGCTCTATCCCCAAGAGAGAAGGGAAAGAGTCTTAGCTTGAAAGCATCCTCACTCACACCATTCATCTTGAACAACCCACAAACTCTATCAAAGTTATCCAAGTGATCAAGGGGATCCTCCATAGGCAAACCATGGAACTTGTCTTGTTGAACCATGGAGATGAAAGCTGGCTTCACTTCAAAGGTGTTGTTGTGAACCGGTGGAGGTTGAATACCATATCTATTTTGGTGAATATTTGGAGCATCACCAGCCCCAATGGTTCTCCCTTGTCTAGGCGCATGCAAGGGGTTTCCATTGCCCCTTGGAGCTTGCTCATTTCCATTATGAGCTTGGTTGGCATGCGCCATTGGTGGAGGGTGTTGAACTCTTTGTTGTTCTTCCATTCTCAACCTTTCTAACCTTGCAGCCTCCCTTCTTGCAATCCTAGCAACCCTTTCCAACTGATCAATCTCTTGAAAGCCTTGGAAGTTGTTGTCTCCTTGTGATCTTAGGTGCATCCAAGGGAAACTGAAATCTAGAAAATGAAATGGTCAATAAACACAAAAGTATTACTTAGTCTCAAACTAAACTCAAATCTTAATGATCAAAGAATCCCAATATGGCAACGGCGCCAAATTGAAACAAGACTTTTTAGTCTTGCTAGCAATTCCTCAATTGCTCATATCATTGCAATATTTGAGGTATCAATCCATCTTGGGAGATGATTCAATAAGAATGCAAAGTTTTGTTTAAGCTAAGCTAAATTAAAAGGTTTAAGGTGATAAGCAACAATTAAAATAAGAAACACAACCTAAGAGAGAGACTACAAGTTCAATAATATGAAACTAAGCCTTAATTACTACTAATCAAGTACTAATGACGCAATTAACTACTAATTAGGATTATCAAATTACTAAAAACGAAACCTAGGGATGGAATCATTGATTTGGGAAACCAAATGGACAATCTTGCAATCATTTAAGCAACTAATCAAGCCATCTCTATGCCTAGAACACTAATTAAAGACTAATCCATGATGTGTGGCACTAATCCCTTCACTAATCACCCTAATGAACTAATGATGTTTTAGCATTAAAATGATTAGCAAGCATGAATAACAAGTCTAATAGCATGATAAACACCCTAGACAACTAATGATGTTTTAGGCTAGGTATGTAAATCTCTTATTAAGTTGGTTCAAGCATTTCATCAAACACTTGGTGGGTGTATGAAATGCTTATGATCCAAATAGCAAAAGATTAGCTATTTGGCATTAAGAACACCTTAATAAGAAGAGAGATGAAAGAATCTATCCTAGATTGCAAGATTGAACCATTAGAAAACCCTAAATCTAACCCATCCCCAAGTTCCTAAAGAACTACTCACTAATCATAGTTAAACCCATCAAATCAAAGATAAGAGAAAGGTTAAACATGATTAGAGAAAAGATTAATAGAAGTTCAAGATAGATATTGCATAAAACTTAAAGATTCAAAGCAAATACAAGGTTTTCTCTCAAAGAGGCTAAAAGTTTATGACAAGACAAGAGAGAATAAAAGTTATCATAAAAATTAGGTCTAAAGAGTATTTATAGGAGGGACCCATAAAAGTGACAAGGAGGATTCGTCTGTGTTCGGATCGACCAGGTTCGTCGATCCAACTCATCGATCCGAACATCTGGAAATTTGGATCGACGACTTACGTCGATCCGTGTCGTCGATCCGAGCTCTGGTCGTCCGGCTTCTTCTTGACGTCTTGGTTCGGTTCGACGAGCTACGTCGATCGGTGTCATCGATCCGAACCCCTGGACTTGTGGTTCGACGAGCTACGTCGATCCGTTTCATCGATCCGAACCCCTGGACTTGCGGTTCAACGAGCTACGTCGATCCGTTTCATCGATCCAAACCCCTGGAAGTTTGGATCGGCGTACTCGTCGATCCAACACGTCGAACCAGCGCGAGAAATCTTCTCCTTCATCTTCTTGGTCACTCCTTTCTCCTCCAAGTGCTATGCAATCCTTCTCCAGCTCCATCCACGCCTCCCTAGTGTCCTTTTCACCTGATCAAGACTCCAAATGCAGCAAAACATGCAAAAGAATATGCAAAGAGATCCTAGACTCTAAATGATCGAAATGCAATAAAATGATGCTAAATAAGGATCCTAAATGATGACAAACTTACACTAAATGGAGAGAAATATGATGCAAAATATAAACATATCACATACCTTCTATGTCGATTCACTCACTAGCCTTGCTGAAGAGATTTTTCAAGAAGACCATCCTACAGATCCTTTGGAAAGAGCCTTGATGACTTCTACAACAGATGCTGAGGACCTAGACGATTCTGCTGCTGGATACGCAAAGATGATGGATGGTAGCGAGCAAGTCTTGCAACTAGTCGCACAAGACGACTTGTGTCGATCGACACCACATAGTGTCGATCGACACTCCGCTAAAGTTGCGAAGACTGCACCATTGGAAAACTGGAGTGAGGTTAAGGCACCTAAAGTTGAGCTTAAACAGCTCCCTGGTGGGCTAAGGTACGCATTTCTTGGTCCCAATTCGACTTATCCTGTTATTGTGAATGCGTCATTAAACAATGCGGAGCTCACTTTGTTGCTAAGCAAGCTGCGAAAATTTCGCAAGGCTCTTGCCTATTCTCTTGATGATATTTCAGGTATCTCACCAGACTTGTGCATGCATCAGATTCACCTTGAGGATGAGACGAAGTCATCAATTGAACATCAAAGGAGGTTGAATCCGAACCTGATGGAAGTAGTCAAGAAGGAGATCATGAAGCTCCTGGAAGCAGGGATCATCTATCCCATTTCAGACAGTGCTTGGGTCACTCCGGTCCATGTGGTTCCCAAGAAAGGAGGAGTCACAGTGTTGAAGAATGAGAAGAATGAGCTGATTCCTACAAGGACTGTGACTGGACACAGGATGTGCATAGACTACAGGAAGCTCAACGCCGCAACCAGGAAATATCACTTTCCTTTACCCTTCAACAATCAGATGCTGGAGAGATTAGCAAATCACCCCTACTACTGTTTCTTTGGATGGCTATTCATGATTCTTCCAGATTCCAATCCACCCAGATGATCAGGAGAAGACCACATTTACATGTCCTTATGGTATGTTTGCATATCGCAAAATGCTATTCGGACTTTGTAATGCTCCTGCGACTTTTCAGCGATGCATGATGTCGATCTTCATGGATATGATAACAGGTTTTTATTTTGTTAAACAAAACATTAGCATTCTCATGTCATTGCAATACTTAAGGGTCAATCCAACTTGTGAGGTTTGAAGAGTACTAAGAATGCAAAAGCTATATGCAAAGCTAAGTGAAATCCGGAATAATTTGGTGAACAAATGAAAATAAAATACTTGCACTGATTAAAATGACTGGAAAACAATTTTAAAATCCCGACCAAGGGGTTAAACTACTAGAAAGCTACTTCTAAGGATTTAAAAGGCGATGCCTGATGTCGATTTTCACGGACATGATAACAGGTTTTTCTTTTGTGAAACAAAATCTTAGCATGCTCATGTCACTGCAATACTTCAGGGTCAATCCAAATTGAGAGGTTTGAAGAGTACAAAGAATGCAAAAGCTATATGCAAAGCTAAGTGAAATCCGGAATAATTTGGTAAACAAATGAAAATAAAATACTTGCAATGCTTAAAATGACTGGAAAACAATTTTAAAATCCCGAGCAAGGGGTTAAACTACTAGAAAGCTACTTCTAAGGATTTAAAAGGCGCGACTACTAATTTTAAGAAATAGAAATCTAAAACCGGACAAAACAGGAAAATTGCTAAAAGCTTAAAACTAATTTTAGAAACTAGAAATAAAATCCTACTGACTCTTATATTCTACCAAGGTGCGAAACATGATAATATGGAATTTATAAAATACTAGCAAGACCAAGAAAATGATTCTATGAATTTATAAGGCTCTAAAGCAAGAAATAAGCAACTAGATGATTTTAAGCTAAAAGATTGAAACTTTAAACTAAGGGAAGATGCTTTTTATGTTTTCAAATGCTAAAGGTGGATTCACGGTTTGGGGATCATGCTTTAGAGGTTCAAGATTTAAACTTTGGTTCTTAAAAACATAGATCTACACATTATGTGCTTTCTCTAAGCCTTAGGTAGCTTGACCTAGCTTTACCCATGGTTTGTGGTGTAAAGCCTTTCTTCAATCCATCCTCCTGACCCATGGTTCGTGGTGAAAAAACAGAGAGAAGAACAGAAAGAATAGATCCTAAAAAGTGGCCTTACTAATCCCCCTCACATCCATGGCGTGTGGGAAGGGAAAAATTAGTATCTTGGATTTGGTGTTAAGGAATCTCCTAAATCTTTCTAGGACAAAGAGATTACTGAAAACAGAGAGGTCTTTCTCAAGATCCTCTAGGCATTAAAAACCCAAATCCAAGAAGAGAATGGATTAAAAGCAAGAAAGACCAAAGCTTTAAACCCTTAAACACTCTTAATCACCCCAAACCGCAAAACCTTGGAGGATTACTCTCTCCTCATGGTCGAATCACTAATAAACACAGGTTTTGAGAGATTCAACATGTTCGGTTTGGGTTTACACAGAAATAAAACTAATGATAAGCAAGATTAAGGGAAATACTTAGATTAAAAACTAAAGCTTAAAGTTTTACAAAATAAAAAGCTTCAAAACATTAAAAATGGCGTTCTTGCCTTAAAGGAACAGAGGCAAAACAAAAACTAAAGATAAGGATGTGATAGATGGCCAAAAATAGGTTTAAGGCCTTTTATACAAAAAGGGTAATGGTCCCCTCACTAGAGTCCAAATCTTGCAAGCTGTCGGATAAGGCTTGAGATCGACCAGGCTTTGTCGATCTCTCTCTCGATCTTGCGCATGGAACGTCTTCTTTAGCTCGATCTCCGGCTCGATTTAGTTGGGTAGATCGAGTGCTTCCATCGATCGTCTTGTCGATCCTTTAGCGATCGAGTCGTTCCTCGATCTTTTCGCTCGTTCTTCCATTGCGTCCGTGCTTGCGCTCGATCATCACGGTCGATCTCTGGACTCGATCAACTTCCTTGGAACGACTTCGTGACTCGATCTTGTGGTCGATCCCGTCTAGATCGACCTGCCTAGCTCGATCCTCGCGTACTTTGCTACATGCTCGAACTCTCCTAAGCGTCCATAGACTCCTCTTTGCTCCTTAGCAGATCCACGCAACCTCCATAGCTCCAGTGTGTCCAAAACAACCTGAATATGATGCAAATATGCACGAAACATGCAAATGCTAATGCAAAGTGCCTAAGGACCTAAAATGAGACAATTGGTG
>JAHZTW010000001.1:329020804-329076944 GCA_020283515.1 Alliaria petiolata | reverse complement strand
TCCAACAGACCCATCTTTTGCAGGAGATCCCTACTTGCAAACTTCGTAGGTTCAAACCGCAACCTCTCTAACCGTGTCTTTGCGTTCTTCTCATCCTTACTCCACTTAACCCTTTCCTCCACCACTTACTGCGTTTCTTCTTGAGTTGCCACAGCTCTTTCTCTCTTCCTTGGTGCCACAGTGCCTGAAATTCAGTTTCTCAAAGAGAGAATGAGTATGAGCGGCAAATAAAAGAGAGAAATTGATATAAGCCGCGGAGTCACACCGAACTCATAAACACCAAGGTTGTCAATGACAACAAGCTATGCGGAAGTGGTTGCGATGGTGAGATGGAAGATGAGGGTTTTGATTGACTTTCTCAATCCGTGGTGATTGACTCTCTCAATCTATGAACAGATAAGTTTGTTTGAATCTCACAAACAAAGCTAATCCGCAGATTCTAGTGAATAATGTGAATCTCACACAATACTCAAAAGAACACAATAACTCTTGCAAAGTCAATACTATGAAAGAAAACAAGAAACTTCTATTAATTTGATGATTGAAAGGTCATTTACAATGATGGTCGAGCTTGAGCTTATATAGTGCTCAGAGGCAACGGTCTAAAGCTAAAAATGACAAGGAAATCGCAAAACATAAATGCAAAGAGCTGTTGGACTTAAATGCCGATCTTAGCCAAAATGGAAGGTCTTGATGTGCTTGAGTCTTGACAACTTGGGTGTGAAGGAATGCTGCCTTGGGACATCTAGGTGCATTGTATCAAGCCTCAGAACGCAGAAGCAAAGACAATAGAGCCGTTGGACATTGATTGCTCTAAGTGTGAATACTCTTGAAGCCGGATATGGAAAGTGGTGAAGTGTAAATGGCCAAGGTAGGATCCGCCTGATCCTCTGGTTGCTGGTGCAGGTAAGGACATCTTTTGAAGCTTCTATATGGTTGATATTGTCTCCTGGTCGCCAAAGATATGTTTGCAATCTCTCAAACTCGGAAGACTCCAAATAAGGCAAGTGTAGCATCCTCCGGTTTAAAAACTCAATAACTTTCACATTAGAACCGGTATTGATATGAATCCAATTCCCTCCGGTCCTCTGATGAATCAAGATTTCATAAAAAGTCGGTTCGTCACTTAACTCCTCCTGGTTCAGTGGGAAACCTCCAATAACCGCTCGCAGGTCCAATTCGGAAAGGTTCCGGATCAGCCGACTTTGAATTTGAATATCTTCTTCATATGAACTCCTTTTTATCTGATTCTTCTTCTGGTTGAACTCTAGATGTGTGAAAAATCCAAAACAATTGGATTCGTTGCTTGATTCATCTTGGATTGGCAGGAATGGTTCGATGACTGGTCGTAGGTCTACATCGAGTCCATTGGAGCTTTGGATGGGTTTAGAGCATGTGAACCAATTTGCCTCATTAAAACCTTTCCTGGAAAACCCATTGTGATAAAACAAAGGATAAGGAAAAAGAGTACAAATGGTCACAACCCATTTGTAAGCCTTGGCTTCTCTTTGAGCTAAACTCAGCTCGTATATCTCTTTGGCCCTCCTCAGCTTCATACTCTCCTCCTTTTGACTCCAGGTTCCGTGCTCCTTGGCTGATGATGAGTTGATGTCCTCATCACACTCTCCCTCTTGAAAAGGTTTCGACCTCGAAACAATATCTCCTGCACCAAGATAGAGCAAGTTAGCATTCGTTCTCTTTTGAAAGCTTAAGGTCTTACCTTGATGTATTGTTAGCTTTGGCATGGGTGGAATGTCAGGGGGGTCTCCTCTGAGCAAGTAGGACCGAATAAAGCCTTGGCTCTGGTCTGGTGTGTTGCTTCTCCTCTTCCAAAATAGAACACTTGTAGCTTTTTCTCCCTTGATGGCCTCGGTCTTTTGTTTCTTTGACATCAATCCACTTTGTTGTAGTAAAAAGTGTTTATCTGGTGGATTCTCTTTGCCATTCACTGTGTTAATACCTGCAAAAATCTCAACACTTTGGACAAGAAACAAGTGTATCATGGGTTCTTTACGAAATTCAAAACTTGCTAAACCTGTTGTCTTAGTTGTATCAAAGTCTTTCACTAGTTGTGGTAAATAAAAAGATGTATAGTTATTACTCCCTATTAACTTCAGTAAACCCAACATTACTTTTTTGACTCTCTTAAAACAATATTTGTGAAAGAACAACTTACTTTCTATGAAATCTTTTGGTCTTTCACTAGTTGTGGTAAATAAAAAGAGGAACACTTTTGATGTTCTTGTTGCCCAAAACAGTGTGGTGATACAATTTCTGCTCTGGCGGTTTCTCTTTGAGACATCCTCCTTTCTCAGCATGTTTCGTGCCTGAATGATCTCTCCAGGACATAGACAAGTGTATCATATGTGAATTTAAAATGTGAGAAATAGTTTTTTGAAGACTTAAACTCACAGTGATTGAATTCGCAAGCTGAAGTATGATTGGATTTGCGTTCTCTTTCACATTCTCCCTTAGACAAATCAATTGTGTTATTTGTCTTTGTCTTTCTAGTAGCTTTTCACCTCGGCTTGTAGGTTCTTCCTCTTGTCTTATTCCTGGATCAAAACTTCTTGGCAAAGACAAGTGTATTATAGCAGTCATGGAATGTTTAAAAACAGAAGTGCAAGATTCAGCTTGAATTACTCCAACTAAGTTTTCAGTGAGGTGCGATTTAGGAGGAGTAATCTTGTCTATAGGTTTCAACACTATGACTTTTTCTTCTTTAGCTCCTTCTGGCTTTAATGGAATCTTTTTAACAGAATGAGAATTATTATAACTAAACTTGAGTAGGGGTTTACTTACCTGATCAGAACGCTCATCTAGTTCTGTTTTAGTAGATACCACGATTTCTGATTTCATCATGTAACGTGGTGGTTCTTCTTGCATGGAATTGAAGCTAGTGACAACTCCATCCTTCTCAGGGGCAGGCTGGCACGTTTTGGCATCAGTATATTGTTGCTCCATGTCATAAATTAGACCTGCATAATCAACCTTGGACAGAGACAAGTGCATGATACTAGAATTCGAAAAATTAAAACCCGTTTTGTCAACACATCCACTTAACTTGGTTGAATTCGAATTCTGTTCTAGTTTTGTTGAGTTTATTACTTGTCTTGCAGGGAAAGTTGCAGCATAGTGTCCTTTCTTGTGACATCTATAACATGTTGGTTCTTTTAACTTTACAGAGATAGAATTAGAGGACTTATCTTGAAGTGATTTGCCTTGCGGTTCAAGTGAGGATGTAGAGATCGATTTTTGTTGAACTTCCTTTACTCGAACTGGTTGCATATCCGTGTTTGTAGCTGTTTGGAACATAAGCCTCTTGGGGGTGTAACTTTGGTTGTGGAACTTCTGTACAAACTCCTTGTACATACGCTGTTTGAGATTACCCCAAGTAATGACCGGATTATAGTAATAGGACATAACTTCTTCGTTTATCCACCATGTAGAAGCTTCTCCAACAAGTGAGTTAGCAGATGTGGCTAGCCTCTCCTCTTTTGGAATGTTGTAGAACCGAAACCAATACTCCATTTCTTTCTCCCACCGTAGATAAGCTTCTGGTCCTTGCTTGTGTCCTAAAAAGGTCATGAGCTGGAAATCAAATTGTTCACAACTATTACCTTGGTTTCTTCTGGTTTGGTGGGCGTGACCATGTGAAGTCGGATCTGGTGGTTCTGAATCTATGTCACCACGTCCTGGTTCATATTCTTCCCATCTCTCAGCCTCATTGATGTCTTCACTCTCATGAGCATAATTATCTTGGAATTCTGATTCTTCACCATTCGGCTTAGTCTCTTCTAAACTGATTTGAGAATCAGTTTCTTCACACAACGGTGTATGGTATTGTTCTTCTTCTCCATACCCTGGTTCATCATTGTAGCTTCCTTTGCATAGACTAATTTGGGATTCAGTCTCTTCCTGCCATGAATTTTCTACACAGTCATCTCCTACATCTTCTTCTTGGTTGGACTTTTCTTCTCTAGACCACGTCGACTGGTCGGTGTAGTCCTGGATTTCAGCTGGGGGCTCCGGTTCAAACTCTCTACCTCCTGGTTCTTCTTCATAGTCAGAGCTTAAATAACCATCTCCTGGCCACGGTGGTGCCTCATAGTCAGCCTCCTCATCGGAAAAGGCTAAGTTTTCTTCTCCTTGGCTCCATGGATCTTCATCGGATAGGTAAAATTCTTCTTCTTCAATGTGATAATCCATGATTTCTACTTGTCTTTATTAAACGAGTACCTTATAAACACAGAGACAAAAAGATAATCAGAATCAAAATTCACGCTCTAAGATATACAAAATTAAGAGCAAATAATTTAGAAAAGGAAATAAAGCTTTTTTGTTGATTTTCTTGTTTTGGAACTCAAAATAATTGGAAACAAAATAAATAAACGATATTTTTTTTTTTGATTTGGGGCAATACAAAATTCAGAAATAATAGGAAAAATTCTCTTTTTTTTTGTTGGTTTTAAAATTTTATAAAAAGAATTCAAATAAACAGAAACAAACTAAAACAAAAACAATTTTTATGAGGGTTTTTTTTTTTTTCATAAGTAGAAAATGAAATAACAACAGAAAATAAAAGATAAAGGTTTGATTAACACAACCTGGTTGATAGGAGCTTTTGAAGCTCTGATACCAAAATGATATAAGCCTCGGAGTCACACCGAACTCATAAACACCAAGGTTGTCAAAGACAACAAGCTATGCGGCAGTGGTTGCGATGGTGAGATGGAAGATGAAGGTTTTGATTGACTCTCTCAATCTATGAACAGATGAGTTTGTTTGAATCTCACAAACAAAGCTAATCCGCAGATTCTACTGAATAATGTGAATCTCACACAATACTCAGAAGAACACAATAACTCTTGCAAAGTCAATACTTTGAAAGAAAACAAGAAACTTCTATTAATTTGATGATTGAAAGGTCATTTACAATGATGGTCGAGCTTGAGATTATATAGTGCTCAGAGGCAACGGTCTAAAGCTAAAAATGACAAGGAAATCGCAAAACATAAATGCAAAGAGCTGTTGGACTTAAATGCCGATCTTAGCCAAAATGGAAGGTCTTGATGTGCTTGAGTCTTGACAACTTGGGTGTGAAGGAATGCTGCCTTGGGACATCTAGGTGCATTGTATCAAGCCTCAGAACGCAGAAGCAAAGACAATAGAGCCGTTGGACATTGATTGCTCTAAGTGTGAATTCTCTTGAAGCCGGATATGGAAAGTGGTGAAGTGTAAATGGCCAAGGTAGGATCCGCCTGATCCTCTGGTTGCTGGTGCAGGTAAGGACATCTTTTGAAGCTTCTATATGGTTGATATTGTCTCCTGGTCGCCAAAGATATGTTTGCAATCTCTCAAACTCGGAAGACTCCAAATAAGGCAAGTGTAGCATCCTCCGGTTTAGAAACTCAATAACTTTCACATTAGAACCGGTATTGATATGAATTCAATTCCCTCCGGTCCTCTGATGAATCAAGATTTCATAGAAAGTTGGTTCGTCGCTTAATTCCTCCTGGTTCAGTGGGAAACCTCCAATAACCGCTCGTAGGTCCAATTCGGAAAGGTTCCGGATCACCCGACTTTGAACTTGAATATCTTCTTCATATGAACTCCTTTGTAGCTGTTGTTTATAGCTCGGAAGTCCACGCACATCCTCCATGTACCGTCTTTCTTTGGAACTAGAAGCACAGGCACGGCACAGGGGCTAAGGCTCTCTCGGATGTAGCCCTTGTCCAGTAAGTCTCTCACTTGCTTCTCTAGTTCCTTAGTCTCCACCGGATTCATCCTGTATGCGGGCTTGTTGGGTAAGGCAGAACCGGGGACAAGGTCTATTTGATGTTCTATGCATCGGATTGGCGGCAATCCAGGTGGTATCTCCTCTGGAAACACGTCCTTGAATCGGTTTAGAACAGCTATAACCTCGGCAGGAAGCTCTAACTCAACTGTTCCTGAACTTAGACATTCTTTGAATAGCATTAGTAGCACGGTGCCATTTGTATATAGGGTCTTATGGATTGTATTTGTAGATAAGTATAAGCTAGACTTACTTACCTCGGTTTTCTTGCTCATTCGAGCTTGTAACTCATGTACCTCGGACGGAGTGAGAGGCGCAAGATTATACTTCTTGTCCTTGAACATGAATGAGTAATGATTGGGGCAGCCATGGTGGTAGGAAGCTCGGTCAAACTGCCACGGTCTACTCAGCAGTATGTGTCCTGCTTGCATCGGGACCACGTCACAAGTGACTTGGTCCTGGTACTTGCCCACGCTGAATGGCACAGAAACTTGCTCCACGATCTTTAACTCTGTCTGATCGTTTAGCCACCTTAAATTGTATGGTCTCGGATGCTTAGTCTTCTCAAGCCCTACCTTCTCCACCATATACTTGTGATAGTAGGATTTTTTCACTTCAATTAATCTCTACTACTCATGTCATTGTAGTATTTGAGATGTCAATCCTTAGAGGTTAAGATTAACATCACTAGGAATACATGAATCTATTTAATCTAAGCCAAATTCAAAATTTAGGTGACAAGGAACTAATGAAAGTAAGCTACTAGCTAAAGGAGATACTACAAAACTAATTATATGATTTAAAGCCTTAATTATCACTAATTAGATACTAATCACGCAATTAACTACTAAGCAAGATTAACAAATTACTAAAACGAAACCTAGGGATGGAATCACTGATTTGGGTATCTAAATGGACAACCTTGCAATCATCTAAGCAACTAAACAAGCCATCTCTATGCCTAGAACACTTATTAAAGATTAATCCATGATGTGTGGTAATAATCTCTTTACTAATTATCCTAATGAACTAATGATGTTTTCGCATTAAAATGATTAGCAAGCATTAAACACAAGTCTAAATAGCATGATAAACACCCTAGGCAACTAATGTCTTAGGCTAGGAATGTAAATCTCTTAGAAAGTTGGTTCAAGCATTTCATCAAACACTTGGTGGGTGTATGAAATGCTTATGATCCAAAATAGCAAAGATTAGCTATTTGACATTAGGAACTACTTAATAAGAAGAGAGATGAAAGAATCTAACCTAGATTGCAAGATTGAACCATTAGAAAATCCTAAATCTAACCCATCCCCAAGTTCCTAAGGAACTACTCACTAATCATCATCAAGCCCATGAAATCAAAGATAAGTGATAAGCTAAACATGATTAGAGAAATGATAATAAGGAATCTAAGAGAGATATTGCATTAAACTTAAATATCCAAGGCAAATACAAGATTTTCTCCCAAAGAGGATAAAAGTTTAAACTAAGACAATAGAGAATAAAAATTGGAATAAAAATTAGGTCTAAAGAGTATTTATATGAGGGACCCATAAAAGCAACAAAAAGGATTCGTCTGGGTTTGGTTCGACGAGCTCGTCGAACCAAGTCGTCGAACTGAACCCCTGGTGATGTGGTTCGATGACTTCGTCGAACTGTTTGCTCGAACCAACTCCCTGGTCTCTTGGCTTCTTCTTCTTGGCGTCTGGCTTTGGTTCGAGCAGCTCGTCAATCCAACACGTCAATCCGAACCAAAATTGATGTAACGTTCTAACCACGGGTCCGAATGACTTGCTTCCAACGGCACCAGAAAGCACTCTGGATCCTCTACAACTCTTAAGAAGGCCTCGGAGTCTGAATCTCAGTGCAAGGCCTTCTTCGGGACACATACATTTCCCGCCTCCAAATGCTCGATATGCTTCTAAAAGACTTTTGCTTCTCATTTGGCTGCTTCTCTTCCTCCTCTAGATCATCCATGAGACTCCATATGGTCCTCCAAGCCTCCAAAACACCTAATAAGGACTCAATATGTACAAATATGCAACAACCTAAGCTAACACTCACTAAACTCTAATATGTATGCAAATGGGAATAAAAGTGGCTAAATGAATGCAAAAGAACATGCAAAGCTATCTAAAATAAATGCTAAAATATGCTAATTTATGAGTATATCAACTCCCCCAAGCTTGCCTTTTGCTTGCCCTCAAGCAAACAAACATGACAAATCTAAGAGAGAGAGGTTTGAAAGTGGGAGCTCAATATCCAAGAATGCCAACAAAAACAACCAACTCAATGTCCTAGTTCTTAATTCTAAAATGCATTTGAATTCATCCTACTCCAAAAGAGTTAGCCATGCCCATCTCAAAAATCAAATGCACTAAGACTTCAATCTAGACATGTCTACCTATCATGCCAACTCTTTAACATTCATTAAGTTGCAAACCATGTATCATGACAATGTAATGCAAGTGAATTCATTTGGCTAAAGGGCTAGGCTTTGAGATAAAAATGATCTCAATTCATGTGGTTTCCAATTCGCATAAGGGTTTCACTCAAAAGGATTAAACTTTATGCATAATAATAAAGGTAAGAGACAAGTGATGCATACAAGACTAGACTCTCATCTACCCATGATGCTATCAATGGTCCTAAACCCCTCTCATTCATTCTTTTTAAAGCTCACTCAACCCTCTAAAGCTACCCTTTTCTCTCAAGGCTCTTTGTGCCTTGCTAAACCCATGAATCTCACAAACCACTTCTTCTTCTTATAGCACTTAAGGGGAGACTTCTTCAACCTTTAACTCATAGTGAATGGTGTGATCTTTTTTTTTTTTTTATAACTTAGCTCTTCTATTCATTCCTAGGTAACCATTTTCTCTTTCTTTGGCCCTTTAGCCTCTTTTGATTTTCTTTTTCTTTTCTTAAGGCTACCTCATTCCTTCTAACACTTAGAGCTATACTTTTTCTTTTCAAACATAAGATCCACCATTTCAAACTATGCTTCCCATATTCTCCTTCCAAGCCTCTTTCATTCCCTTTCTTTCTAATCTATTTCCACAACTCATCATGCTAAAACGCAAGCATACAACCCATTCCTCAACACCAATTAATACCGCGCCCCAAAACCCCAATTCCTAAGCCTAAAGCTAGCCTCGATATGTG
The DNA here is from genome assembly GCA_020283515.1 of Alliaria petiolata. Lineage (NCBI taxonomy): Eukaryota > Viridiplantae > Streptophyta > Magnoliopsida > Brassicales > Brassicaceae > Alliaria > Alliaria petiolata. The sequence continues at coordinate 329,067,982 of JAHZTW010000001.1, read as the reverse complement.
AGACTAGAATCTACATGAGAGCCTAAACTTGTCGTCTCAAACCTAACACTTTATGCTAATTTTAATCAAAATAAGGCCTCACAATCAATATCACATGAACATTGGCTTTTAAGGAGGTAAGGCAAGGTGGGAGTACTACTTGAGCTAGCAAAAGGGTGGTAAAGTGAGTAAGAAAGTTCAAATATGTCTAATATCCATGAATTCAATTTCAATGCAAGGCATGATATTTAGATGTCAAATTTTGGTTCAAGTGAGTAGAGTTGGCTATCAATTTCAAGACCCTATTTCGACTAAAGTCTAGTAACAAGTGAAGTGGTCCAAGAATGGTTCTTCCTTACTTTCCAGACTTGTTCAAATGCATCAAAGAACTACTAACTAGGGCATTGAATTGATTACATGAGTTGGCACTCTACAAGGATAAGCTCATCATTGCTCCCAATGCAAATGAGTGCAAACCTATTTGAAATGCAACTAGACTCAATCCTATAATGCAAATGCAACATCTAAATGATTCTTATTTGGAAAATTTTCAAAATTTTCAAATTTTTGGGTTTTTCTATGCTTTAGATGAATGTATAAGACTCAAGTATGCAAATGAAAATAAGAATCACAAAACATTTGTCAAATACACCATACTCCCCCCCCCCCCCAAACTTAAATTACACAGTCCCTTGTGTAATCAAAGCTTGGAGAAGATTTCAAAATGCAAAATAAAAACTAAATGGTATTTACAATGATTTGGGGTGGTACCTTAATCAGAAATGAGTGGAGGAGGAGGAGTAAGACTCCATGGAGTATGATGGATTGCTTGACTGAGGGGTGGGAGATCTCATAGCCCTCCATACTCAACCTAAAACTTTCAAAAACTCAAAGAAACATAATTAAAGAACAAAAACATGAATATATACAAGGATAACATGGGAATGCCTCCCAAGAGCGCTTTGTTTAAAGTCTCTTAGCTTGACTTTCCTTACAAATCTTTTTAGGCTGGCTTAAGGGTGAAGTGGGTGGCTGGAGATGTGAATGAGTGTGAATTTTGAGGCATGTCCATGGTGTAGACAGTGAACAGCATCTCTTGCACATTTTCCTCATCCTCCTCTAAACCGGGTGGAAGAATGAGCCTTGCCTTTGAAAATGGTTTTGGCATTCCTTTGCACTTGACTTCGCACTCAATGGAACTTCCTTTGAGTTCCAATGGATGTAAACTCAAAGTGTTCCCTGACACAGCACGTCCATTACCAATCTCATCCTTAGCTTTCTCAAGCAATCTCACCAATGCCCCTTTAGCCTTGCCTTTCTTGTGTGGTGGTTCCTTCTTGTTGGTGATTTCCTCGTCATGGCCAAACAGCATGAGCGTTGACTCACCATCAGGCTCTTTTTCAGCTGTGAACTTAATCCTAGGCTCAGCTTTGTCCATCCTAGCTCCATCCTTAGGATTTTTGGTGAAACTCATGAAAGACCCCTTGTTCTTGTCTTTCTCTTTTGGTGGTTTCGTCTTAAAAGGTGTTTCGTCTTCACAACCAAATAGAGTCAGTAGGGACTCACCATCATGCTCTTCTTTAGCAGTAGATCTAAGCCTAGGCTCAGCCTTATCCTTGCTCGTACCCAAGACACAACCAATCTTAGCCTTTCTTGACAATTTCACCAAAATCTCATCCAACTTGGGCTCATCAAACAAAACTTGAGTTGTGGAGATAGAAGCAGCTCCTTTATCATTCTCTAATTCCTTAATTTAGGAGGCTAATGTCTCAAGTGTGGACTTAAAGTCCTCTTGTATACTACCCATGTTGGTATGGATATCATCCAACTCCTTATCCATTTTCATTGCACCATTCTCTTGACCATATAAGAGTTGTTGGAGCATACTTTGAATGGTCTCTTGAGAAAGAGGACTAGGGCCTTGTCCTTGTTGCACAGAACGTGGGTCTTTAACCATGAAGTTGGCTTTCTCATGGTGTTGCTCATTAGCCAAATCAACTCCTCCTTGTTTCGCTTGTATGAGTTTCTCCAAGCGCTCCAATTTATCTTGCAAGTCCTTCCATGTGGAGTCTTCACATGATCTCTCTAGAGGTGCTGCAACATGCCCTTCATAGTAGCTTTCACTAGTCTTGGCCAAGTTCTCAACAAGTAGATCTCCTTCTTCTATTGTGAGGTTTGCAAAACGCCCTTTGCTAGCCACATCCAATGTCCATTTGTGATCCTTAGCAACTCCCCAATAGAAAATGTTAAGGATTGCTTTTTTTTTGAACCCATGATGTGGACAATCCCTAGTGTATCCTCTAAGTCTCTCCCATGCCTCATGAAAGGTCTCATGGATGCCTTGCTTGAAGCCCAAAATGTCTCTCCTAATTTGGACTGTTTTTTTGTGGGATAGAACCTTAGAAGGAAGATCCTTTGACAATCATCCCAAGATTTGACCAAATGAGATGGTAGAGCTCTCTCCCATTTTTGGGCCTTTTCTCCAAGTGAGAAAGGAAATAGAATGAGCTTGATGCTATCTTGGGGCACACCTTCAATGCTAAAAAAGTTGCACAACCTCTCAAAGGAGTCCACATGATCATAAGGATTCTCCATTCCTATCCCCAAGAACTTAGAGCATTGAATTAACCTCACAAGACTTGGCTTGATCTCATTGGCTTTGGCTTCTATTGGAGGAGGATGGATTCCAAATCTTAACCCATGAGAATGAGGAGTATCAAAGCTCCCAATTGTTGTCTTGTTCTCTTGAGCTTGGGTAGGAGTGGATACCAATTCTTGAGGTTGTGGAGCTTTAGTAATGCTTCTTTGGTTGTGCATCTCCAACACCTCAAATGAGCTTGTCTTTCCATTTCTCTTCTTTTTGTTTTGGTACCTTTGAAAGCACAAGAGAATTAAGGAAGACAAGTTAGTAACAACAAATAAGAAAAAATTCATCATCTCAAATAGAGATGAGCAAACAAGGTAAAATAAAATATTAGTCTCAAAGAGATTCAAAATCTTAATGGTTAATGCTAAACCCCAATGGCAACGGCGCCAAATTGATAGTAGGATTTTTCCACTTCAATTAATCTCTACTACTCATGTCATTGTAGTATTTGAGATGTCAATCCATATAGGTTAAGATTAACAACACTAGGAATACATGAATCTATTTAATTTAAGCCAAATTCAAAATTTAGGTGACAAGGAACTAATGAAAGCAAGCTACTAGCTAAAGGAGATACTACAAGACTAATTATATGATTTAAAGCCTTAATTATCACTAATTAGATACTAATCACGCAATTAACTACTAAGCAAGATTAACAAATTACTAAAATGAAACCTAGGGATGGAATCATTGATTTGGGTATCTAAATGGACAACCTTGCAATCATCTAAGCAACTAAACAAGCCATCTCTATGCCTAGAACACTCATTAAAGACTAATCCATGATGTGTGGTAATAATCCTTTTACCAATCACCCTAATGAACTAATGATGTTTTCGCATTAAAATGATTAGCAAGCATTAAACACAAGTCTAAATAGCATGATAAACACCCTAGGCAACTAATGTCTTAGGCTAGGAATGTAAATCTCTTAGAAAGTTGGTTCAAGCATTTCATCAAACACTTGGTGGGTGTATGAAATGCTTATGATCCAAAATAGCAAAGATTAGCTATTTGGCATTAGGAACTACTTAATAAGAAGAGAGATGAAAGAATCTAACCTAGATTGCAAGATTGAACCATTAGAAAACCCTAAATCTAACCCATCCCCAAGTTCCTAAGGAACTACTCACTAATCATCATCAAGCCCATCAAATCAAAGATAAGCGATAAGCTAAACATGATTAGAGAAATGATAATAAGAAATTCAAGAGAGATATTGCATTAAACTTAAAAGAAATCTCAAAATCTCCTCCAAACCACAAAGGGGCGTTTTTCTGTTCAAAAACAAGAGAGGATCCATAAAAATTACGTTTTTAAGTATTTATAGAGAAGGAGGTCAAACCGGGTCAACCCGGAACAAACCGGGTTTTGACCCGGGGTAGCAGTCTTGCGGAAATCGCCATATCTCCCTAACCACAGCTCATAATGACATGAAACCACTTCCAGATGAAAGGTGATTCAATTACCTACAACTTTCATGAAGAGCTCGAAGGCTGAATCGAAACGGAAAGTCTTCGTTTGATCCGATTTGTAGCCAAAAAGAAATCGTCTGGGTTCAGTTCGACGAGTTGGTCGAACAAAGTCGTCGAACAGAACCCCTGGTTGTTTGGTTCGACCATCTGGTCGAACAAAGTCGTCGAACCCAACCAAAATCGATGTAACTTTCTCACCACGGGTCCGAATGACTTGATTCCAACGGCAATAGAAAGAACTATGGATCCTCTACAACTCTTAAGAAGGCTTCGGAGTCTGAATCTCAGTGCAAGGCCTTCGTCCGGACCCATACATTTCGCACCTCCAAATGCTAGATATGCTTCTAAAGAGACTTCTGCTTCTCATTTGGCTGCTTCTCTTGCTCCTCTTGGCTATCCATGAAACTCCATATGGTCCTCCAAGCCTCCAAAACACCTAATAAGGACTCAATATGTACAAATATGCAACAACCTAAGCTAACACTCACTAAACTCTAATATGTATGCAAATGGGAATAAAAGTGGCTAAATGAATGCAAAAGAACATGCAAAGCTATCTAAAATGAATGCTAAAATATGCTAATTTATGAGTATATCAACTTGCTAGCCACGTTAGTACAAGAACCACCATCTATAATCAAGTTACATACCTTTCCTTGGATGGTACATCTTGTATGAAAGATGTTTTCTCGTTGTACTTTCTCTTCTGGATTGATGAGAACACTTAGCACTCTTCTGGTCACTAGCATCTCGCCGGTGTCAGGGTACTGGATATCTTCACTGTGATCACTGATAAGAGATTTATTTCGTGTTTCTAATAAAAACCTAAAGCCTTTTTATGTCATTGCAGTACTTTAGATGTCAATCCAATTCAGGTGTTGAAAGTTACTAGGAATGCAAGAGCTCAAAGCAAATTTAAGTGATTTTCGGTTTAAATGGTGGAAACAAATTATAAAAACTACTTGTAGCTATCAAACGACTATGCAAACAATTTTAACAATTCTACTGATGGGTTAAACTACTGCTAAGCTACTGCTAAGAATTTTAATGACCGTGCTACTAGTTTCAAAAATCCAAATGCTAAAGACATACCGAGTTGGCAATTTCTAGAAATCTAAGATGAATTATAAAAACTAGTTATAAAAATAAAAACAACTGCTAAATGATTACTAGGCTAATGAGTGATACTCTAAGCTATTTTAAAAACTATGAAACATTCAAGAACACAAATTTTCTAATTAAGATACTCTAATCAAACTATTAAACTAATTAGATGATTTTAACAAGCTAAATGAAAAGATTAAACTTTAAAACTAAGAGATGATGGCTTTGATGATTCAAATACTAGAAATAGATTCAAGGATTTGGTTCATGCTTAGAGAGATTAAGATTCGAACTTGGGTTTTATAAAAACAGAGCTACACATTTCTAATAAGATATCTCTAAGCCTTAAGAAACAAGAGTTAGATTTTTCCATGGTTTGTGGTAAAAACCCTTTCTTCAACCTTTCATCTTAACCCATGGTGTATGGTGGAAAGATAGGCTGAAGAACATAAAGCACAGATCCTAAACATGGCCTAATTAGCTCCCTAAACATCCATGGTGTGTGGGAAAGGATGAGCTAATCTCTTGGGTTTGGGTTTATGGGATTTCCTAAGTCTTTTTGAGATAAGGAAATCCCTAAGATCAAAGAGATCTTTCTCAAGCATCTCTAGGCTTTTAGCCCTCCAAATCCAAGAAGAGAATGAGATGAAGAACAAGAAAAACCCCAAGTTAAACCTCTTAAACCTCCCTAATCACCAAAACCTTAAACCTTGATGATTACTCACTAACCATGTTCGAATCTCTCTTAAACTCTGTATTTGATATGATGAACATGCTTAACCAATAACAAGAAAAGCGATTAAGGATACATACTTGATATAAAACAAATTTTAAAGTTTACAAAACATGAAAAGCATAAAAACCTTCAAAGATGGAGGCTAGACCTGAAGAACAAGATGAGAACTCTAAAATTCCGTGTCTCTCCAAAAAAAATAGGGTAGAATGTCTTATATAGGCTTAGGAATGATGGCACCCTCACTAAAGACAACATAGAGGTTGGTGAGCAAAAAGCATGAAAATCAGATGAAGGGATCGATCGATCTACAACGGATCGATCGATCCGTGTTTAGGCGTTCGTTTTCAGATCGACCGATCTGAAATGGATCGATCGATCCATGTCGTTCTTGGTCCGGATCGAGTAGGCCGCTCGATCTTGCTGTCGATCTTTGGGTTGGATCGAGTCGGCCGCTCGATCTTTCTTTCGATCTTCGGCTGGATCGATCGTTCTGCAGTGGATCGATCGATCCGTGTGTTTGCTGTTCGTTCTTGGCTTGGATCGATCGGTCCGGATCGAGTTGGCCGTTCTGCTGGTCGATCTGGCCTTCAGCCCTTTTTTCCAAGTTTCTTCTTGACTCCAATCAATTCCTTAGCTCTTCTTGTCCATGCCTACTATCCAAACTAACTCCATGCACACCAAATGACCTCAAAATGATGCATATATGCAAGAACTTATGCAAATGCTAATGCAAACTTGTCTTAGAACCTAAAATGGGACAAAAGCTATGATTATTACAAGTATGAATGCAATATGAATGCAAATATGTTCTAAATGCATGGTGAATGCATGAAATATCTAAGTATATCAATCACTAGCATCATCCTCTTGCTCATATTGAGACTCGTAGTCTCCATTAGGCGTGAGGATCATCACCCTTTGGTTCGGACATTCTCTTGCCATGTGCCCTCTGCCTTGACACTTAAAACAAGTTATATCACGAGTTCTTTGATTAGTACTAGGGAACTTACCTTGCTTTGGTCGGTTGAATTTAAGAGGCTCGGTGTTTTTCCCTTTGAAACGCGAATCAATCTCCATGGCCTTGCCTTTGTCTAGCGGTCTAGAACTACTTGTGGCCCATGGCTGAGATGATTTGTTGCGGCTGGTGAGTGATGTCTTGTGTTTGATCTGCTGCTCCACTTGTACAGAGAGATGCAAGAGCTCATGCATTCCACTATATTGGAGTCGCTCCACCTTTCTTGCAATCCGTTCTTGCAAGCCGTCTATGAACTGAGCCATCAAAGCTTCTTTGGATTCTTCTAACTCCATTGAGTTCATCAGCTTCTCGAACTCCTCAAAGTACTCATCTACGCTCCTGGTTCCCTGAGATAACTTGCGAAAACGTTTCTGCAAATCTCTATGGTAGTGTTCAGGGACATACCTTTGTCGTAGGAGGAATTTCATGTCACTCCAGGTGGCTACCGGTCCAAAACATTGCCTTCTCCTCTCGGCTACGTTTCTGACCCACCATGCAAGTGCATTCTCAGTAAGGTTGGCCACAGCTACGGCCACTTCCCTGAAAAAGTAGGAGGCGTTAGCTTGAGCTCATGATTCTGCTCTCGGAAATCTACTTCCCTGGCCGGATTTCTCCTTAGAGGATCTTGTCTCCTCCGGTGGCGGTGGTTGAGAGGATCATGGATGTCATCGTCTAAGGCCGGCATGTCTTCCTCTTCCAGACCGTTCTGATGCACTGGCTCTCCTCGGACCGGGGCTCTCCTTGGTGGAGCCTCCATTCGGCCAATCCTATCGCCAAACTCCTGTCGCATGGTGCCCATTTGCTGGCCCATGTTTCTCATCTCCTCCCTCATTGCTGCCATCATCTGTAGCACAGCATCTTGGGGAACTCCTTCTCCATCCGTCATGTTGTCCTCGGTGTTGCTAGACCTTGCAAGACTTAACAAACAGATCAAAGCACCACAGCAAACAAAACTCAAACAAGACAGGAACAACTAACCTATTTAAACAATCAAACGGACGCAACAATTGCTTAAACAAAACTAATCCAAAGCAGCAACACTGGAAAACAAACTTTTTATGATTTTATGGTTTATAAAACGGATCTAAAACAACAGGAGCAAGAAACTATCAACTTAAACAAGCGGTAACTCTTTATAAGGTTTTCTGGTTTTAATGAAAGCAAATAAATAAAAACTAGCAAGCAAAATAGATTCAATTCTTTTGGGGTTTTCTTTTGATGAAGCAAAACTGAAACTCAAACAAGCCGAAACAGAAACAACAAATCGTAAAGGATAAGGGTAAGAAAAACAAAAGGCAGATCCTTTGGCTCTGATACCAAAATGATATAAGACTCGGTGGTGAGTCTTAAGGCAGGCGGAAGATGGGATCTAGAGGCTGGCTTTCACGCTCTCTCTTCTAGATCGGTGGATGGTGAATGGTAGAACAAAGGCTTGAATCCACAAGTCTCTGAGCCGAGATGGTGTCTAGCAAGCTGGCTTTCACGCTCTCTCTTATTGGACATTTAAAGGAGTAAGTGAAGGTGGATCGAAGGGCACCACAGAGGTATGGAAGATCTCTGATACTGCACAAGACCTCGGCCTTGGTGAATCTCACACGCAGAGGCACAAGCGAAACAAAAACAAGCGGCAATGCTGCAAGGGATCTTTATAAGAGCTCGTCAGCTAGTCCTAAGGCCGAAAATAAAAGAACAAAACGACAACATAAAGCCTAGAAAACTAACAAAACGCAAAAAGGCAAAATACATCAAAAATGAAAAGTTCATTAACGAAAAGAGAATAAAAGAAGCTAAGCCTATGCTCGTGGCCTTCTTCTGGGGCTCGATCTTGGGGCTCTTGGACGTGTCAAGTACCACTGGGACAAGTCATCTTACCTGCACAGATTGTATAAATTGAATATACCTGACTATGGCGCGCAATGGCCTGAAATGCTTTCTCCGCGGTTGTGTCTTGTCCTGGTCCGTTCCATGTTGGTTTCTTGGTGATTCCATCTTCTTGAGGCTCAACCTTGCAAAATCCTCCAATATGTCTATATCGGGGGCTTTGGAGCTTTCTTTGAGGTTGGTTGATGGTGGCGGTGTTGTGAATGCGGCTCCGAGTTCCATAGCGTTCAGGAGGGTCTCCACAGCTGCATTGAACCTTTCTTTAAGCCTCTTGGTCTTGGACCGCGTCATTGGTGTCGACTTGACCACCAATACATGCTCGGTACTCTCGGCTGGGTCGATGTCCTCATCAATTTGTAAACCTCTTGAGGGGTCATAGGAATCAAGATATTCTTCTTACCCTTATACTCAAAGGAGTGTCGGTTTGAGAAACCATCATGAATAACCTTTCTGTCCGATTGCCAAGGCCTTCCCAACAGAATATGGCTAGCCTCCATAGGTAAAACATCACAAAGGATCTCATCTTTGTTTTCACCAATCGCCAAAGGCACTATAACTTGATCAGAAACTTTCATTTCTCCTTTATCATTTAGCCAATGAAGCTTATAAGGACTCGGATGGGGAGTAACTTGCATTTCCAGCTTCTTAACCATTGTACTGCTAGCTACATTCGCACAACTTCCTCCATCTAAAATCAGGCTGCAAACTTTTCCTTGCACTAAACAGTGAGTATGGAACAAGTTTTCCCTTTGATCTTGTTCTTCTGGTTTGTTCTGGACAGTAAGAGTTCTCCTAGCCACCAGTAATTCTCCCCGAACCGGTAAAAGCTCATTCTCTTCACTGATTTCTTCTTGATATTCATCCTATGACTCGATTTCACCATTCTCTCTTAGCACCATTACTCTTTTGTTGATGCACTCATTAGCATAGTGTCCTCTGCCTTGACACTTGAAGCATTTTACATCTCTAGATTTGGTAATAGACTCTTTTGCCTTCCCTTTTGTATCCAGCAGAGATGAGGGCTCTGGCTTTGTAATACTGAACGGCTTGTTGTCTCTGGAATAGGTTGGTTTCTCATCTCTAGAATAGTTTGTTCGGTATGAACTTGCACTTGCTCCTCGAGTACGGTGAGTTTGCTTTCTCTTTTGCTGTTGCTCGAACAGAATAGCTTTGTGAAGCATCTCCTCTAACTCCACGTAGTTCTCAGTTTCCAAACGATCTTGGATTTCTCTGTTAAGTCCTCCTAGAAAACGAGCCATAGTACCTTCTCTATCTTCTGAAATGTCAGCCCTTAGCATAAGTTTCCATCTCCTTGAAGTATTCTTACACCGATCGGTTTCCCTGAGCTAGCTGCCTTAGTTTTTGATGAAGTTCCCGATGATAATGATTAGGCACAAATCTCTTCCTCATGAGACTACTCATCTGTTTCCAAGTGCTAACAGGAAACTCTTGATTTCGCTTTCTTATAGTAACAAGCTGATCCCACCAACTTAAAGCATAGTCATAGAATTCAGTAGCTGCAACCTTGACTCTGTTTTCTTCAGTGCATTGTTGAGCATCAAAGACCAGCTACACTTCTTTTCCCACTCAAGGTAAACGTTTGGATCACAAGTTCCATGAAATGAAGGGATTTAGAGTTTGATTTGTGGTATGCTCTTCTGCACACGCTCTTTGTTTTGTCTAGACCTTCTGCGATTGCTCCTTGAAGATCCACTGCTCTTATAGTATTGATCAGTATGATGATATTTATCATGCTTAGACTTTTCTGCTTCATTATCAGTCTCTTTGCCTGAGCGTCTCTTCACGGGAATCTTTTCCTCATACCACTCCCTCATGCTCTCTCTCTCTGTCTCAAACATTTTTCTCATTCTGCTTGTGAGGGCATCAAGGATTAACTTGTTCTCTCGGCTAACTGCTGCTTCTGGATCATCATCGCTGGCCATAGTACCTGATACACAAACAAGCACTCGCAGTAAGAAGTTCTAAAAATATTCCAAAAACCCTAAAACAAATACCACAAACTTTCTGAATTACAAAGATCGATCCAAAAACTTGAAACCAAAATTCGGGAAGTCGAAAATAATTGCTACAAAAATTACAGGACACTCGATCGACAAATCGTGAAGGACAAACAAAGATCCATGAATAACAAGCGATTAAAAATTCAAAAAAAATCAAAAACTTCACAGAACAATAAATCATCACTATTAATCTTTACCAAAGTCGCCGATCTGATGCAGTAAGAGATTACTAACACCCTAACACTTGTTATGCAGCAAGAAATCAGATTCACGATCACAAATAGATGAACAACCAAAGATATGAATCGATAAAATAAAAATAGATCGGATCAAAAACTTAGCTCTGGAAGGTTTGCTCTGATACCACTTAATATGATCCCTTTTATGATCTTAACCTTACAAGCTAACTTATACGCCAAATGATCAGTAGAGATGAATGATTGTTGCGGATTACTTGAAGATGAAACGGTTGGGGGAGTTGATATACTCATATATTTCACATATTTAGCATGCATTTAGAATAGGTTTTCATGCATACATCATTCATAATAGGCTAGTTTGCATCATTTGTCTCATTTTAAGTCCTAGAACACTTTGCATTAGCATTTGCATGGTTTCTTGTATATTTGCATCATTTTCAAGTCGTTTAGAGTACTTGGAGCTGTGATGGATGCTGAGCATTGCCAAGAAGATGAAACAAGAGCCTAGGAGTTGGAAGGAATCAAAAGAAAACTCGGACAAAAGCAAAGAACCCACGATCGAGTGGCCGATCGAGCACCATGACTCGATCTAAGGCCGATCGAGTGGCTGATCGAGCGAGCTGACTCGATCCAAGGCCGATCGAGTGGACGATCGACCATCTGACTCGATCGGGAAGCAGATCGAGTGGACGATTGACCAGCTGACTCGATCGGGAAGCAGATCGACTGGACGATCAACCAGTCTGGCTCGATCTGCCAGTCCAGGCGCACCAACCCTTCTCCAACTTGTGTATTTGTCTTCTATTGAGGGGACCACCTTGGCATGAAAGTCTCCTAAGAGACAAGCAGCCCTTGTTTTAGGGAAAGGGTATAGAATTTTCTAATGTTTTCACCTTATGACAAAGGGGAGAAAGACTTTTGTGCACACCATCACTTATCACACTTATCATAATTTACTCTCACTTGTAATATTGTAAGTTGGGCGTAGAGAGAGAGTTCTTACCTTGTTCTTGAGTGTTCTTCATTTGTTCTTCATTGTTCTTGCTTGTTCTTCATAGTTCTTGTTTGTTTCTTATTTATTTCTTTTGTTGAAACTCTTGTATTTTGTATATGATTCAAGTATCTTTGTCCTTCTAATGTCAAATCTTTCTTCTTGTTAAAAACCGATTATCTTCATCAGCTCTAAACTTATGTATAAGAGAGGCATGAACATGATTTGTGAGTAAACCACCGAGGGTTGGGGTTGGGATGATTAAGGGGGTTGAAAACTAGATTTTGGGTATTTTCTTGTTCTTCATCTAATTCTCTTCTTGGATTTGGAGGTTTTCAGGTCTAGAGATTCTCGATGGAGATCTCTTTAATCTAGGGATTTCCTTATCCTAAAAAGACTTAGGAAATCCCTTAAAACCAAATCCAACAGACTAGCTCATCCTTTCCCAAACATCATGGATGCTTAGGGAGCTAGTTAAGCCATTTTTTTAAGATCCATGCTTAATGTTCTTCACCTTATCTTTCCACCACATATCATGGGTTTGGAGGAAAGGGTGAAGAAAGGATTTACACCATACACCATGGGTAAATCTAGTTTGGTTTCTTAACGCTTAGAGATAGCACTAAAAAGTGTAAAAAAATATGTTTTCAAAACCCAAGTTCGAATTTTCAACCTCCCTAAGAATGAATCCCAACCTTGAATCTGTTTTTAATACTTGATTATCTTCATCAGCTCTAAACTTATGTAAAAGAGAGGCATGAACATGATTTGTGAGTAAACCAACGAGGGTTGGGGTTGGGATAATTAAGGGGGTTGAAAACTAGATTTTGGGTATTTTCTCTCTGTTCAAAGATAATTATTTTCATTAAAATTCTCATAGATAACTTAATTATGCATTAGAGTTTTTATAAATTTGTAAAATTGTGTTTTTACTATTTTTAGTATTTTATAAATTGCTTAGAGTCTTATTTTACTGTCTGGTCTTGAGTTGGTAGTCGTTTGATTTTTATAAATAGTTTTTGAAAATCTTTTCACTTAGCTAAAAATTGTCTAGTTAATCCGGTTTTAGATTTTGATTTTATAAAATTAGTAGATCGGTTGTTTTATTGTTTAGAAATCATCTAGTAGTTGTATAACCCTTCTTAATGCTTAGAGATAGCACTAAAAAGTGTAAAAAAATATGTTTTCAAAATCCAAGTTCGAATTTTCAACCTCCCTAAGAATGAATCCCAACCTTGAATCTGTTTTAATACTTGAAAACCAAAAACCATTTTCTCCCTGTTCAAAGATAATTATTTTCATTAAAATTCTCAGAGATAGCTTAATTATGCAATAGAGTTTTTATAAATTTGTAAAATTGTGTTTTTACTATTTTTAGTATTTTAGAAATTGCTTAGAGTCTTATTTTACTGTCTGGTGTTAAGTTGGTAGTCGTTTGATTTTTATAAATAGTTTTTGAAAATCTTTTCACTTAGCTAAAAATTGTCTAGTTAATCCGGTTTTAGATTTTGATTTTATAAAATTAGTAGATCGGTTGTTTTATTGTTCAGAAATCATCTAGTAGTTGTATAACCCTTCTGTGGGGATTTTAAAATAGTTTTGGTATCTGTTTGATAGCCGTAAGTAATTGTTTTAGGATTGTTCCCCAATTAAACCGAATTCTGCTTAGCTTCATAGAACTCTTGTATTCTTAGTACCTTTTACCCCAAGGTTGGATTGACACCTAAAGTACTACAACTGCAAAAAGAGGCTTTAGGTTTTGATTAAGAACTGTGTAAAAACCTGCTTATCAGGATTTTGTGGAAAGAGTGAGAGGTGAAAAGCATACAAGAGATGCAGATGACTATTGTATACAGACTTTATGGATCTAAGGATATGACGCACCAGAGATTCACACAGGTTTTCTCAAGGATATTACGCACCAAGAGAGATGATCTTCTTAGAAAGGTTTTTGATAAAAAGAAAGATGAAAAACAAAGCTCATCTCTCGGCCAAGTTATCAGAGAGATGAGAAGACATGAAACCCTAAAGGCAATGAATGAACCAGCCTCGGGACAAACCCCCTTGACTGATCATGCAAGGCGCGTACAAAGTTTGAAAAACAATACGCAAAAATAACTAAGTGTAGAAAGTAACTCATGAACTTCCAAGCCCCGAAAGATAGAAAGAAATGAGCTTCGACAAGTGAATGATCAAATGGAAAATGACAAAGTAACACACTTGCCTCGTTAAAAACCTTAAAGAGAAAACCCAAAGGGACAAAACTCTTTAAGGGAAAAAGAGCACAAGATATGTTACTAGCCCGTTTATCATTCACCGGCTTGAATGCATATCAATGTGATAGCTCTTGCCTTTGCTTCATCATATGGACCGTCTTGTATCTGATTTAGCAATATCTCTCAGGCATTGTGAAATGCCTTAGTCTTAGACCGGGTCATGGGACCTTTGATAACTTCTTGATCATTGTCTTGATCTTCCTCAGCTACAAGCTTATACTCCTCGGCATCAAGCTTTTCTTTGTCCTCGGCATGAAGCTCCTCGACATCAAGATTTTCCTTGGCCTCGGCATGAAGCTCCTCGGCATTAAGCTTCTCCTTGCTCTTAAGGCCTTCCATGATCATATCAGAGAAAGGCTTTGAGGTTCCTTTGCACTTCACCTTATAATCAATTGAGTTCCCATCACAGCTCTGAGGTATCAAAGTGACTTGAGGACCTCTCTTGATCTTCTGGCTCTCCCACTCTCTTCTTCACTTTTGCCCTTTTTCTGGTTCCCTTAGTGATCATGATAGGATTTCCACCAAGGATTTTATCTGCATCACTCTTATCACAAGGTCTTTCCTGAGAAACGTCTGCCATCCTGTCTCTAGCAATCACAGCAATGTAAGAGACGTGCTTTGAAGTTCCAGTAGTAGGGACATCTTTGTAGAAAACTCATTTATCAACACTAGAAAAAGAGATTCTCTTGTTAGGCATGTCCACAACTGCTCCCACTGTAGCCATGAATAGTCTCCCTAGAATGAATGGCATGACATAATTTTTCCTCACTTCCACAACCTGAAAATCAGTTGGAACTAGACAATTCCTCACTTTGACAAGCAAATCTGGAATTGTACCATATGGGACTGTGGTGGAAGAGTTGGCAAACGCAAGAATCATGTTTGGTGGAGGTTGAATATTAGCAATGCATAACCTCTCTACAATGTCCCTTGACATGAGATTCACACTAACACCATAATCACAAAGAGATTGTCCAAATTCAACTCCTCCAATGGAGCATGGAACAACAAACATTCTTGGATCTTCAACTTTAAGCAACTGCTTTATTGGTGGTGGTGTATCCCTTGCTTTGTGAAAGAGTTCTTCCATCTCTTCAAAACTTTCTCTGCAATTCTGGAAGAATGCACACGATGGATACCTTTCATAAGCCTCATCAAAGGAGATCTCTTTAGGAATCCTTGCCACCCTCTGGTTGAAAGCAGCCAGCTTCTCTGCACTAATAGACGGCCTTAGGTGCTTGGGTAGAGGAGGATATAGAACCTTAGGCTTGTACACTCTTTCCTCTGCATTTTTTAAGCTTTAGGCGTGTATGGCGAAATCTGGGAAGGGTGTCGATCGACACTAGTCTTTTGTGTCGAGGATACTGTGTCGATCGAGCTCGATTTCGGTCCGCCAGAGCTCGAAAAATCGTTATTTTTTACTGGTGTCGATCGACACTCAGCAGTGGTGTCGATCGACACCTGCTCTGCAACTGCAACATCTTCTTCTTCAGCCTGAAACTCCACAATTTCTTCAGCATTCAGGCCCTTTTTCAGCACTGGTTGAAGGTTTCTTCAATTCTGAATCGTGATGGCATTCATATGGTGTCTCGGATTCGTGTACGTCTTTCCAGGAAGGCATCGCTCTTGTCTCTTAAAAGCCCTAATAGTTTGAGCGACCTGAACATCCAATTTGTTGACATGAGCACTTAGGGACTCGAATTTCCCATTTAGATCAGTGTACAAAGCGTCAATCTTCCCATTGAAGTCCACAGTCATCTTCTGTTGCCCCTCCAAGATTTGTTCAATCATGGACTTCACCTCATTGTCTTGTGTAAGAGGCTTCTGGTAGAAGAAGAACCATAAGTTCTGTTGAAGTTATTGCTCTGAAAAGGCTTATGGTAAGAGGAACCAAATCTTTGCTGATTGCTAAATCTATGTCCTTGAAAACCAGCTCCATTGACATAGTTAACTTGTTCTTCTTCAGGCTTAAAAGTCTCCACTTCTGCAACAAACTGGACTTGCTTCTTTTCCACTAGAAGGCTATGCATAGAGTCTAACTTAGCCTTCACCTCAGCGATCTGACTTCCATCCATGTTTCCAGCTTTCTTTTTCCTCTCAAGATCTGCATTCTTTGTACTATTGCTAGAAACCAAGTTCTCAATCAGCACATATGCATCTTCTGGATATCTAGTGTTAAAGTTTCCATTGCTGGCAGCGTCCAGAGCCATCTGGTACCTCCAATCAACACCTCTAAAGAAGTTTCCTGGTAGCTGAACCTCACTGAAGCCATGGTGTGGACAGTCTCTCTGATATGCCTTGAAGATTTACCCAAGCAGCCTTGAATGCTTCAGTTGGTCCTTGAGAAAAAGCAGAAATCTTCATCCTCAAATATTCAGACCTTGCATCATCAAAGAAATTGAATAAGAATGCATTTTTCGTGTCCTCCTAGGTAGTCAACGATCCTGGTTCCAACTGATTCAGCTAGTATGCAGCATCGCCAGCAAGTGAATAGGGGAAACGCTTGCCAGAAAGGTAATCATTGGACACTCCATTAGCCTTAATGCTTGATGCCAAGTCTTCAAACCTCTCAATGTGGTCCATGGGATGCTCATTAGGAAGACCATGAAAAGGATGCTTAGCCACAAGTGTGTAGTAAACAGGCTTCAGCTCAAAGTCATTCCTCTGAAAAGCAGGAGGACGAATCGAAGCTCTATTAGTATAGAACTAAGCAGGCCTGTTGTAATCGACACCATCTGGTTTTGTGACTACAACTCTGTTCTCATCCAATCTCTGTCCCTGAGCATTCCTCATATGCCCTTCTGCATCAACCAACTGGCCCTCTTCGTCTCTCATCAGAATAAGTGGATTGACCATTGCAGATTCCTTCTTGGCTTTCATGTTGGTCCTCTCCAATTTGGCGAGTTCGCCTACGTTCAAAATCACAAGCTCCTTTTCCTTTTTCCTTCTGGTACTGCAATTAAACATACACCTGAAACAGACACAAGAAAACGTTGCAGAAAATCAGTAAACAAAAATAAAAACCTAGACAAAATTCTAATACTAATAATTTGTAGGCAACTAACTAATCTCTTTCTCCGGCAACGGCGCCAAAATTTAATATGCTCAAATTTACCCTAGAGCTACTCTCTCAAATTAAGAGATCACTGTAGTATTTAGGGATCGAATCCACATGGAATGAGATAATCACACAACAGACTTTTAATTATGAATTATGCTAAGAGTAAATATTAAACTAAAAGACAGCAGGTAATTAAATGTTTAGTAAATTCAGGACACAAAATGGTAGGTTCACGAAAATTCTCAGGTAAATCTGAATTGCAGATCTAGACAGAATGTTAGGAATTATGAAGAACTGTTCTTGAACTTGAAACACTAATGTAAAATCAACCAACTCTCGCTGCGAAGATTATCTATGTCTAAACCCTATAATTCCAAATCTCTTTGCAAATTCAAACAAGTCAGGCAAGCATTAATAACAGGATCAATTGTTCACAAAATCCCTAAACCAAATCTCTTTGCGAATAGGTATTTTACTCGTCTAACATTAGTTTAGCCAATCAATAATACTCTCGCATCTATTAATCAACCTAAGATTATATTCTAGGTCGCGGAGCTAGAATAAGCATTAATCACAAATCCAGATGAAGAACTCTAATGATTTTATCCTAACAAATCAATTCAACCTAGCAATTCATCAATCTTTGAAAAACTTTAAACCTAACAAGCAAACTACTCAGACATGATCAATGAAACACAAATCATAATTTGAATAGAAAGCATAAAATAAATCAATAGAAGAAATTAAGGAGTTTCAAATCTGCTCTAAAGGAGTCTGAATTTTCTCTCCAAAAACCTAAACTTCTATGATTCTTAAAGTGATGTAAACATCAGTGCCACTACAATCGTACCAGAGGAGAGAAGCTGCATTAAAGCCAATCCCGAGCTAAACAAGCTTGCATCCGATGTCAAACCAGCTGCCGAGCTTGAATCCAAGCATGAAACCAGGGCTTACAAATGGGATGTGACCATTTGTACTCTTTTTCCTTATCCTTGGTTTTGTCCCAATGAGTTTTACAGGAAAGGTTTTAACGAGGCAAATCGGTTCACAAGTCTTATTCCCATTCAAACCTCCAATGGAGTTAATCCGGAGCAAAGAACACTTGGAGATGTTTACTAAAGGAGTGAGGACTTAAACGTGTGATGCCACCGTTATATACATCAAGAAGAGCCTCCTGATCGATCCAAGACATTGCCGGTTCAGTTTAAAATGCAAGACCACCAAGCAAACCCGCCGGAACCAAGTAATCGCATGAATGGACCTACTTATGCATTTTCGGGTCCAAGTATGGGAACCATGAAGATATATTCGACCAACACATTTTATTCATCCTTCCTGGAGTCCACAAAAGCTACAGAAGACTTAGAACCACCAAATCATGCCGGTACACGCCTCAAACTCCAGCAAACGCCAGAAGAACCAACATTGAAGAAACTTTCCTTTTTCGGCCAAGTTTACTTTTCTTTCACGGGAAAGAAAGATCAACGACCTTATACTGCTTCTGATCTCGACCCTCCATTCTCCTTAGAAGATCCCAGACGTCCATTCAACCCTGAATCCCTAAAGGACGTCCCCATTCCCTCAGCTTTCGCCTCAGCCGCATCCACTTTAATGCCTAACGGCTAGAGAGTTTATGGCGACATCTTCTTTGATTTTATTTGATTCTTTGCTTTCTCTTTTCATAAGCTATTGCCATTAAGGCTTTATTTCTGTCGAGCAATATATAAGATCATCCCTTTTGTACTTTCAATTGACGTTTTAAATCAATAGAAATCCCTTTGCTTGTTTCAAAAGAGAGTTATCTTTGAATCAAACTTGTTCTTGCGAGTGTTTAAGTGTTTGTGGAATCAAACCCTTATATTTTCGTGTTGTTTCTTACTGTCCTCGCGAGGAATAGCCCTTGGAAGTTAGAAACAAAAACCGTTGATTGTGGATTCAATCAACAAACCGGTTACTCATCATCTTCATCGCCTCCATCTCGCGGCTAGGACTTGAATCAAGGGTGTAAGGCTTTGGTGGATTCCGAGTCTTGTGTCATTGGTATCAGAGCTTAAACGCTCCTATCTCAGGTGTATTCGAATTCCCTTTTCAGTTTTGTTATTTCAATTTAGTTGCTTCTGTTTTGTTTCATCAATTCAAAAACCAAAAAAAAAAAAAAAACATTTACTTTTGCTTGCCTGGTTGCTTCAATTTTATAAAAATCATAAAAACTCATAAAAATTTCTCGTCTTTTTCTTTAGCTTACTAAGTCTCTTGAAAAGCCATCAAATTGTTTTCAGAATTTTTGCAACCGATTTGATATTTTTAATCAAGTTAAAATCAAACCGGTAAAATCTGTGGTTTTCTCTGTTTTGTGTTGTTGATTTGATTTGGATACAACTTTGATTTCTCTTGCATCTTTTTTTCAAGGTACCAGTATGGGAGACGAACAACAGGACCCTATGCAAGCCGTCATGGAAATGCTCACCAATATCCAAGGAGAACTTGCTGCACTAAGGGACGCCAATCAAGCGAGTAACGCCCGTCTTGATCGATTGGAGACCCCTGTCCGCCAGGATCCGATGGCACCAAGGAGGAACGTCCAGCCAGCTGCTCCTAGGGTTCACAATGACCCTAACCATGAGGAGGAGCCACCGGACGTACTACCACACTGGGCACCAAATCCTATACACATAGCTCAAGAATTCCTAAACCGGAGAAACCAAGCGGATCGGAATCGGCCATTCACTGATGAGAGGAGTTTACCACCAGAAGTTAAACTCACAGCTCCTACTTTCACGGGAAAGATAGATCCAGCAGCCTACTTGGAGTGGCAAAAAAGGATGGAGCATCTCTTTGACTACTATGCATACACCGAGCCAGAGAAGATTGCTCTTGCAACCGCAAGTCTCACGGATCATGCTTTAGCATGGTGGGACCGTGAAGTAGTTGAGAAAAGGAGGCTACGCTACCCTCAAATCACACGATGGGCAGACATGAAGTTTGAACTTCACATAATGTATGTCCCACCTCATTGCCATCGAGATTTACTAAAGAAATTTCGTGCTTTATTTCGGGGAACTAAGAGTGTTGAGGAATACTATGAAGAGTTTGATCTCTTAAGAAGTCGCCTTGAGTTAGATGAAACCGAGGAGTCTCTCATGTCCCAATTCGTAGAAGGATTACAAGACTGGATACAGAGGAAGGTGGAGATGCAACCTTACCATTCCCTGCCCGAGCTCCTCCATCTAGCCATACAACGCGAGCAGCAAATAAAGAAGAAGACCTCCACGAGGACTAGGTCCAGCAACACTACTTGGAGTCAACCCCAACCGCCACAACAACAATCCCAACCCCAACCGGTAGACAAAGGAAAATCCATAGTAATAGATTCCCGGTTCAAATCCAGCGACCACCGTAACGACCAAGGTAAGTCTAGTACTTCACAGAGATCACATGACATGATTTGTTACAAATGTCAAATGGCGCGTGATTGTCCCAATAAAAGAGTGATGGTGATCACACCTGATGGATACGATTCACAAGATGAAGTCATACCCGAGGACACCAGTGATGTAATAACCATCTATGCTGAAGAAGGCGAGCTCTTAGTGATCCAGAGAGCCTTGAATTCGCAACCGGTCCTAGAAGAACATTAGCAGCGTGATAACTTGTTTCATTCCTGCTGTACAATCAAAGATAAGGTATGTCATTTGATCATTGATAGCGGTTCCTGTGCTAACATTGCAAGTGTCACTCTTATTGAGAAGCTAGGTCGGGGTTTAGACGTCTGGTGGATCAGAGGGTGGCATCGAATGCTTCCCAGACGAATGTCTCCTCATCCATGGCGGTGTATAGGCAGTAGGTGCATGAAAGAGACCAAGGAAATGAGGAACAGCAGCAGGGTGGGACACTTCTATTTCCTGCAGAATCATCAAAAGAAACACCAAGCTTTCTACAAGAATCTCGTTGCTTGCATAAGTGTGAAGCACCTTTTGAACCTTTTGTATTCTTTTTGAGATGATCAGGAGGTTTGGAATTGATTCCAGGAAATGCATACCTTTGCTTTCTTCGAGGTTTATGGCATGTAGGATGTGGAGGCATCTGTTCGACTACTAGTGATGGAATTGCAGCATTGGAAACAACTTCTGGTGTGATCCGCGAAGGGTGTCGATCGACATTAGTAGTGGTGTCGATCGACACCAACTCTACAGCTCGGGTTTCTGAACTTTTTCTCCAATTCAGCTCTGCAATCCTTGCTTCCATGACAAAATGTCTTCCTCCATCAACTTGGCAGTGATTAGGCCTTCATCTTCGCCCGTAGTCTTGAAGAGATGATTGTTTCCACTCCAATCTTCAAGCTCCACAACTTCTTCATAATTGTCAGCCAATGCATCTTGAACAGCCACCTTGTTCACTTGCTCTTTAGAATCCAGCTCCTTGACATTCCCAGCAGTAGTGTCATCTGAACATTCCAGGACTGGATCGTTATCCATGGAAATCTCTACTGAATAAGCTTGGCCATTGATGGTGGATGGTCCCCTTAACTTGTCCATGTCAAATTTCATGACAACATGACCCAAGTCAAGCTCTATTTTCCCTTTCCTCACATCAATAATTGCACCAGCTGAAGCCAAGAATGATCTTCCCAAAATAAGAGGATCTGCAGGTTCTTCATCGTAATTCAAAACCACAAAATCTGTGGGAATCACGCAGCCTTTAATCTTCAAGGGAACATCTTCTAGAACACCTTATGGGATTCTTTTTGATCGATCAGCTAGGACAAGGGAGATTCTGGTTGGCTTGAAATCAATCATTCCAAGTCTAACAGCAACTAAGTATGGTATCAAGTTGATACTTGAGCCTAGATCACAGAGAGAACGAGGAAACCTTCCTGTTGAGATTGAGAAATCTAGCACAAAGTTTCCTGGATCAGGTAACTTCTCAGGAATCCTCCTCTGAATTACAGCACTGACTTGTTCAGAAACCCACACCTTCTTCTTCTTTCTTGGAACTATGTTCAAGAGAATTGCATTCATGTCTCTGGTAAGCAATGCTCCTTCCTCAGGACTCACACCATTGACAACCATTCTCTTGACATATCTTCTTAATGCAGGTGAATGTTTGACTGCATCAACTAGGGGTAGCTCAATCATCAGTTTGTCCATCATGTCCTTGCATCTGGCTTCTTCTATCTCCTGTTTAGACTTTCTAGGAGGCCTGGGATAAGGTATTTTGGGCTTGTACACTCTTTCCTCTGCATTTTTTGAAGCTTCAGCACGGTCCAGCGAGGTCTGGGCATGGTGTCGATCGACACTGGTATCTGATGTCGATGCTTTGGTCGAATTCGGTCCACCAGAACTCGAATCGTCGGGATTTTCTATTCGTGTCGATCGACACTCAGCAGTGGTGTCGATCGACGCCAACTCTGCAACTGCATCATCTTCTTCTTCAAGCTCCTCAAACTTCTCAACCTCCACGAAATTTTCTGCACTTCCTACCATGATAGCATTGACATGATGTCTCGGATTTGTATCAGTCTTTCCAGGAAGAAACCTATCTTGTCTCTTCAAAGCTCCCGCAGTTTGAGCAACTTGAACATCCAATTGCTTGACATGAGTACCTAGAGACTAAATTTTCTCATTCAAATCAGTGTACATGGCATCAATCTTCCCATTAAAGTGCACAGTCATCTTCTGTTGACCTTCCAGAATTTGCTCTAGTATAGACTCCATCTTATTGTCTTGTGCAGGAGGATTCTGGTAAGAAGAATAACCATAAGTTCGTTGGAAGTTGTTGTTCTGAAAAGGCTTCTGGTAAGAAGAACCATAGCCTTGTTGATTGCCAAACCTTTGACCTTGAAAACCAGCTCCATTGATGTAGTTAACTTCTTCTTCTTCAAGCTCAAAAGTCTCCACTTCATTAGCAAAATGGACTTGCTTCTTTCCCACCAATAGGTCCCGCTTCCTGTTTGCCTCAGCAATTTGGCTTCCTCCACTTGCACCAGCGTGTTGTCTTCTCTCTAAATCTGCGTTCTTGGTGCTGTTGCAAGAGGCCAAATTCTCTATAAGCACCATTGCATCGTCTGGATATCTTGTGTTAAAGTTGCCATTGCTTGCAGCATCTAAGCCAATCTGGTACCTCCAATCGATTCCTCGGTAGAAGATACCGAGAAGTTGTGGCTCGCTGAAACCGTGGTGTGGGCAATCCCTTTGGTAAGCTTTGAATCTCACCCAAGAAGCTTTGAATGCTTCAGTGGGTCTTTGGGAGAATGTAGTGATCTTCGTCCTCAGCTCTTCGGATCTTGTGTCATCCAAGAAGTTCCATAAGAATGCATTCTTTGTCTCTTCCCAAGTGGTCAAGGATCCTGGTTCCAATTGCTTCAGCCAATATGATGCATCTCCAGCAAGTGAGTAAGGGAAAAGCTTGCAGAAGAGATAATCATATGTAACTCCATTGGCCTTTATGCTTGATGCCAAGTCCTCGAATCTCTCTATATGGTCCATAGGATGTTCATTGGGAAGACCATGGAAGGGATGTTGAGCTACGAGCGTGAAGTAAGCAGGCTTCAGCTCGAAATCATTCCTCTTGAATGCAGGAGGACAGATCGCAATTCTATTAGCATAGAACTGTTCTGGTCGGTGGTATTCACCATGCGTTCTTCCGCGTCCAGCTTCTGCATGACCAGCTTGTACTGGTGCCTCAATGATGAAAGCGCCCGCTTCATCAAGTCTCTGTCCTTGGGCGTTCCTTCTGCGCCCTTCTACATCAACCAAGTTGCCTTCAGCGTCTCGGATTAAAACCATAAGATCAGCCCTCGTATCCTGCGCAGGGTGTCGATCGATGCTGTTGGTGTCGATCGACACTCGTGTAGATGCTCGGCTCTTGCGTTCGAGACGACCTAGTTCTTGGTTTAACGCGATTAGTTCCTTATCCTTGTTGCTTCTGGTACTGGGCATGCACCTGAAACCAAAAATAAGAAACTAAATCAGTAACAAAAATAAAAATAAAACCTAGTCAAAATCCTAATACTAGATTCCGTAGGCAGCTATTACTTCCCCGGCAACGGCGCCAAAAACTTGATAGGGCTCAGGTTTTACCCTAATAAAACTACTGCAAGTGCACAGCAAATGCAATCGTAGTATAAGGGGTATCGAAATCCCAAGGGAAGTAGATGCTACGCTAAGGTTTCTAAGTTCAGATTATGCTAGGTCGAATCGAATGAAAGTAAAACAAAGCAAGAAATAAATGAGTATTACGAAAATCGGTTCTTAAAATCAGGAGACTTAAGACGCTAGGTTCAGGGAAATTCTCAGGTGATCTAAATTGCAGGTCTACACAGAATGTTAGGAAAATATTAAGATCCGTTCTTGAACTCAAAACACAACAATAAAATCAACCAACTCTCGCTGCGAAGACTTTCTATGTGTAAACCCTAGAATTTCAAATCTCTTTGCAAATTCTAACAAGTCAAACAAGCATTAAAGTTCAGGTTCGATTGTTCACAAAATCCCTATACCAAATCTCTTTGCGAATAGGTATTTGCTCATCTAATATTAGTTCAGGCAATCAATAACACTCTCGTGTCTACCAATTAACCTAAGATCATATTCTAGGTCATGAAGCTAAAATTAGCATTAAACACAAATCCAGATGAAGAACTCTAATGATTTTATCCTAACAATTTAATTAACCTAACAATTCATTAATCACCTTTGAAAAATCCTAAACCTAACTAGCAAACTACTCAGACATGGTGAATGAAGAAAACATCATGAATAAAGAAGATTGCATAAAAGAGATTAATAGAATTAAAGGGGTTCAAAAACTTCTCAGAAGAGTATAGAATTATCTCCCCAAAAGGCTCTGGACAAATCTCTCTTTAAGTCTCAAAACAGAAAATTATGAAAAGGTATTAGGCTAAACAATGCCTGGAAACTATTTATAGAAGAGAATTTTCGTCGGGGGCAGATTTGTAATTTCTTCAAACTTGAGATAATTTCCTTTTTCTGATGGAAATCCGAACGATGCGTTAGTCTTCATTGGTGTCGATCGACACTAGGTGGTGTCGATCGACACCTTGCGTGTAAATCTGCTCCTGACTTTATCACTTCGGCTGCTTCTCCATAATGCTTCCAAAATGTTCCAGAATCTCTCATTAAGCTCCAAATGCTCTCCATCCTGTAAAGACTCTAATAGGACTCTAAAACTAACAAAAGATTCTATAAAAACACTTATATCATGGTTCAAAAACGGGTAAAAACCATGATATATCATGATCCCACCTAAACACTTAACCCGTCCGCACTACGTATTCATCTTTATCTCGTTTCCAGACCCTTAGCCAAGTGAGATGACTGAGCAGCATGAGCATGATCCACATTTTAAGCTTTCAAATGAATGTTAAAGGGAATTGAGAATTTAAATGTGCATCTAAGTTGAGATTGATTTTGCTTGATGTTGAGATAAATCCGGCTAAGGCTTTTTGAGTAAGTAAAATTCGGTCTGCATTCTAAAAACCTGAACTTAGACATTGACTTGATCTCTTTTAAATGGCATTTTTGATTCGGCTTTACACTCTCTTTTCAAAACCTCACCCCTCCGGTTGGCTTTTGTTTGCTTGAGGGCAATGAAAAATGCAAGTTTGGGGGTATTGATACCTCTGCATATTTCATGGTATAAACCATGCATTCATGGCAATTTAAGACTCATTTGTTTATATCTTGGTTCTTTAACCACCCATTTTCATTCATCATAGAACTAGCACACACTAGGATAGAATTATGGTCATTCGTGCATACTTGCAGCCCTTATCATGTGCATTTTGGAGTTGAGGATATTCGAGGATACTAAGATGTGAACCACGGAACATTGTGCACCAATCACGACCCCAAAACCGATACAGGCAAGCGCAAGGATGAACCTCGAAGTGTGGCAATGACTTTTCCCCGATGGAGGTTGCCCGAGGTGAAGATTCCACAAGGTATTCCCCCAAGACCAAATATCGGAGTAAGGCAACGAGACGATCCCGATACAAGCAGTAGTCAACAAGATTCACTACGACGAGATCCCGTAAGGTTTCTCCGTTATGGAACTCATGCGAAGAACAACGAGACTTAGCGTATCAACTTCACATAATAGTTTTACACCGAGAAACGCTAGAAGGCAACAAACTTTGTTTTTCACCTTTGATCAATGCCACCTAGATTTTTGGGACCACCTATATAAACTCCATTTGCACGCTTTTGGCAAAGGATCGACATTTTTTCATTCTTGAGTTCTTTTTGTTTCTCCTTTTTGGTCATCCTCTCCAGGAGAGAAAGAAACCGTTTTAAGATCTTTTAAGTTTGTATATTTGAAAAGAATCTTGCTTCTTCCTAATTGAATAATGTTAATCGTTCTTTCTGTCATGGGACTAATGGTTTTCATAATGATCAACGAGTAGTTCACTTCGGTTTTAGGGATGAGGTTAAGATATTAATGTTAAAGGTTCAGTTTTTGATGCCTATTTATGCTTAAAACATCTTAGTCCTTTCTTATTTGATGCTTTTATTGCTTAACCATCTTTCTATTTGGTTTATGCCTTCAAACTTTCTCAAACAAACACCATGTTTGAAGAAATGCGAGAACCAATCTCATAAGAGATTCGCTCTTCCTAGCCTAAGACATTAGTTATCTAGGGAGCGTTTTGGCATTAATAGAGTTGTTTGTTCATGCTTGCTATTTTCTCAGATCAATATGCGAGAGTTAGGTTAGGTTGTGTGTTAACAAAGTGATCTCTACCACAACAGTGGATTTATCTCGTTCTTGAACTCTATGCTAAAGGATTAGCCTTAAAGGTAGTTGATTTATGCATCAATGATCAACCTTTATCATCTTTGTCTCTAGTTACTTTGTCCCTCGGACCGATATTTATTATTTAATTTAAGCTTACGATTTTATTTTTATTTACTATTTCCACTTGATAGATCTAGTTTATGCTCTTAGCTATTTGTCTTTGTGACATTTAGGTTGATAGATCTTCTCCTATAAACCTTTAGATCATTCTTAGCTTGCACAAAAATCTCATAAACACAATATCTTGAATCTAACCCATCAGATTGATAAGACCCATAAACTATACTACATTCGGTTATAAGTAGTAGGTCATTGATGAAGTAGACATCAAAACACTATTTATCATCTAGCCAGAAGGATTTCGATGCTTTGACTTCATCCAAAGTGACGGATCTCGCGAAGTCATGAAGAAAAGCCGCCGATCTTCTATTAACGGAGGAAGGAGAAGAAAGAGGTGGAGGAGAAAGAGAAGAAGGAAGTGGAGATGAAGGTGAAGATGGAGAAATGAAGAAGGGGAAGATGGAGAATCGAAGATTGAGAATGGAGGTGGCGGCAGTGTAATTTTTGTTTTAATTAGGTATATAAAAATCGGTTTTGTGGTTTTCTTCGGTTTGTTCGGGTAGCCGATCGAGTTTCGGATTTTACCTGAACCGAATCGTGATCCGAACTAAAATTTATCGAAAACTATTCGGGTTATTGGAGAAAACCGAACCCGAACCGAACCTCTTTTTCGGCTCGGATCGGCTCGGATTCGGGTTTAGTGCCCAGGACTATGTATACTTGCATCTAGTAATATTTTTTTACCGGTATAACAGGGACAATATGTCATTATATGATTATGGTGATAACAACAACAACACAACTCTCTCAGAATCCACATTTGGCTTCGGGTGTCGGCGAATTAAGAATTCTAATTCCAACATACTGTTTTTGCCATGGTGCAGCATTGCTTCAAACAATCTAGAGCGGTTTGAATCTTGGAAGATTTTACTATTCATGTGTCAATAAGGATGTGAGCAAATAATTTAATTCTCTTTTGTTGATAGATTTGAAACAAATATAATTATAATATATGCATGTTTATGATTAGGATGTAGATTGCCACATATGAAAATTATGGGATGAGACAATGATGGAAGAGTTCTGTGACATGAAGGAACATATTGATAACATAAATAATCATATTCGCTTCATCACAACGACCATTGCTGGTGCTAATGTTGACACTCGCATGATGTGGGATAACGTTTTGTGAGATCAAGACTAGCTTTTCCCGTTGAAGGAATCTGTGCGGTTTTGTGCAACAGATTTGAACAACCATAAAGAGATAGTCGTGACTCTTCAAAGTTCTGATAATGATATATGTTAGATGAAGGATAAGGTGCTCAAACTTCAGGCCATGGTGTATGGAGACAAAGAGTTGAAGCTAATGATTGGTGCTTATTGCCCTCCATTTGGTTCTCATCTACTTCATTATCTACTTTTTTTAAGATAATTTATGTTGTAATCAAACTACTCTATGATTTGCTACTCTCTGTTTCTAATTTGTAATACTCTATGTTTCAGTTTTTATACTCTCTATTTCTAATCTATGTTTTGACAGTTTCTACTTTTAGTAGATAAACATAATTTTTGTTTCAAACATAAATTTAGAAATCAAATCTAAACAACACAGTAATCCAAACAGCATAGTTTTACTAAGAATATCAATATTACAAATCCAAAATGAATACCAAAAACCAATGTCACAAACGGTTTCAATTCCCTTCAAATTGTTTCTTAGTCTGCCTCGTGACTCTCTTTCCCTTTTCATGTGTGAAAGTATTCAAAACTAGTTGATACTTTTTCTCCTTACACATTTTTCTTCCTTCACCTCCCACAACTTCCTTCTCTCCTTCCTTCTTCTCAAGACGGTTTTTTCTCCTCTTGTAAGTCTTTGTCTTTGGTTCCTTCTAGTTCCTTCTCTCGATCCTTCTCAGCGGAAGCATGCAATCACAATCATAATTCAATTGTTCTAAGTATTGCCAAGTATTCCATTTTTGTTTTGAAATTTTACTTTACCTCAACCTTATCATGCTCGGACGATGATCTTCTCCTCTTAGTAACCTTCACATTTTTATCTCCTACCTTACTCACATGGCTACATATTTCCATTGAAATCACCTTCTCTATTTCCTTCTCTGTGTCAGCTACTTCACCTTCATTCTCTCCTTCTCCTTCTTCTTCCTTCTCTTGTTGTTCCTCAACCACCATGTATACTTCAGTAGGCACAACTGTTACTTTTGCAATTGCTACATCGTGCGGTTGTTCATCCCCACCACTACATGCATCTTCTGTTGGAACATCTTGTGAATCCTACAAAAGACAAACAATTTTATTTAGTATTATCTAGTGTGACATTTTTCATTTTACCATATAAGAAAACAAAGTAATACCTTCTCTCCTTCCGTCTCCGTGTCAGCTACTTCTCTTACCTTTCTCGTTCTTCTTCTCTTTCCTTCTCTTATTGTTCCTCAACCACCATGTCTACTTCGGTAGGCACAACTTCTTCACGAACTTTCTTTTATCATTCATCGTGAACCGTAGACACAACTGCTGCTACTTCCGCAATTCCTATATCTTGCGGTTGTTCATCCCCACCACTACTTTCATCTTTTGTTGGAACATCTTGTGGTTCCTGCAAAACACATACAGTTTTACATAATATTACCGTGTGTCACATTTTTTTTTTATCATTTAAAAATTAAAAGTTACATTTTCCTTCATTGAAATCGCAACTTCTTGTTGTTGTTCAAACACATTGGTAGCCACCGCTTCTGCCACAACTCCTTGCATCTCATCATAGCCACCAACTCCTTGCGTCTCCTCACCACCAATATGGAAAAGATAATCATATTGGCATGTGTTGTACTTAGTATTACCTAGTGTGACCTTTTTCATTTTACTATATAAGAAAACAAAGTAATACTTTTTTTGTGTCTATCTCTCCTTCTCTTTCTCCCCTTCATCTTATTTCTCTCATTCCTCTTCTCCTTCTTTATCTCCCCTTCTTTATCTCCTTCGTCATTAAGATCTTTCACAACTGTTGCTCCTTCTGCAGCCCAACTGGTAGTTACGGTTGGGGTTGTTCAGAAATCACATGTGTTGCTACTTCAAAAGTCTCAATCACCATTGTCTCCACTTCTGCCACTTGAGAAACCTCAACCACCATTGTCAGCAGAAGTGTGTCATTCAAATCTTTCAAAACGAAACAGTTCTACTTAGTATTACCAAGTACCACATTTTCGTTTTAAAATTTAACTACAAACGAAAGTGTTATCTTTTCCATGTCTGTTGCTGGTTCGGTATTCATAATGCCTTCTTCCACATTTTTCTTCTGACCTTCCTTCTCAACATCGCAACCATCTTCCACAAAATGATTATCATTAAAATGATAATCCATGACGTCTTCAAATGCCCTCCTAGCAACACTTGTTTTTTCACATAACCTTCCACTACTACAACTCTTCTGTCCAATCCATCAATCTTCTCATTGACTTTTTTTAACACTTTGTCCATGTTTACCTCTTGCCTTACTATCATACAAATCGTAGCGAAATTTTTCCCACGGATGGCCGCGTTCTCTTCTTCCTTATGCTCGTGATCATCCTCATTCTCCACTTCTTCTTCTCGGGAAGCCACGCCTTGCTTGTACATCTCCTCAAAACAAATTATTTTTCCTTTATCGATATGCTTCACCCAACTGTTAACAACAACATCATCGATATTATGGTCATCTCCATCTTCCATGATTCAATCTAAAGAGCTTCTTAATCAACGGTTCGGACCAACACACTATGAATTTCTTGTCAATATAAAGAAGGAATACACTTTCAAAAGAATTCAAGCATAAATAATGAATATGCAAAGGATAACTAGTTTTGATTTCTAACTTTAGTATTACCGAGTACTTCATATATATCGGAAAGAATAAATCCTTTTATTGCATATGACTTGAACTTACTCTTACACATCTGAGGACAGCTGCTCTATGCGCCTATATGGTCTTCTCATAATTTCTTCTTTAACTTTGGAATTATCTCAAACGCTAGCATATGCACATGATACATATAGTTAGAGACTGTAGTAAATGATAAGAACTAGGAATAAGAGAACGTTAATATTTACCTCCAAAGAAGCAAATAAACTTGGAAAGTTGCATGTTTTATCGACGATCCCTTTATAATCATTCACGCTTTCTCGATATCTCTCAAATTCTGATCAAACGAGAATCTCCCCCAGGGAAATATCTTCCAGAGGTCTAGATCATCAACAGCTCTTAAAAAAAACTTCTCAACAGATGGAGCTCCTACTCTTCTTGTCTTCTCCTTTCCTACAATGATACTAGATACGAAGTAGATGACACCCATTTCCAACCTATCAGGACAATGTTTCTTCATTTTGAGAAGATTTTCGTCCACTTTAGCATACATTATTATTGCTCCATTGCCAAATTGTCTTTCCGCGAATTTCAGACCCCCCATTCGCGTATAATTTTCTCGATAGCTATGACAATCTAATCCAGATATGAGCGCGTGTTCTCTGAGAGAATATATAATGGGAACTCCGTTCACCAGGAACCAAGCTTCCATTGTCTTCTCAACTTCAGCCTTTCGAAGAGGGAGCATCCACATGCCTATGACCTTGTGGTTTCGGTCATCATGCATAAGGAATATGTGTTTGAACTGCGGATGCTTCAAAAACCAACTCTTCTCGTCATTCGTCAGCTTTAGACTATTTATTGTTTAAATCGTCTTATGGATGTAACATATCATTGATATCTTTACCTGTTTATTGTACACTGACAGATTGAAATACATCCACATAGGTTGCATTGCTTCCGTTTCTTCCTCGGAATTATGCAATCGATTCAGGTTGTAGCAAGTGTTACTTTTACTTTTAAGAATTCTAGGACAAAAAAAAAAGTCGATTAGTTTTATCAAGTACTACCTAGTTGTTCAACACATAATCAAACTACATATCGGTTAATGCACACCAACGGGGGAATTCGTCACGTTGTAAGAACGAGTTCGATTAAGTTTTCTCTAGTTCTCATCTTCTAATAATCGCAATTGACATGAGAAGTAGAGAAAACTTAGTTGATGCGCATTCACCGGTATGTAGCTCGAGTATGTGTTGAACAACTATGTAGTACTTAGTAAAATTAATCGAGTATTTATGTCTTAATATTCTAAAAATAAAAGTAAAATTTGGTAACAATTGGTACAACTAGAATCGGTTACAGGATTCCGAGGAGGAAACGAAAGCACTGCAACCTATTCAGATGTATTTCAATTTGTCAGAGTACAATAAAAAGGTGAAGATATCAGCGAGATGTTACATCTACAAGGCGGTTGAAACAATAAATAGTTTAAAGCTGACAAAGAACGAGAAGAGTTGGTTTTTGAAGCACCCGCAGTTCAAGCACTTCTTCCATATGCATGATAACCAAAACCACAAGGTCACGAGTATGTGGATGCTCATTCTTCGAAAGGCTGAAGTTGAGAAGAAGAGAGAAGCTTGGTTCGTGGTGAACGGAGTTCCCATTAGATATTCTCTCATAGAACACTCGCTCATATATGGATTAGATTGCCATAGCTATCCAGAAAACTATACGCGAATGTGGGGTCTGAAATTCGTGAAAAGGCAATTTGGCAATGGAGCAACAATAATGTATGCTAAAGTGGAAGAAAAGTTGCTCAAAATGAAGAAACCTTGTCCTGATAGGTTGAAAATGTGTGTCCTCTACTTCCTATCTAATATCATTGTAGGGAAGGAGAAAACACGAGTGTGAGCTCCATATGTTGAGAAGATTTTTGTTTTTAAGAGTTGTGGATTATCTAGACTTTTGCAAGACATTTCCTTGGGAGAGATTCTCGTTTGATCAGCATTTAAGAGATATCGAGAACGCGTTGGATGATTATAAAGGGGTCGTTGATAAGTCATGCAAGTTTCCAAGTTTATGTGCTTCTTTTGAGATAAATATTAATGTTCTCTTATTCCTAGGTCTTATCATTTATTTTATTCTCTAACTCTCTAACTATATGTATCATGTGCAGATGCTAGCGTTTGAGGCAATTACAAAGTTGAAGAAAAAATTCTGAGAAGACCATATAGGTGCATAGAGCAGTTGTCCTTGAATGTTTAAGAGTAAGTTAAAGTCATATACAATAAAAAGATTTCCTCTTTCAGATATATATGAAGTACTCGGTAATACTAAAGTTAGAAAACTAAACTAGTTATGCTTTGCATATTCATTATTTATGCTTGGATTGTTTTGAAAACGTATTCCTTCTATATATTGACAGAAAATTTATAGTGTGTTGATCCCAACCGTTGATGAAGATGCTCTTTTAGACCGAATCATGAAAGATGGAGATGACCATGATGTCGATGTTGTTGTTTTTGACGGTTGGATGAAGCATATCGATAAAGGGATAGCGATTTGTTTTGAGGAGATGTACAAGTAAGATGTGGCTTCCCGAGAAGAAGAAGAGGATAATGAGGAGGAGGATCACGAGCATGAGGGGGAAGAGAAGGTTGCCATCTCTGTGGAGAATGTAGCCATCCGTGGGGAGAATGTGGCTATGATTACTATGATTGTAAGGCTAGAGCTAAGCATGGACAAAAGGTTCAAAAAAATCAATGAGAAGATTGATGGATTGTACAGAAGAGTTGTAGCAGTGGAAGGTTATGTGAAGGAACAAGTAGATGCTACGAGGGCGTTTTAAGACGGCATATTATCATTTTAATGATAATCATTTTTCGGAAGATGGTGGCGATGTTGAAAAGGAAGAACATCAGAAAAATGTGGAAGAAGACGTTGTGAATACCAAACCAACAAAAAACATGAAAAATGTAACACTTTAGATTGTAGTTAAATTCTAAAACGAAAATGTTGTACCCGTTAATACTAGGTACAATTGTTTTGTTTTGAAGGATTTGAATGACACACTTCTGCTGACAAATGTGGTTGGGGTTTCCCAAGTGGCAGAAGTAGAGACAATGGTTGTTGAGACTTCTAAAGTAATAACACATGTGGCTACTAAACAACTCGAACCGCAATTTCCAGTTGTGGGTGTAGAAGGAGCAGTAGTTGTGAAAGATCTGAATACGAAGGAGATAAAGAAGGAGAAGGGGAAGGAGAGAAAGAAGAAGAGGAGGCAAGGGAGAAAGAGGAAGGAGAGATAGACACAGAGAAGATATTACTTTATTTTCTTATATGGTAAAATGAAAAAAATCACACTAGGTAAATATTAAGTACGACTGATTGTCTTTTGGAGGATCCCTTTGATCAAGGTTATATTAGCGGAAGGAGCTGGTGGCCGTGATGAGACGCAAGGAGTTGTGGCATAAGCAATGGATACGAAAGTAGTTAGAAAACAAACGGTGGCTACAGATGTGTTTGAACAACAACAATAAGTTGCGATTTCAATGAAGAAAAAAGTAACTTTTTTTTATTCTTAAATGATAAAAAGAAAATGTGACACAAGGTAATACTATGTAAAACTATATGTGTTTTGCAGGATCCGCAAGATGTTTCAGCAGAAGATGCAGGTAGTGGTGGATATGTAGTTCGATTATGTGTTGAACAACTATGTGGTACTTGGTCAGTGCCGGTCCAACGATTTATAATGCCCTATGCAAAAAATTTAATTTATTTTTATAACAATAATCGTAAAAAGTAATAATGTAAAAAAAAAAGTTCAGTTAAAATTTCATAAAACAGTCTAATTTCAAACAAACAATCGTAATTCATAAAAGGTTTGTACAAAAAGAAAAAAAACAGTAAAACTAAAATTCTATTGTTGAAATATAATTCTCTTTGTATTTTTTCTGCAAAACCATTCATTAAACTCAAACTCACGTAACTATCTTTTTCAACCATAGATGTGCCATTAAAAGAAGTTGAAAAAGGAATCAAATACATCAAGAGTCAAGAGAGCACGTTTTTTTATAAACTCTCACTTTCGTCAGTGCTACAAGTTTGTTAATACATTTGTTAATTAAAAAAAAACTCATAACAATACTAACAAAAACCCTATTAATATTACTATTATTAAAATTAATATTATTATTATTAAAAAGTTTGGAAACTTTATTTACACATAAACATGAAATACAAAAGCTTAAAAAAAAGAATATAACAAAAACGCCCTTTACATTATGTTGCCGTAATCGGTCGGTTCCTTTGCTTGCTCTCTGGACCGATTTACTTTGTTTTGATTTTTGTTTCCTTGCCAGAAAAGACTTGAATAAAAACATAGTACATTCTCTTAACGTTGCTTTACCATTTTACTCCTTCTCGAACCACTAAGCATTTTTCTCAATATTAAGGCCCTGTTCGTTTTTATAGTTCGATGGTACATTAGATGCTACATCTAGATGCTGCATTTAAATAATGTTCATTTTTTGTTCTGATTTTTATATCCATATATTATTTTGTCAAAAATATTTGTTTTCTCTGTTAAAATGTAAATATATCAATAAAAAAAATATATTGACAAAGATATGTAAAAAGTGTAAGTTATAAATAGAGCTAAAAAACTATAGAAGAATTTCCAAGACTCGAACAAGAATTTATTTTCTTTCTTATTATTATTTTTTACTTCTTCTATTTTATAAAAAGTGTCATTTTGATATTTTTTACAAAAAGTATCATTTTAAATTTTCAAAGCAAATTTTTAAATTAAACCTCAATTTTATTAATATTATTTTAACTTATTAATTAGAGAGAGAAACTTATTTAAGTGGCACGTGTCCTTCATTATTTAATTTATGAAATTTTTCTTTCACTTGCATTAAAAAATATAATCAAAAAAAAAAAATTTCAAATGAACACCATAGATAACTTCAATTTACCAAATAACTAGATTATATACAACATGTATTGTAACTAATGACAAATAAATCTTATTCACAAAAACTAAAACCAAAAAAAAAATTCAAGTTAAACTTTTTTTTTAGGATAAGTGTTTTTTTTTTTTTACAGCTTTTAGGATAAGTGTTTAAGCTTATCTTTTCTTAAATTGGAGTTAATTTCATTTACTTTTTTTTCCTTTTCTTGATTGATAATATACTAACACTAATTTATTTATTAAAATCTAACTATTCATAAATTTTAGTTTTACCTATTTAATATATTCTAATCGCAACATGTGTCAAAATCTGACAGATTCACTTACCAAATTTCTCGATCATGTTAATTACTAATTTAAACGCATCCAATTTTATATGATAAAAAGATATACAAAAAATCCCTAAAATGAAAAATTGAGAAAATCAATTAATTAACTTTTTTTTTAAATATCAAGTTACAAAAATAAATATTAACCATATGTACAATTAACTATACATAAAAATTAAAAATTATTAAATTTGAATAAATTTAATAAAAATCAAGTTTGTTAGAAGATACAAAATTTCTTATTTGACTCTTCAATAAAAAGGCATTGCACCTATGACCGCTTGGTCGCGGCCGCTTGGTCGCAACCTCTATCTACCCGACCACAAAACGAAATTTGTTTATGATATTGAATAAATTAAAATGGTAACTCCAATCTATAATATCGTAAGACAAAATAATATATTTAATACAAATCGAGAAGATAACAAATTATATAAAAAAACATAGAAAATGAGAAAAAGTAAAGAAAAAGAAAAATGCATACAAAAATATACAAAATTTGAAAACAAGAAAAAATACATGGATTCAACGAAAGATATACAAAAGAAATCTTAAAATAATAATTTAAAAAATTAAAATTATTATAATATTAAGATTTAGACAAATGAAAAGAATATGAAAATTGAAGGATAAATAAAAATTCGTAAAATAATGTTTGAAAGAGATTAGAGAGATCATCAAGAAAAAAAAGTAAAAGTACAAAATAAACTTTTTTAAACAATATAAAATCAATAGTCAAAATATAAATGTCAAACATATTATTCAAAACTTAAATTAAAATAAAAACCCGTGCATCGCACTTTGAAAAGGAAACTAATTCCCAATTTCAGTTTGACTACAAACTCACTCTAAACCCAGAAAATCAAAACCTAGAAACCGTGAGATTAAAAATTACAGCTATGAAACTGAAAACTTACTCAAAACCTAGAAATCAAAACCTAGGACAAGAGAACTCATTTTCAATCATCTTAAATCAAAACTGTAGCTCAACAAAAACTAAAACCCATAAATCTCTTGAAGATGATTGAACAAGAAAAGAGGAGCCATGGAGAGAAATAAAACTTACATGAATGAATAATTAAGGATCAGACAAAGAAAACGTGGAAGAGAAAGAGCGTGGAGAGAGAAGAGAGAGAATAATCAGATTAGGGTTATCATGTTTTTTTTACTTTAACTGAGGGTATTTTTGTCTTTTACATATTCCAGATGTAATGCTACATCTGAACCTTTTTTGTTTCAGCATCCAAAATATCCAGAATTTTGGGATACAACAAAATTTGTATCCAACTACTGCATCTGAACACAAATTTTAATATAAAAAACGAACATCATTTGGACGTTCGCATCCAGATGCAACATCAAACAACAAATACCGAACATGGTTTTTTTTAATGTGTGAAAATGTTAGAATTAAATCAGACTAATTGTAAAACATAACGAGTATCAGATATCCATTGAGACATTACACTTACAATATCTTTGGACCCCAAAAGTCATGATTACGTTTTATTATCTAAACTGGAAAAGTAGCAAGAGCTAAGTTAAAGATCATTTGGGACAAGATTATATAACATATTTTTGGTTTTGGGCATAGAGAGATGTATGAGCCTCGGCCAATAACTTTTTAATCATAAAGAAAAAACGATGAATTGCATGGCTCGAATCCTAATGAAAGACTTCACAAATTGGTGAGGGTAAATCAGATTTCTTTAGGTCGTCTGATAATTCATCAGCTACTGTTTTCATATCTTTGTACTGGAGTCACATTTAGGTTCCAAGTAAAAAATAGTTTTATCCACCAAATTTTTTGAAATTTTGTAAGATCGAATAAACACCTTTAAAGTCAAATTAAGATGCTAAAACATAAAACTAAGATCGGTGACATACGTTACATACATAAATTATTGAAATTTGGAAAAATATCTTTAAAGGAGATTATATTTTGAAAACTACACCATTTTTTTTTTTTAAAACTATACTTATTTAAAAGTAAAAAGACTAAATTATCCTAATTATGCGTTTATAGTTATTTTAATATTTAAAATTTTAATAGATAACTATTATTTAATTTACTTGAAAAAATAAAGAAATTAAAAAAATGACAAAATCTACATAGGCCTCTTTTATTCGTCGAGTGGCCCAAGTGTTTTGTAAAGTTACGTGCAGGTGGAGTTATCTCGTGTTCATCGTCTTCTTCATCGTCTTCTTCCGTGCTTAACTTAGTAGTTATTTCGTGCTTATCGTCTTCTTCGTAGATTAACTTAGTTTTTAGATCAGCTATTCTGTATCTATGAAATAATTTCAGAAATTTTGGTTTCAAAATAGCAAAAACAAATCTGGGTCTCTCGTAGAGGTCCTAAGCAGTTGCTTATGTGGCTTATGCCAAGGGCTAGCCTTCGATCACGAGAAAATTGAATTTGAAAAATATAAAAGTATGAGAATTTGAGATAGAATACCAAAAACTGAAAATCTGTTCAATAGCATATGAACACATATGCAGAAAGAGTTTTAGTTGAAAAACAGCTCATTGACAAGTATGATGAAAGGGGTTTACGCATGCTCTGATAAAATAGATTTTATTTAGAGATAAATTTTTAAATATTTTAAAAGATGTATCCAATTCCAATTTTAAAATATTAATTAATTAATATATTTTTATCTTAAGAAACAAATCGTAATATTTCGTTTTTTATTTATTAAGATATAGTTTATGATTTAAATCAGGTCAAAAAAGTCTTATGATATATTACTAAGTGTAGTTTTCGAAAACTTAAAAAAACAGTGTATTTTTCAAATTTAAAATCCTAAATAAGGTATTTTGCTATTTATCCCTAAATTATTCACATAGAAAAAACTTAGATTATTTTAAACTTATGGGCTTAAAATGTATCTACAATAAATCGGGTTACTGGATAATTAAAATCAACGGCCGATGGATTTACAGCCTAAACAGGCCCATCAGTCCATCACCATAATGGCTCGAACTCTCCAGAACCTTCTTTACACGATCCACCTGCTTGGTTGTGACTTGTGTGACTTGGTTCGGAGGTGACATGACCAAACTATAGCCACTTTTTTTTAATACCGGTTTTACCCTTCTGGAAGTTTTGTTCTTGATTGTTCCATATTCTCAGACAAGTTTGGGAGATCTCTCTGCGATCTAGGATCAAGTGTAAACTTGATGCCTCTCTCAGTTGCTCTTAGGCTGGATATGACAGACTTCAAGACCACCAGAATGTCCTTAGTCCTTGCTGATCGTTCGGTCAGGATCCCTGAAGGTGTTTTGGAAGATGTTCCCATCAAAGTGGGAGATTGTTTGATTTCCACAGACTTTGTGGTATTAGCTTATGATGAGGAACCCAAAGACCCCCTCATACTTGGTAGACCATTCCTGGCTACAGCTGGAGCTATCATTGATGTGAGAAAGGGAAGAATTGCGCTTAACATTGGTGATTTGGTGATAAATTTCGACATGGAGAAGCTGATGAAGTGGCCAACAATTGATGGACAGACTGAAACAAGATTTTTTAATCTTGTTAGCAATTCCTCAATTGCTCATGTCATTGCAATATTTGAGGTATCAATCCATCTTGGGAAATTGATTCAATGAGAATGCAAAGTTTGGTTTAAGCTAAGCTAAATTAAAAGGTTTAAGGTGACAAGCAAATATTAAAAGCAAACTACTAATTAAGAAAGATACTACAAGGGCAATTATATGAAACTAAGCCTTAATTATCACTAATCAAGTACTAATTAAGCAATTAACAACTAATCGAGATTAACAATTATCTAAAAACGAAACCTAGGGATGGAATCATTGATTTGAGAAACTAAATAGCTAACCTTGCAATCATTTAAGCAACTCAAACAAGCTTTATCTTTGCCTAGAACACTAATTAAGACTAATCCATGATGTGTGGTACTAATCCCTTCACTAATCACCCTAATGAACTAATGATATGTTAGCATTAAAATGATTAGCAAGCATTAATCACA
Source organism: Alliaria petiolata (assembly GCA_020283515.1). Classification (NCBI taxonomy): domain Eukaryota; kingdom Viridiplantae; phylum Streptophyta; class Magnoliopsida; order Brassicales; family Brassicaceae; genus Alliaria; species Alliaria petiolata. The sequence continues at coordinate 329,027,555 of JAHZTW010000001.1, read as the reverse complement.
AGTCTAAATGGCATGATAAACACCCTAGGAAACTAATGATGTTTTAGGCTAGGAATGTAAATCTCTTATAAAGCTGGTTCAAGCATTTCATCAAACACTTGGTGGGTGTGTGAAATGCCTATTATCCAAAATAGCAAAGATTAGCTATTTGGCATTAAGAACTACTTTATAAGAAGAGAGATGAAAGAATCTATCCTAGATTGCAAGATTGAACCATTAGAAAACCCTAAATCTAACCCATCCCCAAGTTTCTAAGAGACTACTCACTAAACATGGATAAACCAACAAATCTCATGAATGAAATGTTAGTAAACATGATTAAATGATTAGAGAAAGAAAGATAAGAAAAAAGAAGAATCAAATTGCATTAAACATAAAAAAAATCTCAAAAATCTCCTCAAAACCCCAAAGGGCGTTTTTCTGTTTAAGCCCAAGAGAAGATACATAAAAATTAGGTTTTTAAGTATTTATAGGGAAGGAGGTCAAACCGGGTCAACCCGGAACAAACCGGGTTTTGACCCCGGGGTAGCGGTCTTGCGGAAATCGTCATATCTCCCTAACCACAGCTCATAATGACATGAAACCACTTCCAGATGAAAGGCGATTCAATTACCTACAACGTTCATGAAGAGCTCGAAGGCTGAATCGGAACGGAAAGTCTTCGTATGATCCGATTTGTACCCGGAAAAAAATGTGTGCTCGGTTCGACCAGGTTCGTCGATCCAACTGGTCGAACCGAACCCCTGGATGTTTGGTTTGACCACCTTCGTCGATCCAACTCGTCGAACCCAATCCCTGGATGTTTGGTTCGAGCAGCTCGTCGATCCAACTCGTCGATCCGAACCGAAATCGATGTAACTTTCTAACCACGGATCTGAATGACTTGATTCCAACGGCACTAGAAAGAACTCTACAACTCTTAAGAAGGCTTTGGAGTCTGAATCTCAGTGCAAGGCCTTCGTCCGGACCCATACATTTCGCACCTCCAAATGCTTGATATGCTTCTAAAGAGACTTATGCTTCTCATTTGGCTGCTTCTCTTGCTCTTCTTGGCTATCCATGAAACTCCATATGGTCCTCCAAGCCTCCAAAACACCTAATATGGACTCAATATGTACAAATATGCAACAACCTAAGCTAACACTCACTAAACTCTAATATGTATGCAAATGTGACTAAAAGTGGCTAAATGAATGCAAAAGTACATGCAAAACTATGTAATATGGATGCTAAAATATGCTAAATTATGAGTCTATCAAATCACACCTCACCTAGACAAGAGACACGATCCTGCCTCGATCACGAGTTAGCTAGATACCAAAATTCTCGCGGTTACCACAACCAAACAACAATCACATAAACACGCATGATCATCTACCCTAACTCTGACCATCAAGTCTTACGGACTCAATTCTGCACTAGCGTGAATAACACATCACCTAGGTAAACAAAACGATCCTGCCTCGATCACGAGCAAGTTAGATATCATGAAATCTCACGGTTCTATGATCGTCTCAACCACTTGTGAATTCCTCACAGCCATCGGTTCTACTCCAAGCGAGAATCACACATCCCCTTGAGTTAGCAACACGATCTGGACATCCACACAGCTAGTTAGACATCACAGAAACACATTGATCTTAATAAACATGTTCTCTAACTTACACAAGCAATTAATGGAAATAAGATAACCTAGCAATCTTACGATTCTATATACCAGCTAAAGTTACGCATTTACAGAAAATCCAACCAGATAGTCTAGATGATTCACGGATCCAGCCACTTACGCAGATAAACATTTATTCCCTTTACCATTTTTCCACGTCTAAGTCATTCTAGACAAGCCTAATTCGTCAAGACTCTGAACTGAAGATAAGAACTTTGAGCTCCTTGTAAGTGGGTCGATCAATCTCCATGAAGGTCCTGAGCCTTAGCTCGTCCAAGTACCACGTGACATCCTCTGTGATGCCCAAAGCGTCTATAGCGGAGTAATCGATCTTGAGGGTTATTCTGATCTTCATCTTCTTCATCTCTTTCAAATAATCAATGTTTGGGTCCATTGGCGCTCCAAAGTACCGAACCTTGTGCTTAGGAGGAGAATGGCTCAGTTCTCTAGTTGGCTCTTGAGGTGAAGGTGAATCTTCGCGACTTGTGTGCGCTATCCGTGAATCGCGGAACCTTCTTCGTTGTTCCTCCACATATCTTCCAAGAGTGGTGTCTAGACTTGGGTCTCCTAGTGCTGTCTCTTGCTCTTGCTGTTGCGAAGAACTCCTTGAAAAGCTTAGTTGCTCTCTATTCTTCGAACGCACCTCGAAGTTTCGGTCATAGCTCATTGTACCTTGCAAAACAAACACAAAAACTCAACCAAACATGTGAATTTTATGTGTCATAGGGATTCTCTAGTGCAATGATATACAAGACATATATCAAGAGTTTCCAAGACTAAATAGCAAACTAAAATTTCGGATTTTTGAGTTTTTGAGTTTAAAATTTTCCAATAAATTAATTTAAAAAAAAAAATTATTTTCATCAAGCTTTGCTTCTTAAGTCATACCTAGCATGAAGTAAGTTCAAACTAAGTTAAATGTCTAGTAATACCTCCAAAATTCGTTTTTAGAGCATGCTCCAATTTCAACTTTTCAAAGATTTTAACTTTGCCAAAATTAGGTTGCAAAATCGAAATCTAAGCAACCTAATTCATCAATTCAAGGTTCTCTACCATCATCCAAGCATCCTAGACAATTATCTAGTCAATCAAGAGAGATCTCAAAATTGAGTTCTCTAGAGAATTTTAAAATTAGAGACCATACCTTGTAGATGAGTATGAATGTCCTTTTAAAGTTGAATCTCCTTTGAAATTAGATGAGTTTATACCAAATAATTTTTGAAAACAGTTCAAATTTGAAAAATCTAGAATCTCTCAAAAATCTCCAAGTCTTTTGGGAGAGAAGAAGAAAAGAGAGATTTATCGAAAAATTTTCAAAAAATTTAAAACGAGAGAACTTACCTTGCATGTTGGCCACGAATCAATAAAATTCGTTAACTTACATTAACGGGAATGCTTTTTCAGTGCGGAGTTGTACCAAAATGCGGGAAGTTCGGTTCGGGAGGAAAACATGAGATTTCCGGGTCGGTCGTCCAGACGACCACTGGCCGCGACATGGTCCGTCGTGGCCGCGGCCAGGCGTCTTCCGTCCGCGCGGTCGTAGCTCTTCGCGTGGCCTCAACTCATCTCGCCGCGGCATGAGCCGGTGCTCGTGCGGCTAGCCTCCTTCTGAGGCTCCTCCTCATATTTTTGGGTTTTTTCTTGGCTTTTCTATTTTTTTTATATTCCTAAGTACATAAAACTTGCAAAACTAGTTGTTAGAAATGAAAGAAAGAAAATTAAAAACACATACCGGATGGGTTGCCACCCGCCAACGCTTTTGTTTAAGTCGTTTAGCTCGACTTTGTTTGAGGCTTAGCCGGTTGAGGAAGTTGCTTCCGGAGTTGTCTCTCCTGAAGCTTCGCTTTGTTTCCGTATTAGCAGCGTGCCTCCTTTTCCATTCCTAAGAATTTTGGCTTCCAGAATCGTCCGCTTGGTCTTCTCGACTGTCTTGGCCATTTCTTCTTCACCTAGCTCTCCTAGCTCGGGAGGAATCATTATTTCGATTCTCGAGATGGGTCTCGAGTGGAGCTGCCCCACTCTTGATATCATACCCTTTTTGTAGCGATCCGACCCGGATTTCCTAACCCACGGCCGAACCATTGTAATTTTTTGCCTTCAACCGATATCCTAGATGAAGTCTAATACATCCCTTCCATCTAACAACTTAACTCAGTCCGTTCTCATCGATTATCCAACAACCTACGCAGTCAGAATAATAAATACAAGTTTCGGCTTAGTAAATACCTTGGCCATTCGCAGACTTGGATGCACTGACCCACACTCCAATTTTCTCAGCCACCATACCGGCCAACCACAAAACACATCTACCCCCCATACTTAGTCACTCAAACCAACCATCCCCACATGACCAAGTACAGAAGAGAGACAGCTCGGATCCCCGATCCCTTGCACATCCAGAGACGATCAGCTCGATTGCAAGACACGATCATCCCGATCGCCAGAACACTCCAGTCACGATCAATCATGATCGCCGGTCAGCCCAATTCATGATCTCCCAGACCATATCCACGTTTCTCATGACCACGGTCATGATCTTCTCGGCTATAGTCAGATCCCTCTCGAATATAGTCAGCTCCTCTCGGGCATCTCTCTAACATAGTCGAATCTCTCGACTATCTCTCGGCAGAATCACTTTCACTCGCTGAAAGTCTCGGCAGAACGATTCCCGCTCGGTGAAACTCGATCAGAACACAAATCTCTCGGTGGTAGTCACACACCTCTTGGATATAGACGACTCGCTCTCAACTAGCTCTCGAACACAATCGGATCGCCTCGGCTATCGCACAGCCATGATCAGATTCTCACGGACAACTCTCGGACACGGTCACACACCCCTCGGACACGGTCACACGCCCCTTGGACGCAGTCGACTAGTCCTCAAACACAATCGGATCGCCTCGGCTATCGTACAGCCATGATCGGATTCGGTCAGAGAACTCTCGGCTACGGTCACACGCCCCTTGAACACAGACGACTCGCTCTCGACTAGCCTCGGCTGAACACAGCCACGGTCGGATTCTCTCGGATATCTCATGATCCGCTCGGACAATCCTCGGATAACTCGATCCCTCTCGGTAAAACATCAAATCAGAACGAATGGTCGGATCATAGTCGAACAGAACTTCCGATCTCTCGATGATAGTCAGAATGCTCGGACGATCCATCGGACGCAGTCGAATCCTCTCGGCCACGGTCAGGATTCATTCGGCTACGGTCGATCTTCCTCGGACAGAACTCGCAGAAACCCCACGGATCGCACGATCTCACGGTGACAGTCGAATCACTCGAATAATCCCTCGACCACAGTAGGAAATCTCTCAGCTACGGTCTGATCTCTCTCGGCTATGGTCAAGCACCTTCGACTATCTCTCGAAATACTCGGATTCTCTCGACCATCTCTCGGCCAAACTCTCACTCTTGCTTTCTTTTTGCAGAATAATGCGGCCCCTCTCGAGAATAGTCGCCGAAATCAGCTTTTATCCTCCAAAAACCTAGGTATCCCGGTTATAGTCGATGCGCGTCGGTTATTTCTCGGCTATAGCTGGTCGTTTTTAAATTCTCTCGGCCAAAACCTAAACCGCTCGGCTAAAACCCAAACCGCTCGGCTAGATTCCACTTTTTGCCAACCAAACACACGGCTCATGGCCCATCTCGACACTTAGTCAAATTCTCGGCCATATTCACAGTTTTACTCGGCTATAGTCCATTTCCACTCGGCAATAGCCACGGTCCCGTCCATCTCTCATGGACACAGTCACAGTACAATCCATGCCTCACGGACACAGACTAACCTCACTCGAATCAGAACGTATAAACAACAGGCATCCCATGACCCGCACGACCATACTCGGAATTTCTGGTCGCGGATGTTACAATTCTCCCCCACTCAGTTTGGATTCGTCCTCGAATCCGGTTCTTCCTCACGAAGTTTCTTAAACGATTTTGGGAACTTTGTACTCATCCTTGACTCTACCTCCCAAGAAGTTTTCTCATCGCCATTACAGTCCTAGACAGTTTTGATCCACTTGACCACTTTATCACGCTTAACCTTTCCCTTCCGGCCAGCCACCCGGATCGGCCTGCCTTCCATGGCTAGTGATATACTCATATATTTCGCATATTTAGCTTACATTTAGAATAGGTTTTATATGCATACATCATTCATAATAGACTATTTTGCATCATTTGTACCATTTTAAGTCCTAAAGAACTTTGCATTAGCATTTGCATGGTTTCTTGCATATTTGCATCTTTTTCAGGCTGTTTTGAGTACTTGGAGCTGTGATGGATGTTGAGCATTAACAAGAAGATGAAAGAAGAACATAAGAGTTGGCAGGAATCAAAAAAAAAAGAAAACTCGGACAAAAGAAAAGGAGCCGAGATCGACTGGTAGATCGACTAAGGCCAGTCGATTCAATCAAGATCGAGAGGAAGATCGAGCGAAATGACTCGATCAAGGTGTGATCGACTGGACGATCGTGCAAAATGAGTCGATCAAAGAGTGATCGACTAGACAATCGACCAAGTGACCCGATCTGACGACACGATCGAGTGACCGATCGACCCAACCATGCGGACCAAAAAGGAAGCTGAGTCATAAAAGTTTGTATGCTTTAAGTAAGTGGGATTAGATAGGTCCCTTGTCTCTTGCCCCTTGTCTCTTGCCCCTTAACCCCTCTTTTAAGGCCAAGAGCCATATTTAAAACTCTATATAAGGAGTGTTTATGTGTTTGTAATATTCATTCAGTTTTTCATCAAGTAAACAATCAAGTCTTTATATTCTCTCTTTCAAAGTCTTCTTAAGTGTTCTTATAAGCTTTCCCTTGTTCTTGAGTTTTATAGTTCTTCTTATTTAGTTCTTTAAAACTTGTATTTTTATTATATAGATTTCGTATTCAACATATTCTAAAGTTAAGTCTTTCTTCTTAATTCTTGTTTAAATCTTTTGTTAAGAACTCTTATTTTATAGATAGCAAGTGTTTAAATTATTCTAAAGTCAAATCCTTCTTCTTAGTTTTTATTTAGATCTTTTGAAAATCCTTGTATTTTATTATCTTCCACAAGTATTTAATTAAATTTCAA
>JAHZTW010000001.1:328978565-328989097 GCA_020283515.1 Alliaria petiolata | reverse complement strand
CCATGTCTATCTTTGTATATATTTGCACTTTTTAATTCAATAATGTGTTTTCTAGTGTTTGTGGATGACAGGTTTGAGTCAAGGAAGTTGGAGCAAGAGCAAAAGCTTGCCAATAAAATTTTAAACGCTGTATCGAGCTACTAAGCTCGATACGGGTTTTACAGGGATCTCGGATGAGCTGTATTGGGCGTTTGTATCGAGCTACTAAGCTTGATACGAACTCGACCCGGGGATTTTTAACTTCCGTACCTGGGGATTTTTAACTCCCGCGTCTGCAAGCGTATCGAGCTATGTATCGACCTACTAAGCTTGATACACTCCTTTTTCATGTAAGTCAACGGGGTTTGATTGGTTTGATTCACTCGAATTAAACCGGTTCTTTCCTCTTCTTCTTCTACAAGCACGAAATATAGCCCCCTTTCACACACACACTTGCGATTTTTGGGTCTCCCTCTCTCAATTTTCAAGCAATCTTAGTGATTTCAAGTGCCTCTTGCTAGATTTCTTGTGCTCTTATTGATTCTAAGTCAATATCGTTCATCCTCTCACTCGCTCACAAGGTAAACAATTCAAAAACCAAGTTTTTCATCTTTTGCTCTAATGGTGGAAAATTTGGGGATTTTTGCGTTAGGATGATCAAATTGATTGTTTTTGCCTTGGGCAATGTTTGATTATGGTTAAGGAGTAGATTTCGAGTGCTATACTAGGTTTTAGATGGTTAGTTTTCGAAAATTTGACACTTAGGGTTCATAGTACGAAAATCCAAATTAAACTCTTGAACCTTGTTAGATTTTGGGGCTTTCACTTGTATTAGTTTGCATTAATCATACTTATGGAATACCAATAGATAGCACTCGAATTTGGACGCTTTGAAAATTTTATAAATTTTGTATTTGCCAAAGTTTTGCTAAGTGTGGAATTGGGAGGAAATTCAAAAATTTGGCATTGATCTTGTTTGTTGCTTGCTAATTGCTACTATTGATTGTTTAAAATGAGTTGCTTACTCTCTTTACAAGATTTGTCTCTCTTGTGGGAACAATGGGAAGAACTAGAGGAGAGAATACAAGCCAAGGAGCAAGCTCTCAAGCAAGATCATCAAAGAGCCAAGGGAAGAAGAAAGTGGTTGAGAACCGAGAGGTTGAAAGTGAGGAGGAACAGTTGGTAATTGGATCAGAGAGGAAGGCTACCACGAGAGCTTCAAAGGGGAAATCAAAGGCTGCACAAGAGGTGCCAAAGAAGAAGCTCACACCCGAAGAACTCCTCAAGGCATTCATGGGTATGCGATTCAAGGCAACGAAGTACCCGCACAAGCAGACTTTGCGAGCTTTGGGGATCTTTGAGGACTTCCAAACCCTATTCTCCAACATGGGTTTGGCAAAGTTCATCACCATGGCCTACCCCGCCTACAAGCAAGCAATGTGCGAGTTCCTCTCATCCCTCACCGCTCACTTCTACTATGACGGAGAGGATTCACCACCGCGAGATGGTCACGGTTACATCAAATTCAAGATCCATAGGACCATCTACTCAATGACCTTCCGCCAACTGAACGAGATCTTTGGTTTCCGAGAAGGAGAAAGGAGAACAAAGACGCTCACCGTTGATGAGTGTGAGCTGAAGGGCTTGTGGGAAACGATCGCGGTTGGAAAGTTTAAACCGGGGGGAAGCACAGGGACTAGGATAAGGCATCCGGTGCTGAGGTATGCATACAAATTTCTTGCTCACACCTTCTATGCAAGTAAGGAGACCGGAAAAGTTAGCCAAGAGGAGCTCGAGTTGTTAGATGTGGGTCTTTCCAAGTTCATCGGGTTTCACACAAGAGGAGGCACGAGAGTCCGAGGCGATAGGACCAGAGCTGGTATGGTCAGCCTATTGGTTAGGCAGTTGCTCTCCTATCAAGATTGGGTTGTCATGATGAAGGACAAGGATCCCGAGCTTAGCATCGGCGGGATCATAATACCGATCCTCGAAGCTTGTGGACATTGGTTAGGGACGGATGGCCTTGAACCTGAGTGGATGGACCTCTTCTACCTTGGGAGGACTATGTTTCTCTCCGGAAGGTTAGGTCACCGGTTCGCCTACAAGTTCGCGGTAGACACAAAGAGCGAAGCCAAGATTTGTCTCCCGAACACGCAAGCCACCTCACTCCAAGACATCTCCCACATCGACATTGTTTCCCCATATGAAGACCTCTACAATCCCGCTGTCAATCCGCCTCTCCACTCCATTGCCAAGAGACGGACGTTTTACTTTGACCCAAACCAAGTTCTTGAAGAAGAAGAAGAATTGGAAGAAGAGGATCCCCTCTTGCATAGACCCAATGCCAAGCCTGACATTGAGAGAAGACCATGCACACATTGGTCTTCTCAAGAGGTGGAACAAGTACCAAGACCGGGCCATTAAGAAGCTCGGCAAGTGATATGCTCATATATTTCGCATATTTAGCATGCATTTAGAATAGGTTTTCATGCATACATCATTCATAATAGGCTAGTTTGCATCATTTATCTCATTTTAAGTCCTAGAACATTTTCATTAGCATTTGCATGGTTTCTTGCATATTTGCATCATTTTCAGGTTGTTTAGAGTACTTGGAGTTGTGGAGAATGACTGGAGCTCAAGAAGGTTTAAAGGACAGCTTGGAGATTTATGGAGGCACTTAGGAGAACTCGGACAAAAGCAAAGGAGCCAAGATTGAGAAGCAGATCGAGTAGAATGACTCGATCTAGGAGAGGTCGACCAGAAGATCGACCAAGCCAAGTCGATTCAATCAAAATCGAGTGGTAGATTGCGCAGCAAGAGTCGATCCAGAAGTGATCGACTGGACGATCGACCGTTCAACCCGAACAAAGCGCAGATCGAGTCCACGATCGACCAATCCGACTCGATCTTCCAAGCCAGGCGTACAACTTCTTCTTAACTTTTGTGATTGTCTTCTAGTGAGGGGACCACCTTGGCATGAAAGTCTTCTACAAGACATGAAGCCTTGTTTTAGGGAAAGGGTGGACAATTTCATATTATTTTCCCTATGACTTCTAGAGGAGGAAGACTTTTGTGCATCCTCTTATGATCCACTTATCATAACTTATCACATCATCACTTTTCATACTATTCCAGCATGAGAGAGAGAAAACAGAAGTGTTCTTGCTTGTTCTTGAGTGTTCTTACTTTGTTCTTGCTTGTTCTTGCTAGTTCTTGTTTAATTCTCGTTTATTTCTTGTGTGAAAACTCTTGTATTTTCGATTTGATTCAAGTATTTTCGTTTTCCTAAAGTCTAATCTTTCTTCTTGTAAAAACCGATCATGATCATAAACTCTAAACTTATGTTTAAGAGAGGTAAGAACATGATTTGTGAGTAAACCACCAAGGTTTGGGGTTGGGATGATTAAGGGGGTTGAAAGCTAGAATTTTGGGTATTTTCTTGTTCTTCATCTAATTCTCTTCTTGGATTTGGGGGTTTTAAGGACTAGAGATTCTCAATGGATATCTCTTTAATCTTAGGGATTTCCTTATCCTAACAAGACTTAGGAAATCCCTTAAAACCAAATCCAAGAGACTAGCTCATCCTTTCCCAAACATCATGGATACTTAGGGAGCTAGTTAAGTCATCTTTTAAGATCCAAGCTTAATGTTCTTCACCCTATCTATCCACCAAACATCATGGGTTAGGAGGAAAGGGTGAAGAAAGGATTTACACCACACATCATGGGTAAATCTAGTATAGCTTCTTAAGGCTTAGAGATAGCATTAAATTGTGTAAAATTATGTTTTCAAAACCCCAAGTTCGAATTTTCAACCTCCCTAAGAATGAATCCCAACCTTGAATCTGTTTTNGAGTTCGAAATTTGTCTAAGGAAAGGATCTGGATTCAAACTGGGAGATTGGTAAGCTGGTGGTAAGTACACTGAACTTTCCTAAGGTTGGCTCTACTGCATGTGGATTTAAGAGTGTTAACGAGTTGTGGCGTTCTGAAGGTTAGCTGGATTTTTCTGTTTTTAAACCTCGACTCTATACTTGGTTTCTGTTTTGCTTGAGGGCAAACAAAAGCTAAGTCTGGGGGAGTTGATATATCATTGTTTTTATCCATTTTTAGACCATGATATAAGTGATTTTATAGAGTCTTTTGCCTATTTTCGAGTCTATATAGAGTGTTTACAGGTTCAGGTACAATTGGAGATAAATTAGAGATTTGGATACATTTTGGAGCTTAGTGGAATGAAGTCACGAATTGTAACACGATGAGTGTCGATCGACACCAGGTTTCCAATTTTCAGAATCGAGAAGTTTCCATATTTTGAAGAAAAGGAAATCTCCAGGACTTTTCCTAATCTTCCAAGGAATTGAAGATGCGAACCTAGACCTATAAATATAGTTGTCAAAGCCAATGTTTAAGCAATTATCTCATACTTTAAGAATCATAGAAGTTTAGGGTTTTTGGAGAGAAAAATCAGACTCCCTTAGAGCTGATTTAGAACTCCTTTATTTTCTTCTATTGATTTCTTTTATGCTTTCTATTCAAATAATGATTTATGTTTCATTGATCATGTCTAAGTAGTTTACTAGTTAGGTTTAGGGTTTTTCAAGGGTGATTAATGAATTGTTAGGTTGAATAAATTTGTTAGGATAAAATCATTAGAGTTCTTCATCTGGATTTGTGTTTAATGCTTATTCTAGCTTCATAACCTAGAATCTGATCTTAGGTTGATTAATAGATGCGAGAGTATTATTAATTGCCTGAACTAATGTTAGATGAGCAAAATACCTATTCGTAAAGAGATTTGGTTTAGGATTTTGTGAACAATCGAACCTGATATTAATGCTTGTCTGAATTGTTTGAATTTGCAAAGAGATTTAGAATTCTAAGGTTTAGGCATAGATAATCTTCGCAGCGAGAGTTGGTTAATTTTACATTAGTGTTTCGAGTTCAAGAACAGTGGTTTATAATTCCTAACATTCTGTCTAGACCTGCAATTTAGATCACCTGAGAATTTCCCTGAACCTAGCGTTTCGTCTCCTGAACGTACATCACTTTTAATTGCTTTCTATTTTTACTTTTAATTATTTCTTCTTAACATAATCTGAACTTATAAACCTCCTTAGTGTAGCATCTACTTCTCTTGGGATTTCGATACCCCTTATACTACGATTGCTTTTGTTGTGCACTTGCAGTAGTTTTATTAGGGTAAAACCTGAGCCCTATCAAGTTTTTGGCGCCGTTGCCGGGGAAGTAATAGCTGCCTACGGAATCTAGTATTAGGATTTTGACTAGGTTTTGATTTTAATTTTTGTTACTAATTTAGTTTCTTATCTTTGGTTTCAGGTGCATGCCCAGCACCAGAAGCAACAAGGAAGAGGAACTAGTCGCACTGAACCAAGAGCTTTGCCGTTTGGAACGTACGAACCGCAAATCTGCCCGAGAGTCGATCGACACAACTAGCATCGATCGACACCCAACCTCAGCATCGATCAACACCATCTGTGTCGATCGACACCTTGCGCAGACTATAATGGCCGAAGCTATGATTGTGGTACGCGACGCAGAAGGCAACATATTCGACCTACAAGGCAATTGAAAGAATGCCCTAGGACAGAGACTTGATGAGGCTGGCGCCGTCATCATTGAACTAGCGATACAAATCGCCCTGTAGAAGCTGGACGTGGAAGAACATTAGGCAAGTACAACCACCCAGACCAGTTCTATGCTAATAGAGCTGCGATCTGTCCTCCTGCATTCCAAATGAATGACTTTGAGCTGAAGCCTCCTTACTTCACATTGGTGGCTCAGCATCCCTTTCATGGTCTTCCTAATGAGCATCCTATGGACCATATTGAGAGATTCGAAGATTTAGCTTCAAGCATCAAGGCCAATGGAGTGACCTACGACTATCTTTTCTGCAAGCTCTTCCCTTACTCGCTTGCTGGAGATGCATCCTACTGGCTGAAGCAGTTGGATCCAGGCTCACTAACCACTTGGGAAGAGACAAAGAATGCATTCTTATGCAATTTCTTTGATGACGCGAGATCAGAAGAGCTGAGGACGAAGATCACTACATTCTCCCAAGGACCCACTGAAGCATTCAAAGCTTCTTGGGTGAGATTCAAGGCGTACCAGAGGGACTGCCCACACCACGGTTTCAGCGAACCGCAGCTCCTTGGTATCTTCTACCGCGGGATTGATTGGAGGTATCAGATGGCCTTAGACGCAGCGAGCAATGGCAACTTCAACACCAGATACCCAGAAGACGCAATGGTGCTTATAGAGAATTTGGCCTCTTGTAACAGCACCAAGAACGCAGACTTCGAAAGAAGACAACACGCTGGAGTGAATGGAGGAAGCCAAATTGCTGAAGTCAACAGGAAGCTGGATCTCTTGGTAGGGAAGAAGCAAGTCCATTTTGCTAATGAAGTGGAGACTTTTGAGCCTGAGGAAGAAGAGGTTAATTTCATCAATGGTGCTGGTTTTCAAGGTCAAAGATTTGGCAATCAGCAAAGCTATGGTTCCTCTTACCAGAGGCCTTTTCAGAGCAACAGCTTCAACAGAACTTATGGTTCTTCTTCCTACCAGAAGCCACCTGCGCAAGACAACAAAATGGAGTCTATGTTTGAGCAAATCTTGGAAGGACAGCAGAAGATGACAGTGGACTTCAATGGGAAGATTGATTCACTGTATCAAGACCTGAATGGAAAGATTGAGAGCATAAACTCTCACATGAAGAAGCTGGATGTTCAAGTTGCTCAAACCGCAGAAGCTGTTCATAGGCAAGAAGGTTTCCTTCCAGGGAAAACTGATACCAATCCGAGGCGCCATGTGAATGCCATCACGATTCAGAGTGGAAGAAGCCTTCAACCAGTGCTGAAAAAGGGCCTGAATGCTGAAGAAATCGTGGAGTTTCATGCTGATGAAGAAGATGTTGAAGTTGCAGAGCAGGTGTCGATCGACACCACTGAGTGTCGATCGACACCAGTAGAGGAACTCAAGGAATCGGGCTCGATCGAAAAAGCATCTTCGACACAAGAAGCCAGTGTCGATCGACACCTCCAGAGTGTCGATCGACACCCTACCCAGACCTCGCTGGATCAACCTGAACCTTCCAAACTTGAAGAGGAAAAGGTGTATAAACCAAAAATACCCTATCCCCTGCCTCCCAGAAGATCTAAACAGGAGAGAGAGGAAGCTAGATGCAAGGAAATGATGAGTAAGCTGATGGTTGAGCTACCCTTAGTTGATGCAGTCCAACTTTCACCTGCATTAAGAAGGTATGTCAAGAGAATGGTAGTCAATGGTATAAGCCCTGAGGAAGGAGCATTGCTTACCAGAGACATGAATGCAATTCTCTTGAACATAGTTCCAAGGAAGAAGAAGAAGGTGTGGGTTTCTGAACAAGTCAGCGCTGTGATTCAGAGAAGGATTCCAGAAAAGTTACCTGATCCAGGAAACTTTGTGCTAGATTGCTCAATTGCAACAGGAAGATTTCCTCATTCCCTCTGTGATCTAGGCTCAAGTATCAACTTGATACCATACTCTGTTGCTGTTAGACTTGGAATGACTGATTTCAAGCCAACCAGAATCTCACTTGTCCAAGCTGATCGATCAAAAAGATTCCCAGAAGGTGTCTTAGAAGATGTTCCCCTGAAGATTGAAGGCTGCATAATTTTCATAGACTTTGTGGTTTTGAAGTATGATGAAGAACCTGCAGATCCTCTTATTCTGGGAAGATCATTCTTGGCTTCAGCTGGTGCCATCATTGATGTGAGAAGAGGAAAAATAGAGCTTGATTTGGGTGACGTTGTCATGAACTTTGACATGGACAAGTTAAGAGGACCATCCACCATTGATGGTCAAGCTTTTTCAGTAGAGATGTCCGTAGAAGAAGGTCCAATCATGGAAAATTCGGAAGATATTACTGTTGGGTATGTCAAGGAGCTTGATTCTAAAAAGCAAGAGGACAATTTGGTTATTCAAGAGGCATTGGCAGAGAATTCTAAGAAAATTGTGGAGCTTGAAGACTGGGGTGTAAATGATTATCTCTTCAAGACTATAAGCAGAGAAGATGTTCAAATCAATGACAAGATGATGAAGGAAGACGTTTTCATCATGGAAATAAGGATCGCGGAGCTGAATTGGAGAAAAAGTGCAGAGATTCGAGCTGCAGAGTTGGCGTCGATCGACACCACTAGTGTCGATTGACACACTTTGCGGTTCATACCAGAAGTCACTTCCAATGCTGCAAGTCCATCATCTTTGGTCAAACAAATGACTCCATATCCTTCAGCTCAGAAACCTCAAAGGAGGCAAAGGTACGCATTTCCTGGAATCAATTTCAAACCCCCTGATCTTGTCAATAAGAACTTTAGAGGTTCAAAAGCTGCTTCACACTTATGCAAGCCACGAGACTCTCGTAGAAGGCTTGGTATTGCTTTTGATGATTCTGCAGGGAAACGAAGTATCCCACCCGAAGTAAATTCCCACCCTGCTGCTGTTTCTCATTTCCTTTGTCGCTTTCATGCACCTAATGCTTATACACCGTCATGGATGAGAAGACATTCGTCTGGGAAGCATTCGATGCCACCCTTTGATCCACCAGACGTCTGAACCCCAACACAATCAAGCTAATGACTGAAAAGAGCGCTAAGTGGGAGGCAACCCACTGGTAGGTACGTTTTACTTTTTATTTTGTTTTCGTTTTACTAAGTCCTAGTTTTAGTCAGTTGAATAAAGACGACATTGGATTCGACTTAGACCACGCACAGACGAAGGTAAGTCTTCTATCTGGTCTTTTATGTTGTTTCTAATCTTTCTTTTAGCCAACTTCGGGCTTGATAACACTGGGGACAGTGTTGTTTAAGTCTGGGGGAGGTGATTACTGACTTTGTGTATTGTTTTGAGAGTCATTTGAGTCAGTCAAAAACTTTGTTTTATTGAGTCAAAATCAGTTGAAATTTTCAACTTTTCTTGGAAATTTTCAACATCATTTGAATGTTGACACTTGAAGGACCATTGCTTTAGTAATTGATTACAGGTCTTACTAAGTAGAAAGCTGCAAGTGGATCAATCTAACAGAGAGTGTTCAGGTCCCCTTATGAGAACTAGGTACGCGCAGAACTTGATTCCTCTTTCAGTCCGAACAAATAGAAAATTGCAGTCTCTCCTTGATCTTCCCTTGAGAAAAGAAAAAGAGTCTAAGTCTGGGAATAGTGCAAAGAACCTCATAAGCATGTCTCCTCACAAGGAACAATATTAGTGAGTGCTCTTGAAACTGTCTCCTCACAAGGAACACATGTAAAGAGTAGCACTACTTCCCGAGACTTCAAAAGAATAAGAAGAGTCAATGAAAAGATATTAGAACACCCTGAAAATGGGTAGCACTTGACTAAGGGAAGAGAAAATAGGAGAGCTGTACAAAGAGAATCTTGATCAGGCACTAAGGAAGGGAAAATAATCTATAAATTTCTGTGGCAATACCAATGTTAGAGTTCGAAATTTTTCTAAGGAAAGGATCTGGATTCAAACTGGGAGATTGGTAAGCTGGTGGTAAGTACACTGAACTTTCCTAAGGTTGGCTCTACTGCATGTGGATTTAAGAGTGTTAACGAGTTGTGGCGTTCTGAAGGTTAGCTGGATTTTTCTGTTTTTAAACCTCGACTCTATACTTGGTTTCTGTTTTGCTTGAGGGCAAACAAAAGCTAAGTCTGGGGGAGTTGATATATCATTGTTTTTACCCATTTTTAGACCATGATATAAGTGATTTTATAGAGTATTTTGGCTATTTTCGAGTCTATATAGAGTGTTTACAGGTTCAGGTACAATTGGTGATAAATTGGAGATACTATACGTAGTCCAACCTATAAAGACTCTACTAGGACTCTAAAACTAACAAAAGACTCTATAAAAACACTTATATCATGGTCCAAAATGGGTAAAAACCATGATATATCACTTTACCACGACCTTAGCATCATTCGTGGGACTTGCTACTGCTTCTACCCACTTTGAGACATAATCAACAGCAACCACAATGTATTTGTTCCCATGGAAGGATGGGAAAGGTCCCATAAAGTATATCCCCCAAACATCAAACATATCCACTTCCAAGATTTGGTTTTGTGGCATCTCATCTCTCTTGCTTATATTGCCTTTTCTTTGACATGCCTCAGATGTAGGGATATAGGCATGAGCATCCTTGAACAAACTTGGCCACCAAAATCCTTCTTGAAGCACCTTTGTTGCTGTTTTAAATGTAGCAAAATGTCCACCATAAACTGACCCATGACAATGATACAAGATACTAGGCCTCTCCTCTTGCGTTATGCATCTTCTATAGAGTTCATCCGAGCATCTCTTGAAGAGGTAGGGCTCATCCCAATAGTAGTGAGACACATCCGTAAAGAATTTCTTCTTTGTGTAAGCATCTAGATTAGGAGGTACATCTCCACACACCAAATAGTTCACAAAATCAGCATACCAAGGCAATCCTTTTTCCTCCAAGCTCTTGGCTTCTTCTAGCTTCTTCCCCAAGTGGTATCCTTCTTTC
>JAHZTW010000001.1:328956516-328977632 GCA_020283515.1 Alliaria petiolata | reverse complement strand
CACATTATATCAAGATGTGACTGGAAAGATGGACGCCATGTACCAAGACTTGAATGGGAAATTCGAATCTCTGAACAACCATGTCAAGAAATTGGATACTCAAGTTGCTCAAACTGCAGAAGCTGTTCGTAGGCAAGAAGGTTTCCTTCCAAGGAAAACTGATACCAATCTGAGGTGCCATGTGAATGCCACCACGATTCAGAGTGGAAGAAGCCTTCAACCAGTGCTGAAAAAGGGCCTGAATGCTGAAGAAATCGTGGAGATTCATGCTGATGAAGAAGATGTTGAAGTTGCAGAGCAGGTGTCGATCGACACCACTGAGTGTCGATCAACAGCAGAAGAGGAACTCAAGCAATCGGGCTCGATCGAAAAAGCATCTTCGACACAAGAAGCCAGTGTCGATCGACACCTCCATAGTGTCGATCGA
Source organism: Alliaria petiolata (assembly GCA_020283515.1). Taxonomy (NCBI): domain Eukaryota; kingdom Viridiplantae; phylum Streptophyta; class Magnoliopsida; order Brassicales; family Brassicaceae; genus Alliaria; species Alliaria petiolata. Next base: position 328,977,205 of record JAHZTW010000001.1, on the reverse strand, counting down.
CACCCTACCCAGACCTCGCTGGATCAAACTAAACCTTCCAAACTTGAAGAGGAAAAGGTGTATAAGCCTAAGATACCCTATCCCTTACCTCCCAGAAGATCTAAACAGGAGAGAGAGGAAGCTAGATGCAAGGAAATGATGGATAAACTAATGGTTGAGCTACTCTTAGTTGATGCAGTCCAACTTTCACCTGCATTAGGAAGATATGTCAAGAGAATGGTAGTCAATGGTATAAGCCCTGAGGATGGCGCATTGCTTACCAGAGACATGAATGCAATTCTCTTGAACATAGTTCCAAGGAAGAAGAAGAAGGTGTGGGTTTCTGAACAAGTCAGCGCTGTGATTCAGAAAAGGATTCCAGAGAAGTTACCTGATCCAGGGAACTTTGTGCTAGATTGCTCAATCTCAACAGGAAGGTTTCCTCGTTCTCTCTGCGATTTAGGTTCAAGTATCAACTTGATACCATACTTTGTTGCTGTTAGACTTGGAATGACTGATCTCAAGCCAAGCAGAATCTCTCTAATCCTAGCTGATCGATCAAAGAGATTCCCAGAAGGTGTCTTAGAAGATGTTCCCCTGAAGATTGAAGGCTGCATAATTCCCACAGACTTTGTGGTTTTGAAGTATGATGAAGAACCTGCAGACCCTCTTATTTTGGGAAGATCATTCTTAGCTTCAGCTGGTGCCATCATTGATGTGAGAAAAGGGAAAATGGAGCTTGATTTGGGTGACGTTGTCATGAACTTTGACATGGACAAGTTAAGAGGACCATCCACCATTGATGGTCAAGCTTTTTCAGTAGAGATGTCTGTGGAAGAAGGTCCAATCATGGAAAATTCGGAAGACATTACTGATGGGTATGCCAAGGAGCTTGATACTGAAAAGCAAGAGGACAAGCTGGTTATTCAAGAGGCATTGGCTGAGAATTCTAAGAAAATTGTGGAGCTTGAAGACTAGGGTGGAAATGATTATCTCTTCAAGACTATGAGCAGAGAAGATGTTCAAATCAATGACAAGATGATGAAGGAAGACGTTTTCATCATGGAAACAAGGATCTTTCATGACAAGAAGCTGAGGCCAAAGTGATTGAAAGCTGGAAATAGGGCATTGTTATACAACTCTCGGCTGAAGTTGTTCCCGGGAAAGTTAAAGTCTAGATGGTCCGGCCCTTTCACAATCAAGGAAGTCTTGCTCTATGGAGCAATCATACTCTTTGGTCAAGGGGGTTGAGAGTTTACCGTGAACGGCCATAGACTGAAGATGTACTTTGGCAGTGGCACGTTTGAAGAGGCAAAGACTGTCCCCCTTCAAGATCCTCCACAAGCCTAAGGGTTTGAAAAGTTGAGCTAAAGATGTTAAACAAGCGCACTTGGGAGTCATTCCCATGGTTATCTCTGTACATATTGCACTTTTCATTTCAATAATGCGTTTTATAGTGTTTATGGATGACAGGTTTGAATCAAGGAAGATGAGCCAAGGGCAATTAAGCTTGCCAAGAAATTTTTGGCACCGTGTCGAGCTATGTATCGAGCTAGTAAGCTCGATACAGCTCTCACAGGAGTCTCGAAGGGTCTGCATCGGACGTTTATATCGAGCTATCAAGCTCGATACTAGCTCGACCAGGGGAACTTCAGCATGCGTATTGGACGTTTGTATCGAGCTAAAACTTGTGTCTGCAAGTGTATCGAGCTATGTATCGAACTACTAAGCTCGATACACTCCTTTTCCAGGTAAGTCAACGGGGTTGACCGGTTGCCCTCCTTCTTCTTCCCCAAAATCGTGAACAACCAAATTTCTTCACTAGCTCACGATTTTTGCTACCTTTCATCTATTCTCAAGCAAATTTTGTGATTTCAAGTGCCATTAGCTCGAATTCTTGTGCTTCCGTTGAGTTTCATATCCAGTTCTGTCCATCATCCATTTCATCTACTAGGTAAAACAATCTTGGAACCAAATTTTCTTCTTTGCTCTAATGGTGGAAATTTTGGGGGCTATATGTTAGGATGTTGAAATTGATGATTGAGGGATTGGGCATTGTTTGATTATGGTTAAGGAGCTATTTTCGAGTACCATACTAGGATTTCCAAGAATAATTCTCGAAAATTATGCATCTAGGGTTCATGGTGTGAAAATTCAAATTACCCTCTTGAACCTTGTTAGATTTTGGGGCTTTCATTTTCATTAGTTTGCATTAACAATCCTTATGGATTGCCAATAGATAGCACTCGAATTTGGACAACTTGAAAATTTTGAAAATTTTGTTTTGCTAAGTTTTTGTCTTTGGGAGTAAACCCGGAAGTATTGCTTTGTTCCTTGCTTATGACTTGCTTGATGGATTGTTCTCTTGATCTAAATAGGTTGCTAATTCCATACCCGAGCTTTTGTTGTTTTAAAGGTACAATGGCATCAAGGAATGGAGCTTGGTACTCGGCACGACGAAGAGCGGATTTTACGAGTTGGACTTCTGAGGAGAAAATGGCGAAATTGAGGCTTGAGAGAATGCACTTTGAGCCCACCAGGTTCGTGAGCAGAGCTTTCTTAAAAGGGGTTGGGATGTTGGACACTTTTGATGATCTCCTTGGAAAGAGGGAGCCCCCTTGTCTAGCAGCAATGGATTACCCCAGATACCCGGAATCCACTATGCACTTCCTCTCAACGTTGAACTTCTCCTATGAAGATCCAAGCTCTCCATCACCATCGACGGGTAGGATAACGTTCAAGATTAGGGGAACCACCTTCAACCTATCCATGCAAGAGCTATGCCACGCCTATAACTTCAATGACGAAGCACACCTCGTGGACTTCCCACAATTCGAGTCAGCTCGGTCCCTGTGGAATCTAATAGGAGAAGGGAACTTTAGGAACGACAAAGTCAATATCACAAGGGTGATCACAAGGGTGAGGAACCCCTTGTTTAGATACACTCTCCAATTCCTTGCCAATACACTCACGGGAAGAACCACATCCGCTACCGTATCGGAGAACGAACTTTGCTTCCATTTTCAAGGAGTGAAGGAGACCTTGTGGGATGACGGTTGTCTAACGGGAGACTTAGAGGGCCCGATTGATGATAACTTTGGAGAAGACGTGAATTACGGGTACGTTTAGGCTTCTTCACTAATGAAGTACAAGGCTTGGGCGTTGATGTCTCGACCGTGCTCGATCTACATAGGAGGTTTTCTCACCCCACTTTTCACCAAAGCCGGGGTTGGCTTGTCATCGTTCGAGGAGTGCATGGATCGGGCTTACATGGACCACAACTTCATGGGAGCCATGGGTTTTTTCGGACCTCCTCTAGCTCCGGGCACATATGCCCATCACTTCACCGACAAAGAAAACAGAAAACGGGATTGTGTATTCCCAAATCCGACTGTGGAGCAAATGGGTAGCATTGAAAGCATGGAGTTTCTACCATCCGAAGAAGAGTGCTACATGCCCTTAGGAAGCACGTCCGCAATCGCAATTTCCATAGACTCATCCTCGCAGTCCTCCTACTCCTCCTCCTCCTCCGAGATTTGAGGTACCTCTACCTCCTTGTACATATGTTCTTTTTAGATTTTCATTTTGTGTTTCTTGTCATGTTGATTGAGGTCTCCTCTAGACTTTTATTACACAAGGGACTGTGTAATTTAAGTTTGGAGGAGAGGTTGAGAGATTTGACATTGTGTTTTGTGAGTCTTATTTTCCTTTATGCATTTTGAGTCTCATGCATTCACTTAAGGCATATAAAAACCAAAAAAAAATTGAAAATTTTGAAAATTTTCCAAAAAAAAATTCATTTAGATGTTGCATTTGCATTTTAGGATTGAGTCTAGTTGCATTGCATGTAGGAATTGCATTCATATGCATTGGGAGCAATGATGAGCCAATCCTTGTAAAATGTCAACTCATGTAATCAATTCAATGTCCTAGCTAGTAGTTATTTGTTGCATTTGAACAAATCTTGAAAGCAAGGAAGAACCATGCTTGAACCACTTTACTTGCCACTAAATTTTGGTCGAACTAGGGTCTTGAAATTGATAGCCAACTCTATTTTCTTGAACCGAAAATTTGACATTTAATTATCATGCCTTGCATTGAAAGTGAATTCATCGATATTAGACATACTAGGGCTTTCTTACTCACTTTACCACTCTCTTGCTAGCTCAAGTAGTACTCCCACCCTACCTTACCTCTTTAAAAGTCAAATGTTCTAGTGATATTGCTTGTGAGGCCTTATTTTGATTAAACTTAGCATAAAGTGTTTGATTTGAGACGACAAGTTTAAGCTCTCATTTAGATTCTAGCTCTCAGATATCGAGGCTACCTTTAGGCTTAGGAATTGGGGTATGGGTTGCGGTATTGCTTGGTGGTTTCGAATAAATTTTATGCTTGCATTTTAGCATGATGAGTTGTGGAAAGAGATTAGAAAGGAAGGGAACTAAAGAGGCTTGGAAGAGAAAATAAGGGAAGCATAGTTTGAAATGGTAGATCTTGTGTTTGAAAAGAAAAGGTATAGCTCTAAGTGTAAAAAGGAATTAGGTAGCCTTAGTAAGAGAAAAGAAAAATCAAAAGAGGTTAAAAGGCCAAAGAAAGAGAAAAAGGCTACCTAGGAATAAAAGAAGAGCTAAGTTGTTAAAACATCACACCATTCGCTATGAATTAAAGGTTGAAGAAGTTTCCCCTTAAGTGCTATAAGAAGAAGAAGTGGTTTATTAGATTCATGGGGTTTAGCAAGGCACAAAAAGCCTTGGGAAAATGGTAGGTTTAGAGGGTTGAGTGAGCCTTAAAGAAAATGAATGAGAGGGGTTTAGGACCATTGATAGCGTTGTGGGTAGATGAGAGTCTAGCCTTGTATGCATCACTTGTCTTTTACCTTTAGCATTATGCATGAAGTTTAATCCTTTTGATTGAAACTGTAGCAACCCGACCCGGTTTTCCTAACCCGCGGCCGAACCACAGTAAATTTTTGCCTTTCAACAGTAAATCTAATACATCCCTTCCATCTAACAACTTAACTCAGTCCGTTCTCATCGACTATCCAACAACCTACGTAGTCAGAATATCCAATAAAAATGTCGGCTTAGTAAATACCTTGGCCATTCGCAGACTCGGATGCACTGACCCACGCTTCAATTGTCTCAGCCACCATAACGGCCAACCACGAAACACATCTCCCCCCCCCCGTACTTAGTCACTCAACCAACCATCCCCACATGACCAAGTACAAAAGAGAGACGGCTCGGATCCCCGATCCCTTGCACGTCCAGACACGATCAGCTCGATCGCCAGACACAATCATCATGATCGCCAGAACACGATCCACTCGATCGCCAGAACACGATCCATTTGATCGCCAGTCAGTCCAGTTCATGATCACCTGGACCATATCCACGTTTCTCATGACTACAATCGTAGTCCTCTCGGCTATCCCTCGGATATAATCGAACCGCTCGACTATGACTCTTGGCTAATCTCCTACTCGTCGGATAACTCTCGATCCGTTCAGAATTCCTCGGTCATGATCGGATATCCCCTTGGTAATCTTCTATTTCAGTACGTTCAGTGCACGTAAACTTCATGATGGTTGACGATCTCTCGGATATAGTCACACGCCCCTCGGATGCAGTCGACTCGCTCTCGACTAGCCCTCGAACACAATCAGATCGCCTCGGCTATCTCACAGCCATGATCGGATTCTCACGGACAACTCTCGGACACGGTCACACGCCCCTCAGACGAAGTCGACTCGCTCTCGAACTAGCTTCGGTTGTACAGCCACAGACGGATTCTCTCGGATATCTCACGATCCGGTCGGACAATCCTCGGATAACTCGATCCCTCTCGGTAAAACCCCAAATCAGAATGAATAGTCGGATCACATTCGCGCATAGCTCATGATCTCTTGATGATAGTCGGGACGCTCGGATAATCCCTCGGACGCACTCGATTTCCCCTGGCTACGGTCAAGATCACTTCTACTACGGTCGATCTCCCACGGACAGAACTTCCAGAAACCACACGAATGCACGATCCTACGGCAGCAGTCGGATCACTCGGATAATCCCTCGGCTACAGTCGGATTTCTCTCGGCTACGATCAGAAATCCTTCGGCTACGATCAGAAATCCTTCGGCTACGACTAAACCCTCCTCGGCTAATTCCATCGCGGATCGACTATAGCAACATCGCCGTCGAACATCCTCGACTAGAATCGCATAACTCTCGACTACGGCCGATCTCTCTCGAACAGAATCTCCACCCCTCGGCTAAAATCCTCTCTCACGTATTTCTCTCGGATTATTCTTCTCCCTAATGCGGCTGCTCGAGAAAATTCACGAAAATCCTCTTTAACACTCGTTAAACCTATGTATATCGGTTATAGTCGATGCGCGTCGGTTATGTCTCGGCTATAGCCGGTCGGTTTTAAATTCTCTCGGCCAAAACCTAAACCGCTAGGCTAGATTCCACTTTTTGCCGACCAAACACACAGCCCATGGCCCATCTCGACACTTAGTCTAATTCTCGGCCATATTCACAGTTTTACTCGGCTATAGTCCATTTCCACTCGGCAATAGCCACGGTGCCGTCCATCTCTCACGGACATAGTCACAGTACAGTCCATACCTCACGGACACAGACTAACATCACTCGAATCAGAATGTAAATACAACGGCCATTCCATGACCCGCACGACCATACTCGGAATTTCTGGTCGCAGATGCTACATTTCTCCCCCACTCAGTTTGGATTCGTCCTTGAATTCGGTTCTTCCTCAGGAGGTTTCTCAAACCATTTCGGGAACTTTGTACTCATCCTTGACTCTACCTCCCAAGAAGTTTGCTCATCGCCATTACAGTCCTAGACAGTTTTGATCCACTTGACCACTTTACAACGCTTAACCTTTCCCCTCCGGCCGTCTACACCGATCGGTCTACCTACCTCGGTAAGATCCTCTTGCAACTCCGGAGGTGGTTAAGATATCACATTCTCACGTTCGGTCGTGTGCTTTCTCAGCTGTGACACGTGAATCACATTGTGGTAAGCACTCATTTCCGGCGGTAAGTCCAACTTATACGCCACTGCCCCAATCCTTTCCAGAATCCGGTACGGCCCCATGTACCTCGGACTCAGCTTAGCATCAAACGTTGCTCGGCTTTCCCCTTTATAATTCATATCCTTCAGATAAACCAGATCGCCCACACTGAACTCTAAGTCCTTACGGCACTTATCGGCATAACACTTTTGCCGGTCTTGAGCCTCTATCAGCTTAACTTTCAGAAATCTGATCTTTTCTGTAGTCTCCTCGACTATCGCGGGTCCTACTCACTCCGCTCCCCCACTTGGGTCCAACATAACGGTGCTCTATGCAACACAGTCAAAGGCAGATAACTCTCTCAGTTACCCCCTAATTGAGCACACATGGTCATATGTATAATCAATAGTTCTTTTCGTCCTCTCAGACTGTCCATTAGAACTTTGTAACGCCTCACGACCAGTTCCAACGTTTACACAGCCAATGCCCTTATCCAGATTGTAACACAACACTCTATCCAACTAGTGTCGTTACCATATCCGAGTCCCCATCCTTGGACTCTATCCCCTCTTAATTTTGCTGTACTAACTCTTTTTCCCAATCACAGCCTTCTCAAGACTCGATTCCAGATACTTGACCTTAGACCATCTCGGCCTTGGTCCGGAGTTCCACCGACAATCAGAATTAATGTACGCCACATCTGGTCGTACACTAGTCTACAGAACAGCCTACACAGCTTCATCACGCAGAGCTCTTATCCGACCACTTCCAGATCGAACAAACTCTTATCAGACAGACTTCTCCTTTAACACTAGTCAACTCATGACTTCCTCCTTTTGTCATTCCATTATTCTAAACCCTTCCGTTCTCTAGACAGTCTCTTGGTGTGCGTACATATCTTAGAAAACTTCTCAAGTTTCTAAGTATTTCCACTAGCACCCACAACAACTTCCTTTTAATCAGAATGCTTAGCATAATCAGTTAGCTTTGGACTTTCTCCAAAAGCTCAGTCGTCTATGATGATAGGTCATACTTACGGTCATTCTTTGACACCTAGATTGGATCTCATCCTCCTCTTAAGCCAGTCAGATCCTTGATAACAAATAAGCTTAATCCGAGGCTCCCGAACCTAACGGTTCCAACTCGCCAGTAAAGACATTTAACCGCAATGTCCTTGGTAGATTTACCATTCTATCTACCTTGCCTCAGATTCTCGGATCACCCTTTGATCCTTGGATCATTCTTCGATCCTTGGATCACTGCTCGATCCTCGGATCACACATCGATCCTTACAGACATCATTGTCTTGGCAAACTCACCTAGTTTCCAAGAATAATCTCACGGTCACGCCTTGGCGAATCCGCAGATTCCCACAGACGCTCTAATCGCCTTGGCAACCCGCAGGTTCCTAGCTCACGATTTCAGTCATGCGGTGATGAACTCCTCAGTTCTCACCCACGCAGTCCTAGGTTACACAACAGTCATCTTGCAACCAGCATAGGTTACTCAACAGTCATCTTGCAACCAGCATGCCACAGTCACGTCCCATCTAGACTCTCGATAAAAGGGATCAGTGACTCAGCCAGTACTTGGCACACTAGGCCATCAGTCAGCTCACAAGGCCACGGCTCACACGGCCATTACAAGTCCTCACTTGCATTTTCAGATGTACCATGCCTTAACCGGCAAATACCCGGTACACTAGCCAATTAGTTCGTACAATGCTTAACAAGCAAGTACTCGGCACACTAGCCAATCCATTAGTAACGTCATGCCACATTACTAATCCTACGATGACAAACTTCCTTAGTCCCCACCGACACAGTCATCCCAACATATTCGTTGCAAATTCAGTATCACCTCATTCATTGGCGAATCCACTGATTACCACAGATACTACCACAACCGCGCCTTGGCAAACTTAATAGTTTCAAACGTCGCCTTTACTTCAGTCATGCATTGGCAAACCCACGGTTTCCAAAAATGCATCTCAGAAAACATCCATCTTGGCCAACCCTCTTGGTTCCAAGAAAGAATCCCAGAAGTATTGGCAAACCCACTTGGCTTCCAATAACACCTTGCAGAAATAGTCACGCTTGGACAACCCACTTGGTTTCCAATGACTCATCTCAGAAACAGTTGCGCTTTGGACAACCCACTTGGTTTCAATAAACGCATCTCACAAACGGTCACGCATGGATAACCCACTTGGTTTCCACGGACGCATCTCTGACACAGTCACGCCTGGACAACCCACTTGGTTTCCATGGCCGTAACCCAGAACAGTCATGCTTTGGCAAACCAACCCGGTTCCAAAGTCAGAACACAGACAGTCACGCCTTGGTAAACCTACCTGGTTCCCAAGTCGTAACACAGAACCAGTCACACCTTGGCGAACATATCTAGTCCCAAAGTCGTAACACAAAACCAGTCACGTTTGGCGAACATATCCAGTTACCAAAGCCGTAACACATAACCAGTCACGCTTGGCGAACATATCCAGTTCCCAAAGCCGTAACACAGAACAGTCACACCTTGGCAAACCCATCTGGTTTTCAAAGTCGTAACCCACAGACAATCACGCTTGGCAAACCTATCAGGTTTCCACAGTCGTGATACAAAATAGTCACGCCTTGGCGAACATAACCAGTTCCCAAGGACGCCAGAACAAACACGGCACACAATGCATTTGGCACACAATGGCCCCGGTCTCCCAGACCGTATTCGGCACGCAATGGCCATGGTCTACCAAACCATTATCTCGGCTCCCAGCCTTACTACGCTTAACGAGCGTGTCTTTGCTTAACCAGCGGAACAACGGAATGCAACAATGCATCACCGAACAGATATGATCATCTACCCTAACTCTGACCCTAGTCTTATGGACTCGGTTCCGCACTGGCGTGAATCACACATCACCCATGCCAGAGACATGATCTTGCCTCAATCACGAGTTAGTTAGACACCATGTACAGTCGTATGACAGAATGATCATTTACCCTAACTCTGACCATCACACTACAAGAAAACAGGGCAATTTCCGACGGAAGTTCCGACGGATACATTTCTGTCGGAAAATTTCGACGGAATTGCGACCATATTGCGACAAATGAACCATATCCGTCGGAATGTTGTCGAAATGTTTCGACGGATTTTCGATGGAAAATACCGTTGGTTATTTCCGACAGACTTCCGACAGAGTTGCAACCATATTGTGACAAAGTAAAAGACCGTCGGAAATCCGTCGAAAATTTCCGACGGCCTCAAATCCGTCGGAAATTTGTAAGATATTTCCGACGGATTTCATAGCCGTTAGAATCTTATAGCCGTTACTTAGCCGTTGGAATTATGTCAGGGATCCGTCGGAAATCCGTGGAAATTCCGTCGGAAATGTGCAACCATTTTCCTATAAATGCAACTCCCCCTTCCCTCATTCACTAGAACAACAACAACAAAAAAAAACTTATCTCTTCTAAAATATTGAAAAATGTCTTCTTTAGATCCTTACAATTATTTTCGATCATGGATGGACAAGCCTCGTCAAATTCCGGCAACGGGTGTTAGCACGGAAGAGTTCAAAGAAGGTTTGCAAGAATTCATGGGATTGGCGACTATGCAGCCGAAAGCAAAAAAAATCCGGTAAAATTTATTGCCCTTGTATAAAGTGTCGGAATTGTAGATTAATCGTGATAAGCGAAGTATGGTTACACTTGTACTGTAATGGATTTGTGGCGGGTTACAAAATTTGGTATTATCATGGAGAAAATGATACAATGGTGGATATTGCTAGTAGTAGTGAACAATTTGTTGGAGATAGTTTAGAGGAACCTAGAACGGATCAAGTAGAAACAGTTGGTCATGTTCAGATGGTGAATGATGCATTTCGTGAAAGTATACCATCGATTGCTGAGTATGGAGATAGAGGTGAAGAACCTAACTTAGAAGCTCGGAGGTTCTTTGATATGTTAGACGCGCTCTAAACATCCGTTATATGATGGATGTAGAAAGGTACATTCTCCTTTATCAGCTGCAACTAGGATGATGGGTATAAAGACAGATTTCAATTTGAGTGAGGGGTGTGTTGATGCAATCGCAGATTTTGTTAAAGATATTCTGCCTGAAGATAATCTTGCACCTGAATCGTACTATGCGATACAGAAACTTGTTGGTGGCCTTGGATTGCCCTATCAGATGATAGATGTGTGCATCGACAACTGTATTATCTATTGGAGAGAGGATGAAAACCGTTCGACATGTCGATTTTGTCGGAAACCTCGGTATAAGGAAACAAGTGGAAGAGTTCCAGTCCCACATAAATGGATGTGGTATTTGCTATTAACTGAGAGATTGAATATGTTATATCAATCAGAGCGTTCGGCTGGGGTATTGAGATGGCATGCAGAGCATACCTCTACAGATGTAAAAATTTCTCATCCCTCTGATGCGAAGGCATGGAAACATTTTCAATCTGTGTATCCGAGTTTTGCGTATGAGGCGAGGAACGTATACCTTGGATTATGTACTGATGGTTTCAACCCTTTTGGAAAGCATGGGAGGCAATATTCATTGTGGCCGGTAATTGTTACACCTTACAATTTACCGCCAACTTTGTGCATGAGACGAGAGTTCTTGTTCCATAGCATTCTCGTCCCTGGACCAGAGCATCCAAAGAGATCACTTGATGTGTTTCTCCAACCATTGATTTATAAGCTGCAAATGTTATGGGAGCATGGTGTTGAGGCCTTTGATGTTTCTTGTCAGCAGAACTTTGTAATGCGGTCCGTACTTATGTGGACTATTAGCGATTTCCCGGCATATGGCATGTTATCTGGATGGACAACGCATGGAAGGTTAGCATGCCCTTCTTGTCAAGATAACACAGATGCGTTCCAATTGAAGCACGGACGCAAAACGTGTTGGTTTGATTGTCATAGGCGATTTCTTCCAAGTGACCATATTTATCGTCGGAGCACGATGTTGTTTAGGAAGAACCGTCGAATATTTGATGGTCCACCTCCTGAGTTAGATGGAAATTATGCTTTGACTCAGTTCAGAGATTTTGGTGCAGAGAAGACCGCTGAATGTGGTGGTAACAGGCATTATCCTGTGAACGCTTGTGGCGACCTACATAATTGGCACAAGAGGAGTATTTTTTGGGACTTGCCTTATTGGAAGGACAATTTATTGAGGCATAATCTAGATGTGATGCACATTGAGAATAATTTTTTCGAGAACATAATTAACACGGTTCTCAATGTCCAAGAGAAGACGAAGGACAACCTAAAGTCTAGATTGGACTTGCCAGAATTTTGTTCTCGTAAGGCGCTACATATTTCAGCGAATGGGAAGGCCCCGGTCCCTGCTTTTCGATTGGATGCACCTTCAAAGGACGTGTTTTTTGACTGGATTGCCGATAACGTTAAATTTCCGGATGGATACTCATCTAATCTTCGTAACTGCATTGATCGTGGAGAAGGAAAGTTTTCTGGGATGAAGAGTCTTGATTGTCATGTTGTGATGCAGCGCCTCCTTCCATTTGCTTTTGCCGGTCTACTACCACTTAATGTCCATGAAGCAATTGCAGGTACAATTAAATATATTATATATTTTATTCAAGAATTTCATGAATATTAGTTTTTGATCGTTTATTAATATATATTTCGTTAATGTAAATTTTGCAGGTATTGGTTCATTTTTTCGTGATATATCCGCGCGATCTCTTACAATAGACGTTATCAAAAACTTGGCGGACATAATACCCGTAATACTTTGCAATCTAGAGAAGATTTTTCCACCCTCCTTCTTTGATGTTATGGAACATCTACCAATCTATCTACCTCTAGATGCAGAACTTGGTGGTCCTGTTTATTATCGTTGGATGTATCCTTTCGAGCGGTATATGTTTCATCTCAAGTAGAAGGTAAAAAATTTAAGCAGAGTCGAGGGTTCTTTTGTCGCGCAGAGCATTAATGAAGAAACCTCTAATTTTGCGGAGTTCTACTTTCTAACATAAGTCAAAACAAAGAGTCGAAGACCCGCTCGACATGATGACGGAGGCGATATACCATTATATTCGGTAAATTTTCCTAATATTTTCTCCCAGATTGGAAGACTTAGTGGAAAGGGGAAGAAGCGAAAGTTGTCAAGTGTTGAGCAAAATCATTTGCATATGTATATTCTCACAAACTGCGACGAAGTTGAAGAATATGAGAGGTATTAAACTGATCTCATTGAACTACTTACTTGATCATGTCATTTATATATAATATAATGTGTGTTGTTTACTTTCATAGGATCTATATGGCTCAAATGCGTTATAATCATCCCGAGAAAACAGAGGAAGAGCTAATCGAGCTAAAACAACAAGATTTTGGACGTTGGTTGCGATATTATGTAAGTGTAGAACTAATTAACTATGTTGATCTTAACATATATATGTATAATAAATATTTAAATTATTACCAATTTATTTATGCAGGTTACGACAGAGTCGTCTGAAGGTCATTTGTTTCCTACGTGGTTAGAAGAGTTAGTGCAATTTTTACTAACTGTCGCTCGGTCACATATGATGTACTGCACCCGGGGTTACGCATTTAAGATTCTTCGAGATGATAGGACCAGGCCGACTTCTGATTACGGGGTATCCACTCAGCCCGGTGATCTCGTATACTATGGTGTCCTTCGCGAGATTTTAGAAGTTCATTATCCTGGAATGTTAGACTTGAGATGCGTTGCATTCTTATGCGATTGGTATGACCCATTAGATGGAAGTGGTGTGCGACACGACTAATTTGGTGTTACATCAATACATGGAAGAAGACGACTCCGGAAATACGATCCTTTCATCCTTGCTTCACAAGCAGACCAGGTTAGTTTCATTAATTCTTTAATCTTTTATCCGTACAATTAATTTTTCATTTAATTGTATTTTGTTAATATTAACTTTTTATGTTGTAGGTATGCTATATTCCCTATCCTCGAGTGAAAAACAAGCAAGACCCATGGATTACAGTGACACCGATTAACCCGAGAGGAAGAGTTTATGGGATATTTGAAAATGATCCTTTGCAACAAAATACTGTTGGTGAAGTTTCCATAGATCATTCTCTCAAAGTCGACCTCGTACTTGATTTCACTATAGATGCGGACGCTCGAATATTTGAGGATTCAGAGGAAGAAATTGAAGAATTTGGAGAACAATCAGATACGGCTTCTTCAGATTATTCATCAGATTCAGGAGATTCAGAGTAGTTTTTATTTTACCTTGTATTACAAAAAACTTGTTAGACTATTTTCACTTATAAATTTAAAATTATACATTTGTGAATCTGAAACAAAAAAAACTATGAAAAATATATTTTTAAACTTTGGTTTATTTAAAAAAAAACTAGAAAAAGTTATTATATGAATTAAACAAAATTAGTGTTAAAATTCCTTACCCTAAACCATATTTAAAAGATGCCGTCGGAAATTTCCGAGGGATTTCCGACGGATTTCGTGTTTTTCGAGTATATGGACAAATCCGTCGGAAATATCCGAGGGCTTTCTGACGGCATCTTTTAAATATGGTTTAGGGTATGGAATTTTAACACTAATTTTGTTTAAGTCATATAATAACATTTTCTAATGTATAACAATTGTGCAATCTTATCTAAATTTAATCTAATACATATTTATTGATGTTTAGATAAAAGTTTGAAATATGGTTAAGGAGTTAGTATAAGTGTTAGTATATAGTAATGTAAATGTTTTGGAAAATTATATGATTGGTTTTGTGAAAATTTAAAAACAATTAGAAAACTGAATTGTTACAAGAATCAACATATTTTGTAAATGCAACATGTTTAGTATTGATTAAATAACAAATTTTGCATGTTTGAAACTCTAATCCCTAAGTATACCCTAAATATACCCTAAATCCGTCGGAATTCCCTCGGTATTGTTATATCCGTCAGATTTCTGTCGGATATTTCCGACGGATTTCTGACGGATAAGGTTCAACGATCCGTGTGATACGTTGACTAACCAATAGAAACGCATGCAACAAATAATGGTATATTCGAAATCCGTCGGAAATTTCCAAGGGATTTCCGACGGATTTCGTGTTTTTCGAGAAGGCGCGTCCTTAGGCCGCGTAATGAAATTTTTTAATATTTTATTTTTAGAATCCGACGGATTCTGTCCGTCGGAAATCATTATATATAAACAGAAAACCCTTTTCTTTTCCCCATTTCTTCTTCTTCTTCTTCTTCTTCTCTCTCTCTTCCGCAGCGCACCTCCGCCGATTTTCTCCGAAAACCGCCGGATTCACGCCGAATCTCTCCGAAAACCGTCGATTCAAGTTGATTATTCAACTACCTATCATGGATAACTCGTAAGTCTTCTTTACTCAAATGATTTTGAAGTTTTTTTATGATTTTTGTGTGTAAATAGTGTTAAGGGGTTATAATTGAGGATTGAAATTAGATTGTTGTTGGTAATGTGTTGTTAGAAAGTTAGAAATTAGGATTTTGTGATGTGAATCGGATTTTAGGGTGTTAGAAATTAGGGTTTTTAGATTTAATATTCTTTCTAATTGTAAACTTGATTTTTTTCTAGTTTATATTGGTCTTTTTAAGAAAATTAATTATTTTTGATTGAAAAATATTTTATATCAATAAACGAATTTCTATAATTTTATGTAAAGAAAGAAAAATGTTTATTTTCTTAAGAAATGAAATTTTAAAGTTTTAGTTTTAACAAATAAATTTGTTATAGTTTTAAAATATACACTATATTTTTTTTACAAAAATTAATTTTTTTTACAAAAATTAATTTTTTTGATTGAAAAATATTTTATATCAATAAACTAATTTCTAAAATTTTATGTAAAGAAAGAAAAATGTTTATTTTCTTAAGAAATGAAATTTTAAAGTTTTAGTTTAAAAAAAAATTGTTATAGTTTTAAAATATACACTAAATGTTTTTTACAAATATTCATTTTTTATTGAAAAATATTTTTTATATCAATAAACGAATTTCAATAAACGAATTTCTATAATTTTATGTAAAGAAAGTAAAATGTTTATTTTCTTAAGAAATGAAATTTTAAAGTTTTAGTTTAAAAAAAAAATTGTTATAGTTTTAAAATATACACTAATTTTTCACAAATATTTTTTCCATAAAGTTAAAAAAACTTTTATGATAATTTGAAATTTGAAATTATTGTTTTTAAATTTTATTTATAATTTATAATGCTAATGTTTATATTTTTCTAATGTACAGAGAATTCCTGCTGCAACAAGTGTCTCGTGGCCGTTCTCGTTCTCGTCGTTCGACACGTACCGGTCTTTCGACACATAGCGCATCTTCTCCGGATGTTCCGGAGTCCCAGGAATCCGCTGCACGCACTCGGATTTCGATCGAAGAACTTGTCCAGCAGCCGAACCGGAACCACTGCATCAAACTCGACCCGGATTGCCAAGATGGGACATGGTAATTTCTTGTCTAAATTTTTTTCTATTTCTTGGCCTTTAAATTTTATTTTTAAATTAAAATTTGTTTCTAAACTTTTTCAATCTACAATTTTTCCAGGTTTGGCTTGGAGTTAGAAATCAACAAGTGCATACTGCAGATGTTTCATACCATGTTGCACCACCCGTATGAGACCTACTCATCGATGCCGCCTGACATTAAAGATTCGTGGCATCGATCTTTCGCTGTAAGAGTTTTTTAAATATATTCAAATTTTTAAACATAATTTTTATTGCATTATATCTTACATAATTTGTTTTTACAGCAAGAGTTCACTTGGGACTGGCGGAGAATCAGAACCGTTCTCGCTGAGTTCGACAGATTCACCGCCATCCAATACACAAGACACATGTACGAGTGGAAGCAAAATTTCATCGAGCAAAAAGATCCGCCGAAGGATCTCGAGGAGAATGTTTGGAACGGTTTCTGCGAGTATTGGAGACGGCCTGCCACAAAGATACAATCCCAAAAAAACTCGAAGAACCGGAAGAGTGACCGAGGAGGAAAGGGCGTTTATGTTCACAACGGAGGCGCAAAATCGACCATATGTCAAGTGGCTGAAATGGTAAGTAATTTTTTCTTCATAATTTACTTATTTAATATATAGTTTACCTTATATAATTTCATTTTTCACAGACGATAGAAAGGGGTGGAGTCGTTCCCGATTACCTCGACGTTAAGGAGACGAGGCACACCAACAAAAAGACCGGGGAAGTCCAAGACATCGGTGTTCGGGAGGTTGTGGAGAAATGCAAGAAAAAGAAGCTCGATCGCTTGACCCAACTCTCCCAGGAAAATCCTGATGGCTCGACGTCATCAAACGAGCTAACCCGAGATGAGATCAACAGCTTTGTTCTCGAGGTGCGTTTTTTTAAATTATAATTGTTTTTTTATTTTTATTTTTTATTTTTATTATCTAATATGTTAATAATTTTTTTTAGGAAACTTGGAAAGTAAAGGGTCGAACTGTAGGGTTAGGCCCACTTACGAGATTCGATGGAGCTGATTCTTCATCTTCGGGTTTTCGATACTCTTCGCAATATCAAAAAGAGATCGAAAAGCTCAGCCAGGAAGTTAAAGACCGTGATGCGATTGTCGAAGAAATGGGGAAGAAGCATGAACAGTTGGAGTCTGCACACGAATCGACACGGGAAGAGCTACGCCAGATGAAAGAAATAATGGAAGCTTCGTTTCCACATTTGTTTAAAAAGTTCGTTTGTTCTAAACAATTTATTTTATTCCGTTTTTAATTTTTATTGTAAAACAAATTTATTATATATTTTTATTTTCTAAATTATTTTAATTTTTAATTTTTAATTTCATTTTAAATTAATTTCTATATAATATATTTTTAAATTTTTAATAATTTAACGATTTACAAATCCGTCGGAAATCCGTTGGAAAAATATCCGTCGGAAATGTGGCCGGCGCAAATCGGTTGGAAACATGTCCATCGGAAATCCGTCGGAAATACTTCCGTCGGCAATCCGTCGGAAATGTAGCCGTCGGAATCGAATCTGTCGGTAAGTCGTCGAATTCTACACCGACGGAATCCCGGCAACTTTTCGATCAACTATTCCGACAAGCTTTATTCCGTCGGAAATCTATCGGTTTATTTCTCTCGGTAATCCCTCGGAAACTTCTAACGGATTACCGAGGACTTCAGTCCGTCGGAAATTTCCGACGGATTTCCGACCAAAACACAATTTCCGACAAGCTGCAACCGACGGACATGTTTGGTCGGAAATCCGTCGGAAACACTTGTTTCCGACGGATTTCCGACGTAAACTGCCGCCGGATTTTGGTCTTTCTCTTGTAGTGTCAAGTCTTACGGACTCGATTCCGCAGTAGCGTGAATAACACATCACCTTAGGCAAACGAAACGATCCTGCCTCGATCACGAGCTAGTTAGATATCATGTAATCTCACGGTTCTATGATCATCTCAAGCACTTGTGAATTTCTCACGGCCATCGGTTCTACTCCAAGCGAGAATCACACATCCCCTTTAGTTAGTAACTCGATCCGGACATCACAGCTAGTTAGACATCACGGTGGAACCACGGTATCCAATACCAATCATAATCACAGAAACACATTGACCTTGCTAAGCATGTTCTCTAACTTACACAAGCAATCAATGGAAATCAGATAACCTAGCACGAAACACATCTCCCCCCCCCCCGCGTACTTAGTCACTCAACCAACCATCCCCACATGACCAAGTATAGAAGAGAGACGGCTCGGATCCCCGATCCCTTGCACGTGCAGACACGATCAGCTCGATCGCCAAACACGATCATCTTGATCGCCAGAACATGATCCACTCGATCGCTAGAACACGATCCATCCGATCGCCAATCAGTCCAGTTCATGATCACCTGGACCATATCCACGTTTCTCATGACTACAATCGTAGTCCTCTCGGCTATCCCTCGGATATAATCGAACCGCTCGACTATGTCTCTTGGCTAATCTCCTACTCGTCGGATAACTCTCGATCCGGTCAGAATTCCTCGGTCGTGATCGGCTATGCCCACGGTAATCTTCTATTTCAGTACGTTCAGTCCACGTAAACTTCTTGATGGTTGACGATCTCTCGGATATAGTCACACGCCCCTCGGATGCAGTCGATTCGCTCTCGACTAGCCCTCGAACACAATCAGATCGCCTCGGCTATCTCACAGCCATGATCAGATTCTCACAAACAACTCTCGGACACGGTCACACGCCCCTCGGATGCAGTCGACTCGCTCTCGACTAGCTTCGGCTGTACACAGCCACGGTCGGATTCTCTCGGATATCTCACGATCCGCTCGGACAATCCTTGGATAACTCGATCCCTCTCGGTAAAACCCCAAATCAGAACGAATAGTCGGATCAGATTCGTGCATAGCTCCCGATCTCTTGATGATAGTCGGGACGCTCGGATAATCCCTCGGACGCACTCGATTTCCCCCGGCTACGGTCAGGATCACTTCGGCTACGGTCGATCTCCCTCGGACAGAACTTCCAGAAACCACACGGATGCACGATTCCACGGCAGCAGTCGGATCTTTCGGATAATCCCTCGGCTTCAGTCGGATTTCACTCGGCTACGATCAGAAATCCTTTGGCTACGGCCAAACCCTCCTCGGCTAATTCCATCGCGGATTGACTATAGCAACATCGCCGTCGAACATCGTCGACTAGAATCGCATAACTCTCGACTACGACCGATCTCTCTCGAACAGAATCTCCACCGTCGGCTAAAATCCTCTCTCACGTATTTCTCTCGGATATTTCTTCTCCCTAATGCAGCTGCTCGAGAAAATTCACGAAAATCCTCTTTTATACTCGTCAAACCTAGGTATCTCGGTTATAGTTGATGCGCGTTGGTTATGTCTCGGCTATTGCTGGTCGGTTTTAAATTCTCTCGGCCAAAACCTAAACCGCTCGGCTAAAACCCAAACCGCTCGGCTAGATTCCACTTTTTGCAGACCCAACACACGGCCCATGGCCCATCTCGACACTTAGTCAAATTCTCGGCCATATTCACAGTTTTACTCGGCTATAGTCCATTTCCACTCGGCAATAGCCACGGTCCCGTCCATCTCTCACGGACATAGTCACAGTACAGTCCATACCTCACGGACACAGACTAACATCACTCGAATCAGAATGTAAATACAACGGCCATTCCATGACCCGCACGACCATACTCGGAATTTCTGGTCGCAGATGCTACATTTCTCCCCCACTCAGTTTGGATTCGTCCTTGAATTCGGTTCTTCCTCAGGAGGTTTCTCAAACCATTTCGGGAACTTTGTACTCATCCTTGACTCTACCTCCCAAGAAGTTTGCTCATCGCCATTACAGTCCTAGACAGTTTTGATCCACTTGACCACTTTACAACGCTTAACCTTTCCCCTCCGGCCGTCTACACCGATCGGTCTACCTACCTCGGTAAGATCCTCTTGCAACTCCGGAGGTGGTTAAGATATCACATTCTCACGTTCGGTCGTGTGCTTTCTCAGCTGTGACACGTGAATCACATTGTGGTAAGCACTCATTTCCGGCGGTAAGTCCAACTTATACGCCACTGCCCCAATCCTTTCCAGAATCCGGTACGGCCCCATGTACCTCGGACTCAACTTAGCATCAAACATTGCTCGGCTTTTCCC
>JAHZTW010000001.1:328939022-328956267 GCA_020283515.1 Alliaria petiolata | reverse complement strand
CATATTAGAGTTTAGCAAGTTTTAGCTTAGGTTGTTGCATATTGTGCATATTGAGTCTTAATTAGGTACTTTGGAGGCTTGGAGGACCTCTATGAAGAGTTGGGTGACAAGGAATAAGAAGAGAAGGAAGCCAACCATGAAGCAGACAAATTTTAGAAGTGTATAGACCTTGGTGTCGACCTACCAAGGTCGATACGGTCAGGCAGGAAGGACGAGACGAGCATATTGGGTATCCGTATCGGACTACTAAGGTCGATACAAAGGCCACCCAGATATTTGGAAAGAGCGTATCGGGCATCTGTGTCGGACTGCTAAGGTCGATACATACCTCAGCCGAAGATCGAGCAATGGCGTATCGGACGTTTGTGTCGAGCTACTAAGCTCGACACACTCCTTGAAGAAAAGTTTTAGAGGAGCTGCATGTCAGCTCGATACGCTGCCTGATTTTCACCTAAAACCGGGTTAATACCCGTTTTGTTCTAGGTTGACCCGGTTCATCCACTGTTCACTATAAATAGAAAAAGACCTAAAATTTCCTCAGTATCTTTTAATCTTTTGTTCTTACTTAGAAAACCTTCCCTTTTGTTTTCTAAGTGATTTTGTAAGACATTTCTTTAAAGTTTATGCAAATTAGTACTTATCTCTTTTAATCTTTCATCTTCTATCTCTCTAATCATGTTTATCTCTATTTCTTTCATAGGATTTAAGGGATTAATCATGATTAGTGAGTAGTTTCATTAGGGTCTAAGGATGAGTTAGATCTATGGTGTTTTAAGGGTTAATCTTGATGTCTAGGATTAGATCTTCTCATTTCCATCCTTGTTTAGTGTTCTAAATGCTAGTTTAGCCATGATCAAGCTAAAACTAGGCTTTAGGGGATTTCCCACCCACAAGGTGTTTGTTGAAATTCCCCAACCAACTAAACAAGGGATTTACATTCCTAGCTCATGAAAGTAAATGTCTAGGGTGTTTATTTGCAATTTAGAACTGTTTCATAATGCTTATTAGCTTCCTTTTCACAAATAAAAGTTTGATCTTAATTAGGATGATTAATGAAAGGATTAGTGCCATGAAAGTGGATTAGTCTAGCTTTTGAGTTCTAAGCTTAGGGATTAGCATATTATGTTATTGATTGACATCAAAGATTGATTCTTGGAACACTTTAGGTTGATTACCCCATCCTTGGATTCATTTTAGTAATTTGATAATCTTGATTAGTAGTTAATTAGCTTTTAATTTGCTTGATTAGTACATTAATTGCTTAATTAAGGTGTTAGTAACTTTTGTTTGGTTTGTTTGATCATTTAGGTTGTTAGCTAAACCTCAAAACCTTATTGCTAGCTTAGGTTAAGAAGTTATATGCATTCCTAGTGTCTTAACCATTTCCATATGGATTGATCCTCAAGTATTACAATGATATGAGTAGCTTGAGTAATTGTTAAGAACAAGAAAAATCTACTTATTAGTTGCATTAGCATTGGCATATTTCTTGCATATATGCATCATTTTCATGTTATTTGGTTTACTTGGAGCTACCTTGGATGATGAGAATGGACGAGAAGGTTAAAGAAGAGCTTAGGAGTTGGTGGGAGTCAAAGGAAAGCTTGAAAAAGTGAAAAGAGCCTGAGATCGACCTGGGTTGCCCATTTCAATCCGAGATCGATCAGAAGATCGACCATCCTTGCCCATTTCAAGTTTGTGCTTGAAGAGAACAAGCCCAGAAGATCGACCCAGAGATCGACCAAAATGCTCAAACCAAGACCCGAGATCGACCCCTAGATCGAGGTGAGCTGGCCATTCCAAGATTTAGATCGACCCCAAGATCGACCAAGCCCAGCTATTTCAAGACCTAGATCGACCCAGAGATCGACCCAACGTATCAATCTTCCGAAGCAGTTTTTCCTTCCTTCTTTGGACAGCTCACACTTTGTATTTTTGTGAGGGGACCAATATTTTTGGACCTATATATGCAACTTTACCCTATTTTTTATGACAGCCACGTTTTTACACTTCTCCTTCCCCATTTTTAGATCTATCTCCATTGTAGATAAATCCTTAAGCTTTCATTTCTTGTAAAAAACCTTGATTTTAATTTAAGTACTTGTCTTTTAAGTTTTTAATCTTTCCTTCTTGTCTTCGCTAATCATGTTTAACACCTCTTCTCTTATGATTAAGAGAGGTTTGAACATGATTAATGCGTAGTCTTTCTTGGATTTGAAGATGGGTTAGATTAGGGAGATTTAAGTGGAAAACTTGGTGTTTAGGACTTAAATTCATAAAACCCTTTTCTCATTTAGTGTTTATAGTGTTAGATTAGCATAAACCATGCAATCTAAACACAATGGCATTTCTCACCCACAAGGTGTTTGATGAAATGTCAAACCAACTAAATGAATAGATTTATCTTTTTATACCTAGCTATGGGTTGTTTAAGTTTATTGATTCATTTAGGATTAGGTTCTCCACCCTTTGCAATTCTTCCCCTTTACTAATGAGAATTAGGCATTGGGTTGAGGATTAACACTAGATTAGTACCACCTAAGTTGAGAAAATCTAGGTTTGCAAATGAGATTAGTACCACCTAAGATGGGAAAGTCTAAATGAGATTCCTAATACTAAAAATGAGAATTGTTGGAGTATGAACATCAAGTTAGCCATCTTAATCCTCTTATTCAATTACCCCATCTTTGAATTCTTGCCTTTTATTTCTTGCACATTTCGAATTTAGCCTTCTTTCCTTGAGTTTAGTTTTGCTTATTGCTTATTTAAAGTCTTCTAGCTTACTATTTGTTCTAGGTTCGAATTGTTATGCATTGTTTACATTTTAATTAGGTTGCTAGAACTTCACTCTTGATTATGCTTAGATTAAATAGATTTATGCATTCCTAGTGTTTTTAATATCTACCCCTTTGGATTGATACCTAAAATACTACAATGACAAGAGTAGTAGAATTTTTGGAATTGATTGTTTGAACCTAAAAAATCCTACTATCAGCTGAAGAGCTTGTGGGAAACGGTCGCGGTTGGAAAGTTCAAACCGGGGAGAAGCATGTGGACTAGGATAAGGCATCCGGTGCTGAGGTATGCACACAAAGCTCTTGCTCACACCTTCTATGCAAGGAAGGAGAGCGGAAAAGTTAGCCAAGAGGAGCTTGAGTTGTTAGATGTGGGTCTTTCCAAGTTCATCAGGTTTCACACAAGAGGAGGCACGAGAGTCTGAGGGGATATGACAGGAGTTGGTATGGTTAGCCTATTAGTTAGACAGTTGCTCTCCTATCAAGATTGTGTTGTCTTGATGAAGGACAAGGATCCCGAGCTTAGCATCGGCGGGATCATAACACCGATCCTCGAAGCTTGTGGACATCGGTTAGGGACGGATGGCCTTGAACCGGAGTGGATGGACCTCTTCTACCTTGGGAGGACTATGTTTCTCTCGAGAAGGTTAGGCCACCGGTTCGCCTACAAGTTCGCGGTAGACACAAAGACCGAAGCCAAGTTTTGTCTCCCGAACTCGCAAGCCACCTCACTCCAAGACATCTCCCACATCGACTTTGTTCCCCCATATGAAGACCTCTACAATCCCGCTGTTAATCCGCCTCTCCACTCCATTGCCAAGAGAGGGAAGTTTGACTTTGACCCAAACCAAGTTCTTGAAGAAGAAGAAGAATTGGAAGAAGAGGATCAAGCTCCAAGCCCGGTTTATGGTAGTGAGAGATACTACTTCCCCTCTTGCATAGACCCAATGCCAAGCCCGACATTGAGAGAAGCCCATGCACACATTGGTCTTCTCAAAAGGTGGAACAAGTACAAGGATCGGGCCATTAAGAAGCTCGGCGAGACAGTGAAGGATTTGAAGAAGACGGTCAAGAGGCTAAAGGCCATCATCAAGGGAAAGTCCTCCACAAGGGCTAGAGAAGAGGGCACAAGCGGTGTGGCAGAGGAAGAAGCTGAGGGAAAGAGAGAAATGGACCTTGATAGGCGCCATTCATTCCATGTGTACCCAAGGGAAGCGGTCCAAGTAGACCCACCTCGCTCTTCCTCCCACGAAACACGACCAAGGAAGAGAAAGCCAAGCCGATCTCCCTCCTCGAGTAACCAATCACTCTCCTTAGGATCATCCTCATCTTCACAATTTTGAGGTACCTCCACCTCCCTTGTATATATTTATTTTAACTTTTCATCTTGTTTTCATGTTGATTGAGGTCTCCTCTAGACTTTTATTACACAATGGGCTGTGTAATTTAAGTTTTAGGGAGAGGTTGAGAGATTTGACATTGTATTTTGTGAATCTTATTTTCTTGTATGCATTTTGAGTCTCATGCATTCACTTACGGCATAGAAAAAACCAAAACAATTGAAAAAAATTGAAAAAATTCCAAAAAGAAAATCATTTAGAACTTGCATTGCATATTAGGATTGAGTCTAGTTGCATTACATGTAGGAATTGCATTCATATGCATTTGGAGCAATGATTAGCTAATCCTTGTAGAGTGCCAACTCATGTAATCAATTCAATGCATTTGAACAAGTCTAGAAAGTAAGGAAGAACCATGCTTGGACCACTTCACTTGTCACTAGATTTTGGTCGAAATAGGGTCTTGAAATTGATAGCCAACTCTACTCACTTGAACCAAAATTTGACATTTAAATATCATGCCTTGCATTGAAAGTGAATTCATGGATATTAGACATACTTGGGCTTTCTTACTTACTTTACCACTCTCTTACTAGCTCAAGTAGTACTCCCACCTTACCTTACCTCCTTAAAAGCCAAACGTTCTAGTGATTGTCCTTGTGAGGCCATATTTTGATTAAACTTAGTATAAAGTGTTAGGTTTGAGACGACAAGTTTAGCCTCTCATGTAGATTTTAGCTCTCTGATAGTAGGATTTTTCCACTTCAATTAATCTCTACTACTCATGTCATTGTAGTATTTGAGATGTCAATCCATATGGGGTTAATATTAACAACACTAGGAATACATAAAACTATTTAATCTAAGACAAATTCGATATTCAAGTGACAAAGGGCTATTAAAACCAAGCTACAACCTAAAAGAGACACTATAAGACTAACTAGATGATCTAAAACCTTAATTATCACTAATCAAGTACTAATCAAGTAATTAACTACTAATCAAGATTGACAATTAACTAAAAACGAAACCTAGGGATGGAATCATTGATTTGGGAAACTGTATGAACAATCTTGCAATCATCTAAGCAACTAATCAAGCCATCTCTACGCCTAGAACACTTAATAAAAACTAATCCATGATGTGTGGCAATAATCCCTTTACTAATCACCCTAATGAACTAATGATGTTTTAGCATTAAAATGATTAGCAAGCATTAATCACAAGTCTAATAGCATGATAAACAACCTAGGCAACTAATGATGTTTTAGGCTAGGAATGTAAATCTCTTATAAAGTTGGTTCAAGCATTTCATCAAACACTTGGTGGGTGTATGAAATGCCTATGATCCAAAATAGCAAAGATTAGCTATTTGGCATTAGAAACTACTTAATAAGAAGAGAGATGAAATAATCTATCCTACATTGTAAGATTGAACCATTAGAAATCCCTAAATCTAACCCATCCCCAAGTTCCTATGGAACTACTCACTAATCATGATTAAGCCCATCAAATCAAGGATAAATGATAAGTTAAACATGATTAGAGAAATGAAAACAAGAAATCTAAGAAAGATATTGCATTAACTTAAAGATCCAAAGCAAATACAAGGTTTTTCTCCCAAAGAAGATAAAAAGTTTTGACAAGTCAAGAGAGAATAAAAATTATCATAAAAATTAGGTCTAAAGAGTATTTATAGGAGGGACCCATAAAAGTGACAAAAAGAAGTCGTCTGCGTTCAGTTCGACCAGTTGGTCGAACAAAGTGGTCGAACCGAACCCCTGGTTGTTTGGTTCGAGCAGCTCGTCGAACAAAGTCGTCGAATCCAACCCCTAGATGAGTGGTTCGAGCACCTCGTCGATCCAACACGTCGAACCGAACCAAACTCGATGTAACTTTCTAACCACGGGTCCGAATCACTTGATTCCAACGGCACTAGAAAGCACTCTGGATCCTATACAACGCTTAAGAAGGCTTCGGAGTCTGAATCTCAGTGCAAGGCCTTCGTCCGGACCTATACATTTCGCACCTCCAAATGCTCGATATGCTTCTAAAGAGACTTATGCTTCTCATTTGGCTGCTTCTCTTGCTCCTCTTTGCTATCCATGAAATTCCATATGGTCCTCCAAGCCTCCAAAACATCTAATAAGGACTCAATATTTATAAATATGCAACAACCTAAGCTAACACTCACTAAACTCTAATATGTATGCAAATGGGACTAAAAGTGGCTAAATGAATGCAAAAGTACATGCAAAACTATCTAATATGGATGCTAAAATATGCTAAATTATGAGTCTATCAACTCCCCCAAACTTGTCTTTTTGCTTGTGCTCAAGCAAACAAACATGACAAATCTAAGAGAGAGAGGTTTGAAAGTGGGAGCTCAATATCCAAGAATGCCAACAAAAACAATCAACTCAATGTCCTAGTTCTTAATTCTAAAATGCATTTGAATTCATCCTACTCCAGAAGAGTTAGCCATGCCCATCTCAAAAATCAAATGCACTAAGACTTCAATCTAGACATGTCTCCCTATCAAGCCAACTCTTTAACATTCATTAAGTTGAAAACCATGAATCATGACAATGCAATGCAAGTGAATTCATTTTGCTAAGGGGCTAGGCTTTGAGATAAAAATGATCTCAATTCATGTGGCTTCCAATTCGCATAAGGGTTTCACTCAAAAGGATTAAACTATATGCATAATGCTAAAGGTAAGAGACAAGTGATGCATACAAGACTAGACTCTCATCTACCCATGATGCTATCAATTGTCCTAAACCCCTCTCATTCATTCTTTTTAAAGCTCACTCAACCCTCTAAAGTTACCCTTTTCTCTCAAGGCTCTTTGTGCCTTGCTAAACCCATGAATCTCACAAACCACTTCTTCTTCTTATAGCACTTAAGGGGAGACTTCTTCAACCTTTAACTCATAGTGAATGGTGTGATCTTTTTTTCATAACTTAGCTTTTCTTTTCATTCCTAGGTAACCCTTTTCTCTTTCTTTGGCCCTTTAGCCTCTTTTGATTTTCTTTTTCTTTTCTTAAGGCTACCTTATTCCTTTTAACACTTAGAGCTATACTTTTTCTTTTCAAACATAGGATCCACCATTTCAAACTATGCTTCCCTTATTCTCCTTCCAAGCCTCTTTCATTCCCTTTCTTTCTAATCTCTTTCCACAACTCATCATGCTAAAATGCAAGCATACAACCCATTCCTCAACACCAAATAATACCGCGCCCAAAACCCCAATTCCTAAGCCTAAAGCTAGCCTCGATATGTGAGACTAGATTTACATGAGAGCCTAAACTTGTCGTCTCAAACCTAACACTTTATGCTAAGTTTAATCAAAATAAGGCCTCGCAATCAATATCACTAGAACATTGGCTTTTAAGGAGGTAAGGCAAGGTGGGAGTACTACTTGAGCTAGCAAAAGCGTGGTAAAGTGAGTAAGAAAGCTCAAATATGTCTAATATCCATGAATTCACTTTCAATGCAAGGCATGATATTTAGATGTCAAATTTTGGTTCAAGTGAGTAGAGTTGGCTATCAATTTCAAGACCCTATTTGACTAAAGTCTAGTAACAAGTGAAGTGGTCCAAGAATGGTTCTTCCTTACTTTCAAGACTTTTTCAAATGCATCAAAGAACTACTAACTAGGGCATTTAATTGATTACATGAGTTGGCACTCTACAAGGATAAGCTCATCATTGCTCCCAATGCAAATGAGTGCAAACCTATATGAAATGCAACTAGACTCAATCCTATAATGCAAATGCAACATCTAAATTATTCTTATTTGGAAAATTTTCAAAATTTTCAAATTTTTGGGTTTTTCTATGCTTTAGATGAATGCATAAGACTCAAGTATGCAAATAAAAATAAGAATCACAAAACACAAAATTAAATCTTTCAACCTCTCCCCCAAACTTAAATTACACAGTCCCTTGTGTAATAAAAGTTCAAGAGAGACCAAATCAACAAAAGCAAAATAAAAACAAAATGGTATATACAATGAAATAGAAAGAGGACCATACCTTGGCCCTAGCCTTTGTCCTTAGGAAGTTGGAGAGGGGGAGTAGTGGGATTCCTTGTTGAGGTGGTGATGGTGAGATGAGTTGCAAGGGATGGATCTAAGCTTGTGCCATGTGTGAGATTAAGTTTGAGAACCTTGGAGAGTAGCTCTTCAACCCTTTCCTTGTCATTCTCCTTCATTGTGGAATGACAAATGGCTTTGACACTTGCAAAGGGTTTAGGAATACCCTTGCACTTCACATTGTACTCAATGGCTCCATCTATGAGTCTAAAAGGGTGTAGACTCATAGTGTGAGAGGATGGAGCAAGAGTGGGATGGTTGTATTGGTTTGGCTTCTTCTTGTTCTTATTTCCTTTACCCATCTTTTGCCCCTTGCTATTCTCATTCTCATCTTCCAATGTGGTAGAGAAAAGAGTTTTCAAGCAAGCTCCATCCAATGCTAAAGCTTCTTCAACATTACCATAACCCATAACATTCACTTCATGAGACTCTTGCTCCTTCTTACATGCTTTTTGGGGTGAAGCTAAATCCTTTGTCTCACAATTATTCACATCCTTCTTTGTCTCCAATGAGGGGAAGAAGAAAGAGCTTAGGCATTTTTCATTGAGAGCATATGCAACCCCTTTATTCTTCTCAAAAACTCTCTTCTCTTCATGAACCCATTGGATGGAAGGTAAACTAGCTTTGCCCACGTCTCTAACCTCCTCTACTTGTTTTGGTCACCAATTTGTCCATGAAAACCATTGGATGTACTTTTCTCATCAACCTCAACATCAACAATTAGTGAAATGACATGGCTTGAATCTTTTGGGTTCTTGGATTGCAGAGAGAGTTGAACCAATTTGGACTCTATGGTTTCCAAATGTGAGGTTGACTGTTCAAGCCTAAGGGTTAACTCATGTTGCAAACCTTCAATCTTGTCATCCATTGCTCTCATCATCTTGTCAAGCCTAATATCATTCATTTGTTGGCCTTCTATGATTTGATGGAGAACCTTTCTTTGTTCCTCATCTTGGTTAGAGTTTTGAGAAATCTCATGGTTCTCTTGGTAGCCTTGGTGATTTCCTTGGACTCCATGGTTAGACCCTTGATTGAGAAGCTTACTTCCTTGGTTGAAGTTCCAATTGTTGACCACAAAATTTGCTTCCTCTTGGTGCTTCTCATGAACCAAACTAACTCCTCTTTGTTGCACACTTAAGAGTTTTTCCATTCTATCCACTTTCTCTAGCAAGTCCTTCCATGTGGAGTCTTCACATGATCTCTTTATAGGTGTTGTATCACGCCCTTCACAGTAGCTTTCACTAGACTTGGTCAAGTTCTCAACAAGTAGCTCTCCTTCTTCGATTGTGAGGTTTCCAAAACGCCCTTTGCTAGCCACATCCAATGTCCATTTGTGATCCTTAGCAACTCCCCTATAGAAAATGCTAAGGATTGCTTCTTTCTTAAATCCATGATGTGGACAATCTCGAGTGTATCCTCTAAGTCTCTGCCATGCTTCATGAAAGGTCTCATGTATTCCTTGCTTGAAACTCAAGATGTCCCTCCTCATTTGGACTGTTTTTTGTGTGAGATAGAACCTTAGAAGGAAGATTCTTTGACAATCATCCCAAGATTTGACCAAATGAGATGGTAGAGCTCTCTCCCATTTTTGGGCCTTTTCTCCAAGTGAGAAAGGAAATAGAATGAGCTTGATGCTATCTTGGGGCACACCTTCAATGCTAAACAAGTTGCACAACCACTCAAAGGAGTCCACATGATCATAATGATTCTTCATTCCATTCCCTAAGAACTTAGAGCATTGAATTAACCTCACAAGACTTGGCTTGATCTCATAGGCTTTGGCTTCTATTGGAGGAGGATGGATTCCAAATCTCAACCCATGAGAATGAGGAGTATCAAAGCTCCCAATTGTTGTCTTGTTCTCTTGAGCTTGGGTAGGAGTGGATACCAATTCTTGAGGTTGTGGAGCTTTAGTAATGCTTCTTTGGTTGTCCATCTCCAACACCTCAAATGAGCTTGTCTTTCCATTTCTCTTCTTTTTGTTTTGGTACCTTTGAAAGCACAAGAGAATTAAGGAAGACAAGTTAGTAACAACAAATAAGAAAAAATTCATCATCTCAAATAGAAATGAGCAAACAAGGTAAAATAAAAACTTAGTCTCAAAGAGATTCAAAATCCTAATGGTTAATGCTAAACCTCAATGGCAACGGCGCCAAATTGATAGTAGGATTTTTCCACTTCATTTAATCTCTGCTACTCATGTCATTGTAGTATTTGAGATGTCAATCCATATGTGGTTAAGATTAACAATAATAGGAATACATGAAACTATTTAATCTAAGCCAAATTCGATATTCAAGTGACAAAGGGCTATTAAAACCAAGCTACAACCTAAAAAGAGACACTATAAGACTAATTAGATGATCTAAAACCTTAATTATCCCTAATCAAATACTAATCAAGCAATTAACTACTAATCAAGATTGACAATTAACTAAAAACGAAACCTAGGGATGGAATCATTGATTTGGGAAACTAAATGGATAATCTTGCAATCATCTAAGCAACTAATCAAGCCATCTCTATGCCTAGAACACTTAATAAAGACTAATCCATGATGTGTGGCAATAATCCCTTTACTAATCACCCTAATGAACTAATGATGTTTTAGCATTAAAATGATTAGCAAGCATTAATCACAAGTCTAATAGCATGATAAACAACCTAGGCAACTAATGATGTTTTAGGCTAGGAATGTAAATCTCTTATAAAGTTGGTTCAAACATTTCATCAAACACTTGGTGGGTGTATGAAATGCCTATGATCCAAAATAATAAAGATTAGCTATTTGGCATTAGAAACTACTTAATAAGAAGAGAGATGAAAGAATCTATCCTAGATTGCAAGATTGAACCATTAGAAATCCCTAAATCTAACCCATCCCCAAGTTCCTAAGGAACTACTCACTAATCATGATTAAGCGCATCAAATCAAGGATAAATGATAAGCTAAACATGATTAGAGAAATGAAAACAAGAAATCTAAGAAATATATTGCATTAACTTAAATATCCAAAGCAAATACAAGGTTTTTCTCCCAAAGAAGATAAAAGGTTTTTTACAAGACAAGAGAGAATAAAAGTTATCATAAAAATTAGGTCTGAAGAGTATTTATAGGAGGGACCCATAAAAGGGACACAAAGAAGTCGTCTGGGTTCAGTTCAACCAGTTGGTCGAAGAAAGTGGTCGAACTGAACCCCTGGTTGTTTGGTTGGAGCAGCTCGTCGAACAAAGTCGTCGAACCCAACCCCTGGATGAGTGGTTCGAGCAGCTCGTCGATCCAACACGTCGAACCGAACCAAAATCGATGTAACTTTCTAACCACGGGTTCGAATGACTTGATTCCAACGGCAATAGAAAGCACTCTGGATCCTCTACAAATCCTAAGAAGGCGTCGAAGTCTGAATCTCAGTGCAAGACCTTCTTCCGGACCCATACATTTCGTACCTCCAAATGCTCGATATGCTTCTAAAGAGACTTCTGCTTCTCATTTGGCTGCTTCTCTTGCTCCTCTTGGCTATCCATGAAACTCCATATTGTCCTCCAAGCCTCCAAAACTCCTAATAAGGACTCAATATGTACAAATATGCAACAACCTAAGCTAACACTCACTAAACTCTAATATGTATGCAAATGAGACTAAAAGTGGCTAAATGAATGAAAAAGTACATGCAAAACTATCTAATATGGATGCTAAAATATGCTAAATTATGAGTCTATCACTCTCACATATCGAGGCTAGTTTTTAGGCTTAGGATTTGGGGTATGGGTTGTGGTGTTGCTTGGTGTTTTGAAATGAGTTTTATGCTTGCATTTTGGCATGTTGAGTTGTGAAAAGAGGTAGAAAGAATGTGAAAAGAGCCAATCCTTGTAGAATGCCAACTCATGTAATCAATTCAATGCCCTAGTTAGTAGTTCTTTGTTGCATTTGAACAAAACTTGAAAGTAAGGAAGAATCATGGTTGGACCACTTCACTTGCCACTAGATTTTGGTAAAAATAGGGTCTTGAAATTGATAGCTAACTCTACTCACTTGAACCGAAATTTGACATCTAAATATCATGCCTTGCATTGAAAGTGAATTCATGGATAATAAACATACTTGAGCTTTCTTACTCACTTCACTACTCTCTTGCTAGCTCAAGTAGTACTCCCACCCTAGCTTACCTCTTTAAAAGCCAAATGTTCTAGTGATATTTCTTGTGAGGCATTATTTTAATTAAACTTAGCATAAAGTGTTAGGTTTGAGACGACAGGTTTAAGCTCTCATGTAGATTCTAGCTCTCACATATCGAGGCAAGCTTTAGGCTTAGGAATTGGGGTATGGGTCGCGGTATTCCTTGGTGTTGTGGAATGGATTGTATGCTTGCATTTTAGCATGATGAGTTGTGGAAAAGGAGTAGAAGAAAAGGGAATGAAAGAAGGCTTGGAAGAATAATAAGGGAAGAATAGTTTGAAATGGTGGATATTATGTTTGAAAAGAAAAAGTATAGCTCTAAGTGTAAAAAGTATAGATCCACTGTTTGCAACTTAATGAATGTAAAAGGGTTGGCTTGATAGGGAAACATATCTAGATTGAGGTCTTAGTGCATTTGATTGTTGAGATGGGCATGGCTACCTTTTTTGGAGTAAGATGAATTCAAATGCATCCTAGAATTAAGAACTAGGACATTGAGTTGATTATGTTTGGTGGCATTTTTGGATAATGAGCTCCCACCTTTAAACCTCTCTCTTAGATTTGTCATGTTTGTTTGCTTGAGGACAAGCAAAAAGCAAGTTTGGGGGAGTTGATATACTCATAATTTAGCATATTTTAGCATCCTTTTTAGATAGCTTTGCATCCATATATGCATTCATTTGGTTACTTTTAGTCCAAATTGCATCCATATTAGAGTTTAGTGAGTTTAAGCTTAGTTTGTTGCATATTTCTACATATTGAGTCTTTATTAGGTATTTTGGAGGTTTGGAGGACCTCTATGGAGAGTTGGGCGACAAGGAGGAAGAAGAGAAGGGAGCCAAACAAGAAGCAGATATGTTTTAGAAGTGTATCGACCTTGGTGTCGAGCTACCAAGGTCGATACGGGCCGGCAGTAAGGACGAGAGGAGCGTATCGGACGTTTGTATCGAGCTACTAAGCTCGATACAAAGCCCACCAAGAGAAAAGTCGTGAGCGTATCGGGCATTTGTATCGGACTGCCAAGCTCGATAAAAACCTCAGCCGAAGATCAAGCTTGGCGTATCGAGCATTTGTGTCGAGCTACTAAGCTCCACACGACCCTTGAAGAAAACTTTTAGCAGCGTATCAAGCTTGCTAGGTTGACATGCAGCTCGTCCACTGTACACTATAAATAGGAAATGACCTAATTTTTCCTAAGTATCTTTTAATATTTTGTTCTTGCTTAGAAAACCTTCCCTTTTGGTTTCTAAGTGATTTTGTAAGACATTCCATTTGAGTTTATGCAATTTAGTACTTGTCTTTATTAATATGTTGTAAAACATCCTAAACCCAACAACAGTTCGTCCTAAGCAATGTTGGTCTGATAAACACCTCACGAACATAATATTCACGGTTGGTCGTAGAATACGAGTACCCATATATGTTCAAACATAAACCCAGCAAACACTTCGCTTCTCAGCAACGCTAGTCATTTACATTACATAGGTCAATCGTGACCAAGACACTGTGGGCCGCCTGGACACAACTCGTCTCTCAAAACACTTCACAAACTTTTGTACCTGATGTGCACAATCAAGTACAAAAGGGCCAGATGTGTTCAAACTTAAACCCAGCAAACACCTCGATTCCAAGCAACACTGGTCTCAAACGATCCGGAAACATTGAATTCGTCATCAAAATATTCGAGAATGTTCGCAGTGGTTACTTTACCCGACGAATATTCGAGAACGTTCTCAGTTGGCTTAATCTACGCCTAATAAAACGGACAACTACTATCTGAACACTTTGCTTCGCCAAGATTCAGAACAAAACGAGATAACTAAACATGTTCGACTAGAAACCCGATAAAACAGCTCGCTCCTAAGCAAAATCGGTCGACTTTTCAAACCCTTAGGCTTGTGGAGGATCTTGAAAGGGAATGGTCTTTGCCTCTTCAAACGTGCCACTGCCCAAGTACATCTTCAGTCTGTGGCCGTTCACAGCAAACTCCCCACCTCCTTGACCGAAGAGTGTGATTGCTCCATATGGTAAGACTTCCTTGATTGTGAAAGGCCCGTACCATCTAGACTTTAACTTTCCCGGGAACAACTTCAACCGAGAGTTGTATAACAATGCCCTATCTCCAGCCTTGAATCCCTTTGGTCTCATCTTCTTGTCAGGGAATGCCTTGGTCCTTTCCTTGTAGACCTTCGAACTCTCAAAGGCTTCCAAGCGGATCTCATCTAGTTCTTGGAGATTGATCAGCCTTTTCTCTTGAGCGGTCATGATATCAAAGTTTAGGAGTTTAATTGCCCACAGCGCCTTGTACTCTGGCTCCACGGGTAAGTGACAGGATTTTCCATAAAGAAGAGAGAATGGTGACCTCCCAATAGGTGTCTTGAAAGCTGTTCTATATGCTCAAAGCGCGTCGTCTAGCTTGGAGGACTAATCCTTCCTTGTAACACCAACTTTCTTCTCTAGAATGGCTTTGATCTCTCTATTGGAAACCTCCACTTGCCCACTTATCTGAGGGTGATAAGGTGTTGCAACCTTATGCCTCACTCCATATTTCTTGAGGAGACTTTCAAATACCTTGTTGATGAAATGGCTCCCACCATCACTTATCACAACTCTAGGAACTCCAAATCTTGGGGAGATTATGGACTTGAAAAGCTTTACCACGACCTTAGCATCATTTGTGAGACTTGCTACTGCCTCTACCCAGTTTGAGACATAATCAACAGCAACCAAAATGTATTTGTTGCCATGGGAGGATGGGAAAGGTCCCATAAAGTCTATCCCCCAAACATCAAACAAATCCACTTCCAAGATTGGGTTTTGTGGCATCTCATCTCTCTTACTTATGTTGCCTTTTCTTTGACATGCCTCACATGTAAAGATGTAGGCATGAGCATCCTTGAATAAACTTGGCCACCAAAATCCTGCTTGAAGCACCTTTGTTGCTGTTTTAAATGTAGCAAAATGTCCACCATAAACTAACCCATGGAATTGATACAAGATACTAGGCCTCTCCTCTTGAGCTATGCATCTCCTATAGAGGCCATCCGAACATCTCTTTTGAATAGGTAGGGTTCATCCCAATAGTAGTGAGACACATCCCTAAAGAATTTCTTCTTTGTGTAAGCATCTAGATTAGGAGGCACTTCTCCACACACTAAATAGTTCACAAAATCAGCATACCAAGGTAATCCTTGTTCCTCCAAGCTCTTGGCCTCTTCTAACTTCTTTCCCAAGTGGTACCCTTCTTTCACTGCCTTGATTAGCATGAGTTGCTCTTCGGGAAGAGAGTCATTGATAGGAATTAGCTCTTCAATCCTCATCCTTGATAGGTGATCAGCCACGTCATTCTCAATGCCCTTTTTATCAACTATTTCCATGTCAAACTCTTCGAGAAGAAGTATCCATCTAAAGAGTCTTGGTTTGGTGTCTTTCTTTGCATAGATGTATCTTAGGGCTGCATGATCAGTGTAAACCAAAACCTTAGACCCCACTAGATAGCTTCTAAACTTATCAAAGGCAAACACCACGGCTAAGAGTTCCTTTTCGGTTGTTGCATACTTCAGTTGAGTATCATCCAAAGTCCTACTTGCATAGTATATGACATGCAACTTCTTATCCTTTCTTTGACCAAGGACAGCACCAACCGCATAGTCACTTTCATCACACATGATCTCTAAAGGAAGATCCCAATCCTGTGCTTGGACTATTGGTGCACTCACAAGAGCCTCCTTAATCTTCAAAAATGCCTCAAGGCACTCTTCATCAAATACAAACTCGATCTCCTTGCAANTCTAAAGGAAGATCCCAATCCTGTGCTTGGACTATTGGTGCACTCACAAGAGCCTCCTTAATCTTCAAAAATGCCTCAAGGCACTCTTCATCAAATACAAACTCGATCTCCTTGCAAAGTAGCCTTGTTAGGGGTCTTGCTATTTTGGAGAAATCCTTGATGAACCTCCTATAGAACCCGTCATGACCCAAAAAACTCTTTATCCCTTTCACATTTCTTGGAGGAGCTAAACTCATCATTACTTCTATCTTGGCTTTATCAATCTCTATACCACTTTCCGAGATTTTGTGTTCTAGCACTATTCCTTCTCTAACCATGAAATGGCACTTCTCCCAGTTGATTACAAGATTTGTCTCTTCACATCTCTCCAAAACCCTGCACAAATTCGACAAACAAGCACCAAAAGAGCAACCATACACAGAAAAGTCATCCATGAAAACTTCTACCATTTCTTCGATTAGGTTAGAGAAAATAGACATCATGCACCTTTGTAAGGTTGCTGGTGCATTACATAGCCCAAATGGCATCATTCGATATGCAAAGGTACCATAAGGGCATGTGAATGTTGTTTTCTCTTGGTCATTAGGGTGAATGGGTATTTGAAAGAACCCACTATACCCATCAAGGAAACATTAAAAGGGATGATTAGCAAGCCTCTCAAGCATTTGGTCAATAAAAGGGAGAGAAAAATGGTCTTTTCTTGTGGCCAAATTCAATTTCCTATAATCAATGCACATCCTATGGCCGGTTATGGTTCTAGTGGGAATTAGCTCATTCTTTTCATTCTTAACCACAGTGATTTCCCCCTTTTTGGGCACACAATGGACAGGTGAAACCCAAGTGCTATCCGAAATAGGATAGATAACACCCGCATCTTGAAGCTTGAGAATCTCTTTCTTTACAACTTCTTTCAAATTAGGGTTTTGATAGACTCATAATTTAGCATATTTTAGCATCCATATTAGATAGTTTTGCATGTACTTTTGCAATCATTTAGCCACTTTTAGTCCCATTTGCATACATATTAGAGTTTAGTGAGTGTTAG
>JAHZTW010000001.1:328926713-328936932 GCA_020283515.1 Alliaria petiolata | reverse complement strand
AAAGAAGATCGAGGTCAAGATCGACCAAGGAGATCGATCGCGAGTACGGACACGAAAACTGAGTCCGAGAAGAACGAGAGCAAAATCGAGCTCGCGACTCGATCATCCGAGGATCGACTACACGATCGATAGAAGTACTCGATCCATCCGACTGGATTGACCCGACGATCGAGCAAAGGAAGGCGTTATGCGCGCACGATCGAGCCAGAGATCGACGACCGAGCCCGATCTCTAACCTTTACCGGACATCTTGCATATTTTGGATTTTAGTGATGGGGACCATTTCCTCTTTGGTATAAAAGCGATATGACCTATTTTTGGTCAGGGAGTCTCTTGCACACGATTTGTCTCTTCTTCTTTAAGCAAAAACACAAAACGTGTAGATCTATATTTTCAAAACCCAAAGTTTAAATCTTGAACCTCTTTAAGCTAATCCCCAACCGTGAACCCATCTTTAGTCTTTGAAAACTTAAAATTATCAATCTATATTTCCAAAGTTTGCATCTTTAGTCTTACCTTGTTAAAAGCCATCTTTTTAGCTTAAAGCTTTCCTTAGGACCTTAAAATTTATAAAGTTGTGTTATTGGTCTTGTTAGTATTTTAGAAATTCCCTAATATCATATTTCGCACCTTGGTAATTTGTAGAAGTCAGTAGAATTTTATTTCGAGGTTTTAAAAATCATTTCACTAGCTAAAATCACCTTGTTTATCCGGTTTTAGATTTGCATTATTTTAAAACTAGTATCCTTGCCAATTTGATTCATAGGAGCCTTCTGCTAGTTAGTTAACATCCCAGTAGGGATTTTAAAATGCTTTTCATGATCATTTAGTAGTCGCAATTAGTTTCCAAAGATTTTACCCCCAAATATTCCGGATTTCACTTAGATTTATTAAGCTTTTGCATTCTTAGTACCATTCAAACTACCCAAGTTGGATTGACCCTTAAATATTGCAATGACATGAGCATGCTTTTAGGTTTGATTAAACACGTAAAAACCTGTTTATCAGTAGCCGTCTTGAATGATGCGAAATGGCCACCATAAGTCATACCGTGGCAATGGAGAAGAATGTCTCTAGCTTCATATCTTGTGATACATCTTTTGTATAGGCTGTCCACGCATCTCTTGTATAGATAGGGGTCATCCCTCATGAATTTCTTCCTATGGTAATGGTCCAAGTGAGTAGGCTCTTCTCCATAAGCCAAATAGTTAACAATATCCGCGTACCAAGGGAGATCATCTTCCTTGAGGCTCAAAACTTCTTCTAGCTTCTCCTCTAGCTCAACACATACCATAAGGTAATGAGTCATCCAAAGGCAAGACATCATCCACTCTCATCCTTGAAAGATGATCCGCTACACCGTTCTCTATACCCTTCTTGTCTTTGATCTCCATCTCAAACTCTTGCAAGAGAAGGATCCAACTTAAGAGTCTCGGTTTGGTGTCTTTCTTGGAGTATATGTATCTCAAGGCAGCATGGTCAGTATACCCAATGACCTTAGAACCCACCAAGTAAGACCTAAACTTCTCAAAAGCAAAGACCACGACAAGAAGCTCTTTCTCGGTGGTTGCATACTTCACTTATGTATCATCCAAGGTACGACTTGCATAGTAGATCACATGCAACTTCTTGTCCTTCCTCTGACCCAAGACAGCACCCACATCATAGTCACTTGCATCACACATAATCTCAAAGGGTAGATCCCAATCCGGAGCTTGAGCTATAGGAGCGGTGACAAGTGCTTCTTTGATGGTCTTAAAGGCTTGTAAGCATTCTCCATCAAAGTTGAATTCGGTTTCCTTGCACAATAGCCTTGTATGAGGACTTGCTATCTTGGAGAAATCCTTGATAAACCTCCTGTAGAAGCCAGCATGTCCCAAGAAACTCCCAATCCCTTTCACGTTCACCGGAGGCTCTAAACTCATCATGACCTCTATCTTGGCCTTGTCAACCTCAATCCCCTTCTCAGAAATTTTGTGCCCAATAACAATGCCTTCTCTGACCATAAAATGACACTTTTCCCAATTTAGCACCAAGTTTGTCTCCTCGCATCTCTTAAGAACCCTGCACAAATTCGACAAACAAGCACCAAAAGAGCAACCATACACAGAAAAGTCATCCATGAAAACTTCTACCATTTCCTCGATAAGGTCAGAGAAAATAGACATCATGCACCTTTGAAAGGTTGCTGGTGCATTACATAGCCCAAATGGCATCATTCGATATGCAAAGGTACCATAAGGGCATGTGAATGTTGTTTTCTCTTGGTCATTAGGGTGAATGGGTATTTGAAAGAACCCACTATACCCATCAAGGAAACATTAAAAGGGATGATTAGCAAGCCTCTCAAGCATTTGGTCAATAAAAGGGAGAGAAAAATGGTCTTTTCTTGTGGCCAAATTCAATTTCCTATAATCAATGCACATCCTATGGCCGGTTATGGTTCTAGTGGGAATTAGCTCATTCTTTTCATTCTTAACCACAGTGATTTCCCCCTTTTTGGGCACACAATGGACAGGTGAAACCCAAGTGCTATCCGAAATAGGATAGATAACACCCGCATCTTGAAGCTTGAGAATCTCTTTCTTTACAACTTCTTTCAAATTAGGGTTTTGATAGACTCATAATTTAGCATATTTTAGCATCCATATTAGATAGTTTTGCATGTACTTTTGCAATCATTTAGCCACTTTTAGTCCCATTTGCATACATATTAGAGTTTAGTGAGTGTTAGCTTAGGTTGTTGCATATTTGTACATATTAAGTCCTTCTTAGGTGTTTTGGAGGCTTGGAGGACCATATGGAGTTTCATAAATAGCCAAGAGGAGCAAGAGAAGCAGCCAAATGAGAAGCAGAAGTCTCTTTAGAAGCATATCAAGCATTTGGAAGTGCGAAATGTATGGGTCCGGACGAATGCCTTGCACTGAGATTCAGACTCCGAAGCCTTCTTAATAGTTGTAGAGGATCCAGATTTCTTTCTATTGCCGTTGGAATCAAGTCATTCGAACCCGTGGTTAGAAAGTTACATCGATTTTGGTTAGGTTCGACGACTTTGTTCGACCAGATGGTCGAACCAAACAACCAGGGGTTCTGTTCGACGACTTTGTTCGACCAGATGGTCGAACCACTGCACCAGGGGTTCAGTTCGACGACTTTGTTCGACCAACTCGTCGAACTGAACCGAGACGATTTCTTTTTGGCTACAAATCGGATCAAACGAAGACTTCCCGTTCCGATTCAGCCTTCGAGCTCTTCATGAAAGTTCTAGGTAATTGAATCACCTTTCGTCTGAAAGTGGTTTCATGTCATTATGAGCTGTGGTTAGGGAGATATGGCGATTTCCGCAAGACTGCTACCCCGGGTCAAAACCTAATTTCCCTATAAATACTTAAAAACCTAATTTTTATGTATCTTTTCTTGTGCTTAAACAGAAAAAACGCCCCTTTGGGGTTTTGAGGAGATTTTGATATTTCTTTTAAGTTTAATGCAATTAGATTCTTGTTTCTTCTAATCTTTCTTAATTTCTCTTCTCTAATCATGTTTAGCTTATTACTTATCTTTGATTTGATGGTTTTAACTATGATTAGTGAGTAGTTCTTTAGGAACTTGGGGATGGGTTAGATTTAGGGTTTTCTAATGGTTCAATCTTGCAATCAAGGTTAGATTCTTTCATCTCTTTTCTTATTAAGATGTTCTTAATGCCAAATAGCTAATCTTTTGCTATTTTGGATCATAAGCATTTCACACACCCACCAAGTGTTTGATGAAATGCTTGAACCAACTTAATAAGAGATTTATATATTCTAGCCTAAGACATTAGATGTTTAGAGTGTTTATCATACCATTTAGACTTGTTATTAATGCTTGTTGATTATCCTAATGCTAACACATCATTAGTTCATTAGGGTGATTAGTGCAGGGATTATTGCCACACATCATGGATTAGTCTTTAATTAGTGTTCTAGGCATAGAGATAGCTTGATTAGTTGCTTAAATGATTGCAAGGTTGTCCATTTAGTTTCTCAAATCAATGATTCCATCCCTAAGTTTCGTTTTTAGTATTTTGTCAATCTTGATTAGTAGTTAATTGCGTCATTAGTACTTGATTAGTAGTAATTAAGGCTTAGTTTCATATTATTGAACTTGTAGTGTCTCTCTTAGCTAGTAGATTGCTTTTAATATATCCTTGTCACTTTAAACCTTTAATTTGGCTTAGCTTAAACCGAACTTTGCATTCTCATTGAATCAACTTCCCAAGATGGATTGATACCTCAAATATTGCAATGACATGAGCAATTGAGGAATTGCTAACAAGTATAAAAACTCTTGTTTCAGGTTTAGCCTTCTTTGATGTTCTATAGAAGTCATAGATTCATCTTCTAGATGTATCCTATGTGTGCAAAGAGAAGGAGATATGCCCTTGATGTCATCCAAAGAATAACTAATGGCTCTCCTAAACTTTTTCAATTCGCATAAAAGGGAGGATAATTCTTCTTTACGTAAGTTTTCATTGACAATACCCGGGTAAGATGAGTTAGGACCTAAGAAAGCGTACCTTAGCCCTTGTGGAAGAGGTTTAAGCTCCACCTTTGGTGCTTTGGGCTCACACCAATCACCCCCAAACTTGGACTTGTCCTCATGCTCAATACCCAAAGAGCTTATTTCCTCAATCGCAC
The DNA here is from genome assembly GCA_020283515.1 of Alliaria petiolata. Lineage (NCBI taxonomy): Eukaryota > Viridiplantae > Streptophyta > Magnoliopsida > Brassicales > Brassicaceae > Alliaria > Alliaria petiolata. The sequence continues at coordinate 328,932,256 of JAHZTW010000001.1, read as the reverse complement.
ACTCTCCCTTGATCTTATGCGTAAGCCCTATGAAAGAAGTATCCTCCTCTATAGGCTTGTATGAATCAATCAACTTAAAGTATCTCAAACTTGCTCCATGTAGATACCCATTCGCGCCATGCTCCTTTGTCAAGGCCACTTGAAGATGGTCTTCCATGGCTAACTCCTCAAGATGATCATCCGTCAATTTATCCATTGTATCCACCCAAAAGGTTTGGCCTTCAATGGTTGGCTTTTTCAAAGCATCCTTGATGTCATACTTGAGCACAAAGTTCTTTCCCAAGTGCAAATCAATCTTTTCTTTTCTAACATCAATGATAGCTGATAGACTCATAATTTAGCATATTTTAGCATCCATATTAGATAGTTTTGCTTGTACTTTTGCAATCATTTAGCCATTTTTAGTTCCATTTGCATACATATTAGAGTTTAGTGAGTGTTAGCTTAGGTTGTTGCATATTTGTACATATTGAGTCCTTATTAGGTGTTTTGGAGGCTTGGAGGACCATATGGAGTTTCATGGATAGCCAAGAGGAGCTAGAGAAGCAGCCAAATGAGAAGCAGAAGTCTCTTTAGAAGCATATCAAGCATTTGGAGGTGCGAAATGTATGGGTCCGGACGAAGGCCTTGCACTGAGATTCAGACTCCGAAGCCTTCTTAAGGGTTGTAGAGGATCCAGAGTTCTTTCTAGTGCCGTTGGAATCAAGTCATTCGGACCCGTGGTTAGAAAGGTACATCGATTTTGGTTGGGTTCGACGACTTTATTCGACCAGATGGTCGAACCAAACAACCAGGGGTTCTGTTCGACGACTTTGTTCGACCAGATGGTCGAACCACTGCACCAGGGGTTCAGTTCGACGACTTTGTTCGACCAACTCGTCGAACTGAACCCAGACGATTTCTTTTTGGCTACAAATCGGATCAAACGAAGACTTTTCGTTTCGATTCGGCCTTCGAGCTCTTCATGAAAGTTGTAGGTAATTGAATCACCTTTCATCTGGAAGTGGTTTCATGTCATTATGAGCTGTGGTTAGGGAGATATGGCGATTTCCGCAAGACTGCTACCCCGGGTCAAAACCCGGTTTGTTCCGGGTTGACCCGGTTTGACCTCCTTCCCTATAAATACTTAAAAACCTAATTTTTATGTATCTTCTCTTGGGCTTAAACCTAAAAAACGCCCCTTTGTGGTTTTGAGGAGATTTGGAAGATTTCTTTTAAGTTTAATGCAATTTGATTCTTGTTTCTTCTAATCTTTCTTTTTCTATTCATCTAATCATGTTTACTAACACTTCTTGCATGAGATTTGTTAGATTAGCTATGATTAGTGAGTAGTCTCTTAGGAACTTGGGGATGGGTTAGATTTAGGGTTTTCTAATGGTTCAATCTTGCAATCTAGGTTAGATTCTTTCATCTCTCTTCTTATTAAAGTGTTCTTAATGCCAAATAGCTAATCTTTTGCTATTTTGGATCATAAGCATTTCACACACCCACCAAGTGTTTGATGAAATGCTTGAACCACTTTTCTAAGAGATTTATATTCCTAGCCTAAGATATTAGTTGCCTAGGGTGTTTATCATGCCATTTAGACTTATTCTTATTGCTTGCTAATCATTTTAATGCTAACACATCATTAGTTCATTAAGGTGATTAGGAAAGGGATTATTGCCACACATCATGGATTAGTCTTAATTAGTGTTCTAGGCATAGAGAAAGCTTGTTTGAGTTGCTTAAATGATTGCAAGGTTGGCCATTTAGATGCCCAAATCAATGATTCCATCCCTAAGTTTCGTTTTTAGTATTTTGTCAATCTTAATTAGTAGTTAATTGCATCATTAGTACTTGATTAGTAGTAATTAAGGCTTAATTCGATATTATTGCTCTAGTAGTGTTTCCTTTAGTTTGTGCCTTGCTTTTAATTATCATTTGTCACTTGAATTGTCAATTTAGCTTAGCTTAAACTAGACTTTGTATTCTTAGTGAATCATCTCCCAAGATGGATTGATACCTCAATATATTGCAATGATATGAGCAATTGAGGAATTGCTTGCAAGAGTAAAAACTCTTGTTTCAATTTAGTTGATAGACTCATAATTTAGCATATTTTAGCATTCATTTTACATAGTTTTGCATGTACTTTTGCATTCATTTAGCCACTTTTAGTCCCATTTGCATCCATATTAGAGTTTAGTGAGTTTTAGCTTAGGTTGTTGCATATTTGTACATATTGAGTCTTTATTAGGTGTTTTGGAGGCTTGGAGGACCATATGGAGTTTCATGGATAATCAAGAGGAGGAAGAGAAGCAGCTAAATGAGAAGCAGAAGTCTTTTAGAAGCATGTTGAGCATTTGGAGGTGTGAAATGTATGTGTCCAGACGAAGGCCTTCCACTTAGATTCAGACTCCGAAGCCTTCTTCAAAGTTGTAGAGGATTCAATGAGCTTTCTAATGCCGTTGGAATCAAGTCATTACGACCAGCGGTTCACGAGATACGGCGATTCTTGCAAGACTGTCCGAATCAGAGCAACCAGAGATCACATCGGTTTGAGGTACATCGGACAACAAACAGATGCAAGACGACCAGAGAATGCATCGGTTTGGCCACCTCGGATTGCCAAACCGAGATGAAGCCACCAGAAATTGCCTCGGTTTGGAGCACCTCGGATTGCCAAACCGATGCGGCGCAAGACTGCCTGAAGTGACTGGAAGATCGGGTCAGATGAAGGCTTTCCATTCCGATTCAGCCTCAGAGCCCTTCATGAAGGTTGTAGATAATTGAATCTGCTTTCATGTGGAGGTGGTTTCATGTCATTAGGAGCTGCGTTTAGGGAGATATGTCGATTTCCGCAAGACTGCTCCTCCGGGTCAAAATCCGGTTTGTTCCGGGTTGACCCGGTTTGACCTCCTTCCCTATAAATACTTAAAAACCTAATTTTTATGTATCTTCTCTTGGGCTTACACAGAAAAACGGCCCTTTGGGGTTTTGAGGAGATTTGAGAGATTTATTTTAAGTTTAATGCTATTTGATTCTTGTTCCTTCTAATATTTCATCTATCTCTTCTTTAATCATGCTTACTAGTATTTCTTTCATAGGATTTGTGGGTTTCACCATGATTAGTGAGTAGTTTCTTAGGAACTTGGGGATGGGTTAGATTTAGGGTTTTCTAATGGTTCAATCTTGCAATCTAGGTTAGATTCTTTCATCTCTCTTCTTATTAAGGAGTTCTTAATGCCAAATAGCTAATCTTTTGCTATTTTGGATCATAAGCATTTCACACACCCACCAAGTGTTTGATGAAATGCTTGAACCACTTTTTAAGAGATTTACATTCCTAGCCTAAGACATTAGTTGCCTAGGGTGTTTATCATGCCATTTAGACTCATGTTTAATGCTTGCTAATAATTTTAATGCTAACACATCATTAGTTCATTAAGGTGATTAGGAAAGGGATTAGTACCACACATCATGGATTAGTCTTAATTAGTGTTCTAGGCATAGAGAAAGCTTGTTTGAGTTGCTTAAATGATTGCAAGGTTGGCCATTTAGATGCCCAAATCAATGATTCCATCCCTAGGTTTCGTTTTTAGTAATTTGTTAATCTTGATTAGTAGTTAATCTCTTGATTAGTGCCTAATTAGTGATAATTAAGGCCTTAGCTCATATAATTAGTATTTTAATGTCTCCCTTAGCTAGTAGCTTGCTTCTAATAGTTCCGTGTCAGTCCTAAACTTCGAATTTGGTTTAGATTAAATAGTTTCATGTATTCCTAGTGTTGCTAATCTTAACCCCTATGGATTGACATCTCAAATACTACAATGACATGAGTAGTAGAGATTAATTGAAGTGGAAAAATCCTACTGTCAATAGCTCCCGCGGTGGCTAAGAAGGGTCTCCCAAATATCAATGGATCCCTTGGTTCTTCATCCATCCTTAAGACCACAAAGTTGGTAGGAACTTCAACATGTCCTATCATAACCGGTATATCTTCAAGCAAACCTATTGGAAGCGTAATGGACCTATCCGCTAACACAAACGAGATCTTATACTCCTTGTAGTGACTGAAATCGAGTCTTCTAGCAACCGAGAGTGTCATTAGACTCACACTAGCACCAAGATCACACAAGCAATGATCGAATGCCAAAGGTCCCAAGGCACAAGGGAGAGTGAAACTCCCGGGGTCACTTAGCTTTTTGGGGACAATTGTCTTTGAATGATGGCACTACATTCATGAGTGAGGACTACCATTCCTTGCAACTCCTTGGTCCTCTCCATAACAGCATCCTTTAGGAACTTGGCATATTGAGGGACTAGCATGAAAGCATCCATTAGGGGCATTGTATCTTGGATTTCGCTCATTTGCTTATCGAACATTGCCCTATATTTCTCCACAAGCTGCTTCTTGAAGCGGCCTGAGAATGGTAGCTTAGGTTTGTATGGTGGTGGAACAAAAGGAGATGCTTTGTAAGTTGCAGGTTCCTCCTTTTCCTTAGCCACGACTTTCTCTTTACCCGATCTTTGAAGTACCTCATCATCAACAACTACTTTCTCATCATCTTGAAAGATCACCCCCCCCCCTCTTGGTCTTCAATGTTCTCATTGACTTTGTTTGGAGGTTGTCTAGAAGGTAATGCGTTTCCACTTCTCAAGGTGATTGCATTGACACATTGTTGAGATTCAAAAATTGAAGAAGTTTCATTGTTCTCCAAGTGTTGGATTTTTGAACTCAATGTTGCAAATTTTGAATTGAGGTCATTGTAAGAGCAATCTAGCTTGTTTCTCATATCCTCTATTTTCTTGTTCAACTCATTTGTCCCATTGCCTTGTCCTTAAAGGATTTGTTGTAGTAAGCTTCTCATGTCCAGTTCTTGGTTGAAAAAATTGCTTGCTTCTCCTTGTTGGCCGAAACTTTGTTGTTGGTGGTAGTGTACTTGGTTCCCTTGGTAGTGAGGCTTGGGAACAAATGCTTGTTGACTTCCTTAGCCTTGGTGATTCGATCATGAGAAGCAACCAAGATGATCAAACGGGAGCTAAGCTTGAACCTGAGGAAGATATGCTCAAACCTAAGGAAACTGAGCTTGAACCAGGGGATGCAATGCTTGAACTTGATGCGATCATGGAAAGCATCAAGAAAGACAGACATTATGCCGAGCTCAAACGTGACAACGAGCTCAAGCATACGACTCGTGCAAGGGTTAAGAAATTCAAAGAAGGAATTGGAGGATTACTCAGTCAGATGATCACCCAAAAAGGAGAAGAAGTTAAAACCAGACAGGTTTTAATTACACAGCAGACTCATAAAATACAAAGCAGACTTCAGAAAATACAAAGCAGACTTCAGGAGGAAATACACAGCAGACTTGTGAATCTTTTATAAGGAAGTCTCAAAAGCTTATAAATCCGAAGTCTTATAAAAGCTTATAAAGGATGTGATCATTTGTACTATTTTTCCTTGTCCTTGGTTTTTCCCATTGGGTTTTCCAGGAAAGGTTTTAATGAAGCAAATTGATTCATAAACTTTATAAGGTTTGTTCATAAGCTTATAAATT
>JAHZTW010000001.1:328905908-328925807 GCA_020283515.1 Alliaria petiolata | reverse complement strand
CGACCATTCGTTCCATTTCCTTGTTCTTCGTGGCTTCACAGTCCGTTGAATCTAGGCTTATCCATCTACCAACTAAAGAGTGCAATAATCCTTGGGAGGATCGCATCAAGTGGTATCAGAGCACACTCTTCAGTTCGGTATCATCTATCATCTTCTCATCTCTTCACCTTCTAATCGATCATCTAAATTTCTTTTCATCTTTTATCTTTTCACCTTCTATCCGTTCATCTTCTCTTATTTCTTGTTACTGATTTGGTATTCAGTTTATTTAAAAAAAAAAAACGAAAAAAAAAAGAAAAAAAAACGAAAATCAAAAAAAGAAAAAGAAAAAAGAAAGCAAAGAAAAAGTATTCAGTTTATTTATGTGGTGTTGATTCATATATTTCTTGGGAATTTTCTGTTCTTCATCAAGTTCTTATCTCATCTATCTTCAAATTCATTTGGATTATTCTGTTTGGTTACTTTGGGGATTACCATTGAGTTGTATTGGATTTGTTCTATTAGAACTCTTGAGAAATCACTGAGGGTAATCAGATTGAGTGAAACACTTGAGTGAAACACCTTTGAGAGAAACACTTGTGAGAAGCTTTTACTTCTAATCTGTTTGTTGAGTTTTGCAGGAAAAATCATGTCTAAGGTTGGAGAAATTCACAACAAAGGAGGAAAACCAATTGTGCTAAATTCGCAGATGAAAACGTTGTTGGGAGAAATGCAACATATGATGAGAATCGAGGTGAAAGGTTTCTGTAAGAGGCTTGATCAAAGGCGAGTAGAGGCACCACAACAGCAACCACGAAAATTGACTATTAGGAGAGAGAAAGATCGATCTAGACACGCAAGAGCTACTGAAGAAGTTGAATATTACAGTCGTAATAGTCATTCATCAAGAGCGAGTCCTAGGAGATCACAACATGTTAGAGAAGGCAGAGATCAACCTGATGACAACTTAGGTGTTTTTAAGTTGAAGAGTCCCTCTTTGCAAAGGAAAAGAGATCCAGAAGCATATCCAAAAGGGAGCAGTAGAGAACGCCCTAAACCAGCCAGAGATGATGCAGATCGTGACTACTACAACCATGATGATCAAAGAAGTTCTAGGCAAGCTAGATTGGATCAGGAGCGGTGGAGTAGAGAAAAGCATCTTGATGATATGGAAAAGCATTGGCAAAAGGCATGCATGGCTATGTTGAATAACCAGAGAAAGAGCACAACCACACTCCCATCCTTAGGAGATGATACAACAAGTCAAGAGCAGACTTGTGAATCAAGGTCATTTGCCATGAAGCAGACTTGTTATAAGGAGGAGCAGGCTATTCCAAAACCAAAAGCTGACGAACCATTACCCATCATCCAAGAAATCAAAGGTAAAACTTCTACTTCAAATTATTGGGATAATGAATCCTTTATGTGTCATGGCGGGAAGCAAATTGCAAATGAAGTGCCCATGGTGCTTGAGGATAAAGCTGAGAACAACACTGAGGAAAAGAAAGTAGTTTCTGATTCTAAGCTATCAGATTGTATGGAGTTTGATACCAAAGAAGACTTGTTGGTTGCAAAGAGATCATTGAGCGTACAAGAAGAAGAAACTGTGCAGTGTGAGAAACTGTTTCTTACTAGATGGAATGATCAGAATAAGGAGTGTAGTCTGATCATTGATGGAGAGAGCTATACAAACGTAGCAAGCAATACTTTGGTGGGGAAATTGGGTTTGAGACCTGAGATGCATCCAAAACCATACAAACTGCAATGGTTGAATGTTTATGGTGAAGTGAAGGATACAAGGCAGGCCCAGATTTCGTTTTGCATAGGAAAATATGATGACAAGGTGCTGTGCGATATAGTACCAATGCAGATTGGTCATATACTGTTGGGAAGGCCTTGGAAATTCAGTTGCAGAGTGCAACATGATGATTTTGGCGGTAAGCATACGTTTGGATACAAAGGCAGAAGCATTACTCTTGTTCCTTTGAAACCACAGGAGGTTTATCAAGATCAGTTTCTACTAAAACAAAAGGAGATACAAGAAGCTTTGAGTGAACCCCCAAACACTTACCACCAAAAGAAGAGTGAGAGTTTGAGGAAAACCCAGAAAAAGGCCTTTGAGAGTAACCCCGTGAGAAATTCTAATTTCTTTGTGAGATCTTGTGAGGATAAGAGAGTTCTTTTCTCTAAACAGCTTGAAATTTCATTTGAAGCTCTCATGAGCTTAACTAATCTTGAACCAGTGCTGCCGAGTAAAGTTACTTCTCTTTTGCAGGATTACGATGAAGTCTTTCCAGAGGAAACAAAAGAGTTACAGAGGTGAGTTAGTGAGCTAGTGACGAAAGGGTACATCAAAGAGTGCATGAGCCCTTGTGCTGATCTTATTTTGCTAGTTCCTGAGAAGGATGGAACTTGGAAGGTGTACAGAGATTGCAGATCCATCAAGAAGCAACACACCTTTCTCAAAAGATCCTTGAAGGCCAGGTGTTCTCTTTCTTCTTCTCAAACTGATTTTTTGTGCTTTAAAATAAACAAACTTGTGACAAACTTACATGTGTAGAGCCGGTGAAACCGAGTAGCAATGTTTCTGTTTCACAGGAAGAGAACTCACAAGAAGAAGCACAAAGGAATGTGAGATTGATTTGTGACGTGGAGCATCAGACCATCTTTGTGCCTAAACCAATTCCTGAGTCATTCTCTTAGATGTTCTAAGTGAAGGAAAGTTGTTTGCTTTGAAAGGGACTACCTGTTGCACATATAATTTCGTGTTTCGAGTCTTTGTTGTGAGTGCACAGGGTATGCAAGCTGAAGGAATGAAAGTTCCTACACCAAAAACGTGGAAACACTTGTGGTTAATGGATTTTGATGTTCATCATGACTATGAGTCGTTGGAGCCTAGAGGAAACAAGCAATACCAAAAGCAAACAAGTAAAAGGCGTTGCCGATTGATCTTTGAACCTGGTGATTTGGTTTCTGTTCAAATGAGGAAGGAACATGTTCTAGACCAAAAGAAACCAAAACTGATGCCAAGGATCAATGGTCCATTCAAACTCTTTGAGAAAAACAGTGACAATACCATTCAGACTGATTTGCAAGGTAAGTATGATATGAGTTCAAGTTTCTATGTTTCTGACTTAGTTTCTTTTGTTGCAGATAAATAAGATTTGAGGACAAATCTTTTTCAAGAGGAGGGGTATGATACGATCATGAGAAGCAACGAAGATGACAAACGGGAGCTAAGTTTGAACCTGAGGAAGCTATGCTCAAACCTAAGGAAACTGAGCTTGAACCAAGGGATGCAATGCTTGAACCTGATGCGATCATGGAAAGCATCAAGAAAGACGGACATTATGCCGAGCTCAAACGTGACAACGAGCTCAAGCATATGACTCGTGCAAGGGTTAAGAAATTCAAAGAAGGAATTGGAGGATTACTCAGTCAGATGATCACCCAAAAAGGAGAAGAAGTTAAAACCACACTGGTTTTAATTACACAGCAGACTCAGAAAATACAAAGCAGACTTCAGAAAATACAAAGCAGACTTCAGAAAATACAAAGCAGACTTCAGGAGGAAATACACAGCAGACTTGTGAATCTTTTATAAGGAAGTCTCAAAAGCTTATAAATTCGAAGCCTTATAAAAGCTTATAAAAGATGTGATCATTTGTACTCTTTTTCCTTGTCCTTGGTTTTTCCCATTGGGTTTTCCAGGAAAGGTTTTAATGAGGTAAATTGATTCATAAACTTTATAAGGTTTGTTCATAAGCTTATAAATTCGACCAAAGGGAAGGAAAGCAGCTAAAGAGTCATTTGGAGGCCAAGAGTTATTCAAACTTAGTTTTAATTCAGTCTTTCTTTAGTTAATGCTTTTGACCACGAGTTTGGCCCTTTGCCTACTCTTTTCTTTTCTTTATAAACTCATGTAATCTCATTTGAGAAAAACAACCTTCTTCTTTTTATTTATTTTTGAGAGTGATTCTCATTTGTTCTCTTGAACAAACCGATTGTTTGGTGTGTAATATCCAAACTTTCACAACTTGATCCGACTTGGTGTGTCATATCCAAGGGGTCTGGTGGAATATCAGGAGCCTTCCGCAACTCATGTGTGACCATTCGTTCCATTTTTTTGTTCTTCGTGGCTTCACAGTCCGTTGAATCTATGCTTATCCATCTACCAACTAAAGAGTGCAATAATCCTTGGGAGGATCGCATTACTTAGTAGGTGGGATTCCAATATTGTTTTGTGAAGCTCATTGGTAGACTGTGGCTCCTAACATCGTTGAGCTCTTCTTGTGTTCATTTGGCATTTCTTGATGACAAGCAAAACGGTCCTTATATTCACCAACATAATGAACCGGCTTTGAGGATGTATGTAGGAGTTTATCCATCTTGTCATTTAGATCTTTCATCTCCCTTTTCCTTTGTTCCTCATGTGCAATCTCATTCTTCGAAGAGCCATCATCATAATTACCATAGTTCCCGTCACTTAGAGCTAAGTTCTCCAAAAGCTCAAGACCTTCTTCGACCTCATTTCCCAAGAAGTTCCCATTGCTAGCTGTGTCTAGTAGCATTCTATACTTAGGGAAAACACCTCTGTATAAGTTGCTAAGGAGAGACTCATCTGAAAATCCACGGTGGGGACATTGAGTAGTATACCCCTTGAATCGTTCCCATGCTTCACAAAAACTCTCCTTAGCCTTTTGATTGAAACTAGATATCTCATTCCTCAACCTTGATGTCCTTGTGTTGGAGAAAAACTTTGCCAAGAATGCTTTCTTGCATTGATCCCAAGTAGTGATGGGACCATGAGGTAGATTCGTTTCCCAAATGTGAGCTTTATCTCCAAGTGAGAAAGGAAATAATCTCAACTTGAACCCATCTTCAGAGATGCTATTGATGCTAGTCAAGCTACATATTCTCTCAAACTTATCCAAATGGTCTAGAGGATCTTCCAAATCCAACCCACGGAACTTATTTTGTTGCACCATGGAAATCAACCGACTTTTGATCTCAAAACTGTTTTGTTGATCCGAAGGAGGAGTAATACCATGGCGAGGAGTATGAGTTTGAGGAGAGTCGCCAAAACCAATGTGTGTAGGTCGCCTTCGAGGTTGACCATTACCACCCAAACATTGTGCATGATCCATACCCAACTCTCAAGGCAAAGTGTTCTAGTTGTGTTGGTACCTAAAAAGGGAAAGGGTAGGACACACAAAAGAGGTTAGTAATCGAAGAAAAATAAAACTTTGTCTCAAGGAGAAGTAAAATCCTAATGCTTAAACCAATATCCAAATGGCAACGGCGCCAAATTGATAAGCTAGTTTTTTCGGTGTACTTAACACAATTACTCAAACCCTTACTCATGTCATTGTAGTGCTTGAGGATCAAACCATTTGAAAATGGTTAAGACACTACGAATGCATACAACTTCTTAATCCAAGCTAGCAATAAAGTTTTGAGGTTTATCTAACAACCTAAGTGATCTAACAAAGTAGACAAAAGTCACTAACACTTAATTAAGCAATGAATGCACTAATCAAGAAAATTAAAATCTAATTAACTATTAATCAAGATTATCAAATTACTAAATCAAAGGATGGGGTTATCAACCTAAGGTGTTCCAAGAATCAATCTTTGATGTCAATCAATAACATAATATGCTAATCCCTAAACTTAGAACTCAATAACAAGACTAATCCACTTTCATGGCACTAATCCCTTCATTAATCATCCTAATCAAAATCAAACTTTCATTTGTGAAAGGGAAGCTAACAAGCATTATGAAACAGTTCTAAATTGCTAATAAACACCCTAGACAATCACTTTCATGAGCTAAAAATGTAAATCTCTTGTTTAGTTGGTTGGGGAATTTCATCAAACACCTTGTGGGTGGGAAATTTTCTAAGGCCTAGTTTTAGCTTGATCACTAATGGCTAGGGTGTTAGCCATTAAACACTCTTGATCACTAATGGCTAATAAACATCCTAATGGCTAAACTAGCATTTAGAGCACTAAACAAGGAGGGAAATGAGAAGATCTAATCCTAGACATCAAGATTAACCCTTAAAACACCCTAGATCTAACCTATCCTTAGACCCTAATGAAACTACTCACTAATCATGATTAACCCCTTAAATCCTATGAAAAAAATATAGATAAACATGATTAGACAGATAGAAGATAAATGATTAAAAGAGATAAGTACTAATTTGCATAAACTTTAAAGAAATTTCTTACAAAATCACTTAGAAATTTCTTACAAGAACAAAAGATTAAAAAACTACTTAGGAAAAATTAGGTCATTTCCTATTTATAGTGAACAGTGGACGAACCGGGTCAACCCAGGACAAACCGGGTATTGACCCGGTTTTAGGCAAAAATCAGGCAGCGTATCGAGATTGCTAGGTCGACATGCAACTCGATACGCTGCTAAAAGTTTTTTACAAGGAGTGTGTCGAGCTTGGTAGCTCGACACAAACGTCCGATACGCCATGCTCGATCTTCGGCTCAGGTGTGTATCGGCCTTGGCAGTCCGACACAGATGCCCGATACACTTCTTCCAGAACTCGGGTGGCCTTTGTATCGACCTTAGTAGTCTGATACAAATGCCCGCTACGCTCGTCTCGTCCTTCCTGTCGGGCAGTATCGACCTTGGTAGGACGACACCAAAGTCGATACTCTTCTAAAAGTCGTCTGCTTCACGTTTGGCTCCCTTCTCTTCTTCCTCCTTGTCACCCAACTCTCCATGGAGGTCCTCCAAGCCTCCAAAGTACCTATTTAAGACTCAATATGTACAATATGCAACAACCTAAGCTAAAACTTGCTAAACTCTAATATGGATGCAATTTGGACTAAAAGTAACTAAGTGAATGCATAAATGAATGCAAAAGCTATCTAAAATGGATGCTTACACATGCTACTTTATGAGTATATCAGGAGGCGGTCATTGAAAATGACCATTTGGTTGTTGATAAACCAATGGGTAAAAAAGAGCTTCATGAGGATATGATCTCTACACAAACAAGTATTGTTGAAAAGGAAAGAGAAGTGGCTAAGAAGACTGAAGTTGAGGCTTATGATCTCCTTATCTACAAGCCACCACTCCCCTTTCCCGAGCCGGTGTTGACTAAGGCACAAAAGAAGGTGCTCTCAAGCTTTAGGGGGAGTATGGAGAAAGTTGGTGCACCGTTGCCCAAAGTGGAGAGTTTGTCTCAAGTCAAATTCCAAATAAGGTTCATCAAGGACATGCTTGCCAACATAGAGAAGGTTGAAGAGCTGATAGAGGATCTAGATTCAAGAAGCGCTATGGCAAAGAATGAGTCCAAGGTTATCCCAAAACTTGGTAATCCGGGAAAATTTTTGATTTTTTGTTCTCTTGGGGACTTGAAGATTGATGAAGCTTTGTGTGACTCCGGCTCAAGTGTAAATCTGATGTCCCTTGAAATGTTCAAGAACCTTGAGATCACTACTATGAAGAAGTACTCCTCACACATCACCTTTGTTGATGCTTCCTCAAGGCAACCAATGGGCCTTGTGGAAGACTATCCATTGAGAGTTGGTGAATGTCTAGTCCCAACTGATTCATGGTTCAAGCAGCAAGGCTACCTCTTCTTCTTGGGACACCCTTCCTCAACACAGCTGGTGCAAGCCTTGACTTCATCAACAAAAGGGTGATCCTCAAGAAAGTGGATGCTAAGGTCTTCTACCCTATGAAACCTTCTGCTTTGAGCCTTTGTGGGACGATCACGTGTGACACTAAGGAGGCTGAAGAGGGACCACCAAAAGAGCAGCTGATGGTCTCACTTGCACGGTAATAGAGGAGAATGAAGCCCTCGATCACAATGAGTACGATGGACCAAGCTTTGATGGTGAGAGTCTTCTAGCAATGTTTGATGGGATCAAGATTGTAGAACCTATAGCTGAGCCACCAAAGAGGTCTACGAAGGACAAGAAGGTGATGCAAGCTGTAGCAAGCACCATGTACATCAAGAAAGGAGATGGGAAGCAAATTCCACTCCTTGTTCACCCCCATGCCTAAGGGTTTGAAAAGTCAAGCTTAGTGACTTTAAACAAGCGCACTTGGGAGGCATTTCCATGTCTATCTTTGTATATATTTGCACTTTTTAATTCAATAATGTGTTTTCTAGTGTTTGTGGATGACAGGTTTGAGTCAAGGAAGTTGGAGCAAGAGCAAAAGCTTGCCAATAAAATTTTAAACGCTGTATCGAGCTACTAAGCTCGATACGGGTTTTACAGGGATCTCGGATGAGATGTATCGGGCGTTTGTATCAAGCTACTAAGCTCGATGTGAACTTGATCGGGAATTTTCAACATCCGTATCGGGCATTTGTATCGAGCTATATAGCTCGATGCAGTTCTAAAACCCGCGTCTGAAAGCGTATCGAGCTATGTATCGACCGACTAAGCTCGATACGCTTCTTTTTCAGGTAAGTCAACGGGGTTTGACCGGTTGAATTCACTCAAATTAAACCGGTTCTCTCCTCTTCTTCTTCCCCAAGCACAAAAAATAGCCCCCTTTCACAGACACACTTGCGATTTTTGAGTCTCCCTCTCTCAATTTCCAAGCAATCTTAGTGATTTCAAGTGCCTCTTGCTAGGTTTCTTGTGCTCTTATTGATTCTAAGTCAATCTCGTTCATCCTCTCACTCGCTCACGAGGTAAACAATAAAAAAACCAAGTTTTTCATCTTTTGCTCTAATGGTGGGAAAATCGGGGATTTTTGCATTAGTTGTCCGAATTGATTGCTTGTGGCTTGGACAATGGTTGATTATGGTTAGGGAGTAGATTTCGAGTGCTATACTAGGATTTCCATGGTTAGTTTTCGAAAATTTGACACTTAGAGTTCATAGTACGAAAATCCAAATTAAACTCTTGAACCTTGTTAGATTTTGGGGCTTTCACTTGCATTAGTTTGCATTAATCATACTTATGGATTGCCAATACAGAGCACTCGAATTTGGACGCTTTGAAAATTTTATAAATTTTGTATTTGCCAAAATTTTGCCAAGTGTGGAATTGGGAGGAAATTCGAAAGTTTGGCATTGATCTTGTTTGTTGCTTGCTAATTGCTACTATTGATTGTTTAAAATGAGTTGCTTAATCTCTCTACAAGCTTTGTCTCTCATGTAGGAACAATGGGAAGGACTAGAGGAGAGAATACGAGCCAAGGAGCAAAGTCTCAAACAAGATCATCAAAGAGCCAAGGGACGAAGAAAGTGGTTGAGAACCGAGAGGTTGAAAGTGAGGAGGAACAGTTGATACTTGGATCAAAGAGGAAGGCTACCACGAGAGCTTCAAAGGAGAAATCAAAGGCTGCACAAGAGGTGCTAAAGAAGAAGCTCACACCCGAAGAACTCTTCAAGGCATTCATGGGTATGCGATTCAAAGCAACGAAGTACCCGCACGAGCAGACTTTGCGAGCTTTGGGGATCTTTGAGGACTTCCAAACCCTATTCTCCAACATGGGTTTGGCAAAGTTCATCACCATGGCCTACCCCGCCTACAAGCAAGCAATGTGCGAGTTCCTCTCATCCCTCACCGCTCACTTCTACTATGACGGAGAGGATTCACCACCGCGAGATGGTCACGGTTACATCAAATTCAAGATCCATAGGACCATCTACTCAATGACCTTCCGCCAACTGAACGAGATCTTTGGTTTCCGAGAAGGAGAAAGGAGAACAAAGACGCTCACCGTTGATGAGTGTGAGCTGAAGGGCTTGTGGGAAACGATCGCGGTTGGAAAGTTTAAACCGGGGGGAAGCACAGGGACTAGGATAAGGCATCCGGTGCTGAGGTATGCATACAAATTTCTTGCTCACACCTTCTATGCAAGTAAGGAGACCGGAAAAGTTAGCCAAGAGGAGCTCGAGTTGTTAGATGTGGGTCTTTCCAAGTTCATCGGGTTTCACACAAGAGGAGGCACGAGAGTCCGAGGCGATAGGACCAGAGCTGGTATGGTCAGCCTATTGGTTAGGCAGTTGCTCTCCTATCAAGATTGGGTTGTCATGATGAAGGACAAGGATCCCGAGCTTAGCATCGGCGGGATCATAATACCGATCCTCGAAGCTTGTGGACATTGGTTAGGGACGGATGGCCTTGAACCTGAGTGGATGGACCTCTTCTACCTTGGGAGGACTATGTTTCTCTCCGGAAGGTTAGGTCACCGGTTCGCCTACAAGTTCGCGGTAGACACAAAGAGCGAAGCCAAGATTTGTCTCCCGAACACGCAAGCCACCTCACTCCAAGACATCTCCCACATCGACTTTGTTTCCCCATATGAAGACCTCTACAATCCCGCTGTCAATCCGCCTCTCCACTCCATTGCCAAGAGACGGACGTTTTACTTTGACCCAAACCAAGTTCTTGAAGAAGAAGAAGAATTGGAAGAAGAGGATCCCCTCTTGCATAGACCCAATGCCAAGCCTGACATTGAGAGATGCCCATGCACACATTGGTCTTCTCAAGAGGTGGAACAAGTACCAAGACCGGGCCATTAAGAAGCTCGGCAAGTGATATGCTCATATATTTCGCATATTTAGCATGCATTTAGAATAGGTTTTCATGCATACATCATTCATAATAGGCTAGTTTGCATCATTTATCTCATTTTAAGTCCTAGAACATTTTCATTAGCATTTGCATGGTTTCTTGCATATTTGCATCATTTTCAGGTTGTTTAGAGTACTTGGAGTTGTGGAGAATGACTGGAGCTCAAGAAGGTTTAAAGGACAGCTTGGAGATTTATGGAGGCACTTAGGAGAACTCGGACAAAAGCAAAGGAGCCAAGATTGAGAAGCAGATCGAGTAGAATGACTCGATCTAGGAGAGGTCGACCAGAAGATCGACCAAGCCAAGTCGATTCAATCAAAATCGAGTGGTAGATTGCGCAGCATGAGTCGATCCAGAAGTGATCGACTGGACGATCGACCGTTCAACCCGAACAAAGCGCAGATCGAGTCCACGATCGACCAATCCGACTCGATCTTCCAAGCCAGGCGTACAACTTCTTCTCAACTTGTGTGATTGTCTTCTAGTGAGGGGACCACCTTGGCATGAAAGTCTTCTACAAGACATGGATCCTTGATTTAGGGAAAGGGTGGACAATTTCTTAATTGTTTCTCCTTATGACAAAGGAGAGAAAGACTTTTATGCACACACTTATCATAATTTACTTTCACTTGGATGAGAGTAATCTGGCGTGAGAGAGAGAAAAGAGAGGTGTTCTTGCTTGTTTTTGAGTGTTCTTCTTTGTTCTTACTTTGTTCTTACTTGTTCTTGCTAGTTCTTGTTTGTTTCTTGTTGATTTCTTGTGTGAAAACTCTTGTATTCTGGATTTGATTCAAGTATTTTCGTTTTCTTAAAGTCTAATCTTTCATCTTGTAAAAACCGATCATGTTCATCAGCTCTAAACTCATGTTTAAGAGAGGTAAGAACATGATTTGTGAGTAAACCACCAAGGTTTGGGGTTGGGATGATTAAGGGGGTTGAAAGCTAGAATTTTGGGTATTTTCTTGTTCTTCATCTAATTCTCTTCTTGGATTTGGGGGTTTTAAAGTCTAGAGATTCTCGATGGAGATCTCTTTAATCTTAGGGATTTCCTTATCCTAACAAGACTTAGGAAATCCCTTAAAACCAAATCCAAGAGACTAGCTCATCCTTTCCCAAACATCATGGATGCTTAGGGAGCTAGTTAAGCCATCTTTTAAGATCCAAGCTTAATGTTCTTCACCCTATCTTTCCACCAAACATCATGGGTTAGGAGGAAAGGGTGAAGAAAGGATTTACACCACACATCATGGGTAAATCTAGTATAGCTTCTTAAGGCTTAGAGATAGCACTAAATTGTGTAAAATTATGTTTTCAAAACCCCAAGTTCGAATTTTCAACCTCCCTAAGAATGAATCCCAACCTTGAATCTGTTTTAAACTTTCGAAAACCAAAAACCATTTTCCTTTTGTTCAAAGTTAATTATTTTCCCTAAAATTCTCCTAGATAGCTTAATAATGCAATAGAGTCTTCTAATTTTGTAAAATTGCATTTTTACTATTTTTAGTATTTTAGAAATTGCCTAGAGTCTCATTTTACTGTTTGGTATTGAGTTGGTAGTCGTTAGATTTTTAGAAATAGTTTTTAAAAATCTTGTCACTTACTTAAAAATTGTCTAGTTTATCCGGTTTTAGATTTTGTATTTATAAAATTAGTATATCGGTTGTTTAATCGTTTAAAAGTCATCTAGTAGTTGTATAACCCTTCAGTAAGGATTTTAAAATAGTTTTCCTGCCTGTTTAATCACTGCAAGTAATTTTCATAGGATTGTTCACCAATTATCCCGAATTCTGCTTAGCTTTACTTGAACTCTTGTATTCTTAGTATCTTTCACTACCCCAATTTGGATTGATTCCTAAAGTACTACAACAACAAAACTATGCTTTAGGTTTGATTAAACTTGCTAAAAAGCTAGTCATCAAATGGCACTGTTGCCAAACTTGGGTTTTAAGTGAAAGTATTAGGATTTGGAGCTTAGTGGAGACTAAGTTTTTATTTTGTATTTGGTTACTAATTTCTCTACTTGTCTACTTGTGTTTTCAGGTATATGAACCTGAGGTCTAGAGGTAACAAAAACTTACTCACGCCACTAGACAACATCCATCAGCTTGGAAGTGCAAGGCATAGGATGGAAAAACTACTACTCGAAAGTGAAGAGTACCATCAAGAGGTGATGGCTGACCACGACCAGGTAGAGGACCCACCTCAACATGCTGCTGCTGGCAGAGGCATTGGACACCCTTACAACCTTCCAAGAGCACTGCGCATCATTGGAGCGGGTGATGCACCAAACACCCACACAAATTGGTTTGGCATCAATCCACCATCGGTGCAAAACAACAACTTCGAGATCAAGCCTGGATTTGTCTATATGGTCCAGAACAGCAAGTTCCATGGCCTGGCAATGGAAGACCCACTGGAGCACTTAGACAACTTCGAACAAGTGTGTGGAATGATCAAGATAAACGGCATATCAGAGGATAGCTTCAAGCTACGGCTTTTCCCATTTTCTCTTGGGGACAAAGCCAGACATTGGGAGAAGACCCTACCTCAAGGCACCATCACGTCATGGATTGAATGCAAGAAAGCCTTCCTGTCAAAGTTCTTCTCAAGTACAAGAACGGCTCGGCTAAGAAGTGAGATAAGCGGTTTTACACAAATGCAAAATGAGACCTTTAGTGAAGCAATGGAGCGGTTCAAGGACTAGACAATCCAGTGTACTCACCATGGCTTCACTGAAGTGACACTCTTGAGCACAATATACCGTGGAGCCTTGCCAAAAATTCGCATGTTACTAGACACGGCAAGCAAAGGGAATTTCCTTGGACAAGATGTGCAAGAGGGCATGGAGCTGATTGTAAATTTGGCTTTGAGTGACGGTAACTATTCTGAGGACTATGACCGAGCACCAAGAGGTCATGAGCTGGAGGCACACAAGAAGGAGCTGAAATCACTCCATGAAAAAATTGACAAGATGATGCTTGCTAGCCAAAAACATGTCCACTTCGTTGGTGAAGCCGCTGAATTGTTCCAAGAGAGAAATGAAGAAGACTTTGAGGAAGCAAATTTGGTTGGTGGCCAAGATTATACTAAGCCACAGGGATATCCTCCAAGATATCAAGACAACAACAAAAACTTGTCTTATAGAAGCACCAATGTGGAAAATCCAAAGGACCAAGTGTACCCTCCACAACAAAGCAATCAAGGCAAACCGTTTGTTCCTTACAACAAAGGTGGATTTCAACAAAACAGTGGGTATCAAGGGCAAAGACAAGGCCACTACCAAGGACACCAACAGCAAGGGAACAAATCTTACCCTCCTTGTTTCGTGCCTCAGCAACAACAAACTCAAGCGCCACCTCAAGATCCAGTACAAGCTATGTTCCAACAACTACTCCAAGGCCAAGCATCTACAATTCAAAAATTTGTTGATATGAACAACCGGCTGGACTCTTCCCTTACTGAGGTCTCTACGCAGATCAGCAACATCAACAACAAAATTTGCCAGCTGGAGAAAGGTAAAGCTAGTACAAGCGGCCAAGCTAGTTTACCCGGCCAATGTGAGACCAATCCCAAGGAGTATGCGAATGTGATCACTCTAAGGAGTGGAAAGGAGGTAGCACCACGGTCTACATCTAAAGACAATGAGGACATTGTGGTTCAAGAGAGGGAGAGTGATCTTTCAAATGATCAAGAGATCACCTTTGACAATGTCTACATTGAAAGGGCAAAGAAAGGCAAGGAAGCGGTTTTGGAAAAACAAGTGGGGGAAGCAAGCAAAGAAAAAAATATTTTCGTACCTCCACCCTATAAACCAAAGCTCCCCTTCCCTGGACGCTTCAATAAGCAGCTGGTTGAGAAGCATAGAGCCTTGTTTCAAAAGCATTTGAGAAATGTTGAGCTGAAATTGCCTTTGCTTGATTGTTTAGCCATGGTACCGAAGTATGCCAAGTTTCTGAAGGATACACTTGCCAAGACAGCTAAAGATTGTCAAGAGGTCTTGGTATTAAGTCAAGAGTGCAGTGCAATCATCCACAAAGAGATAGCACCAAAGAAGCTAGGAGATCCAGGCTCATTCACCATATCTTGTGCGTTAGGACCGTTGAGGTTTAGCAATTGTTTGTGCGACTTAGGGGCAAGCATTAACCTAATGCCCTACTCCATAGAAAAGAAGCTAGGCTTCACCAAGTTTAAGGAATGCAGGATCTCATTGATCTTGGCTGACTGAAGTATAAGGCTCCCGGTAGGAATGCTTGAAGACCTACCCGTGAGGATAAGCAACGTGAGTGTCCCTACGGACTTTGTTGTTCTTGAAATGGATGAAGAACCCAAGGATCCCCTAATCCTTGGAAGACCATTTTTGGCAACTGCTGTAGTCATAATTGACGTCAAGAATGGCAAGATTTCGCTGCACTTGGGCAATGACATCAAGCTTAACTTTGATATCAATGAGGTTTTGAAGAAACCGACGATTGATGGTCAAGTCTTCTACATAGAGGCTATGGATCTTTTGGCTGATGAATTGCTAGAGGAATTAGGTCAAGAGGATCATCTACTGCTGGCGCTGACAAAGGAGTGTGGAGAGTATGGCTACCTAAGTGATCAGACCCAAGAGTATGTTCGCATCCTTGATTCTCGCAAGATTGTCAAGGAGATCGACTGTGAGATCGAGCAGCTCACTCGATTTGAGGAACAGATCGACAGCCCGATCGACCCATCCGCTCGATTCAAGAAAGAGATCAACCTTCTGACTCGATCTCCTGCCCGATCCAATGAAGAACGACTAAGCGAATCGAGGGAGACTACTCGATCAAGCCAAGATCGAGTGGTAGATCGACCAATCCACTCGATCTCAGCGGGACAGACGTTTAAGGAAAGTAGCTTGGAGGCTCATAACTCGGGGTCTAAGGAAGCAAATGAGGACAGCAACCTCAACACAAGCCAAGAGGAGGACTGGAGTGAGCTGCTGGCCCCAAAGGTGGACCTCAAGCAGCTACCAATTGGGCTAAGGTACGCTTTCTTAGGACCAAATGAGACTTACCCGGTTATTGTTAATGACAACCTGAATGATGATGAGTTAGACTTACTCCTTAGGGAGTTGAGAAAGTATAGGAAGGTCATTGGGTATTCTCTCAGTGACATCAAGGGTCTTTCACCATTACTTTGAACTCATAGGATTCATTTAGATGATGAGAACACTTCTTCAATTGAACACCAAAGGCGCTTGAACCCGAACTTGAAAGAAGTAGTTAAGAAAGAAATTCTAAAACTTTTAGAGGCCAACGTGATATATCCCATAAGTGACAGCATGTGGATCTCACCGGTTTATGTCGTGCCTAAAAAGGGTGGTATCATGGTTATAAAAAATGAGAATGATGAACTAATACCTTCTAGAATCATCACAGGTCATAGGATGTGTATAGATTATCGAAAGCTTAACAAGGCCACTAGGAAAGACCACTTCCCACTCCCATTCATTGACCAAATGCTAGAAAGATTAGCCAACCACCCCTATTACTGCTTTCTAGACGGTTATAGTGGCTTCTTTCAAATCCCGATTCACCCTAATGATCAAGAAAAGACAACAGTCACTTGTCCTTATGGAACTTATGCATATAGGAGAATGCCTTTTGGTTTATGTAATGTTCCTGCCACATTTCAAATATGCATGATGTCTATATTTTCTGACGTGATTGAGGAGATGGTCGAGGTATTCATGGATGATTTCTCCGTGTATGGCTCTTCCTTTGGCGTTTGTTTGTCTAATTTGTGCAGGGTGCTCAAGAGGTGTGAGGAGACCAATCTCGTGCTCAATTGGGAGAAATGCCACTTCATGGTAACAGAAGGAATTGTCCTTGGTCACAAGATCTCAGGAAAAGGCATTGAAGTGGATAGAGTAAAGGTGGAAGTGATGGTCACTTTGGCGCCTCCGGTTAACGTGAAAAGGATAAGAAGTTTCCTGGGGCATGCTGGCTTCTACAGGAGGTTTATCAAGGATTTCTCCAAGCTAGCACGTCCCCTCACTAGAATACTATGCAAGGAAGCTGATTTCGTCTTCGATGAAGAATTTCACCAAGCGTTCAAAACCATCAAAGACGCGCTAGTAACCGCACCAATAGTCCAAGCTCCGGATTGGGACTTTCCCTTTGAGATCATGTGCGACGCTAGTGACCACGCTGTAGGAGCTGTCTTGGGGAAGAGGAAAGACAAGAGGTTGCATGTTATCTACTATGCTAGTCGCACCTTGGACGATACACAAGTAAAATATTCAACCACCGAAAATGAGCTCCTAGCGGTTGTCTTTGCGTTTGAGAAGTTCCGGTCATACTTGGTGGGTTCTAAGGTGATTGTATACACTGATCATGCAGCACTGAGGTACATCTACTCCAAGAAGGACACCAAGCCAAGACTCCTGAGGTGGATCCTTCTCTTGCAATAATTTGATATGGAGATCAAAGATAAGAAAGGCATAGAGAATGGTGTAGCGGATCATCTTTCTAGGATGAGGGTGGAAAAAATATTACCTTTAGATGACTCACTCCGTGAAGAGCAACTTATGATGGTCAACACCGTGGTATGTGCAAGGCTAGAAGAGAAGCTTGAAGAAGTTTTGAGTCTAAGGGAAGAAGATCTCCTTTGGTATGCAGATATTGTTAACTTCTTAGCTTGTGGAGAAGAGCCTACTCATTTGGACCGGTACCACAAGAAGAAATTTATGAGGGATGTCTCACACTACTTTTGGGATGACCCTTACCTATACAGAAGAAGTGTGGACAGCATGTACCGAAGGTGTGTCACAAGAAAAGAGGCGAGTGACATACTTCTACATTGCCACGGTATGACGTATGAGGGGTCATTTTACTAGTTTCAAAATGGCTACAAAGGTTCTCCAAGATGGGTTTTGGTGGCCTACACTCTTCAAAGATGCACATGAGTTCATCAAGTCATGTGAAGCATGCCAAAGAGCGGGGAACATCACCAAAAGAAACGAAATGCCACAAGTGCCAATCTTTGAAGTAGAGATATTTGACGTGTGGGGAATCGATTTTATGGGCCCATTTCCATCATCATATGGCAACAAGTACATTCTTGTGGCAGTAGACTATGTGTCTAAGTGGGTGGAAGCCATAGCCTCACCAACAAACGATTCAAAAGTGGTGGTTAAACTCTTCAAGACAATCATCTTCCCAAGGTTTGGAATACCTAAAGTAGTGATTAGTGATGGAGGGAGCCACTTCATCAACAAGATCTTTGAGAGTCTTTTGAGGAAACATGGTGTTAAGCACAAGGTGGCCACGCCCTATCACCCTCAAACAAGTGGTTAAGTGGAGGTTTCAAATAGACAAATCAAGACTATACTAGAGAGGACCGTGGGAGTCACTAGAAAGGATTGGTCTAGCAATCTTGATGACGCTCTTTGGGCGTATAGAACAACCTACAAAACTCCCATTGGAACCACGCCTTTCAACCTCCTCTATGGCAAATCTTGTCACCTTCCTGTGGAATTAGAGCACAAGGCTCTTTGGGCTGTGAAGCAACTTAACTACAATCTCAAGACGGTCCAAGAGAAAAGGTTAGTGCAACTTCAAGAGCTTGATGAGATAAGGATGGATGCCTATGAGAGCGCCAAGATTTACAAGGAAAGGACCAAAGCCTTTCATGACAAGAATCTTGTGCACAAGGACCTCAAAGAGGGAAGCATGGTTCTACTCTATAACTCAAGATTGAAGCTGTTCCCCGGGAAGCTCAAGTCTAGGTGGTCCGGGCCGTATGAGATTAGAGAAGTACTACCATATGGAGCTATAACTTTGGTTGGGAAGAATGGAGAAAATTTCACAGTGAATGGGCATAGAGTCAAGCCCTACATGGCGAGTGACTGCAGCAAGGAGATCACCACGTTGCCTCTCCAAGACCCCCCACTAGCCTAACCAAGTAAAGTCAAGCTTAGAGACTTAAAACAAGCGCGCTTGGGAGGCAATCCCATGACTATCATTGTACATATTTTTGTTTCAAATTTATGCTCTCTACTTTGAGTGTGTAGGTACAAGGAAGTAAGAGCCAAGGAACATGTCCGTGGAATTGACAAGGCAAAGAAAGGAGAAGCAGAGGCAGAAGATCGAGTGAAAGATCGACTAGAGTCACTCGATCGTGGATGAAGGACAAGGATCCCGAGCTTAGCATCGGCGGGATCATAATACCGATCCTCGAAGCTTGTGGACATTGGTTAGGGACGGATGGCCTTGAATCTGAGTGGATGGACCTCTTCTACCTTGGGAGGACTATTTTTCTCTCCAGAAGGTTAGGTCACCGGTTCGCCTACAAGTTCGCGGTAGACACAAAGAGCGAAGCCAAGATTTGTCTCCCGAACACGCAAGCCACCTCACTCCAAGACATCTCCCACATCGACTTTGTTTCCCCATATGAAGACCTCTACAATCCCGCTGTCAATCCGCCTCTCCACTCCATTGCCAAGAGACGGACGTTTTACTTTGACCCAAACCAAGTTCTTGAAGAAGAAGAAGAATTGGAAGAAGAGGATCCCCTCTTGCATAGACCCAATGCCAAGCCTGACATTGAGAGAAGTCCATGCACACATTGGTCTTCTCAAGAGGTGGAACAAGTACCAAGACCGGGCCATTAAGAAGCTCGGCAAGTGATATGCTCATATATTTCGCATATTTAGCATGCATTTAGAATAGGTTTTCATGCATACATCATTCATAATAGGCTAGTTTGCATCATTTATCTCATTTTAAGTCCTAGAACATTTTCATTAGCATTTGCATGGTTTCTTGCATATTTGCATCATTTTCAGGTTGTTTAGAGTACTTGGAGTTGTGGAGAATGACTGGAGCTCAAGAAGGTTTAAAGGACAGCTTGGAGATTTATGGAGGCACTTAGGAGAACTCGGACAAAAGCAAAGGAGCCAAGATTGAGAAGCAGATCGAGTAGAATGACTCGATCTAGGAGAGGTCGACCAGAAGATCGACCAAGCCAAGTCGATTCAATCAAAATCGAGTGGTAGATTGCGCAGCATGAGTCGATCCAGAAGTGATCGACTGGACGATCGACCGTTCAACCCGAACAAAGCGCAGATCGAGTCCACGATCGACCAATCCGACTCGATCTTCCAAGCCAGGCGTACAACTTCTTCTTAACTTGTGTGATTGTCTTCTAGTGAGGGGACCACCTTGGCATGAAAGTCTTCTACAAGACATGAAGCCTTGTTTTAGGGAAAGGGTGGACAATTTCATATTATTTTCCCTATGACTTCTAGGGGAGGAAGACTTTTGTGCATCCTCTTATGATCCACTTATCATAACTTATCACATCATCACTTTTCATACTATT
>JAHZTW010000001.1:328852565-328895089 GCA_020283515.1 Alliaria petiolata | reverse complement strand
AAAGATTAGAAGAAACAAGAATCTAGTTGCATTAATCTTAAAAGAAATCTCAAAATCTCCTCAAAACCCCAAAGGGGCGTTTTTTCTGTTTAAACCCAAGAGAAGATACATAAAATTAGGTTTATAAGTATTTATAGGGAAAGAGGTCAAACCGGGTCAACCCGGAACAAACCGGGTTTTGACCCGGGGTAGCAGTCTTGAGGGAATCGCCATATCTCCCTAACCACAACTCATAATGATATGAAACCACCTCCAAATGAAAGATGATTCAATTACCTACACCTTTCATGAAGAGCTCGAAGGCTGAATCGGAACAGAAAGTCTTCGTTTGATCCGATTTGTACCCGGAAAAAAATGTGTGCTCGGTTCGACCAGGTTTGTCGATCCTACTGGTCGAACCGAACCCCTGGATGTTTGGTTCGACCACCTTCGTCGATCCAACTCGTCGAACCCAACCCCTGGATGTTTGGTTCGAGCAGTTCGTCGATCCAACTCGTCGATCCGAACCGAAATCGATGTAACTTTCTAACCACGGGTCCGAATGACTTGATTCCAACGGCACTAGAAAGAACTCTGGATCCTCTACAACTCTTAAGAAGGCTTCGGAGTCTGAATCTCAGTGAAAGGCCTTCTTCCGGACACATACATTTCGCGCCTCCAAATGCTCGATATGCTTCTAAAAGACTTCTGCTTCTCATTTGACTGCTTCTCTTCCTCCTCTTGATCATCCATGGAACTCCATATGGTCCTCCAAGCTTCCAAAACACCTAATAAGGAATCAATACGTACAAATATGCAACAACCTAAGCTAAAAGCAACAATCTAAGCTAAAACTCATTAAACTCTAATATGGATGCAAATGAGAATAAAAGTGGCTAAATGAATGCAAAAGTACATGAAAAACTATCTAAAATGAATGCTACAATATGTTAAATTATGAGTCTATCAACTCTTTAAATCCTTTCTTGTTTAGTAATCTTAATGATAGATTAGCTTTGAGAAAAGTTATTTAGACCAAAGGGCATTTCCCACCCACACGGTGTTTGATGAAATGCCCCAACCAACTAAATCAAGAGATTTAAATGCTTAGCTTATGGAAGTAGATGTCTAAGGTGTTTATTGGTAGATTAGAACTGAATAGTAATGCTTGTTGATTATCTTTTCACTAATAATGATTAGCTCTTGATTAGGTAATTAGCAAAGGGATTAGTACCATGAGAGTAGATTAGTCTTGCTTAGAGTTCTAAACCTAAGGATTAGCATTTATGTGATTGTTTGAACATCATAAGTTAGCTCTAGGATCACCCAAAGTCCATAACCTCATCTTAGGATTCGATTTGCTCTTTGTTAGATTCCGAATTTGTGTTTGCTTCTTGTTCTTGTTTTTAATTTGATTTGCTAGCTTAAGTTGCTAGCTTTGTTTGATTTTATTTCATTTAGGTTGTTAGATAAAAAAACCCCATCTTAATTGATTTTGCTTAGCTTAAATAATTTTATGTATTCCTAGTGTTGTTAATCTTAACCCCTATGGATTGACATCTCAAATACTACAATGACATGAGTAGTAGGGATTAATTGAAAGTGGAAAAATCCTACTATCAGGTGTCTACGGAAGGAGAGAAGGAGCCAACACCTCCTGAGATGTCTATGGAAGTAGAGAAAGAAGGAGAGAAAGAAGGAGAGAAGGTGCCAACACCGGAGGTGTCTACGGAAGGAGAGAAGGAGCCAACACCTGAGGTATTAGTTTGTTTTGTTGTATGGTAAAATGAAAAATAAAGGTAAAACTAGGAAACACTAAGAAAAACTGTGTTTTTGCAGGATCCGAAGGATCAAGGAGTTGTAGTTGATACAGAGAACCTAGGAGTTGTGGCTCCTGAAGTAGCAGCAGTGTTGTCTACGGAAGTAGACATGGTGGTTGAGGAACATCAAGAGAAGGAAGGAGTAGGAGAAGGAGAGAAGGACGAAGAAGAGGAGGACGAAGAAGAGAAAGAAGAAGAAGAAGAGAAGGACGAAGAAGGAAAGGACGAAAAAGAGAAGGACGAAGAACATAAGGAAGAAGAAGATAAGGAACAAGAAGAGAAGGACGAAGAACAGAACAAAGAAAAAGAGAAGGAAGAACAGGAGAAGGAAGAAGAAGAGAAAGGAGGAGAGAAGGAAGAAGAAGAGAAGGAAGAACAAGAGAAGGAAGAAGAAGAGAAAGGAGGAGAGAAGGAAGAACAAGAGAAGGAAGAAGAAGAGAAAGGAGGAGGGAAGGTGATTTCAATGGACATATGTAGCCGTGTGAGTATGGTAGGAGATAAAAAGGTGAAGGTCATTAAGAGGAAATGATCATGGTCGGAGTTCGCAAATACGTCTGAGGAGAAGGTAACATTTTGTTTTTAAAATTTTAAAACAAAAATGAAATACTTGGAAATACTATAAACAATTGAATTATGATTGTGATTGCAGGCTTCCGCTGAGAAGGACCGAGAGAAGGAACCACAGATGAAGAAAACATACAAGAGGAGAAAAACCCGTGTTGAGGTGAAGGAAGGAGAGAAGGAAGTTGAGAAGGAAGTTGAGAAGGAAGTTGTGGGAGGTGAAGGAAGAAAAAAGCGTAAGAAGAACAAATCCCAACTAATTTTGCCTCCTTTCACAGAGGAAAAGGGAAAGGGAACATGAAAGAGAAAGAGAGTGACGAGGCAGAGTAAAAAACAATCCGAAGGGAACTGATATTGTTGGTTATCTTTTTAGTTATGTAATATTGGTATTGTTAGGTAAAATTGTGTTATTTGTGTTGTTTGATTTTGATGTTTAAAACTATGATATTCAGTTTTTATGTTGTTTGGTTTTGATGTTTAAAACTATGATATTCAGTTTTAATGATGTTTAAAAGTTTAACATAAAATTCAAATAAAAACACTAATATGTCTATTACACACTCATATGTCTATTACAAGAAACAAACTACTCGTACATCTAAACATTACGACCCACAAGATCCGCAACTAACTCCTTCAGCTTTGAAATCTCTTCACTGCTGTTGTCCAGCTCCAAACGCATTCGCTCCATTTGAAAAGGAATGTTTCTCAAGCTTCCAATTATCTTGGACTGTTCATCAAGTTCGTTCCTTAATCTAAAAACTTCTTCCTCAACAGCATGATCCCAACATTTGTGAATGTGGTAGCCATCATTCTACACATAAAGACGAAAATCGGATGTTCAATAATGGTATTTAATTGCAAAACACAAAAAATTCATCTCACCTTATAAGCATTGCACGTAAAGTATTTCATTCCTAGGTTGGAGGCTTTAATGGTCTGCTCGATGATTTGTCCACCACATGGACAAATTTTAGGAATGCCGTAGTCCCCATCAGCTATGTGATAAAGTCTGTCGATTAACTTCTTAGCCCTCTTCTCGTCACCGTAGTTTGGGTCCATGGGGTCCATAGTCACTGTCAAAAGAGACCAGCGAAGACTAAGTAAAACCAAGTATTACTTGCATTCAGTATTACTATATGTAAAACACTATCCAATCCCTACACAAACGTAGACAAACATAGAGAAACGGATCCTAGACAAACCCCAAACCCGAATTTCATTGCAAACCCTAGAGGAACTCGAATCCCAAATTTCTGGGGGAACCCTATAAGAATCTGAATCCCAAATTCCTGGGCGAACCCTAGAGGAACACGAATCCCAAATTTCTGGGCGAACCCTATAAGAACCCAAATCCCAAATTCCTGGGCGAACCCTAGAGGAACCCAAATCCCAAATTTCTGGGCGAACTCTATAAGAACCCGAATCCCAAATTCCTAGGCGAACCCTAGACAAATGACAAATGTGTGCAATTAAAATCGAGGTACATTGGAGCTTCAAACCCAGAAATCGCTGCAATGGGGAAGGGAGACCTCGAGAAGATGAGAGTGAAGATGAAAACGGAATTTCGGGCTAGAGGGGAAAAGTGAAAAGATTTCCCTATGTTTTCGGGCTGGAAGGGAAAAAAGATAGAAAATAATAAAAATCAGGAGTGCTAGCACATAATACACGTGCGCCGCCAATTCAACACGTGCGCCGCCAAATAGACTCACATAGTTGTACCTAGTTTTCCAGTATTACTTGCATCTAAATAGTGTTACTTTTGGTGTTTTTTAACTTTTATTTAGTATTACCTTGCAAAAAACTTACATTTTTTAGTTGTATCAATCCATTCTGTTAACTTAAGTACATTCCAAGGTTTTTCTGTTTTAAAAAAGTGTTATATTTATTTTTACCAATGTTTTCATTTTAATGTGGTATATATTAACAAAGTAACCATAAAAGTGTAAGTTGTTTGTTGATTACATTTTATAATAACACAAGAATTTTAATTTTCTATTTTTTTGTAATGATGACATGTTTCTTATATTTAATAGTTACTTACATAACATATATTTATTTGATTTGTGTCATGTCATTTGTAATTTTTTTCATTTTGTAAATATTATTTTACATTTGTAACGGACTTGAACTTATAAGGTGTTCATTGTTTTGTTATGAAAACATAAATTATTTTTGTAAGGGATCATTTGATTCGTACTATTTTTGCAAAACAAATTTTTTATGTTATGTACAAAAATATGAAATATGAAATCTAAAAACTACTTAAACATTCATTGCTCAGTACTTTGAACCGTTTCGAACCAGCTAGCCATGTTTATTCCTGGGTTTCTTTTATTGCTTGGTTTTGGACGCCTTTCTCCAACCGAAGGATACCTCTTTTCATTATTTCTTCCCTTCTTTTTGGTGTAGTCCGGAGATAAGATCTGCAAAATTTTAATTTCATCCGGAATAGTTCAATCAGACTTAGCCGGCACTGAATAAATGGTCTTTCGATATGCCAATGCGCACTGCTCCATCAAATAATAAGGCGAGCACAAATCATGAAATTGTATATCCCGGTCTCTATCTTTACGCTTCATGAACTTCGTAACAGCAGCTATTGCATGCTCACAAGGATACTTATCAATATCGAAACACCTGCAAGTGCAACTTTTCCATAACAAGTTCACCACATAAGACTTCCCATTACTTCCATCGACACGATATTCAAGCTCAAATGTGTTTAGCTCAATCACTGTTAACGTTGCTGCAGTCACGCATCTACTGTGTATTAAATCCACAATAGGCACTAGTTTGTGTACGCTTGATCCAATAAGAGAGTCAATCCTTTGTTTGTTAAACCATTCACCAATTTTTTCAATTATCGTATCTATCAAGGGTAATAACGAGTACTTTCTTGCTGTCCTAAAAACGCCGTTCATGGATTCCCCTATATTGCTAGTGTCTAATATTGTACCTTTCTCCTGGAAAATAACACCTCGCCCATTTCTCCACCTCACAACTTTTGTACAGATACTGAGCCACAGAAGGATATATCCTACAGTAATCAGCATAAAACCGGTGAAACTCAGCTACTGTGTAAATCTGACCGCAAGCTTTGAATCTAGCTGAAACTACGTCTTTGTTAACGTTGGAGACTTTAGTTCTCACATTTTTGGACAAATGCATTAGATAATATCCATGTTGAGCGATCGGGTACACCTCACGTAATTTCTTGATGAGGCTTGGATTTCTATCACTCACAAATACGAATTCAGGAGAGTCGGGTATGACCGTTTTCAGCATACTGAAAAACCAATTCCAACTAGCATCTTTCTCACCATCTAGTACGCAAAACGCAATAGGATAATGATGGTGATTAGGATCATGAGCTGTGGCAAAAATTAGGACACCCTTATATACGGTCTTCAGGAAAGTTGCATCCACAACTATCACTTTCCTCATGGCTTGAAAGTCTTCGATGCTAGCTCCTAAAGCAACAAATATGTACTTGAATTTTTTTGCTGCATCCACCACCACACTAGTTTTTGTACCAGGATTCACCTTCTCCAACATGTACATATAATTGTACAGCTGCTCATAACTTTCTTCGAGATTACCACGCACATCTCTAATAGCTTGTTTTTTTTCCTCTCAATGATGTTGAGTATGAAACAGTTACACCAAGTCTTCCCTGAACCAGAGTGATGAGACTTTTAGGAGTTGGGGTGGCAAATTTTCCTGGATAATCATCATGTAACACAGAAGCAACTAGTCCTCGTGTGCCTTTCCTTTTAGTGATGCTTGTACTCGCAGTAGCTCTGGAGCATGTATGCATTTTTCTGTATACTCTAACGGAGAAACAATCTGAATTGCTTACCTTTGCAACTCGTAAATGCCATTTACAACCTTCTTAGTGACATTTTAGGACTAATAACTTCGTATAAGACTTGGCTACACCAAACACAAAACAATTCCGAAATGCAACTCTATCAACCAACTCTTGCACTACTTGTTTACTTCTAAATTCTTGACCTACTTCTATATCCAAACCGTCTTCCCAAGCCTCTATAAACTGAATATCCTGTCTATCACCTGTAGGCTCAACATATTCATCATTCCCGAAATCGTTTTCAACTGACTTATCCTCAACGTCCAACGGATCTTTATGTTCTACTGGTTCTCCATTGCCTACGTAAACAGTAATGGCTCCAGTATTAACTACATCATCAATTGAATGCAACTCCTCTTCATAATTCATACCAAAATATCTTCTTTGACTCACTCTAGAAAGTTGCTCCTCCCCTTCAGTGACCTCTACATGCAAAACGCTTCTACAATGCTCCACATCCATGGGCGTTAGATAATTATACACATCATCATCATTGAAAATCAATGATGATCTATGTGGTTTGCATACCAACGGAATGAAGCTCAATTGCAGTTTCACCGTACCTTCGTCTACCCCAATCTTCCTGCATATCCTACTCTTTAACGTAGAGTAACTTATTTCCTCAATGCATGCCTTAAATGGTAAACCGTATATGTGACCTACAGAATTCCATATTTCATCTACTCCAGTCTTTGAATAACTTCCTCCGTAATCAAAGTATAAGTTTATGGTCTTGCTCATCGCCTGCAAAAAGATTCAACAAAATCAATTATCCCAGTCTATCAGTAATACCAAATTCTACCAAGTTATGCTTTTTCTAAAATCATAATGCTTCATGGACTTCTACCTACGAGTCACTAACTACAACATAAAACATGTTTTATAACCAAATGTGATGCTAAATGATTAATTGTTCTAAACCATTTCAAATCTTCATTTTCCAATTTTAGTCAGTATTACTTATTCAACCCAGTTATACCTTCGCACTCAGTATTACCAGTTCAACCCAGTTATACACTCTTACTCAGTGTTACCAGAATTACCATTTGTTCTATCGGAACAACATCTCCTGCTCTGGGTTTTTTTTTCTACTTACTAATTGCTACGATTCAACAGGTACAATCCATTCTTTTCATAATTGACGCATTCGGCATGGTTAGAAATCAAATGTTCATACCAAATGGATTCAATTTCAAATCAAATTCGATCATTCAATCTCAATCTCAATTCAATTTGCAAACACAAAAACAAAATGATATCAGACTTATATACATGATTTCGACGCCACTAACGCACCTCTATTCGCCGAAAATGCCAATGCAATACCCACCTTCAGCTTCAAAAGAGATGGAGTCCGCCGGACAGAGCTCGATATGAGTTTCAATGGCGTCTTCGTCGTTTCTGGGGAGAAGAAGAGATAGAATGTAACAATCGATCTATGTTTTGATTTGTCTAAATTCCTTATTTCTCATTGTTTTTATGATTTATTTATTTAATAGGGAGTTGGATAGTAAGGTTATAAAAGAATTTTCATATTTCATTTATAAGAGAGAATGGTAGAAGATTATAGAGAGGGTAGATAGATTGTTTTCTTTTTTTGAAGGGTATTGGAGCCCTTCACTCGGTGTTGCGTTTTCCAGTTTCTGGGAATTTGAGATTTTATTTAAATATTATTTAATATTTTATTTAAAGAACCGTTGCACATTTATTTGTAATTGGTTTATGACGTTAAGTGTTTGAAAAAGCATTTAATGTTTTAATGGAGTTATTTATGGATTTTTACGTTAGCTAGTTTAATTGAGGTTGTTATTTCTGTTACGAATTGAGGAATGAGATTGGGACGCGTGGCATCCTTCTCGACTAGTTGAGCGAGATGGATTTTACATTTTTGGTATCAGAGAGTAAGGTTGCTACTCCGGTTCTGACCCGGAGAACTGATTTCAAAAGTTGGACAGTTTCCAAAAAAGAAAAAAATGGAAAAATGAGGAGACACCACCACGATAGCTTGAACTGTATGTTTTTTTTTTTAGCTTTGGTTTTGTTTTAAGGAGCACACGATCTGATTTGATTGTTTTTCAATGCAGAATACCACCTAAGAGAGGAAACCGAAGAATTGTCATGACTGCTCGAGTGTAGGCACTAACACAGTCAATTGGAAGCATGGCTGGCAGAGGCCAAAAGCATGTGCCAGCGTCAGCAGGTGCCCCGCAAGCGATGGATGTTGCTGCAGTGCTGCAAGTTCTTCGAGAGTTGCTTTACCCGTTGTTGCAACAGATCCTCGTACCAGGAGTGGCCGCAGCTCAGCAGCAAGCTCCAGACGTTGTTGAGCCGCAAGGTCCGAATTTGCCTCCACCACCATCGGATGTACCAGAGCAAGAGTGTGAACATGTGCGTGAGGAGGAGCGTGAAAGTGTGCGCGAGGAGGAGCGTGAACATGTGTGCGAGGAGCGTGAGCGTGAGCGTGGGGAAGAGCGTGAACATGAGCGCGAGGAAGAGCGTGTCCGCATGCTAGACCGAGTACATGAGCGCATGCAGAGGCGAGATCATTTATGGAGGAAACCCCAAATTGAGCAACCATCATTAGCATGGTGGTAGGGTGTGGAAGATGAGGCACCCCCAGATTATGACATTAGCTGGTTGGATTTCAGGGATGAGTTCGGGAGAAAGTATTTTCCTCAAGAAGCTGTGGAAAAGATGGAGGGTGCATTTGCAGATTTTGTTCAAGGGACCAAGACGGTGCGAGAGTATGATCAAGAGTTTTGCTGTTGAGGAGGTTTGCTGGGAGCAACCTGAACTAAAGAGATTTGATAGGTAAATTCCTAAGGGGACTAAAGCTGGAGGTGACAAATCGTTGTAGGGTGCAACTGTTAACTAGCATGAATGACTTGGTGGAGACAACATCTTCGATGAAGCAAGCACTTGAGGAGAAGGCAAAGCAGGCAAAAGAAAGTAAAGAACATACACTGAAAGTGGCAGAACCACATAGGTGTGTGCAGAATAACCTACGTGGGACATGGTCAAGCTCAAGGGCCGCTTTACTGCTATAAGTGTGGGCAGCAGGGGCATACAACGGCAAGTTGCCAAAGAAGAGATGAACTTTGCTATCTTTGCAACTGTTCGGGTCACATGTCAAAGAATTGTCCTAACCAGCATTCAGGTAACAGGGACAGAGGCGTGCCATCACCACCACCAAAGAGGCAAGCAGTGAGGCCTCGTGTGTTTGCAGCAAACATTGAGGAGGGCGTCGAACCGATCGTGTGTAAATTGTTGTTTTAAGTTGGTTCTTAAATGTTTGAAAGTACCTGAATTGGCCAAGTGTTGGGGTTTTAACGGAGAGTTTGCTCAAAAGATTGAAGGGTTGAAAACACCGGAGAAGAAGCAGTTTAGTCGCAAGGAACTTATAAGGATATTCTGGTATCGATGGATGGCGTGGAGCAACCCGGAGATCTTGTGGAGATGAAGTTGGGGAGTTACGAGGTGGTCATTGGTATGGACTGGCTGACACCCAACCGGGCTGTACTAGACTGTGTGCGAGCGCAAGTGACTTTTGGCATATCGAAAGGGAATTTGGTGTTTTAAGGGATGAGGGCGCATAGTGGAATCTCGGACAAATCAATGATCCGAGCAGATGATTTAATTAGTAAGGGAAGTGACGCTTATTTAGCAACAATATCGGTGGAAGGGAAGAGCGAGAAAATCGACCAGGCAATTATCCTCGTGGCAGCAGAGTATGCATATGTTTTTTGAGCTGATGCAAGTGTTACCGCCATCTCGAGGGGATGAGTTGGCGATTGAGGTTGAGCCGGGAACAACTCCGGTGTCTAAAGCACCATATCGCCTTGCACCTGCGGAAATAGATTAGCTGAAAAAGCACCTAGAAGATTTAACAACGAAGGAATTAGTTAGACCAAGTAGTTCACCATGGGGAGCACCCGTGTTGTTCGTCAAAAAGAAAGATGGGAGCTTCAGACTATGTATCGACTACCGTGGGTTGAATAAGGTGACCATTAAAAATATGTATTCGCTACCACGAATCGGTGAGTTATTGGACTAACTGCAAGGAGCGTCGTGGTTCTCAAAAATCGATTTGGTTTCAGGGTATCATAAAATAGCAATCACGGATGGAAATGTGAAGAAAATGGCTTTCAGGACGCGGTATGGGCACTATGAGTTCGTAGTAATGCCTTTTGGATTGACTAACGCACCATCTACTTTTATGAATCTCATGAATGATGTGTTCCGACAGTATTTGGATATGTCATTGTGTTCATTGATGACATTTTCATCTATTTCAAGAGTTAGGAGGAGCATGCCAAACACCTAAGGGCAGTGTTAGAAAAGTTATGGGAACAGAAGTTGTATGCTAAGCTGAGCAAGTATAGTTTCTGGCAGAGGAAGATTGGGTTTCTGAGTCATGTGTTGTCAGAAGTGGGAGTATTTGTGGATCCTGAGAAGATCGCCACAATCAAAGGATGGTCGAGGCCTGGGAATGCAGCTGACATTCGTAGGTTTTTTTGGGTTGGGCAGCTATTATTGAAAGTTCGTAAGGGTTTGCAAGTATAGCGAAGCCAATGACCCGACTCACGGGAAAGGATATGAAGTTTGAATGGTTTGATAAGTGTGAAAAGAGTTTTCAAAAGCTGAAAGAGCTTTTGACAACGCCGATATTGGTTCTCCCAAGGACAGAAGTGCCATACACGGTTTACATGGATGCGTCGGTGTCAGGACTAGGTTGTGTATTGATGGAAGAGGATCGTGCAATAGCTTATGTATCTAGGCAATTGCGGAAACATGAGACAAATTACTCCACCCACGATCTGGAGTTGGCAGCAGTCGTTTTTTCTTTAAAGATCTTGCGAGCATATCTATATGTGGAAAAAGTTCAAGTGTTTACGGACCACAAGAGCCTGAAGTATATATTCACCCAAGCCGACTTGAATATACGGTAATGAAGTTAGGTAAAGTTGCTAGCGGATTACGATTTGGATATCGCTTACCACCTGGTCAAAGCTAACTTGGTAGCAGACGCTTTAAGGCGAAGGAGAACTGATGTGTCTCGGAAAAAAGATGTGCATGAGCTTTCAACATCAGTAGCTTGGTTAAGCCTTTGTGGACCTTAGTTGCAGCCGATACCAAGTCATAGATCGATCTGACCTGTCATGGAGAATCCACAAGGAGCAAAAGAGAGATGTGGCATTGAAGAAGTCGATAGACAACAAAGTGGAAGGATACCAAACCGCAGCAAATAGGACATACTTGTATAGGAATCGAGTTTGTGTACCCAATGTCAAAGGTCTGAAGGACGAGATTTTGGCCCAAGCATATGAGTCGCGTTATTCTGTTCACCATGGAGCGATGAAGCTGTATCGTGATTTAAACCGTTATTACCATTGGAACGGTATTAAATATTAAGTAGCAGAGTGGGTAGCGAAATGTCCTAAATGCCAGCTGGTAAAAGCGAAACGAAGGATTCCTAGTGGGTTGATGCAGAGTTTACCACTGCCGGAGTGGAAATGGGACATGGTTACTATGGATTTTGTAACTGGACTCCCAAGAATGGTTTGTAAGCTAGATGTGGTTTGGGTAATCGTAGACAGACTTGCTAAGTAGGCTCATTTCCTACCGATAAAAAAGGCGGATAATGTTGACCAGTTATCCCGGTTATACGTGGAAGAGATAGAGAGGTAGCATGGGTCCCGATGAGTATTATATCAGACAGAGACCCGATGTTTACGCAGGTGTTCCAGAAGGCGCAGGGAACGCGAGTGCATCTTAGTACGGCATAGCACCCCCAGATGGATGGACTGTCGGAACGAACAATCCAGATATTGGAAAATATGTTTTGAGCATGTATGTTATATTGGGGTGGTCGTTGGGAAAAGTATCTACCGTTAGTTGAGTTTACGTATAACAACAGTTACCACAACAATATAAAAATATCACCATTTGAGACCCTCTACGGACGACCTTGTCGCACACCGTTGTGCTGGACTGAAGTGGGGAAGTGTCGGGACCTGGAGCCATAACTGGTTAAGGAAACAATAGAGCAGGTTGAGATTCTCTGGGAGAGACTAAAAGAGGCTCACAACCGTCAGAAAAGTTACGCAGATAAAAAAAGAAAAGAGTTGGAGTTTGCAGTGGGAGATGAGGTGTATTTAAAAATGAGAATATTCAGGGGAACCGATAAAAATAAGAAACTGAGAAAGTTTAAGCCGCGTTTTATGGGGCCTTACTGAATTACTAAAAGGATAGGTGCAATTGCCTACAGATTGGCATTACCTCAGGAGCTAGCAGTATTATATGATGTATTTCACGTATGAGTTCTGTGAAAGGAAGTCAGGGAATCTGAGTTGATTGTTCAACAACCACCAGAGGATTTGAGGGCAGATTTAAGGGCTCTTAGCAGGCCGGTTTGGATTATTGGGTTTCAAAAAACTGATGTGCAAGGGAAGCATGTCAAGTCAGTGCGAGTTTGCTGGGAAAGAGATGGTATTTTGGAAGAAATGTGGGAGTCTGAACAACAGATGAAGAAAGACTATCCTGAGCTTTTTAAGTCCATATGCGGAGCTCAGTCAAGACAGCTCCCCAGATTCTTCTTTAGTGGGGGAGAATTGTGACATCCCATATCCGGAATTAAACCACAAAGCCCAGAAGATTAGGCCCAAAACCTCCAAACCTAGAAGCGGAAATCATTGGTAAAAGGATTTTGAGAGCATCGTTGATACCCAGATCGAATCAGAAAGAGAGCCCGAG
Source organism: Alliaria petiolata (assembly GCA_020283515.1). NCBI lineage: Eukaryota > Viridiplantae > Streptophyta > Magnoliopsida > Brassicales > Brassicaceae > Alliaria > Alliaria petiolata. Next base: position 328,882,102 of record JAHZTW010000001.1, on the reverse strand, counting down.
CTGTTTTCACCTTTCGAGAGATCCGCTGTCGTCATCTCACCTGAAATCAGAGCCGATTGCAGAGGAAAAGAACCACCGTCTTCACTGGTTCGTGGATCCGATTCCGTTGTGAACAGTATACATCGATTAGAGGAGGAGTTGTCGTCGTTGTCGCTGGATCTCATCACCAGAGACCATCGTTCAAAGTCGCTGCAAATCGTCGGAGAAGAAGAGGGACCAAGGGAAGGAGAAGAAGAATAGAAGAGAGAAAGAGAAGAAACTACCGGGGAAAGGAGAGAGAAAAAGAGAAAAACAAAGGGAAAAAAAAAGAAAAAAAGGGGAAACAGAAGAGAGAGGGAACACGTGGGAGAGAGGGAAAAAGATCAGAAGAGTTTGTGAAAGCAAAAAGGACACTCGAGCAGGAGAGAGGAAGTGACCAAAAGATTTTTCCAGAACGCGCATGTCACGCCTACTAGCCCATTTTCGCTAAGGTGAGGTGTGATTTGTGGATTTGCAAACTGCGTATATGTTTATGCTTGATTTAGAAATAAAAATTGTGTGAGTGATTTATCAGCGTTTAGGCTAATAGAAATTGTGTGTTTTATTTTAAATCATTGTGGAATAAATTAAAAGTGAAAAATAATGGTGATTGATACATGAACTAGAATTCATGTTTGATAAATTATACAACTTAGGTGGATGAGCTAAGTTTTTGTATGTTGGACTTTGGCAATAAGTGATGATTGCGCCATAGCACATTAGCGGCTATCTAGTAAGCCGGAAATAACCGCCCGCGTTTGGCGTGGCGGGATGAGTCAGGTAGACTCAAGTCCCTTCGGGACATGGGAGAATTGTCTTTCGGGATGTGGTTTTATCATCTTGTTTCTGCGGCGGCAGAAACCGGTGGGTGGTTGTCCATGTGTGTTGCATATGTTGCGAGGTCTTAGCTCGGTGGAGCTAAGTGGATGTTATTTTGTGGAGTCAACCGTGCATAATTTATTTTTAGGTTATGTGTAGCCATGGTTGGTTGCATAGGCGTATTGTGTGGATCATATGGGCAGACGTAATCGTCTCGCTGGGTGACTTTGGATACTCATGCCTCCTTTTATGAATGCAAATCAGTTGAAGGAGTAACGGTTCAAGTGATCTTTGGAGGTGGTGTTGCGTTTTCATGTTTCCGGGAATTTGGAATTGTATTTAGTTATTATATAATATTTTTTTATTAAACCCTAGGAGCGCCGCTTCCATTGAAAACTTTCTCATTCTCAATATTTTTTCCAGCAAAGCTAAGAATAAGCAGCTTGGCTCTCGTCTCTGCTCTTGAAGTTTTGTGCCTTATTTGTGTTGGTTTCTTGTCCCTCTCATGGTGATGAAGAAGATGGAGGCGATAGTTAGGTTAATATCTCCTTAACATTATCCATACATTAACTTACTGATGTCAATTGGACCAGGCCCAAGTAGGAATGAAGTGGGGCGGGATTGGGCCTTGTAAATCTTGTCCGCCTTATTTGCGGACTTAGCGGGGAGACATGTGCGGGTATGCGGGTTGAGCGGGTACAACCGCTGCGGATTTGCGGGTCAGGCGGACATTACATCGATTTGAAGTTCGATCATCGATTCGAAGATCGATTTCATCCAAACATCGATTCGAAGATCGATTTCACTCGATTCGAAGTTCGACTTCATCCAAACATCGATTTCATCGGTTCTTTTTAATTATCGAATCCTGCAAGGCTGCAGTCATGGTTTCCTTCACCTGCTCTTCGATTTTGCCTGTAAATCTCTACATTTTCTCTCAAATTCCCGAGATGATTTTCCCGAAATTATCTGGCGATCTAGCATCTTCGATTTCCATGTGATTGGTGACTTTCATTTCTAATATTACTACAAGGATTAAACAAAAATTCGATTTTTGTATATTCAGATTGGTGATATGAGAAGCGGGAACTCGCGAGCTTCAAGCCGCACATTACAGTCTCAGGTCTGTGTGGTTATATCTTTATGACGAATTCTATCGGAAGAAATTTGATTGATTTTTGGTTGATTTTTCAGGTTTCTTGCGGGATTCAAAGGGATGATAATTGACGCCGTATTTGGCGGAGGAGAACATTGGTAAGAACAATGTTTTTTAGTTTCTAAATTAGTGAATAATAATTGTGGACTGATTAATAGTTAATCAAAATCTGAGCTTAGCTTTGCCTTTTTTTTTTCACCGCTTTGAGACATTGCTAAAAATCTAAGCTTTTAGGAACACACAAGGAAGCATTGTTCTAGTTTACTCTTCTTGTGTTTTTAAATGCTTTGCCCTGTTTCTTGTGCAGACAAAGAAGGACGATATGTTACGTTACAAGTTGGAAAGAGTTCCATTTGTGGAAGAACAAGTGAGGAAGATAAGGGAAGTTGGAAAGGTGATGACAATGGATATAGAGCGGTTGCTTCTGAGCGAAGACAATCTCTTCGAGTTTGTCAACAGTGTAGCAGCTGAAGCAACATAGTACGTGGAAAAAAAACAGAGACGAGTATGGAGGTACCAAATAAGCCATCTTTCATGTCCTGAGCAACCGTGTCAACGATCTCGGGTTCGATCGTCCTGAAGCTTATGTCGAATCAGATCCCGGCCCTGGCTATTTGAAGGAGTATTACACACGATTATAACAAGAGTTGGAATGTATATTCACTCGCAGCTTCCTTGTTGTATTAGTACTACCAAATCCATTCACAACAATGTCCATCTCATTGATCTTTATCCATTCGTCACCACCACTTGATCCTTTTATATTATTGAATTCTCATTTTTTTTAGTTTTGACGCCTACTTGTATTTGTAATCAAATACAAAACACTTTTAAAAATTGAATATGTTGTTGATATGTCATGTAACTTATTAATATTCAAAATATTTAGTTGGTGGTGGAAATTATAACTCATCAAGTGATATTAAAAATGAAAAGGAATTTGATTCGATGATAGACCTAATTACATTAAATATCAAAATATTAGAAAACTAAAGAAAAAATAATCACATCATATTAGTTTTAAAGCTAAGATGTATTAATTCCAGTGTTTAAATCATGTCATAATATTTTGTATTTTTAATTATATGGAAAAATCGTCAAAGAAAGATTTATGTTTTCTTAGAAAAAGCATGCGCGCCAGCCCGCAAAACCGCTAAATAAAAACAGGGTGGACTTGTGCTTATGTTTTGTTGTCCGCAACCCGCGGAGGGCCGACCCGCACGGACATGAAAAAACGAAACTCCCCACGGACAAGCTCGTTTGGACGCGGGCCGGCCCGTCTGACATCTCTACATTAACCTTACATATTTATAGTACTTGTTTTAACCTACTTCTTAAACCTACTTCACTTATTACACAACCAAAAATATAACCCATCAAAATTGAGCTTACCTTATGCTTTAATGACTCAATTGCCTTTTGACTTAAGTTGTTTACATCAAACTCACGTGCCTCTTTTTCTTCTTTTATCGGTGACTCTGCTAGTTCTTCTTCCTTCTTCTCACGAACCAGGTTCTGCATCTTCTTCTTCTCATTCTTCTCTTCACCTTTCTTATCTCTCTTGTGCAGGTTTAAGCACATGATAAAACTCCAACACTCCCTCTTGAATCCTTTGCTTAATCCCCAAATTTTGATTTAGAGATTTGGTCCCTTTTCCTCCTTGGTCTTCTCTGGTGATTCTCTGATCTCCTGGACGAATCCATTTCACAACACCAGCAAAACTCATTAGTAAGTTTACCTTATTCCTCATTGCCTCATTCTTCACCGTTTTCCATTTTACATTGAAACGTTACTCTCTGCGGTTTGATTCCCATCTGAGTTTCCTTCTTTCTCACTTCACTCTTAACTGATTTCTTAAGCTCTCTCTTATGCAGATGATTATGTGCGAAGTCTCTGTTTCTTATCTCCCTCTTGGTGAGTTTCTCCTCATCCCACACAGGTAAATTTCCAGAATCCTTCTCTCTTAGATTCTGCCTTTGCAAAGTGTCAATTTTTTCTTTCTCAATCTCCCTCTTGTTCTGATCTTCCATGAATCCAACTTCTCCTTTGTCAACTGAACCATGAATTTCCTTTTTGTTGTTTTTTGATTTTACTTTCTTTTATCTTGTGAGCCTTCCCCACGATTGTTTCAAGCTTTCTGTGAATCTTCTTCATGTCCATACCGGTTGCTTCTCCAGCCAGCTTCTGCTTCTCCATGTTTCTGCTGACTACTCCTTCAGACAGCTTATGCTCCCTCTTTAGTAAGCATTCTTTCTGTTTGGTGTCTTCTTTGATCACCGTCTTGTTCCTTTCTGTTTCCCAACCCATAACTTTAGTCTCTCTGACCTTGATTCTCTGTTTTTATTTGTTGGACCTCTTTGGTCCTCAAACTCGATCACCGACTTGAGCTTCCCACTTATGTGACTTGAGTGATCAAATTTTTTTTATCACTGATCTCAGTTTCTCTCTTGGCAGTGACAGTGTTTTCCTTGTTATCACTTTCTTCTTGTCCATTCTCTTACGGATACTCAACAGGTTTGTAAACCTTCTTCTCAATCCATTCATTTGGATTAGAACATCGTTGATCCCTGAACTTCGATTTCACGTCCTCTAGCATCTTGTCTTTCTGTTTACATGGCTGCCCAATTCTTGATTTTCCCTCTTGGATGCATTTTTGTAAGTTTTTGTTGACTACTTGATCCTTTGTTTCACTGTGATCTAGCTTCAACCTCCCTTGAACATCATGAACCACTGTGAAATCTTTTGCTCCCTCAGTCGCACAACTTATCGACTGTTCTTTTCTTTTCTCTTGTGGGTTTTCAGCTTCAACATCTTCACATGCCTTTTTAACAATTTCTGGTACAAATACGTTTTCTTCAATCTTTTGTGAAGACTCTCCTTGCTGTCTTTCAACTATCTCATCTCTTGCTCTTTGAAGCTTAATAGGATAACACCCATTTGATATAGCCGCTTATGCTATCTTCTTCCCTTCTTGGTTCATGATTATGGAATTCAACCCTTTAAAGATCACCTTTCAGCCGTTTCTCATCATATGGGGAACACTTAGGTAGTTATGCTCCAGGCTAGGAACTAGATGAACATCTTTTATGTACCTTTTTCATGTTCTTGTCATTATAGAAACTGTTCCTCTCCCTTTTGATTGCACCATTTCACCATTACCAATTCTGATCCAAATCCTTGTTCTTGTGTCTAGCTGTGAAAACCAACTTTCATCTTTAGACATGTGCTTAGTAGCCCTGCTATCAATCAACAAAACATCCTGAACACTTTATAGGTTTCCATGAGTGACTGTGAATAGTCCTTCTTGTTGGTTTTCTGCTTCTGGATCTTCTTCTTGTTGTCTTTGTGATTGTGCTTCAGCTTGTACTTGCATGTGTGGTTGATTTTGTTTGTGTCTACAATTCCTTGCATAGTGTTCTGGTTTGCCACACCCAAAACAACTCCCTCTTGATTGATATTGCACATTTTGTTGTGTGTTTGCAGTTTTGTTTTTGAAATAGCACTCTTCATCACTATGATTGCTTCTCTTGCACACACTACACCACTTTTGCTGTCTTGATGTTGACCTGAATGGTTCTCGCATGTTTGGGATTTCCTTTTGAACATTTTTAAACCTCTGAAACCTTGCTGCAGATGCTCCTTCTGCACTTCCACCATTTCTGTCATCCAGCCTGTTTTCATGTGCTTGTAATGCATTTATCATTTCACCAACAGTCACAGTTGCAAGATATTTTGTTTGTTTTATAACTCCCACATATGAGTCAAACCTTTCTTGCAATGAACATAGAATCTTGGACACAATAATGCATTCAGCTATATCTTCTCCATACGTTCTCATTTCATTTCCTAACTCTACTACTCTTCTAGTAAAGTCTTTTGATTGTTTCTTTTTCTTCTTGCTTCAGGTTGTAGAAGATTGCTCTTAGCCTTTGCAAAGATATCATTGACGCTTTTGGATCGCCTTGGAACCTTAGCTTCAACACATCCCACTCATTCTTTGAGGTTTCAGTGACAGACAAGTGACTACTAAAGATTTCTTCAGAAACAGCACTAAACATTAACTGTAAGGCTGTCTGATCTTTCATCTCCAACTCTTCCCAAGCTGTCACTCTTTTATTCTAATCTACGGTGGGCATAGATACCTTAGGTGGTTCTGGAATTCCTTATGTTACTATTTTCCATAAACCCCTAGACTTGAGTATAGCCTTCAATTTTATGACCCAAGGACTATAGTTCTTTCCATCAAACTCTTGAACCACTTGTAAGTTCTGCATATTAACTCAAAACAGACTTGAGACTTAGCTTTGTACCTGATTTTCTTTTGTTTGCTTCTATTGTGCTCTGATGAACCAGCTCGTAACTTTGTTATTTTTGTTTCCTAGACGGCTCTTCCTGCCCTGCTTTTCACTAACTTGTTTTTTCTTCAAACTTCCAGGCCACAAGATGCTAGAAGCTCTACCATGTTGGTTTCTTGTACTGTCATGGTGATGAAGAAGATGGAGGCAATAGTTAGGTTAATATCTCCTTAACATTATACATACATTAACCTTACATATTTATAGTACTTGTTTGGGTTTTAAACAAAAACACCGCTCAACTAAAGATGAATCGAGAAAAACCCCTCCAACTATAAATTTAACATAAAAACCTCTTACCTATAAGTTCGGTAATGAAAAAACCACTCCGCCTATAATACCGTTAAAACATTAACGGTCAACGTTAAATCAAAAACTATGCGCTTTAGTCGGTAAAAAAATGACACGTGTTTTGCAAAATCCTAAAAAACTTTAAAGAAAAAATCCCTCAAGTTTAGATGTATCAAGAATAAACCCCTCAACTATGAATTTAATGTGAAAAACCCTCCTTTTCTATCTACAATAACATTAAAACATAAATAGTAAACATTAAATCAAATGTATGTGCTTTGGATTATAAAACTTGACATGAATAATTTTAAAACGATGTAAAAATGATATTTTATGTCTATAAAGTTGATTGAACAAGACATATACGTCAAATTTTTCGTACAGCTTAATTTATTTAGTGTTTTGAGAAACTAAAATAATTTATCAAGTTGTACAGGAAATTTGACATTTATTTAATCTTCAATTAACTTTCAAGCCAGATAATCTCACTATCTGAAATTAGAGTTTGACAATTTTAGGGTTTATCAATTTGGAGATTTCAGAAATTTGAATATTTTTTTCTTTTGAACTTTGAGATTTTAAATGCATTGCTGGTTTTAGAAGCTATGACATCATTTTCAAACTATCTATGTCATTTTTACAATCTAAATCGAATACATTTGATTTATCATTGTCTGTTTAGGTTTTAACGTAGATAGAAGAGTTTTAAGGGTTTTTGCATTAAAATTTATAGTTGAGGGTTTTATTCTTGATCCGTATTTACTTGAAGAGTTTTTTCATTAATTTTTTTTTAGATTTTGCAAAACACTTGTCGTTTTTTAAAACTCAAAACGCATAGCTTTAATTTAACGTTGGCCGTGAAGATTTTAATGGTACTGTAGATAGAGTGTTTTTTTTCATTAACAGACTTATAATTGAGGGATTTTTATATTAAATTTATAGATAAGGGTTTTTTTCTTGATTCATCTTTAGTTGAGATTTTTTTTTTTTTTAAACCTACTTGTTTTAACCTACTTCTTAAACTTACTTCACTTATTATACAGCCAAAAACATAACCCATCATAATTGGGCTTACCTTATGCTTAATGGACCAATTGCTTTTTGACTTAAGTTGTTTACATCAAACTCACGTGCCTCTTTTTCTTCTTTCACTTTCTTATCTTCTTCGTTGACTGTGCTTCTTCTTCTTCTTTATTGTCAAGAACCAGGTTCTACATCTTCTTCTTCTCATTCTTCTCTTCACCTTTCCTGTTTCTCTCTTGTGCAGGATTAACCACAGTATGAAACTCCAACAATTTGTTCTGTTCTGCGTTTTCTAAAACTTTATGTATCTAGCAAGATGTGATATTTTATGTTCTATGTTCTTCTTTGACTAAAGCTTTTCTTCCTTAGTTTTGATTCATGAAAATTTTGTTTGTGCAGCCATTAGTCTACGTTTTTACAAATTTTCATGAAGGGAGAGTTTATTGGAGACTCAGACATCATACTTAACATGCACAAGGTTAGCTTTCACCAAGAGCGTACTCTTTTTTGTCTTCCTGTTTTTCTATCGTGCCAGTTTATGATCCCAAATCTTTGTTAAACAGTTAGAGGAAGGTGAATTGGAGGAGAAGCTTAAATACCTCTTTGGAAACCAAAAGTCTCAGTAAACTTCGAGAGATTTTGATCCAAGGCTGAGGTTATGTTTTTGTTTCTTTTCATAAGATTGTCTTTTCATGTACGACAATAATGTCTCCAGCAGCATAAAAATGTATATTGCTACTCATTAGCTCATTAATGAAATTCGCCCTATTACAAATCATTGATTTGTCTACTTTACTTTTTTGTTTGTTTTAAGACCATCTCCAATGGTTTACCTTCATTTTTTACTCTAAAAATAGAGTAGGTTTGCTTCAATGGTTACCTCTATTTTTTAATCTAAAAATCCAAAAAATATTCTCATTTATAGTCTCTGTTTTTTAGTTATTAATTTCTTATAGATCTTTTTACTTTACACATATACAAATTTTATCAATTTATTTTAGAGTGAATTGGAAAAATACCTTGATTAAGATTTGGAATTTGAAAAATACACTGGTTTTTAAATTTTTTGATAACTACACTTATTGATATGCAAAAAGACTATTTTGACTAGATTTTAATTAGAAGATACATATTTTAGAAAAGAAAAAAAAATTGAAAATTATAAAAATTATGATTTGAAATGAAGATAAAGATATAGAATTATTTATTTTAAGATTTTATAATTAAATAAATATTCATATATGAGAATTTATCTATACAAACAAAAAATAGTTTTTAAAATTTTATTAATGTTATATAAAGGGAACATGTACCAAAATTAGAATTATTATTAAATCAAATTAAAATAAAATCAAAATAAAATTGTTATTGATATCATTCAGCTTACAAGGGTTTATTTTTACTAAATTATTTTAAAATTATTATAACCTCAAATAAGGTTAATTTAGTCATTTTATATATAACTAAATATTATTTTAAAAAATAATAACAGTGATGTAGTTTTTAAATTAAAATCTTGTTTTGAGGTAGTTTCCCAAATTTTCTCTTTATTTTATGTGTTCAACAACAATTAAATAAAATTTCATATTTTCAAAAAACATTTTGGAAGTGATTTATCAGATTATTAAATCACTAGAATAAGTGGTGTTAAGTCTTTTAATGGAAATTATTTTGGTATTAATTATGTATTTATAATTTATCACTTATGATATCTTTTTAATTTAATATGTTTCAATGTTGCATTTAAATATTTTAGTTAATTATAGTTAATTATATAATTAGTTATTATTGATATAATTTTTTAAGTGTAAAATAAAACATAAAATTTTTGTTTAGATACAAAATAAAAACATATTAAAATTTGAAGAATTATTTTATAAAAACAAAATTATAATAAAAAAAATAGAGATCTCTATTTGTAACTCCAAATGTAAGATATAAAGTAACTTTGGAGATGGTTTTACTATAAAAATAGATTTATTAGAGACAAAAAATAGTGTCATTGATTGGAGATGCTCGTTTTTTTTTTTTTCAACAGCCTCCACTTCTAGAACGAGTTGGAAATCCAACTCGGTGGAGTGGAGTTTACATAGTTTAAGCAATAAAGGTAGTCTCGAGCACTTCGTGCAAGGTCGTCTGCCTTTGTATTTTAAGCTCGTGGGATATGCAGGATTGAGAAGATCATAAACTCCCTCCTGCTTCTCTTGAATTCCTCCAGGTGTAGTGCAAAAGCTGGCCATTCCAATTGATTAGACACCATCTTCACGAGATCAGAACAATTAGTAACGAAGGCAACCGACATTCTTCCAGCATCAAGCATGCAATGCATGACCCATATCAAAGCCTCCAACTTCGTATGTAATGGGGAAATACTTCGTCGAAGGTTTCGTGCTCCCATTAATTTTTCTTCCGTCCCCATTCCCTGGCAATACCATCCCAGTCTCGCGTTTGCCGACGTTTGTTTCCAAGATCCATCTGTCTGACACAGTGATCCCCGAGTAATCCGGTGGGTTAGTAATTGTGGTTCTGCTGACGGGAGAGAGACAAAATCTTCGGATTGCGTCTGTTCCCACGCCGTCGCCTCAGCTTGCGCTAGACGGAGCACATCCCTTGGATCCCGATCCAAGTTTGAGAATAGTTTATCATTTCGGGCTTTCCATATATACCATAGCAACCATGGGTACACCGATAGATCCATATTTTGAGGTAGGTCCCAAAAAAGGTATGCCTTGTTTGAGTATATCGCTTCTGTTGGGAGCCGATGTAGAGGCGATGGAACAGAGGATAAAATCCAGACTTGGAGAGCCGGGAGACACTAAAAGAGTGTATGATTTATCGTTTCCCATTGGAGATGCTCTTATTAATTGGAAATGTGATATAGAATGATTATATTTAATAGTCGGGTCAAAAGTGAGTAGCATATATTTGAGTAACTTGGATTTGTAACATGACATATTTGATTTTTAAAAAAAAATTATTATGCATATAAAACCAAAATTAAGTTTTAAACTATCAAACAATTTCGATTATTATAAATTAAATTAAGTATTTACAAAAATTAATTTTAATTTTGTTTAGTATTTTTACAAATCTTCGAATTTATATACCTAATATCATTAACAAATATAATATGCTTATTCATAATAAGGTAATACAAATTATATTTCATTAAAAATAGATTTAAGCTCACTATTTCGAATTTACCATCTGAAATTATATTTCATCTCAAAATAGATTTAGCTAACTATTTCATAATTTTTATCTTATAGAAAAACCAAAATGTCAAAATTTGTACATTTAAATACCCATTATTTATGATCGTATTTATAAAAATATGAAACAAAATATAGTTTTATTCACTTAAAGTTTGGATTAGAATCTTTTTTATTTATTTGTAGTTAATAATGATATTTTTCAAATAAATCTCAACAATAAATCTTTACGGTAAGTGAAAATAAAATATATACAACAATCTCATCAATATCTTTAAATTTTGATTTCTTACACTCGTTCATTACAAAATCCATTTACTTCCACATTTAAATCTTGCTAATGCGCTCAGATTTTCTCTACGATTGTATATATATTTTAGGAAAAATGATTCGAAGCACATAGCCACACAACTACACTAAATTAATGTATCTCTAACTACACCAACAATATAATTTGCATGATGACATGTATCAACTAGCATGGGTTATGTAGTTAACATCATAACCATTCTTTTTGTTGTCGGAGCAGTGTATCAGACGATGAAATCCGGGACCCTCTGATTATCGGAATGATTGTCAGCTACACAGAGTATAGTGTAATGCATGGCTACAAATCCGAAGTATTGAATCGTATCATTAGCTACACCAACTAAACTTAACACATGGTGACATACACCAAGAAGCAAAAGATATGTCGCAAATGGAGCAAGAATGCGAAGCTAACCATGTGGAACCACTTGAAGATTTTCATCATTTTGACTTTAAAGGACTTCAAGCGGAATAAATCATCAAAGACTTCAAGATTGAACTTATACGATCCTCTCAAGAATCGCCACTCTTTACATAGATTTAGATAGATGGATAGGCCTTAGAACTATGAAGCAATGAACTTCAAAGATTAAGGAATGATGGATCGAAAGGTCACACAGAAGTTGCGGAATTGGTTCTGATTTATCCCAACTTGAATCCCTTAGATCTGACACACTAAGACGAATTCAAGTTCGATTGAATGGATATGACGCACCAACCAATCTCTTAATCCCCTGGATATGACGCACCAAGACATATTAAGTTTTTATCAATGGACATTACACACCAAAGATCGAATTGTTCACAAAGAACAAAAGAGAATCACTCTCAAAGTTGAAAATAAAACGTTGGTTTTTTCTCAGAAGAGATTACAAGAATATTTATAAGAAACTAGGAGAAAATATGCGCTATGCGCGGGTCTTGTTTTAATTTAATTTTTAAATAATATGTTCTTAGATCTTTTATTTGACTGTCGATTTTCTCTTACTTCTTTATAAATTTGTATTTTCTACATTTTTTTGTTGATGATATTTGTATTTTATTTCACTAATATTTATTTTTTTTTCAATTTTCATATTCTTTTCATTCGTCTAAATTTTAATATTATAATAATTTTTAACTTTTCTCAAATTACCATTTTGAATTTTTTTATATATATCTTTTATTGTATCCATCTTCTTTTTATGTTTTAAAATTTTGTATTTTTTGTATCCATGTTTTTCTCTATTTTTTCTTCTTCTATCTATTTTTTTAATACATATAAACACATTAATAAAAAATCCAATAGTGTAACCATCGTCTCTCTCTCCATCCGAGCGATCCCACAGGCGATAAGGCAACAAATTTTTTTCTTGGCACATCCATCGGCCGACGACGGCTCCGACGTCGTTCGTACTTTTGTTTTTGTTTCTTTCGTTTGTTTGTAATTAGTTTATTATTCTTCAAACAAAACCAAATCGATGATTTTGAAGTTTCAATTTCGAGATCTCGTTTTCTTTGTCTCCCTCCATGAGAGTTTATTTCCAACTATAATCCGGCAATGGCCCAGGAATATTTGTGTTGGTTTCACTCTGTTTGGGGTTTTCCCAATTGGTTCCCGATGTTTCATCTTTGAAACGGTTCGTGATTGTGATTTGAATCTCTTCGATTTGAGAAAGGGATTTCAAACACAGATTTGGGATCCAGGAGTAATCAATTCGGTTTCCTGCAAAATGCCTCGGATGCAGAGACACGATCTCTCAGAAAGATCTTGGTACAAAAGTTCTGTTACCATTGTGTCTACTTTTCAGAATTATGCTTTGGGCACATCATGTTTTAAGATGCGATTTGCAAAAAGAAAGTTCAGCCTTATAAAATGATGTATACACATCGCCTCTGAGAAAGATCAACTATGAAGTTGGACAATAACTGATCTTCTGATCGGTTAGCGTGTAAGACTACTCTTGAAAAGCATCGTCAAATTCCCTTTTGTTGTATTTTTCTCAGTGTATGGTGCATATATCTGTGTATGTAATAATTTGTGTTCCAATAGTTTGTATAATGTCTTTGTAATCACTTTTTAAAATTAATGGAAATTATTTGTTTGTCGAAAAAAAAAATTCTACTTTTTTAAATATAATTTGTTATATTCATATTGTTTATTAAATATTTTTCTTGTATCTTATGATTTTATAGGTTAGAGTTAACTTCTTAACTTATTGAGTCTAATAATTTGTTTTTTTCTTCATTTGCATTAAAGTATAATTTTTAACTTTCTCAATTTAATATTTTTAAGTTTTTATATATATATATATATATATATATCTTTCATTGAATCCATCTCATTTTTACATGTTTTAAAATTTTCGATAATTTCATGTATTCACTCTTTTTCTCTTTTTTTTTCCCTACTTTTTATATAATTTGTTATCTTCTCGATTGTTTATTAAATATTTTTTTTGTCTAATGATTTTATAGGTTGGCGTTAACTTCTTCACGGAGAGCCCCCTTAACTTTTATAGAATATATACTTTTTGAAAAACTAGACAAATAATTGCCTTGAAAATAACTTAAGACTAAAAATTAAATGAAAGAGAATAATTGGAGTTGAATAACTCGTGGCCTCCAAATGACTCTTGATCTCCAATTTTCGTCACTTGTTTTGGCCAGGAAAATAAGTATTTCATTTTGAACTTTCTTGAGCTTGTAATAGCTTCAAAGAGGATTGGACTTGATAGGTATCATCCCCAAACGAATTGTGAATGCTTTACTTGTCTAGAATTGCTTGAATAAGCCCGTTAAGTGCATCTTAAAATTCCTTGGCTTGTGCCCTCGTCATGGATCCATCAGGTGGAAACATTGCATCTCCTGGTTCAAGCTCAGTTTTCTTAGGATCAAGCTTATCTTCCCCAGGTACAAGCTTAGGTTCAAGTTCGGCAACAAGTTCAAGCTCGGCAACAGATTCAAGCTCTGCAATCGGTTCAAGCTCGGCAACAAGTTTAAGCTCGGCAAGATGTTTGAGCTCGACAACAAGTCCATCTTCCTTGGTGATATCCATGATCGCATCATACTCCTCCTCTTGAAAAATATTTGTCCTCAAATCTGTTTCATCTGCAATAAAAGATACTAAGTTAGAAATGTTGAGACATGATCTCACATTATACTTACGTTGCAAAGTAATTAGATAGGCATTGTCACTGATATTTTCCAAGACTTTGAATATACCATCGATCCTTAGCATCAGTTTTGGTTTCTTTTTGTCTAGATCACATTCCTTCTTCATATGAACTGAAACCAAATCGCCAGTTTCAAAGATCACTTTGCAACGCCTTTTACTTGCTTACTTTTGGTACTACTTGTTTCCTCTAGGCTCCAACCATTCATAGTCACTATGAACAGCAAAATCCATAAGCCACAAGTGTAGCCACGTTTTTGGTGTATGAATTTTCATATCATCTACCTCTTTACCATGTGCACTCTCAGAAAAGACTAGAAACACAAAATTATATGTGCAACAGGTAGACCTTTTCAAAGCAAACAACTTTCCTTCCCTTAGAACATCTAATACAAGTTTCAAATGTTCATCTAAGTATCTGTTATAGATCAGAATGTCATTAAAATAGAAACTAGCAACAATTCAAATGAATGATCTCAAAACATGATTCAACAATCTCATCAAAGTGATAGGTGCATTAGTTAAGTCAAACAATATCACTAACCATTCAAGTACACCATGTTTTGTTTTAAAAACCGTTTTTCACTTATCACTTTTCTTCATTCGAATACTATGATAACCACTCCTGAAATTAATCTTAGAAATCACACATGAACCATGGAACTTATCAAGCATATCATCCAATAGATGAATGGGATGTCGATACTTTACCGTGATGTTATTGATGGCTCTACAATCGCCGTACATCCTCCAAGTCCAATCCTTCTTAGGAACTTGTAAAAAATAAACAACACATGGACTCATGCTCTCTTTGATGTACCCTTTCTCCATTAGATCACTAACTTTCCTATGTAACTCATTTGTTTCCTCTTTAGATGTATCCTCTCGAGAGACATCATCAAAATCCTGCAAAAGAAAAGTAACTTTACTCGGCAGCACCAGTTCAAGGTTAGTTAAACTCATGAGAGCTTCTTTGTAAACATATAAAATCACATGTTGTTTAGAGAAAAAAACTCTCTTAACCTCACAAGATCTCACAAAGAAATTATAATTTCTCACGGGTTTACTCTCAAAGGCTTTTATCTTGACTTTTCTCAAACTCTCACTGTGCTTTTGGTGTAAAGTGTTTATGGGGCCACTCAAAGCTTGTTGTTTCTCCTTTTTTTAAGTAGTATCCGACCTCGGTAAAACTCTTGTGGTGTCAAGGGAACAAGACTAATGCTTCTGCCTTTGTATCCATACGTGTACTTGTTGGCAAAACCGTCATGTTGCACTTTTTTATTGAATTACCAAGGCCTCCCTAACAGTAGATGACTTGCTTGCATCGGTGCTACATCACACAACACCTCATCCCTATACTTTTCAATGCAAAAGGAAATCTGAACCTGCCTTGCATTCCTCACTTCACCATTATCAGTCAACCATAGTAGTTTGTATCGCTTTGGATGCTTCTTGGTTTTTAAACCCAATTATCACCCCACCGAAGTGCACTAATACAAAACCCCTACCAGTCAAAGTGGAGTGATGAGCTAAAAGTCCCTTGTACGATGAAGCTGAATCACAAAATAAGTCGACGGCCTTACACCATTGGGATACGTCGAATAAACTAGCGTACATATAGGATACACTAGTGCTAAAACCTTTTCTCAAGAGATCTTCCAAACTGTTGGAGTCCTTGCTCCCAGGCCAAGCGGAGGTCAACGGAAGGTCAACTCGCTTCTGAAGGTGTCGAAGGCTCCCCACCAAACTCATCGGCTTTGGCTTACCCTTTTTCTGGCTTGCCACATTTGTACAACTCTTTCCATCAATGATCAGACTACACACCTTATTCTGATCATGACATCTAGTAAGAAACAGATTCTCACGCTGCACACTTTCTTCTTCGTTAGCTTGCACGCTCAATGATCTCATTGCAACCAACAAATCTTCTTTGGCACAAATTCCTCACAATCTGATGGCTTAGAATAATAAACTACTTCTTCTTCAGTTTCTAGCTCTCCATCATCTTTAATTATCAGTTTCCTTTGAGTGAGACTCTCGTTAGAATCATTACTCCTGTCTTGGTACTTAAAGCATTAAAAATAATGATTAGTTTCACTAGAAGACTCAGCTTTACATCTGATTTCATGGCTAGAAGTGGATGGCTTCGACTCATTCTTTGGTTTAGGGGCTGTCTTCTCTTCCTTAGAATAACTCGGTTTCATGGTGGAAGAACTCAATCCATGTGTATGTCGTGTAGTACTCCTCTCCTTGAGCCGCTTCTTTAGCTCAGTCTAGTTTTGATAATAAAACTCTAGCTTAATCCTCTTCTCCCACTTTGGATATGCATCTAGATCGTTTTTCCCTTGCAAAGAGGGAATCTTCAACTTAATACCACCTAAGTTGTCATCATCTTGATCCATGCCTTCTCTAGCATGTTATGGTCTCCTATTACTCTCTCTTGATGAATGACTATCACGGCTGTAATATTAAACTTCTTTAGTAGCCCTTGCGTGTCTAGGTGGATCTTCTTCTCTCCTAATAGGCAATTTTCGTGGCTACCTTTGTTGTGCTTCTGCTCACACTTTATCCAACATGTCACATAATCCATTCACCTCAGTTCTCATCATACATTGCATTTCTCCCAACATGGCTTGCAATTGGAGATTTCGAAGCGCTGGATCTCCTCCTATGGGGTTGTTGTTTCCCTTATTGTTAGACATGATTTGTTCCTGCAAAATCAAGAAACAGATTAGTAGCAAAAGCTCCTTAGAAGTGTTTCTCTCTAGGTGTTTCACTCAAGTGTTTCACTCTGATTGATATCCCTCAATGACTCTGGTGAGTTCTAATATAACAAATCCCATACAACTCCAAGTGCAGTTTCCAAAGTAACCAAAAAGATTAATCCAAATGAAGTTTTAGAGGAAAATGAGATAAGAACCTCATGAAGAACAGAAAATTCTCAAGAGAATGGATAAATCAAAATCAGAGAAGATGAATGATTTGTTTCTTTTCTTTTTTTTTCTTTTTTGTCTATTGAACGATTTTTATTCCTTTTTTTTTCTTTTCTTTAAAACTTAATATAAAAACTTGAACTAGAAATAACAATAGAAGATGAACAGATAGAAGGTGAAACGATTTAGATGATCGATTAAAAGGTGAAGAGATGAGAAGATGATATATGATACCGAACATAAGAGTGTGCTCTGATACCACTTGATACGATCCTCCCAAGAATCGTCACTCTTTAGTTGGATTTAGATAGACGGATAAGCCTTACAACTATGAAGCAATGAACATCAAAGTTCAAGGAATGATGGATCGAAAGGTAACACAGAAGTTGCATAATGGCTTCTGATTTACTCAACTTAAATCCCTTAGATATGACACACTAAGACGAATTCAAGGTCGATTGAATGGATATGACGCGCCAAACAATCTCTTAATCCCCTGGATTTGACGCACCAAGACAGATTAAGTTTTGATCAATGGATATTACACACCAAGGATCGAATTGTTCACAAAGAACAAAAGAGAATCACTTTCAAAGTTGAAAATAAAAAGTTGGTTTTTTCTCAAAAAAGATTACAAGAGTATTTATAAGAAATACTTGTAGAAAAACCTAGACAAATAATTGTCTTGAAAATAACTTAATACTAAAAATTAAATGAAAGAGAATAATTAGAGTTGAGTAACTCTTGCCCTCCAAATGACTCTTGAACTCTAATTTTCGTCACTTATTTTGGCCAGGAATATAAGTCTTTCATTTTGGACTTTCTTGAGCTTGTAATAGCTTCGAAGAGGATTGGACTTGATATGTATCATCCCCAAACGAATTTTGAATGCTTTCCTTGTCCATAATTGCTTGAATAAGCCCGCCCTTTAAGTGCATCTTGAAATTCCTTGGCTTGTGCCCTCATCATGGATCCATCAGGTCCAAACATTGCATCTCCTGGTTCAAACTCAGTTTCTTTAGGTTCAAGGTTAGCTTCCTCAGGTTCAAGCTTAGGTTCAAGTTCGGGGACAAGTTCAAGCTCGGCAACAGGTTCAAGCTCGACAACAAGTTTGAGCTCAGAAACATGTTTGAACTCGGCAACAAGTCCATCTTCCTTGGTGTTATCCATGATTGCATCATGAACGGACCAGAACAAGACATGATCATTTGAGCCTCAACAAACTCATTTCAAGTCGAAACCAGGTATTCTCCATTTATACGATTTGTGCAGGTAATTCAGAACAGCCCAGTGGTATATAGCACCTCAAAGGACCTAAGTTCGAGCCACAACGAAAGTTGCAAGAAGCATGTTGTGTTTTTTATTTTCATTTTAAGTATTTTTTCCATTTATTTGGTTTTTTGCCTGTTTTGTGTTTTTAGCCTTTTGTAGAGTGTAATAGTTTATTTTCTTCTTATTTCGGCCTTATGGTTAGTTAAAGAACCTATTAATATGGTTCTCCTGCAGCTTTATAAGATACATTTTTTACATATCAATAAAATAACACAGTTTTTCTAACACTCTCCCGCCGCCTAGTCTAGAAAACCTTTAGATTTGTTCTTAGCGTGTGCATTAACCTAAGTCTAAGCAAACGTGCAGTATTAGAGACGTGTAGAGGTTCAACAAGACGTGATGCATTAGAAGAGCTCACATACAACAAGATGACTAAGAGGAAGAAGACATGGAAGGAATAGATGATGATCCACATGACCCTCTTCCGAGCCAGCAACAAAGGAGATATGACCCTATAAGAAGAAACCCATATGTTTAGGTTTCGACAAGTACCTTAAATGTTGGTTGCCCCATATTTTTGGCTTCTTGGTGTATGTCACCATGTGTTAAGTTTTGTTGGTGTAGCTAATGATAAACTTCATTATTTCGAATGTGTAAACATGCATTACGATATACTATGTTAGTTGGCAATTGTTTATCGTCTGATACATTGTTCGGGCAAACCAATGATGGTTATGATATGATATACATAACTCATGTTAGTTGATACATGTCATCATCCAAATTATATAGTTAGTGTAGATAGAGATACATTAATTTAGTCTAGATGTGTGGTTATGTGGTCGCGTATAGTTCGTGCAGCTACAAATCATTTTTCCTAATTTTTAATATTCTAAATTTGATAAGAATTCTCTAATTAATAATAATAATTTTTTCAAATAAATCTTAACAATAAATCTAAATGATAAATGGATGTAGTATATATAAAAATCATAAAAATATGATAGACGATCTTTCACTTGGGATACTAAAACATACAAAATATCATAACCTATCACAAAACATACTCTCTCTGTTCCATTATAAGTGATTTTCAAGTATTTTTATTTTGTCTTATTTTAAGTGATTTTTTCACTTATTTATGCAAAATTTTAATTTATTTTTATCTAATATATTAATTAAAAAGAGGAAAACGATCTATTTTCCTACGAAAACTATCGCATAACACCAGATACCTCACAAACTATGACTCCGTGCTAGATGTCCCTGAAAATAAAGTTAAATAGCAAAATCTCCCCGAATTAAAAGTTCGAAACTTGTATTCCCACAAAATAAAAATTTCAAACTTAAGAATCCATAGACTGGTTATAAACGGTTTATTGGTTTGTAAACAAGCATTAATCAAAAGTAAACCGAACAAAAACTCGATTACGATCCGATTACATCTAATTAACCAATTATTGACCCCACCGATTGACTAAACCCCTTTTGACCAAAAATCCTCAATTCGCAAACAGTAAATCAGAAAATCAACCCCGAACCCAGAAATCCCCAAATCGGCAAAAGCTCGAAATCCATGGCGTGCTCGATCGGTTTTCAATCACCAGCCAAGCATGCTCGAGCGGTTGCTAACACTCAGAAAATCCATGGATGAGACTCAGAAATGTGAAGATGCGTGAATTTGGTAAAGCTAAACATCAAAGCTCAAGACTTTTTCAATAACCCGAAAAGAGGCAACATCTCAGTGGAAGAAGGCTTGTTCGTCTCTCTCTTGATCTTAACAAAAGAAGAAAAATACGAACATTAGATTCCTTCTGGGTTTAGAAGAGAATCTTACATTTTCCTATGCTGGACAAAAAGAAACTCGAACAGTTTCTTTATATAAACAAATATTGATTTTTCTCATAAATGAATTGTTTCACGGGGCTACAAAACACGGGGGCCAATTTTTTGCAGCTCACAAAAAGCTTGAGAGCCAAAGATATTATATACGAAAGTGTCATTTGCTAAGCAAAAAATACTCTCTTCTTTCCCTTCTTTTTCTACAGAGTCTGTCATGAATTAGCAGACCAAAATAATTAACCCTTGCTTCTCCAAAATTAGTCGTAGTAAACATGTCTCTAAACTGGAACTTACCGAATGTCATTGGACACTAGAAGCACTCTGCATGTAGGGGTTGTTCGTTTTTACTTTCTACCGTTTTTTAGTACTTTGAACAAATTCTTTGATATTCCTTTCAGAGGTGGCAATTCATCACCAAAAAAAAAAATCATCACCTGTGAATGGAGCTTCTGGAGTAAGAAATAGAAGAATGACAGTACCAAATTCGAACCATAACTAAAATTTACACTGGATTTCGGGAATTGGTGATTACAGCAATCGATTTTGTAGAATCGATTCTAGGGTTCTAAAAATTGAAAATTTTCGATTTGGGTATTTCCAGAAAAATTGGAAATTTTAGATGGGTCAACGGGTCTGGTTTTAAGGCGATCCAGGTTTTTGGTTCGATTTATTTTTGGGGTTTGATGGTTTAATATCGGTTTACATCACAAACCATTAAAACCAATACTAATGGGGATACAAGTTTCAAACTTTTAATTCGGGGAGATCTGACTATTTAACTTTATTTTCGGAGACATCTAGCACGGAGTCATAATTTGGGAGACATCTGGTGCTATGCGATAGTTCTCGTGGGCAAATAGATCGTTTTCCCACTAAAAAGGTTTTGGTTGAAAAAATTGAAGAGTTTACTAACTTTTTTATTGTTTTCAAATTTTTATTAAATGACAATTTCTTTAAAAAAGTTATGTTTCTTAATCTTTGTGCTTTTGCCTAGAAAATCACTTAAAATGGGACAGAGAAAATATTAAATATGCGGATTAGTACATTTTTACATTAAGAAATGACTAAAAAAAGATTGCATAAATGTATCATATCATATTGGAAAGCGGATTAAATGAACAGGTTAGTCTATTTTTACATTAATAAATGGCTAAAATAGTTGCTTACATATTTACATACTACTAGGTGATAATCCGCGCCCTGCGCGGAGTGAGAGATTTTTTTTTTTCAGGTAAGTGAATTTGGATTTAAAATATAATGATTTCTAATTATTTTAATATTAAATTTTAATTAAATTCTTATTAACAAACGGGATTAATAAAATAATATTTAGTTTTGTTTAAGTCAAGTTGAATTTATTTATTATTTAGTTTGTTTTAATTGAAAAATTAAACTATAGTAAAAAATTTTATTTTAGGTTTTATATAATAAATTGTTATGTTGAAAATAAAGTAGGAAAGAGTTTAAAATTTGTATAATATTAAAACAATTAGAAAGATAAATAAAGAGATCATAAATAGATTATGAAATTAATATCTTAAATAAATAATAATATGATTCGAAAAATAAAAACACTAATATATGTCTTTAGAGACATTTATTTTTAAATTGGTATTTTGATTCTAAAAAAATTGAACCAGGCGGGTCTGCATATTAATGCATATTTTGCTCCAATGCTTGACGTTAATCAAAGGGTATTGACCGGAAGCCTGTCGATTTGTAAGTTATGTATTACGAATGAGTTATGTATATATAGAATAAGAAGATTTCTATTATTGAATCAAGTTTAATAATAGCACTTACCAATCAAGTAATCTGTATCTAAATAACCGTATTTAGTTATTGACCTAAAACAATGTCTCTATTATCACAAAGATTGATTTCGACTACATATATATTTTTCTGTTACATACATAGTAAGAATACATTTTAGAGATTTGAGAAATATATGGGATAAGTGCATAATTACTTTATTTCCTTTATTAGTTACTATACCGTATTTAGTTACTAAACCGTATTTAATGTCATGTCCAAAAAGACATTTCGTTTTTTGGATTTAATTTAATTAAAGTAATTATAATATCTAAATTAATGTATAGATATCTAAAAGAAACTGATTGGGAAACATGTGAAATGTCTTTGTGAAAGTGGTTGTGTGCTTTCTATGTTGTCTTTGATGTCTTAAGTTCGATTCCCCAAAAACGAAATTAGTATTTTTTATTTATAATAATTTTATTATCATTATCATTATCATATCATCCAATAATAATTTAAGGTTTAAGATTAATTAATAAAAAAATGTCAGAATAATTGTGGTGTTGACACATCAGCAAAATGGCACTATTGTAAATAAAAGGTTTTGTGAGAATGTTTCTCAATTAATATATAGGGGATAACATTAAATCATATGACTTTATAAAATGATAATTAAAATAAACTTATACATAATAAAATATAAAGTACATATACAAATAAGAATAATATCAATATATTAAATTATCATAAAAAAAAAAAAAAAAATTTGCTAAAGAGGGATAGATGTGGGCAAATGAAAACTCGAGAAAAAAATTTGGGAGCCAAAATTATTGTTCCATTTATGTCCACTTAACATTAAGAACCGAAATTGGATGAAACATGACAAGATGGGAATGAAATAAGATTTAAAAAAAAAAATGAAAGTGATAATCAAAACTTCATCATATGAAAGTAATTATTATTTTACATCATATAAAATATAATAATTAGAACATATTTTATTTTTTAAGAAAATAGAAAACTAAGACTAAATTTGTGTGATTATTTTGTATATTAAGTATTTTTTAAAATTACCTTATTTTTTTAAAACAAATTCGATAATAATTCTGGAATTAATAATAATAATATTTTATAATAAAACTAAATTATAATTGCATATAAAATATATAAAAAATTATAAAAATATGATAGACGGGTCTTTTATAGGTTCGCCTACCAAAACATATAAAATATGTTAACATGTCACAAAACATATTAAACAGAAGGGTTAATCCATTTTTAATGTAAAAATGACTAAAAAGTTGCATACAAAATATCATAGCCTGTTGCAAAGGCTGATCAAATAGACGGGTTATTTCATTTTTAAGTTCATAAATGCATAAAACGGTTGCTTACATAGTTACATATTCTACATTACATCATTTGACTTTATAAACTAGTAAATAGTTACACATAATTGAAGATGATATTATTTAAAGTATACATATATAAATGCTGTAAAAAACATCTATAAATTAGTAAGATTGTTTTTATTAAACTCTGTTTTATCATTTTGTTTGTTTTTAATTTAGAGAAAACATAAAAATATTCTATCCTCATGGGCGGGTCAAAATCTAGTGAATTTATAAAGTCACATGCTGAAATACCCCAATTTTTAAAAAGCTAATCTTACATATCCTCATATAAGCTATATACCCTCTTAAATATGAACTTCTAATTATACTGTTAATGAAACTTATTTAATTATTTAAAATTTAAATCTTTTTATATAATTAAAACAGAAAACAAAAAAATCTGAAATCTGGTTGTCGTTAGCGTTTCGTTTCTGGCTGAAAATCTCAATAGCTTTTCTCACAAGAGGCTGCAATGGTGTCTTTCTATCGCTGTGATGATTCATGAACACATCCTCTTATACGAAGTACTCATCCCCCCTGAAAAACAAGGATATAAACAAGATCGAAGTTTGTGAGCTTCCACTTCCTCCGCATTTTAGCTCCTTTGAAACAAAAACACTTCCACCATTGAAGCTCAAGCTTCAAATCAAGAAAATTTCTTCTGTTATTCTTGGGTTTATGATTGAATTAGCGATTTTATTATTTGATTGTGGTAAAAAACCAATTTTAGATTTGTAATTTGTAATGTTTCTTCTTAATTTAAAATTTTGTTCTTTTTATGCTTAATGGGTTATTAAACTTATTTTCTAATTCTGTTAGGACATTGCATTGATACTGTATGAATTATAATGGTTGAATCATAATGAATCTTAGTTAATCGTAAGAATTGTTCCCTGGCTCGAATTCACCCAATCTACAAATGTAGGATAACAAGTATTGTTGAGATGTAGGACATTTGGTACAATTTTATTACTACGACAAATTGTATAATTTGTATAACTAGTACTCCCTCTGTTTTTATTTAATTGTCATTTGGAGAAAATTTATCTGGATGTATTAAACTCAAAATACATCCAGATACATCCAATTATAATGCAGATACGTTTTTCAGAGAACGACAATTAAATGAAAACAGAGAGAGTATTACTTAAAGAAGTCAATAGGTGCTAACTGAGTTTTTTTATTCTTATTTAATGTTATGGCGAGCGACAAACAATATACAATATATATAGATAAATGGTGTAATTGTTTGTATACTTAATTTATTTATGTTTTTTTTGTCGTGATACAATTAGGTTTAACTAATTTTATATGAGGTATAATTAAGTATAATTTCATTTTGCCAAAAACAAAACATAAAACAATGTTATTAACCAAATATCTATTTGATACAGTAAATAATAAATCCATATTGTTTTATAAGACTACCAAATTAGCCAAATATATTTATTTTTTGTCACTAGATACATAGGATCTTATTTTTACTAAAATTACCTTATTCTTTTATGGTTAATGTGTAAATACTAACCTTATTGATTTGTGAAACAAATATACAAAGTATTTTAACACATGTTATTATTTAAAAATATAGTAAATATTTTTTAATTATCTACTATCATAAATACAACTACAAAAATTTAATTTAAAACACGTTTCAACTAATTAAACGTGAAAATATCAAAATACAACTGTGCGCATCTGAGTACTACTAAAAACTTGAGTACAACTACTTGGTCAATTTCTTATTCATTTTTTAGATGTGGTTCTTGACGGTGCCATGTGTTAAATAAGATAATTATATATATATATATATATTTTTATTTTTTTTTATGTCGACAAATTTATATTCTTTTTTAAAAACACATGTTTTCTTTTTGTAATTCATTTTCTCGACAACTATTTTAATTTATTTTAAAGCTCAATTGTACCAAATAATTCCATTAATATCGAAATTATCTCAGTTGTTTTTAATGCACAATAATTGTATATAATAAACACATAGTAATACCTAATAAATCTAGTAGTACATAAATGTCAAAAGAACATTTGAGGATCTAGTTGCACACGCTACAAACCTAAAAACAAACCTCATAGTTCTCCGTCAAGGCCTCAATGGTCTCTGCTCCTATCTACGCTCCTCCCATTACCGTTTCGGCCAGATTGTTTCCCTCCGCATCTCTTTCCTCCTGCCATTTTCGTCTCTGACCCTTTCCTCGCTCACAATTTCACCAAATTGTTTATGCTGAAGGGATGGCGAGAGGCTTGTGAAACTACTGTCTTGAGGTTTGTTGTAAAAACTACCCCTGTCTTGGAGTATAACTTGATTAAAAGAGCTTCTCTCTTTGCATCCATGACCACATCATTACAAACCAAACCAGAGATTGATAATCCAAGAGAAGCAATCTCATGGCAACATAGATCGCAAAATAGCCATCTGAAATCTTAACAAAAGGACTTGATATTCTGTGCTTACTAAGATGATAATGCATAATCAGGCAATCATTGGTGCACAGTCTTGAAAGCAGCTTCGAAATCCAGAATCCTAACCATTTTCTATCAATCTCAAACTCTAGATTCTGTGTAAAACTAGCTAACCAAAACTCTCTATCTATAGGAACGCATCTACATTCCAAAGTTCTCCATACAACAACAACATCATCAACATAAAGATTGTCTGAAGCTATATGATTAGAAAGAGAGGTATGAAGCAACAAACATACCAAATCAGGCAAGCAACACCATGAAAGTAAGCCGGAACAACTCTCTAGTGGTCGCATTAGAGATTCGTAGATGGGCACAAGCTCCAACTTCAAATTCAACCATGGATTTTCTTCAAAGAAATTATCATCGACAACATATACTGCTGGAATAGCATAATATTCAGCAAGACCAAATATCGATGAAGAATCCATCACAGATGCAGAACATGAATGAAGGTCGAAGCGATACTAGATCCCAATAAGAACAATGATGAATCGAACGGAATAGAAACGCTGAAACTCTAGAAATACAATCTAGCTCAATCAACTGGACAATAACGGATCCACTCTGATCTAGAAGAAATAGTCGACTCCGACTATGACGCAATCAACTATGATCGGAGAAGATAACGCATAAAAGCGAAATCAAGCATAAGTTATACACATATCATATTAAAAATGTCTGTTTTAAAAAATTCAAAATTCGATATGTGCAGTAATTTTTTTTTTTAATTCATATATCATCATATAATTCATATTTTACAATAAGATATATGAATCATAAATTTAAAGGAAAAACAAAATCAGAAAAAAAAAATATTATATTTTTATTCTTTTCTTTTTCTTCCACTCACACGTTGTTTATCTTACACTAGGTGAGTACCGCGCGTTGTTTATCTTACACTAGGTGAGTACCCGCGGGATGCGCGGATTTTATGTTTTTGTAAATTTCTCAAAAATAATTTTGTACTATGTTGTGTTTTGTGTGTTAATGTGTGTCATGTGTGTTATTCATGTTAGAAGAACATAAAAAGAATTGGCATTGCATATCATAAAATATGCTATAATCCAACTTTAAGTTATTATCTTTCTTTCAAATTTAACAGTTTGTAAAACACAGCTCATGAACATCATCGTTTCATAACAGAAATGGTTTAAAACTCCATATCTATAATGTTGTTTCTTTTCTTTTCTTTTCTTGTAGTTACTTAGAACTCAATGGCACTTAAGATTAACAATGTTCCAGGAGATTCTTGCTCTAACTTCTACAATATTCATATTGACGCCGGTATCTTGAGAGACAATTTTTTTAAACTTGTCTTTCTCTAAAAATCACCTGTCCAGATAATTCTGAAAATTCACAAACATGAAAAACAATAAAACTTCTGTTTTTCTCAAGATATTTTACAAAGTTAGAACTTTGACATATTCGATAACAAACGTCGAGTGACCTGCGACTGAGTTATAAGGGTATTATTAGCAAGCTTTCTTGAAATTGATTCCCAAAAAAACAGTCTTTTCACTGCTCTTTTTAGTCGTAGAAACTTGTTCTACTATATAATAATCCACATTTAAATTGTTCTGAAAGGCTATTAGAATTTTTAAAAACACCTTATGATCGTAGCTTTTAAGAAAATATAGGAGTGATAATATTTAGTTTCTGATTCCACCAATTCAAGTCATAACCTTCCCACAAAAATTCCCAATTAGTGTCATAGAAGAGTTTAAGTTCTATCTCGAAGTAATTATCAACCTATCCTATCACTGCGTAATAATAAATCACCCACCTTACCTACAATTCCAAATGAATTAAAAGAGTAGGAAATTTGAAATAATAAACCACCGTAGTAGATCATAGAACATAATAGATGACTAAGTTGTACTCTATGGACTATGATTTTAATAGATTGAACCAACTTTCTCTTGTTGTTCCATGTTTCTAACAAGATCACCTACGAAGAACATGAAATCCCATCAAAAACAATGACTAAGTTTTTTTTATCAACAAGAAGTGCATAGTAAAGACAAAAACTTGTGCCCGAGGCTACAAATCATGTATTTCATATTTTTGTAAAGTGTTCTTGTTCTTAATTTAAAGATTGTTGGATATTAAGTGATTTAGAATTCATTCTCAATGGAAGTAATTCATTATTTGGAGGAAACGAAAAAGCCTCCCATTCTTCCAAATTGAATACCATTTCGAAAAAATAATTCAATTCCCCCAAGGTGAAATCAAACTAATCATCCTATCTGCAATTTGGAAATAGTAAACTAAATAAAAAGAAAGGTCTCCACAAAAGAACAAAGTATTAAATGGCTTTACATTGAGATCTCGGATCAGAGGCAGAGTACGGGTGATTGAGTAAGGCTTCACGTGCCTAAGCCCAACAACTTCTTCTGTTGCTTTGCATAGAACGTGAAAGCCGGGAGAATCAAGATTACACGTAACTGCGGCTGATGCTTCATCAAAGCTTATCGTGAGTCGGCAGGAGACAACTGAGACATTTAAAAATTTGGGAGGGGCAATAAAGTGAGAAAAGGTAAGAAATTAGGAAAACAAACCTTCCCTGTAAATGTTCGTCTGGTAAAACGTATTTCTAAACCGAACCCGATTTCCAAGTTTCTATATGTTACTGTTTATGTCGGCTACATACTCTTGCAGCTTCTTCATCACTTCTTTGATGCTGCAAAACAAGGAAAATGATATAGTAATCGGGGTTTAAAGAGTGATTACGTGGAGGGCTGAGATCAAGAGAAGAATTCAATGGCTGAGATTAAAAGAATAGAAACTGGAAGTGTTTAAAGGGGAGAAAACGGGAGAAAACGGGATTCATTCAGAAAAGTTGTGGTAATTGTTCATCTTCTTCATCTCGTTTCTCTGTAACAAACCTTGAGCATTCATCATCTTGTTGAATTTCTCTATTGTTGTTGGATTTCTTTGTTTTATGAACATTGGAATTCGTTTATTGGAATCTATTTGAATATCAATTTGGAGATCACGATTTGTGTGTATCAAAGGTATCAGACGTCAACCGACCTCGGAAACAATGGTGGAAACTCGTTCTCAAGCGGTGGTTACAAACGGTGGCGATTCTCTAAGCTCGCGACTCGACCAGATGCTCTGTCGTACTCAAATTCTGGAAAATCAATTCGCCGAGCAAAACGCAACGGCTGCAAACAGATTTGACGAACAAGGCGCGATGATTACAAAAATCGCACTAGATATGCTGGAATCGATAAGACTCCTATCCCTTCCGCGACCTAATTCATCATCGCCAACTCAATCGATTCCGGTAACCAACAATGAACAAGGATGTCATTCTCGATCTGGTACGTTGATTCATTACTCTGATGTTACTAAACTCGCGAGGCTGGATTTTCCTAGATTTGATTGGGATAAGGTGAGTTTAGATGTGTGGGATGATCCGATTGCGGAGTTGAATAAGTTGAAAGAGACTGATGGAATTGAGGAATATCATTCCAAGTTTGAGTTGATTAGAAATCGTGTGAATCTTCCTGAAGAG
>JAHZTW010000001.1:328721965-328852371 GCA_020283515.1 Alliaria petiolata | reverse complement strand
CTTTAAACACTTCCAGTTTCTATTCTTTTAATCTCAGCCATTGAATTCTTCTCTTGATCTCAGCCCTCCACGTAATCACTCTTTAAACCCCGATTACTATATCAAATCCTCCCTGTTTTAAAAACCTTGACCTCAATGTTTATAAGAAAAACCCATGTAGCTGCAACGACTCCAACCGAGAAGGAAACTGTAGACAAGGTCGCAGCCTTGTTATTCCAAGAGTGTCAAACTGCATATTTGTTCTTCCTCCAGAAATGAAGTGCTCTCCTAAGCCATGTATTGAACTTATACTTAAACCACCAATTCTTGCCAAGCGTCCTCTTCCAAGAAGGTGAAACCCAACTGTTGCTTCCAAAAAAATCCATATGTGTCAAGCGCTGAAATGTTCTTCTAGATTTCTTAACTTCAACGTGACACTTGTGATCAGCTTTGTCCATTAGCACGAGTTGATCCGTTGAGTGATTCAACACTTTCCTTTGCAGTAGATCAATGAGACTACCTGAAACTGTTGAAGTCTCATGATTAACACAAACTGGTGCGACGTTTGAAACTGATGTTGCTGTCTCAACTAACTTCCATAGGAAAGTGAAAAATCCAGTGACGTGATATGGGGTAAATTTCAATTCCCCAATGGCATTTGTATTATGCATCACCATATCTATCCCAAGCTTCTTTAGGATGTCATTCTCACTGAAGTGCAGGTCCAACGAGTTTAACAGCTGTACACAATCAACACCTAAGCTAAAAAATAGATTCAGCCCCTTCTTATCACTTTCATAACCATGACACAAGTCCTGCGAATTCCATTTCCAAGGTTGGAAATGTGATTGACATGGTTTCATGAGTGTAGATGTGTGATCCTTAAGAGCCTCCTCAAGGGTGTTATGTGTGATTAGCCGCCTGGATATAGGATGCTTATAGAAATATACTTCCATCTTTGCTTCAAACTTCATGTTATGAACACCCAAGTAAACCAATAACTTCATAAACATCTTTGTTAGTCCACCAGGCTCCCATTTACGTTTGGCCCTAACAAAATCAGAGAGCTCATCTTCCTCTTTAATCCATGAAAACAGAACAAAGGCACCATGTTCCACCGGAGAAAATGTATTCCCGGAACTTTCACCTTCCTGATTTTGAAGGAATGCAGCTTCCATAATCGGTGCTTCTGTTTCAACCGATTTTTTTTAACCCAAATCGATTCTATCATTGAAATCTCTTCCTTGGCTTTCAGCGATTCGGAATCGGTGTCGTCTTGAATCACGTCTGTCAAAATCAACTCCTCAGCACCGCTGGGTTCTATTTCTATCTTCTGAACCCAATCAATATCTGAAGCTGCTTCTGCGTCATGAGCCATCTCAACAACAGTGTGTGGACCTTGTGGCTTAACCTGCAACTCCTTAAGTTTCTCTGTTGCCACAAACGTCCCACTTTGAAACTCATTTTCCTTCTTAAATGGTAGAATTTCCTCAGCACTGTTGTTGTTCTTGGAGTTAGACCAACCCTGATTAAAAGGCTTATGAGGGTGAGCGATTTCATATAACTTCCCCAACATCAAGCATTGTTGCACTGTTTGTGGTTGAAACATGCGTATGTTCGTCTGAATATCCATTCTCAGCCCTGCCAAATAGTGACTCACCAAGACCTCTTCAGGAAGATTCACACGATTTCTAATCAACTCAAACTTGGAATGATATTCCTCAATTCCATCAGTCTCTTTCAACTTATTCAACTCCGCAATCGGATCATCCCACACATCTAAACTCACCTTATCCCAATCAAATCTAGGAAAATCCAGCCTCGCGAGTTTAGTAACATCAGAGTAATGAATCAACGTACCAGATCGAGAATGACATCCTTGTTCATTGTTGGTTACCGGAATCGATTGAGTTGGCGATGATGAATTAGGTCGCAGAAGAGATAGGAGTCTTATCGATTCCAGCATATCTGGTGCGATTTTTGTAATCATCGCGCCTTGTTCGTCAAATCTGTTTGCAACCGTTGCGTTTTGCTCGGCGAATTGATTTTACAGAATTTGAGTACAACAGAGCATCTGGTCGAGTCGCGAGCTTAGAGAATCGCCACCGTTTGTAACCACCGCTTGAGAACGAGTTTCCACCATTGTTTCCGAGGTCGGTTGACGTCTGATACCTTTGATACACACAAATCGTGATCTCCAAATTGATATTCAAATAGATTCCAATAAACGAATTCCAATGTTCATAAAACAAAGAAATCCAACAACAATAGAGAAATTCAACAAGATGATGAATGCTCAAGGTTTGTTACAGAGAAACGAGATGAAGAAGATGAACAATTACCACAACTTTTCTGAATGAATCCCGGTTTCTCCCGTTTTCTCCCCTTTAAACACTTCCAGTTTCTATTCTTTTAATCTCAGCCATTGAATTCTTCTCTTGATCTCAGCCCTCCACGTAATCACTCTTTAAACCCCGATTACTATATCAGAAAACCATTAAAAGTGTGTATAAAATGCATAGAAAGGACTTAGGACCAAGTGAGAAGAGACTTACTCATAGAAAGGAGTTAACCTGAAACCAAAAGAACAGAGGAGAAGTAAGAACACAATGAGAGACATCTAGGTCTTACGGTAGTGACAACTTTACAAACATAACCTGACATCACCAGAAACGGTACATTCTCCAAGGATGCGGTTGATGCCGCCTCCTGGATATGCTAAAGCCAGACAATATGTGGAGTCATTACTCTTACATACATTATGCTATAGATTCCAAAACGTACAACTCCATTGAGTTGGCTTCATGATGGTCCAGATCCCCTAGGCCACGTAACCGTGGCAAACACATCGAGGGATCGTTGGGAGTGTATTTGTGTACAAGTTTGATCTTCTGCTAAGGTAATATAGTTGAAGTATAAGAAGATAGTAAGAAGCCAGTGGCCAACAGTTTCTAGTGATGATGAATTATGGAAGATGGAGAAAAAGATTACAAATGCAGAATCACAGTCTTATGAATCATGACGATTGTGATCTAGTCTCATAACGACTATGAAAAAGCTCATAACGCAATGTTCTCAACAAATGTAATTTCTGGATACGATTAAATGAAAGACTGTCAAAAAGTATTTATTTGAAATGTTAATCGAGCATCTTTTCTCCTCCAATAATTTATCCATCTCAGCAGCCTGCAGCCACCTCAGCTTCCTCTATTTGCTTTCTTGCTTGCTCTGAATCCGTAAATTTCTTCTTTCTTTTGCAAAAACAAGCTTGATGCAACCTATGAGGATCTCCATTGTTCTCTTTGATGTATTTGAAACTGTTGCTTGACCCTATCTGGCCAACTGAATATTTTGCAGTAGCCGACTGAAAATATTATTAGGATTACCTTATAAAAAGTCTTATAGGCAGCTTAAAAGAGCAAATTCCGGACCATTGAAGCCAATTGATTAGACGATCGAGCCAAATAAAGAACGAAGCATTAAGGAACGGTTCTTTTTTTTGGAACTTCCGGAAGAAAAAAAACTACAACAAATATTACTTGGATTATAGATATTTCAAAACGGCAGAGGTAAGAGGTAAGTAAAAACTGTTCAAACCCGAGTAATTACCCATTTGGGTATATATAGCCCTGTTCGTTTTCCTAACGCAGTTTTAAAGACGTGCGGCCAAAAATAATAAAAGACATGTCAGCAACATGTCAAAATAAGAAGGTTGGAGGTATTAAAATTTGCCGCCGGCTACACAAAATACAGATGCGGGAGTCGCTGCAATTCAAAAGCGGCAATTAAAGTGATTTATAAACCAGTAGCGACAATCGTCGGCGGCAGTTCATAGCAACACCACATTAATTTTTTTTCTCCTGTTTGTTTATTTTTGGCCGCACGTTTCTAACGCCGCATTAGAAAAACGAACAGCCCTATAGTTTCCTTAATAGCTTCTAGTTCCAAGCCATTTGAAGTATGCATCACTGGAAAAGTAAGTCAATCATTTTAGTAAAACTCTCACCTTTAGAGTTATAAATGTAAACCAAAATCGTTTAATCATATAATTAATTTGAAGCTTCTCCTTCATCAAAAAAGTACTAATTCATATAGCAAGTTCTTCATTGGTACCTTAGAGTTTCTCGACTGCTTGGTTTACTTGAGATGATGTGGTGTTGAGCCTACATAATTAGAGTCGCTTATTGAAACCAGAAAATGTAGGCAGTCCATCTTTTTAATCGGTCGGAGATCTCATCGGTCACCTTGACGCTTAAAGCTACATGCATATATTAACAGAAACCAACATCGACGACTGAAAGAGTTGGAATAGAATGTGTGAATTCGGAAGTGCTGAGAGAGAAAGAGAGTAGAGCAACTAACCAAGTTCTAGGCGGCGAAGGAGGGCCGTTTATGGGGAGCGCAGTGAGAACAATTTCGTCAGAGGAGTGCTCAGCTTGGCGGAGCATGGATTGGAGCCGTTTACCGTTCTCTCAATTTCCGATTTTGGTGAGATCAAAGCTTTATCTTTCATTTTCTCCCGTCCGAATCCTCTCTTCCAGTAATTGAGAAACGTGATTTTGAGGAGCGATTTAGTATCCTAAATGTGGAAACGGAGGAGTCAGACAATCGTTCGATGAGATGAGTTTGAAGGAATGACGATTTTGGGATTAAATGTGAAGTGAATGCGATTACAAAATAAATAACACGATTTTAATTATCAGAAGTATTCCTGGTCTGTGGCGTCCATCGTGGAAGAACCCGGAGCTCTGCGGTGATGTCAATTTAGGATTCGGTGGGAGAGAAGACTATTAGCTGAGAGAATCGAGAGGATGCTAAATCTGTGTCTGATTGGAATTTGAGTACGAAGTCTATCGGCTTAGAGAATCGTGAGGAAGGAAATTTGAGTAGGTAGACAATCGGGATGAGAGAATCGAGAGGAAGAAGGGAGAGGCCCCTTTTTAAATGTTTTTATTAATTTGTTGTAGTTTGTTTAGCTAAACAAATAAAAAAGGACAGATGTCAAATTTTTAAGTGCTGACGTGGCGATCTATGGAGAGAGTCATTCAGCTTTCATATAGTAGATTCTCTATATTTTTCTCTAAAACACAAGTTCACTATTTATGTCCCTCTCTAAGACGCAAATTGTCGAGCGATTTATATCACATTCTTTCTCACACATTTTATAAATGTATCCACCCAACTAATTAAATTTCACATAGTACATTTTCTCCTAACTCACCCATAAAAATATACCAACCTTAATGTCACCAATTAGGATTGTTCAATATGGAATCCGGTTTGATTTCGGTTCAGTTTTTTGATTTTTTGGTTTTTTAGTTTTTCGGTTAGTAAAAATTAACTACAATTATAAAATCATATATGTTATAGTTTGGTTCGGTTTGGATATTTTCAGTTTTTGATTTATTCGGTTTTTAACCAAAAACCAAAAGTTTTGCTTGGTTTTTGCAGAGAAAATTAGAAATGTAATCAATAGAAAATGTATAAAACATAGAAAATGAGAAAAACAAAATCACAAAATCACTTGATTACATTTCTATGTTTCATTGATGTATAAAGCTTTTGTCTTTTTTTTTTTAAAAAATCAATGAAACTCTAAAATTCGTAAAAATGAGAGAAACAAAATCACTAAATTATTATTTTTTTTGAAATGTAATTCACTTGTTTTTAACATCATCAATAACGAAATAAACTTAATATTAAACTAAAATTTTGAATGTAAGCAAAGTTCGAATCTTTTTTATTCGCCATTTATAAAAGAATGAATCCTTTGAGTTGATGACCACGTACGTCTATGAAAATCAAAGAAAAGACTACTTTAGTTAAGTTTCTTTTTTATTGTTAACAACTTAACATTAAGTTAATTATATTTTTTTATATTAAAATTTGTTTAAACATTAAATTTTTGAAATTACATAATTTACATATACATAGTATAATATTATAATTTAAATTAATCGGTTTTTTAGTTTAATCGATTTTATTGATTTATATCTAAATTATATCCGAATCTTACAATTTTAAAATTATATTTATACAATTTTAAAATTACATTTCAATCATATGTTCGGTTCGGTTTTACCAAATTGAACGGGTGGTGGTTATCAATTTATCAGATGATTCGACACTGCCCCTACCCTGAACCAACAACGTCTTGAAATAAAAAAAACAACTCCAATTTCATAGAAGAAAAAAAGAAACAGAAGAAGTTCGGCGAAATCGATTTACTCCGTTTTCAGGAAAAGAACTTGGAATCAACATCGAGTCATCGAATCTAATGACATCCTCAAAATCTAATTACAAGGAGAAGGTTGCTGCTCGCCGGAAGTCAGTAATCATCGCTCTCCCCGTCCTTTTTCCATTCTAGGGTTTCAAGTTCGTGACACTAATTTTTTTTTTTTTCAAAGGGAGGAGAAATTAGAGGAGTCCGACAATGCAAAGTACAGAGACCGTGCAAAGGAACGAAGGGAGAACCAAAATCCTGATTATGATCCATCGGAGCTTGGTTCTTTCCACGCCGTTGCTCCTCCCGGAGCTGTCGATATCCGGTGAACACTCGTTTTTATCCGATTGTTCTATTGTATGTATTTCTTTTCGTCATTGTTCTCTAACTTTCTTGTTTTGGGTTTACCTTTCGTGTAGTGCCGCTGATGCACTTAAGCTCTCTATAGAGAACAGCAAGTATCTTGGAGGTTGGTGTTAGGTTTTCAAACCGTTTGTGATCAATCCTTATTGGGTTTTTTTCTCGAGGTGCTTATATTGAGTTTTAAAATATTGCTAGGTGATGTTGAACATACCCATTTGGTTAAGGGGTTGGATTTTGCTCTGCTGAACAAAGTAAGAAGCGAAATTGATAAGAAACCTGATGCTGAAGATGATGGTGGGAAGACTAGGTAGGTTTTGGACCTTTTGGTTAGATTTGGTTTATTGATTTGTTTGGCCTGTTTGATTCAAGTGCCTCTTCGTTGACAGCGTGCCTAAGGAAGATCAACGAGTTACTTTCCGTACAGCAGCTGCAAAGGTATGCAATTCGTGTCGGGATTCTTCAGATGAGGGGCATGTTTTTGGATTTTAAATAACGCTTGGTGTCTTTTCTTTGATCTATTTCAGTCCGTTTACCAGTGGATTGTCAAGCCTCAGACTATCATCAAGTCAAATGAGATGTTCCTTCCTGGTAGAATGACATTTGTCTATGATATGGTATGCTTTTTACCTCTTTTGTTTTCCAGGCAGATTCAATCCTGTTACATGTTCTTATATCGTTATTTGTCTTAGGAAGTTCTCATACACATGTATTCTGCTTGCACAATTCTTCTTACAGTATTAGTAAGTTAAATTTTGGTTTTCTAGTCAATTAGTACATGTGTCTCAGGAAAATCTTAATCAGCATATGATGTATCTACTATATGAAATCTTATAAGCAGAATTGGTTGAAAAGTCTTTTAGTTCATCTTTGGTGTCTGGTTTTCTTGAAGAAACATATCACTTTCCTTTGCAAAACTAGATCATACCAGAGAAAAAACAGTTAAATATACTAGTGTCCCTAGTCTTAGACTCTCAGTTAAGCCAGCTAGCCTTACAGTAAGATTATAGTCTGCCCTTTGAAGGCTTCTCTGGTGATTTCAGACACCCATTATCTGAGTCTACTATTATAATAATTTTATTTACTCTTTGTAATTTTATTGGCTGCTTTTAGGATGGTGGCTATACCCATGACATACCAACCACGTTATATAGGAGTAAAGCTGACTGCCCAGTACCAGAGGTATGTATGCTTGGAACTTCTTTCTGTAACAATATTCTTGATCATGGAGATATCTTAGGACTGTATGTTGTGATTGAAATGAATATAGCGCACTTTGCTGGTCTCTGTAGCCTCTTCGTTAACAGTGTTGATTCAATTATTTCAGCTAATAATCATTTAATATGTCATGAGTTTTGGTAGAAGCATATATTTTTCTTAAGCGCTTGCAAGATTTTTTTGAAATATATTCATATTTCTTTTTCTGCAAATCTGGAGCCAAAATTCGTTATACGACAATATTTTTTGCACAGAACATATTTTAAAATTATAAACGAAATCAGTGCAACAATTGTTGCGAGAATGGTATCATTAACAGGCGCTAATGCTCTGAATTCTCTCTCCTACAGGAATTTGTGACAGTCAATGTTGATGGTTCTGTGCTTGATCGAATTTCTAAAATCATGTCATACCTTCGCCTTGGATCATCGGGGAAAGTTCACAAGAAGAAAAAGAAAGAAAAAGATGGTAAAGGTAATCCTCAATGTAAGATCATACTTTTGGTGCATTTCCTAGCTGCACTTACGTTGTAACAATTGTTTTTAGTATTAGCAGTCATAATCCACTTACAAACTTGTTAAATAGGTCTCCTGAAATTGTTGTTTCTCTGCCTTTCGCTAAATTTGTTAGTTGTCTGGTTTATCTATTTGGAGCCAAGGACGTAAAGAGTATCCCTAGTCTTCAACCACAGTACTAGCAGTATCTAATGATGTCTGGTTGGTTCGCTTAGGGGTTGTTTTCTTAGTGGAAGTTAGTTGTATTTTATATATTTTGCTGTGGTACCTCTGGATATATGTTGGTTGGTTCTGTGGCCTCTTTTTAATAATTTGTATTATGCTAACGTGGTTGCCAGTACATGTACATCTCGTTTCACATCAGCATAAAATGTGATTTAAGTTAAGAAATTTGCTAAGTTTTGTTTCTTTAGCTATTTTCTCTTCTATCTAATCATTCATGCATTTTGTTTCCTCTTTTTAGCCCATCAATCACATTCACTGCAACTATTCAAATGCAGGAAAGACGTCAACTATTGCTAATATATATAATGAAGACAGTAATCAATCTAAGATTGAGAATAGACCTTCTGAGAACATTAGTGAAAGGGAAGTTTTGCCTCCTCCGCCACTACCCTCTCTGATCAACGAAATAAATTTGAGTAAGAAAGCAGAAGACCCGGCTGTTACCAGGACAGAGGATGATGACATATTTGTTGGTGACGGCGTTGACTACACTGTTCCTGGTAAAGATGTGACGCAAAGTCCTATTTCTGAGGACATGGAAGAATCTCCCAGGGATAAGGAGAAAGTCCCATATTTTGCTGAACCTGCTTATGGTCCAGTGCAGCCATCTGCTGGTCAAGAATGGCAAGATATGGTCAGTTCGCTCTAACTAATCCGTTGTTGAAATTTATTCATGATGCTTGATCGTCAACTGCAAATTTTACGTCCTGGTTTGTAGTTATTTAATGTAATTTTTTCCCATATTTGTTTCTGTTCTGTATTCTTCAGAGTGGATATGGAGAAATGCATATTCAAGGACTTTCTGCTGAGTATCAGGGAGAGTGGCAAGGTTACCAATATGCAGAGCAAATTGGGTATCAGGAGCAGTACCTTCAGCCTGGAATGGAGGGTTACGATGTCCAACCGGAACCGGGTGTGTTACAAGATCCTCAACTTATGTCTCAGGAAGAGAAAGATAGGGGTTTGGGATCAGTGTTCAAGCGTGATGACCAAAGGCTTCAACAGTTGAGGGAGAGAGACGCATGGGAGAAAGATCCAACTTTTGTATCCGAGAGTTATTCAGAGTGTTACCCGGGTTACCAAGAGTACAACCATGAGGTTGTCGGTAGCGACGAAGAAGCTGATTTGTCTAAAATGGACATGGGTGGAAAGGTATGTACGCCCAGGTTCAGTTACATTTCCTTTTAAAAGAAAAATTGTGTGTTGATGATGATGAACATGAAACAGGCAAAGGGAGGTTTACATCGATGGGATTTTGAGACGGAAGAGGAATGGGAAAAGTATAATGAGCAGAAGGAAGCGATGCCGAAAGCAGCGTTCCAATTTGGTGTAAAGATGCAAGACGGTAGAAAGACAAGGAAGCAGAACCGTGACCAGAAGCTCAACAATGATCTTCACAAGATCAATAAGATACTTACGAGAAAGAAGATGGAGAAAGAAGGTGGGGATGTTAGTTCTTTGGATGGTGGTGATGCACAGACTCCCAAGAGATCCAAGCACTGATTTTTTTTCCCTTGTTGCCCTGTACTCTAATTAGTCTCACATAGTCTATTTTGTTCCCCAACTCTGTTTAGGTTTTATTTGGATGTTTAGTATGTACCTTGAGTTAAATTTCAGAGAAAAAAAAATTTACACAATTTTTTTTTCTGTCATGTGTTATATTTATATGAAATAGGGGGACAAAGATTACATTGTGAGATCAGAAACAAGTTGATTTAAGACTCGGCTGAGAAAGATTTACACACAGGTCATATGATGGAAACAACAAGCTGGCTTTAATGCTTTTTGTTGTGTTGGGTGGATGGTTTGATGATAAGACAAAGTTTGCTTGCACAAAGCTTGAATCGAGGTGAAATCTAACAAGCTGGTTATATCGCTCTCTCTCTTGTTAGATCAATGAATGGTATGTGAAGTGGATCGGAAAAAATGAGCCTTTCGGGCTAATGGTTTTTTGCCTTCAGCCCGACCGGGCTCGGACCTACTCAAAAAGCCCTACAATTTTTATCAAGGAACATTGAAACACTTATTTGTACACACACTTGGTTGGATATATTTACGTTTCATGATCCAGATAACAATATTTATATTATTCAATGATTTATTTTTATATTATGTCAAAACCTAATAAGTTTTTCCTTTTACTTTTAATATGTAATTTTTAATGATGATGATTATTTAGAAGATGCTGAAGAAACTTTTAATCTTGAAGATTCTTATCTCGATTCTACCATCTCTACTATCTAGATAAAAAATTTATTTATTTAGTTGATATTAAACTTTATTTAGATTTCTTAAGTCCAACTTTTATTTTTAACTAATTGGATTTCACAAAACCATACTTCCTCTGTTCCTAAATAAATATAGTTTTGAGTTTTTCACACATATTAAGAAAATTTTACAAAAGACTTTCTAACCTTGTTTTGTTAATTATTACTTAAATTATTTTTAAAATATTAAATGTTATAAGGGCAAATTAAGTAAAAATGGACCATAATTACACTTAGAAAATTGAAAACATCTTTCTTTTTGAAACAATTTTTTTTCTTCTAAAACTACTTTCTTTAAGAAACAGAGGGAGTATTGATGACTGTTTTAATTTGGATTTAAGTATTATAAATACTTTTACTTTTAGTTTATTTTGTATTTGAAATTTATTTTATTTTTACAGAAAAGCCTGAAAAGCCTAAAATAGCCCGATAACCCTGTTAGGGCCAAGCCAGACTTTATAATTTAGGCCCGATATATTTTTGGGCCAGGCCGGACTTATATATATGCAGGCTTTACGGGTTTTGACTCGGACCGGGCTGGGCCAGCCTGACTGACATGCCTAAACTACAACTGTTGCAAAGGAGCTTTATAACAGCTCATCAGCTAGCCCTAGAGCCAAAAATAGCAAAAAGGAAACAAGCTACAACGTTTACAAAAGACTTAAAACGCAAAAAGTAAAAATAGAAGAAAATGGAAATATTACTTAATCTAAAAATTGAAAACTATAATCGACCTCTTCTTACTTTCATTGTCCTGTGATACTGCATATTATCTGCACAAATTGTGAATACCTTGTTTCGGCTTGTAATGATCTTTATTGAGGCCGAAATTGTCTTGTTTTATTCTGAGTTCTTCCTATGAGGTCCATTGAAGTCGAAGTGATAGAGATATTCAAGATTTTCCTAGTGATCAACTCCCAAAACGTATTCATGCTCCATTTGCTCTATCTCGACCAAATGACTTGTTTTCGCGGTATCTCGAAGCTACGATGTGATCTAAGCGAGATTTGTGATGTTATGACCTCCATTTACAGTCAAGTAAACAGACTTACCTTGCTTTGTTCGAGGTTGGTCTTCCTTGAGGCTCAAACGTGCAAAATCCATGTCGACTTGGGGGAGTGGTTCTAAACGTGTCTCCAAGTTCCATGTTGTTTAGGAGGGTCTCTACTGGCATGTTGATTCCTTCTCTAAGCCTCCTGGTCTTGGAGCGTGTCATTGGAGAGTCCTTGACCTTGGATATATGCTCTAAGTCCATGGTTGGGTTGATGTCTTCATCATTCCCTTCCTCTTCTCAAGGTTTTGTCCTCAAAACTGGTTCATATGGATCATAAGGAGATATATCAATAACATTAAATCTATGTGAAATGTTAAACTCATCTGGTAGCTCCAAATGGTAGGCATTATTATTAATCTTCTCTAGCACTTTGAATGGGCCATCTTCTCTAGGCGCAAGCTTT
The DNA here is from genome assembly GCA_020283515.1 of Alliaria petiolata. Lineage (NCBI taxonomy): Eukaryota > Viridiplantae > Streptophyta > Magnoliopsida > Brassicales > Brassicaceae > Alliaria > Alliaria petiolata. The sequence continues at coordinate 328,840,127 of JAHZTW010000001.1, read as the reverse complement.
GAACTCCTGTTATGTGGGAACCTCTCAGGTCTCATGTGCAACCACACCAACTCCCTTGTAACCATTAATTTTCTTCATGATGTTTTCTTGGGCCTTTTGGTGACGTTTCTTCAGGAACTCTTATTTCCTAAGGCCATCTAAATTAACTTGCTCAACTTAGCGAGAGAACAAGAGGCTTTATTGTATTAAAACCATACACAACGTCAATAGGTGACATCTTAGTAGCTGAATGAGTAGCATGGTTATAAACAAATTCAATGAAAGGCAAATAATCTAACCATGTCTTTAAATTTTACCAAGTGTGACTATAAGTAAAGCAGATAAAGTACGGTTTACCACTTCAGTTTGTCCATCCATGTGAGGATGAAAAGTTGTACAAAACAGAAACTTAGTACCATGATTTTTCCACAAGGTTCTTGAGTGGCTTAGGAACTTAGTGTCTCGGTGAGAGACAGTGGACATAGGTACTCCATGTAAATGTACCACTTCTTTGAAGAACAGGTTCGCGGTTTGCGTGGCATCATTAGACTTGTCACAAGGAATGAAGTGAACCATCTTTGAAAACCGATCCACAACAACAAAGACTGAATCTTTATGTCTGACCTTGGGCAAACCTAGCACGAATTCTAAGAAATATCCACCTATGGTGCTGTAGGAATAGGTAAAGTTAAGTAAAGTCTACGAGAATGTAACTTGGACTTGCTTTATGAAAAATAATACACCTAGAGGAATGTCTCTCCACATCTTTCTTGATATGCGACCAAAATAAGTGACCCGTAAGACCACCCTGTGTGCTTCCTTAAGTATTAGTTCTCTCATTGTGCTTTGGCGAATGCACAAGCGTTTACCTCAGAAAAAACCCATCATATGTAGAATGGGCCGAATGCTCCCTTTCCACCAGATTTTTAATCTTCTCCTAGTTCTGGATCATCTTTGTATAACTCCTTAATGTGGTCGAACCCTAGCACCTTTGCTTCCATGGTAGAGATCAATGTATGTCTTCTTGATAATGCGTCTGCCACCAAGTTTTTTTTCACCTTCTTGTACTTGATCACGTAGTGAAACGTCTCTATGCCCGGCCATGTAGCATATCTTCTCTTCCGTGAAGTCTACCCTCTGAAGTGCTTAAGAGTCTCGTGATCTGTATGAATTATGAACTCCTTAGACAACAAGTACTGCTACCACGTTTCTAAAGCTCGGACCAAAGAGTAGAGCTCCTTGCGTACGTTGGGTAGTTCCACGTGGCTCCACTTATTTCTTCACTAAAGAACGCAGCTGGCCTCTTCCTCGGATGTAGCACAACTCCAATACCTAACACAGATGCATCGCACCGCACTTCAAACATTTTTTCAAAATATGGTAATGCTAGAACCGGTGCTTGCATGAGCCTTTCTTTAAGTGTATTGAAGGCTGGTTCCTGAGCTGATCCCCATGAGAATGGCGTGTTCTTATTCATCACTGTCGTTAGTGGTGGAGCTACTCATCTGAAGACTTTCACAAAGCGTCTATAGATTCATGCTAAATCGTGAAAGCTCCTTACATGGCTGATTGTTTTTGGAGTTGGCCATTCACGTATTTCTTGGACCTTCTCTTTATCCACTTGTAGTCTCTGTTCACTTAAAACAAAGCGTAAGAACACAAGTTGATTAGTACAAAATGTGCACTTCTTAAGGTTAGCATAAATGCCTTTCTTGCGAAGTCATTTAAGCACTAGTTCGAGATGTGGCGTGATATGCAATGTTTTTCTAAAATGATTTACAATGTTGACAGTTGCAGGTTCACAACATACAATTATAGTACTTCACGTATCGAATCCACATATAATATTGAGTGCACAATGGTTCTCAAAATCAAACTAAAGCTAAGTCTAAATATGATTTGGGTTTGTTTGCAAATGAATGCAAGTATACATGAAGATGAAGAAGAATACAATAGTTTCAACTCTTTAAAACCGTTGTACAAGCTCAAGAACGGAAGAAGATGCAACTTCCTACACAAACCGCGAAGAGACAAGCTCAAGAAGACAAGCTACTCTCATCAGCGGCCATGACCTTTAAACTCGAAGCAAGTAGGGATTTCATATGGCACTGAACTCCTAGCTCGAACCAAATACCTGTCTTAACGGGATTCTCAACAAATTACCGGATATGCCAGCATTGACCCAAATTCAAAGTTTCTGAGCTGATGTACTTCAAAACGCAAGTCAAGAAGATTTTTCATCTCCTTCAAGGTGTTTTCCAAAGGTCAAGGATACAAAGCAAGTACTCAACAACCAAAGTACTTGTTCATCTCAACAAAGGTGAGACACAATCAACATCATCAATCACCTACCACCACCACCATTCGCCCATCACCACCATTATGAAGCATTGGAAGCACAACCGTAACATCACACCCTCTATTGAGCTAAGTATTCGATTCCTATGTCAAAGAAACCGTTTCTCAGCAAGGACAGTAGAAGAATGTTTAAGTCTTCTTCTTTAATAACAACACACGACCACTCACCCACACCAAACCACAAGCCACTTTCAAGTAAGTTTTTACATGCTTTTACTTGAATTCATCTATCTTTTTCTCGACTTTTTCACACTGGAGACAGTGTGGTTTAAGTCTCTGGGAGGGGGGGGGGGTGTTTGATAGACCCATAATTTAGCATATTTTAGCACCCATTTTAGATAGCTTTGCATCCATATATGCATTCATTTGGTTACTTTTAGTCCAAATTGCATCCATATTAGAGTTTAGTAAGTTTTAGCTTAGGTTGTTGCATATTGTGCATATTGAGTCTTTATTAGGTACTTTGGAGGCTTGGAGGACCTCTATGGAGAGTTGGGTGACAAGGAGGAAGAAGAGAAGAGAGCCAAACAAGAAGCAGACAAGTTTTAGAAGTGTATCGACCTTGGTGTCGACCTACCAAGGTCGATATAGCCTGGCAGGAAGGATGAGATGAGCGTATCAGGCATTTGTATCGGGCTAGTCTGAAGACGGCGTGTCGGGCATTTGAATCGAGCTAGTAAGCTCGATACTACCTCTGGCACCATATCAAGCTGCGTATCGAGCTACTTAGCTCGATACAGATTCATGCCGGCTAAAGATCGGGTCAGATGAAGATCTTACGTCCAGATTCAGCCTTTGCGCTCTGCATGAAAGTTGTAGGTAATTGAATTAGCTTTCATGTGGATGTGGTTTCAGTTCATTAGGAGCTTCGGTTAGGGAGAAATGGCGATTTCCGCAAGACTGCTCATCCGGGTCAAAACCCGGTTTGTTCCGGGTTGACCCGGTTTGACCTCCTTCCATATAAATACTTAAAAACCTAATTTTTATACATCTTCTCTTGTGCTTAAACACAAAAATCGACTATTTGTGGTTTGGAGGAGATTTGGAAGATTTCTTTTAAGTTTAATGCAATTTGATTCTTGTTTCTTATAATCTTTCATTCCCTATTCATCTAATCATGTTTACTAACACTTCTTGCATGAGATTTGTTAGATTAGCTATGATTAGTGAGAAGTCTTTTTAGGATCTAGGAATGAGGTAGATTAGGGTGAGATTAGGGTTGATTTATGATGTTTAGGACTTAGACTCTTTAAATCATTTTTTGTTTAGTGATCTTAATGATAGATTAGCCTTGAGAAAAGTGATTTAGACCAAAGGGCATTTCCCACCCACAAGGTGTTTGATGAAATGCCCCAACCAACTAAATCAAGAGATTTACATGCTAAGCCTATGAAAGTAGATGTCTAAGGTGTTTATTGGTATATTAGAATTAAATCTTTATGCTTGTTGATTATCTTTTAACTAATGACGATTAGCTCTTGATTAGGTAATTAGCAAAGGGATTAGTGCCATGAGAGTGGATTAGTCTTGTTTAGAGTTCCAAACCTAAGGATTAGCATTCATGCAGCTATTAGAAGCAGATCTGAATAAGTTAAACACTGCGAGTGGATCGTTCTACTAGAGAAAGTTCAGATTTCTGGTGTACTCGAAGGATCTTGAGTTGACTTTGCACCTAAATGAATATGAAATTCTCGTCAAGGGGTTTGAGTTACATTGAACTTAACTCCTCTGTTAGACTTTGTCAAGATATGCTATGTGCAATTTCTCTTTGATATTTTCTTATATAAAAAGGCTTAGTTTAAGAACGGCAGCCTAAGTTTCGTAAAGAACGAGGATTGCGAGCAGCTTCACGAAAACGTCTCCTCACAAGAAACGGAAAAGTCAGAATTCTGAGCTATAAAAAGAAAAAAAGTAAAAGGTAAAAAGAAATAATAAAAACACCCTAGAAAAGTAGAGAGATAATGGACTAAGAGAAGAGAAAATAGGAGAGTTATACTGAAACTGTCTTTGTTCAGATGTCTGGAAGAGAAGAGTCTATGGTTTCTTTGACCGATACTCCCTCAAAAAAGACCGCACCCTAAATGAATAAAGGAGTCAGCAAAGAAGAGATCGAAATACTCTAAGAGATCTTAAACATTATTTAGGTCAAACATGAAGTTCAAGGTAATTAGAACGCAAAGCCTCTGGATTTTAATCCTGAGGTTTGTGGTTCAATAGGTTGAATGATTGACTTGATAGGTTCCAAAGTATTGGTGAGTTTCCACGTTTTCAAACCTCTATTCTTTGTTTACATTTTTGTTTCGTTTGAGGGTAAACAAAGGTTTTGGTCTGGGAGATTTGATAACATCAATATTTTACCTTTTTTAGCTATCATAAGTGAACACTTTAATAAGCGTTTTACTTGGGGTTTTATTCCTTTATAGCATATTTTGAGTATTTGTATGGTGAAGACTCTTTTCCGGTTTACTTAGAAAAAGATACAAAATGGAACAAAAATGTGTTTTGGACAAATTCGGACTGTCTGAAGTTTAACATCTTTTCAAGACCTTCACACCCCGAGATCTTCCTAAAATTTTGATACAAAATAGAGGGGAATGTTAGATTTGATATCCAAGTAGTTTGAAGAAAAACTAACAGTTAGATCTACAGTTATGGCGTTTTTACTGAAAAACATATTATGCAGTCTCGTGAAAGGAATAAGAGAATAAATGAAGATTTGACCACTACGGTGATTCACCGCGCCACAAAGGCTCGTTCTTGAGGCCAAAGACCTCTCCACCGTGCCACCAGCTACCCAGGTCACGAACAAACACCACCCGGTGCATCCAAACCCGTCAACCCTAATTGCCGTCAAACTCAAGAGAAACCTAAGTGACGCCTATATTTCGTGTGCATCCATAATAATTTACAGCCACCAAAAAAGTTTCATTGTTTTACTCTTTGTTCATTAGAGAGTTAGATCTGCTCTTGAACCCTCTTCCTTTTACTTTGATCTATTCAATATGCATTCATTCATCTCGTTTAAGCATTTCTTAACTATGTCTAAGTAGATTTCTATGTTGGGTTTAAGGGTTTTTCAAAAGTGGATTCATGGATTGATTACTAGGTTGCTAGATTAGGGTTTATCTTTGGATGAGCAAATAACTTTAGGCTGCAAGAGTTGATATAGAGCAGTTTGTAAACTTGTCGAATTAAGTTGTGTAGATACTTAGAAAATAAACAGAAATTTAGTGATCAAGGTTGATAGATTTCTTGATTAATACTATGGGAGTAGGTTAGTCTAGATTCAAGTTCTAGAACATTTATCGACTTTCTTTATTTAATTATCTTGTTTGATCGATCGATGATACCTTTTGAACTCCCTAACACCCAACTCTTTATCGTATTTATTTCATATCGTTATTTTCTTTCTTATTTTACTATTTTTGTCACCATTCACAACACCCAAACAAACCCCCTTATTTACTTGTTCATTCTTGTTGATTTTTAGCTTTGTTTTATTTGTTCTGAACAACTTAGTCTCTGTTGATTAACAATCTAAGTACCACAACGCACATATGTGCACTTGTAGGTAATAGGATTATAAATTTAAGATTTGAAAGCAGACTCTAAAACCTATTGCATCGGGCTTAGATGAAGGCTGTGCTGAGGAGAACTTTTGTGCCTAGTCATTATCAGCGAGAGCTACACCAAAAGATGAGAGGGCTGACTCAAGGCAATCACAGTGTGGATGATTATTTACAGGAGATGGAACTCTTTATGTTGAGAGCTAATATTCAAGAAGACAGAGAAGCTACCATGGCGAGATTTTTAAACGATTTGAATTAGAATAATTCAAGATAGAGTGGGAATGCAACATTATGTGGAGTTAGAGGATATGTTGCATAAGGCTATTATGGTTGAGCAGCAGCTCAAGAGGAGGGGTACTACACGTCATACTACACCACGTGAGCTTACTCCACCATCGAGAGAGCCAACTCATCCTCCTCAACAACACGTAGTTAAAATTATTAGTGCCCTAGGTCAACTACGTAGAGCATATGAAGAAGTTAAAGATCAAGCTAACTCTACATATTGACTACTCGACCTTAGAAACTCTAGGCATCGCTAAAGATGTCGTTCGGTACTTGGATGAGCTAAAACTTCGAGCTTACATGGAGCTCGACAAGGCCACTTACAAAAGGCTCACATGTGAGTTCTTAGCATCAGTTCAGCTCTCTTACCTAAAAGGAAGAAGATCGAGAGCAAAGGATGGTATGCTTTCTTTCATAATTCAAGGAAGATACTTCTCTATTAGCCTCCCGCGATTTATGAGACACTTGGATTAGAGCTGATGAACGAGACATATATGAGTGAAAAATGGGATGAAAAGCTGCGGGGAATAATGGGGAAAGGAGTCTACGAGATGGGAGACACCTATCCACCTTCTCATCGCACCGACTGTGTGTTTTGTGCATCGATTGGACGCTCATCAAATCTTCTCCCAAGCTGCTCAATCGTGTATACTCATCCCCGAGCTTGTACTACTTCAGTCCGCCTTCAAGGACGGACCATTACCCACGTACCTCGCATGCGTCTTGGCCGAGAGACTCGTGAAGGTAAAGCATGACATTACCGCACCTAGATGCGAGGCTGCCTCAACTACTTATGGAGGCATTATTACTGTGATCACGGAAGCCGCATGAGTGGACACAACTGTGGAGAGACCACTCAATGATGCATGGGTCGATCTTGTTCAATTTAAGACGAATAGGAACCTCACGAGAGATACTAGGGATCCGGATAGATTTGGATATCGATACCGCCCCGGGAAGAAGGATGATGATAACATGCATATTTTACCCATTTTTACTATCACAGGTGAGTGCTTTAATAAACATTTCACTAAGGTTTTAGTGCATAAACACTAGATTTCGAGTATTTGGTTGTTCAAGACTCTTTTCAGGTAAACTTAGTAAAAGACACATATTTTGGAGCAAAATGGACAATTCCGGAAATAGTGCTCGAGGACAGAAGTTCGACATGAAATGAAGGCCTTGCCACCACGAGATCAAGATCATATTTGGAGACAAGGTAGCCTTATCAGCTGTCATTCACCTCGAAGTGGTTTGAGAACAATCCCACGGTTGGATCTCAAGTTATGGAAGAAGCAAGAAGGTCCATCAAGCAGCCGGAAGGACGAGCTGGCCGCACCACGGCCGAAGCAGATGACCAGTGGCCGCGCCACGGCCAGTCGCTCGCGCGGCCAGGCCATTCGCATTTCCCGAGCCCATTTGAAGCCCAACTTAAACCCGCAGCCGTCTTATGCAAGCCAAGACCTAATCCACGACCTAGGGCACTTGAAGACCTATATATACTCGTCGTTTAGGGTTTTTCTAGTTATCAACTCTTTATTCCTAAATACTCTAAGTTACAGAATTCTCTTCGGCGGCCGCGAATCTCTGATTCGTGGTTTCCACTTTGTTCTTTGAGGGAGATTGATTTGTTCTTGAACCCTCTTTCTTTCTTATCGATTTATACAAGTTATGCATTCATCAATCACGTTTTCTACTTCTTCTTTCATGTCTGAGTAGTTTATTTTCGTTGGGTGTTCTTTAAGGGGTTCTATGGGGAATTTCATTAACTGTTGTTGAACCGATTGTTTAGGCCGAAGATTAGGTTTTTCTGTCTCACCTTATTCGTTCTTATTTCATGAGTCTAGCGTTATGAACTATATTCTGATCGCATGGTCTTGAGAGCGACGAATGTTCTGAATCTCAGATCTAGACCAAAATAGGGTAGAGAGCATCCTTTAAAAGATGTCTGAATGTTTATCGTCCCGATCTTATTGCGTGTTCGTCTAGGACGCAAGATACGAGAATATACTTATGAAATAGATGCTCGCAGATCGACCTTTCTTGATAGAGTTAGGTTGTTAAAACCAGTGAATCAGTTTAGGGAAAATCGGCTAGCCTCGTTGCCTGACTTTTGTGTGTTTGATTTCTAGTTAGAACCCCATAGATTTCCCGAGAAGATTCCCAACGTGTTCGTCCCATCTGCTTTTAATCGAGATTTACGCACTTCAATACTTACTTTTCCTGCACTGCTTTTCAATCGAGATTTACGCACTTCAATATTTACTTTTCCTGCGCTGCTTGCCTGATTTCCTTTTTACAAGTCTTTAAGTTTATTTTCCTTTCCCCGGTTGTTATAGAAGAGATTGACAACCTTCTCTGCAAAAACTGTGACACTTACCCCAAAACCCCAGCTCCCTGCGTCTTTGGTTGTCCTGATTCTCTGTGTTGCAGTTGACCTCCTCCCTGTAGTTCGATACCCTAAGTACTACAACGCACGCTGTGCACTTGCAGCTTAGGGTCATACAAATTCAAAGCTCGACGAGCCTTTAGAAATCCTCCAAACTCGGACGACTATTTTGACCCCATCAGATGATGCACTGTTTACCTTCCATCTTCTGCGATTTTGCGACTTTTCAAAGGCCACGCGCAAACCTATAGGAGTTTCACGCCGAGATCTCTCGCCTCCCACTCACCATAGGTGAATTTGTAGCCGCTAAGACTAGGAAGGAAGCGAATAGATGGAGAACCCACCAACCTTCTTCTTCCTCTACATGCAGCACTTCTCGATCCACCGCTCCATCTACCTTCGCTGACCCAACGATCACCACACTTCCGGAGCAAGTCACAGACAAAGAGAACCTACTTGAAATGATGGCGTAACAGCTTAGGGAGAAGTGACACATCGATGACGACTTTGAGATCCTGAATTAGATTTCCTAGAAGACAATCCGTCTAGGCCAACACGTTTTCAGCATATGAGCATGGTTCCATCAATTCTATTTTTTTCTTTTCATTTATGGTTTGATTTTTATTTATTTATCTTATATCAAATGTGTCACATCTTTTCACCGCTTTTTCAAACTGCGGACAATGTTATTTAACTCTTGGGAAGGATTTATCCCTACTAATGAATTTTCCTTTCTTTGTTTTGGAATAATTTGAGTTATTTTCATGATTTTTCTTTCCAAGAACTAAGATGTACTTCAATTTATACGATATGATTTTGACCAGTGTGCTGCTACGCTATGTCCTAGTAACAACTCTTTCAAGCTTTAATACTAGACTAGGTGGTAGATAGAATTCCTGCAATGCGAAATCCCGAAGAGTTTCGATCTATAGAGATTTCATTGGAAGGAATATATTAGTTCTATTTTTATTTGGACTTTAAACTGAAATTTAATTTTCTTGTCAATAGATTTAAGCATTCAACAAGCCAAAAACGTTTGGGACATCATATCCTTTTCACCACTCTTTGTTGATCATGAACGGCCAATTCAAGTTTAGAAACTCAGATTTAAACTTCTGTCATAGTTGGTACCTTAACCGAACCCTTTACCATTTTTCAAACCTCATGCAACTCTCTCGTTTTCATTTTGTGCAGATATGTGAAAAAACGCCGGAGAAGGAGGAACAACACGATTTTCAGTCACTCAAGGCAAAAGATCAAATGGTTAAGTCACGAGAGTATCAATGAGAAGAATAACCAACTCATACCTCAGAAAACTCCTAATAATGGTAAATTTTCGTGCTACCTTAGACTCTACTTGCTAAAGCACTTCGCGTTTCAAAAAAAAAAAAAAAACAAAAAACAACTCGAACGTAGTGCCTGAATTCTATAAAAGAATTGTGATGGCACTTTTCATTTAAAAAAAGAGTTGTAACAAGAAACAGAAAGAAAAGAAAGTCTAGAGACTAGGAAAGAAGAAACATTCATAAAGGCAAAGGATGGTCTAATTGTGAGAGTTTAGACGTCATCAGATTCAATCCCGTAGGAAGAAACCAACTCTGGGGGAATGGTGATATCAAGGAGAGTTCACGGAAGTACTTATGCGAAGAGTGACTATAAATCTTGGATCTCAGCAGTTCCAACTTCTTTTGTTGTTTTGCACAATATTTCGTACGTTCCGGAGAAAATACGGTAACCCAAAACACTCTAAATCTCATCACTAAAAGAATTTTACACATAACCTCGTTGGATTTGCTTAATTCCTTGATAAGAATCACCCCAACTTTAATATTACTTAAAGAGCTAGTTGACCAAAATTTCGAGTTTAGATAATATACAAATTTTTTTAACCGTATATAAAGTATTGCAAGTGCACAACAATATTTGTAGTAATGTAGGGATAGAATCCACAGAGACCAAGGTTACACTACGATTGTTTAGAATGAAACTAAGCTAAGACAGAAATATGGTTGTTGTTTGCAAAGAAGTAAAGAAAATAACTAATAGCGATGTGAAAGCAATAAAATAAAGCGTTAGGTCAAGGGCAATTCACCGGAATTCAGAGATCGCGAATCACATAATTATTCAGGGAATGAATTAAAAATCATTCTAGAACTCAAAATATAGATGTATAATCAATCCACTCTCGTGGTATCAACTACTTTGTCTAACAAACTAATATTTTAAACTGTCGTTTGAACATAGAATTCTAGATAAGTATTAATTTCGAGTTTTATATGTTCACAAAACGCCTTAATATCAACTTTAATTGGCTAATGACGTTTTGCTCATCAATGTTTTTTCAAGCTTTTAAACAAACACTTTTGGTGTGCTAAACAACCTATGATCAGAAACTAGGAAGCTAATCAAGTTTCAGCATTTAGATTAACAATAGATGAAGAAATCTTAAGATAATTCCCTATCTATGTCTAATTCAACGATTCATAAATTATCTTAAAAACCTTAAACTTGACTATGGAACTACTCAAACATGGAAGCAGAGAACAAGTAAAGAGATGAAGATAAATTCATGATCAAATAAATAGAAACCCAAAAGGGTTCATAAATCTTCTCAAGAGATGTAGCGACTTGTCTCCCCAAACTTACAAAGTTCCAAAACCAAAAGTGTGAATAGAATAGAGAGCGTTGCCTAAACATTGGCTTAAAACTAGAATATATATGTCAAATCACGTTCCGGTCGAAATCTTTGTGAACACCGTTAAGGAAAAACCGAAATTAGTTTTTTTCTGCTTTAATGAAACGCTTGGTTTGAACAGTCTTTTACAAAACTAGCATAACTTTAGATCGCACCGTTTGATCGACTTCAAACTACTTCCAAAGGAAAGCTAACTCAGGAATCTAGTTGTATTTAAAATCCAGCTCGATCATCGGTTGTAAGTGCTTCAATGAATACCAAACTTAAGACGTCTCTGCATAGTTCTGGATCTCCATATGTTCGTTTGTACCAAAAATAGCTCATTTTCTCCCAAAGCGACCTAAAACCTGAAAAGACTCCATAAAAGACTAAAATACTCTAAAAACACACTTCGAATCGAAAAATCATTAAAAACCTTGAGTTGGAATGCGTAAAAAAAGCAACATACCAACTCCCCCAGACTTTGTCTTTTGCTTGTCCTCAAACAAACTACCAAGAACATAGTCGAAGTTTGAAAACATAAACTCACCAAATCTTTAGAACGCCACATTGACCAACACTTTTGAATCCACATATCACATAGCCAAATTAGATAGTATGTCGGTGTATTTACCACAAGCTTAGGAATCTCCCAAATAAGGTTCAACCCCTTTAGAGAAACTTGAAACCTCCATTGTTGACCCCTATAATCAATTAAGCGTGCGGTCTCATCGAGGGAGTATCGATCAAAGAATTTATAGATTATTTCCCTTCTAAGCTCCTGGACACACACACAATCTCGATACATCTCTCTTATTTTCTCTTCCCTTAGTTGATTTCTTCCTACTTTTCTAGTGTGTCATTTCTATTTTTTTATCGACTTTTGTTTTTTTTTCTTGTTATAGCTCAATAACGGTGCCACTCACTTTCATGTTCTTTGTGAGGAGACGCTTTCATGAGTATATGCTCACCTTCCTAGTCTTTTCTTTTTATAATGGAAGATCAAAGGAAGATTGTACCTAACTTATCTTGACAGTGCTAGAAGAGGAATCATGTTCGATGTAAACCAAGCCCCAAGATGAAAAATCAATGTTAATTTGGGCAGAGTCAACTCTGGATCTTTTGAACTTTCTAGAAACATGAACTTTCTTCGTTAGATAGATCCACTCACAGTGTTCTACCTAGTAAAATATGCAATCAACAGATGTGGCAATGGTCCTTCAAGTGTCAATGCGATATGGTTAGTTCTAAGAAAAGTTCATAGTTTCAACAAAGTTTTGACTCAATAAAACGTTGGACTGACTCAAGAAATAAATCAAAATGACTCAAGAGAAACAAAAGAAAGAAAATGGCGTTAGTCCCTACAAATATCCTCTCCCAGACATACTTCACACTGTCTCGGTGTGAAAATAAACCAAAAGAAGGATATGAAAAATGCAACAATACTGAAAAAGATAAAGAAAAAAATGAAACAATACAAAGGGAAGAAAGATGATACAATGTGTGCAGCAACATCGGGAGCATATGTGGCAGCCTCTGTCATCTCGTCATCTGTCTCTCTAGTCATTGCTTGCAAAATCAAATCAAATCCACATTTATCAAAAAATTTGAAAGCATGAAACGAGTTGAATTTGCCAAGCTCAAACATTAGGCACCATTACTATCAACCACACCCACCAATTCAGCACAATGTTCCCCAACACATCAACAATTCAAACCAAGCTTTTTTTTTTCCCAAAAATTCTCAAATTTTATACTTAATTCCCAATTTTAAGTTCAAACACACAAATCATACTATAAAGGCATGAGTGAGGTCGAATTCAGCTTATACCATCACATCAAGCCATGGAATTAGCTTAGAACAAGCTATCAAACTCGAATTCCCACCTTGAACATATGATTTTCGAACTGAAAAAGGAGAAAAGAGGTGTGTACCTTTGCAGATCAAGAGAATGAGTGCTTGAATCAGAAAGAACACAAAAATCCAAGTGTAATGCATCCAAAAATAACTCAAATCCATCAAGAATTGAAGAAGTTATGGGTTTGTGAAAATTTTGCTCAAGAACACCAAACAAGTACGAAAAAAGGAAGAACGATTGAAGAAAACATACCTGGGCTAAGGATCGATCGATCAGACAATGGAATGATCGTTCCAAGAGGGAACGATCGATCTAAAAAGCTACGACAATTTTTCATCTCTATCGATTGATCCATCTTCCTCCACGTTTTTATTATTATTATTACTATTATTTTCCTTTTTGTAATTATTTTTTAGGTTTTTTTTAAAGAAACACGTAAAACCAAAACGAAAAATTAGAAAACGAAAAAAACGAAAGCATGTACATTTACAGGTGAGTTGCCTCCCACCAAATGCTTGTTTATAGTTTTTAGCTTGACTTTTAAGCACATGATTTGTTAATCAAGGGAATCAAAAAGTTGGGCCAAAGCACTTTTGGTCCTTTTTCTGTTAGGACAAGAAGCAAAATGTGCAAAGGTGCCGAATGGCACAAAATTTTCCAATCCCAAGTGACAAAATTCACACCAATGAAGTCTACTACGAATGTAGCATATGTCTTAGAATATTGCTTGATGGTTACATTCTCATGAGGTTTAAATGTATTTGGTGGAAATATAAAGTCAACTTTAGGTCTAAACGAGTTTATCACAAAATAGTCAACTTCATCTTCATCAATCATGTAGAACACAATATCCTCCTCCCTAGAATATATCTCAACCTTAGGTTTTCCTATCTCATTTAAGATCAGATCGATATCAAACAATTCTTCCAGGTATGATTTTTCGAAAAGAGATTCAGATTCTTCACGCATTGAAAGCTTAAAATTAAAATCAGGAACATTCAAAGTACATAAATAATTAATATCAAAGCACACATTATGGTAATCTCTAGCAATCTTTTTTACTCTTAAAGTATCTAATCTTCCAGACTCAAATATTAAATCATATCATTCATCAATGAATAGGAGAGTGTGCAAATTAAAAGCTATATCTTCAATGCAAGACATGTAACTATCCTCATTATCATGAGATTCAAAGGTTAATCATGGTGTACCTTCTAGTTGGATTGGTGGAACCAAAGTTATTATCTCTTTAAGTGCATAAGCTATACTTATCTCATAAGACGTGATCTCCCTTCCCTCAAGTAATGCTCGATGAGACAAGAGGTTCAACTAGATCATAAACACTAGATCACTCCTTGTCAACGTTGGATTTTCTTTTTAAAGCTCATCCAACTCAACTATTTGTTCCAGTGTGAGTACACTCTCATTAAGTGGTCTATTGATATAGTTCCATTGATTGATTTAGTTCCACGGTTTATGGTTTAAAAAGATGGTCACTAAAATTTGCTAGTTCTCATATTTTCACATGTCTTTCCAAGCTTTTATCTATGTTTTGTTGGAGTACAAACAAATGTTTTAAGTTTATGGGAGTCGATAACACCTATATTTTACACCTATAAGTTATTAACCCAAGATCTATTTCAGGTGTTTTAAGTCGGTTTTCAAAAGTTTTCAACTGATTTTCATGTTTTCTACTTTTAAAAGTCATTTTAGGTATTTTGGGCAAAAATACATCTTTTGGAGCTTTTTGGAGCTTTTTGGAGCAAAACAACATTTTGGACAGATTCGGACCACCAGAAGTATCATATCTGATGTAAGCCTTCCCCAACCTTCGTATGGCTTATTTATTGAGACAATAAAGAGGAATGAGTCACGACATGCAGAAAAGTTGTTTCAAGACAATCCAACGGTTAGATCTCCAGTTATGCTAAAATCATTGAAGATGTGTCCAGCAGCCGCAGAGAAGGAATGCATAGAAGAATCGCTTATAAAACCAAATCTATCGCTTGTTTGATTCGATCCATGAACACGGAGAATTCCCTTGAGCCCAACACCTTTTATTTATTGATTTACAACCGTTTAATTTTGACCTCTTGCTCATTTGCACACTAGAAACCGTGACAAACAAACCTCCACTTTTTATTTGGTTTAGAGAAGTTAGAAATCATTAGATCCTCGCAAAATAACAATCTCTGTGAATTTGATATTTTAATATAATACAGTGATGTGCACTGTCAACTGTCATTAGGGATAAAACTTGAAGTAAACAAACCCCGAGCCATCACCAGCTCTGAAGGCAAAACTTGAAACAAGAGGAGATAAAACAGGATGCCTAAAGTTCTCAGCAACCATTTTTGATTGGGTCCCTTCAGGATCAGGCAACCGAGCTATAGCTAATCCCGATTGAATGGCTTCTGCCATGAGCTTCCCACTAGCAACCTTCTCCTGAGCAGCTTGCAGAATCTCTAGCTTATTTTGAAAATCAAACACAATGCCTTTCCCTTTGTCAATATTGGAAGAGACAACACGAAGAGGTTCCAATCGGAGTAGTGATTTCCAAGCCAAAGGATCATTCTCCAAATTAGCAATCGAGTTCTTAACTCTCTCTTCTCTAGCCCACCTATCATGACCATTTTCCACCAACATATAATTGCTCATCTCATCTAACACTTCCTTTGGAATTCGTGGTCTACTTGTGTCAGGGTTAAAGCCCACCTGATTCTCAGTTAGAACACCAAACAAAGGATCCTTCTCATTCAAGACCGATGCAACTTTAGACGTTCCGGGAAGACATTTTAACATTCTTGCTTTAGCTAGAAGATCTGCTTTCTTTCCAAGAAGAGGACATCTTCCTTGTTCATGAGTCAACATCTCTTTTGGATCCTTTCATAAAAGTATTCAATTGTTGTAGAACCACCAATTTGGTAAGTTAATAACCTTAAATCGTTGAAGAGGCGCTGTAAAATCAAGCTTAACCCTCACCCTTACAAAAGCATATGCCTGAGACCTTTCTGGGTGAAAGACCATGTCAATAACTTGACCTGTGAATTCCCCAAAGACAATAAGAGCCATAGTTGTGTAGTTGTTAACCGGAATGTTCCTCATCTGGACCCACATCAGCATAAACTGAAGATAATCAGGCGGAGGATTTTCCATCCATTTGGCAAACGCAAAGGACCAATCGTTGTAAGTATAAACCGCCCTGATAAGAATTGCTTCTATTTCATGCTCATACTTGAACACAAACTGAAACCTCTCCCTTGAACTCGATCATAAACTTCCATTTGCGAGGCATATCTTGGATGAAACTTGACATTTTCTGACAGTCAGGATTGAGAAGTCTTCCTATAATGCTCATAACATTCCTCTCACTCGACATAAACTCCAGAGGATCAGGAACGTTGAAAGACTGAGCCTCCTCTTTAAGAGATAGAGCAAGTAAAGCTTTATTTATGTTTAAGGACATCACCACAACACTAGATCAAAACTAGAACCACCAAACACTGACCCTGAAAGCACAGATCACACTGAAACCAATAACTGAATAAGGACAACGCTTATAAAAATGAAAAAAAAAACAAGATCTTCAAAGACGAGAGACTGAAAATCGCAAAAGCACAGGCGGCTGATTAGGTCAAACCTAGAAAAAGCAATAATTTAAAACGTGTCTCAACCTCCTTCACACATACCTTATCTTCCCACAAGATCAAACCCTCTAAACAAGACAGAAGTACCTAAGCCCAAAAAAGGGAGTTCAAGAATTGTTCTTCCATTGTCTTGCATCATTGTATAATGACAATTATTTTATAAACTCATAAACTCAATCAGACATAATATGTAAGAAGAATCCATATCAAAATTAGAAATTAGATTCAAGCCACGAGTACAAAAAATAGGAAACCTACTAGGCATCTACACAAGGCATGTATATACTATATTTTCAGTTTCATTAAACTCGTAACTAATTAACCAGAAATTTGAAAGAACAATGTATATTCATGCAGATCTGATAAACCAACGATATCAAATCACAAAGAAAACATGAATAAAAAAAATAAGATGAAACAAAAAAAAACGTTGAAGAAGAAAACAAATGGATTAGTTTCTCTCCTTTCGTCGACGGAAAATGAGTTCCAATTGGATTTTGATATTTGAGAAAAATCCAAAAGCAAACGAGGATTCAATATGAACCTTAAAACAGAAAAAAATCCAAGGGCAACTCTTTCAACGTAAGCATACTTTCTCATCGATACCAACTACGTACCTTTAGGTTTAGTACCAATACCATCTTCACCTTCTTGCATCGGTTGCATATGATTTCAGCCTACCAAGAGGCCATTCAACTTGCTGTGACATTGTTTTAAAGGTTTTTCAGTGATTCTTTGAAGACAAAGATCGGATGCCCAATGAAATAAGAGAAACAAAAAACTCTGTCTCTTTGGATTGAGGTTTTATCTTTTCACTCGCTTGGCTTTTATAGGCGCCAAAGATTGGAGGTCTGTGGTCTTCACCAATTCCGTTCTTGATGATAATGTACTATCAAATTTTGGCTTTATTCTGATGTTTGTTTTAATTAAATGTCTAATCCATAAAACCCCATTAATAAAACTCTACTTCTAAAATCTAAATTAATTATATAGATAGCTTTACCTTAAACAATGGTAAATATAAATCACCTTGTAAATATTTACAGAAATGATGCATTGGCAAAACAAATTACCATGTACGGTCTTTCCAAAATAGTTGTTGAATGAAAAATATTCAAGACAAAAAAATGCTGTTATTGAAGAAAAATACTATCACATATGTAATGCAAATTTGAAAAAATATTCATTTATATCTTTGACTACAATTTTGAAAGATTCCTTCTAAATACGATATATCCTTGCTAAGTTTTATAAGTAGGGTTTCATTAATGGGTTTTTATGGATAGTTAGACATTTAGTTAAGACAAATATCAGAATAAAGTTGATAGTACATTATCATTAAGATGGAATTGGTGAAGGCCACTAACCTCCAATCTTTGACGCCTATAAAACCAAGCCTCCAATCCAAAGAGACAAAGTTTTTATTTCTCCTTTTTTGTTGGACATCCGATCTTTGTCTCCAAAGAATCGCGATAAACCTTTGAAACAATGTCATTTTGCGAGTTGAATGGCCTCTTGGTTGGCAGAAATCATATGCAACCAACGCAAGAAGGTGAAGATAGTATTGGTACTGAACCTAAAGGTACGTATAGTTGGTATTGGAGAGAGAGTATCCTTAGGTTGAATGAATATTATATTAGATTTTTTTTTTCGTTTTTACAAATAATTCTCATTTGCTTCTGGATTTTTTTATAACATATCAGAATTCATTGGAATTCATTTCCTTCGACGGGGAGGAGAGACAGTAAGTCACTTGTTTTCTTCTTCAAAGTTTTTTTTTGTTTCGTTGTATTTTCCATGTATTTGTGATTTGATTTCGTTGGTTTATCAGATCTACATGAATTTACCGTGCCTTTTCGATTTTCTAGCTATTTAATTAGGAGTTTAATGAATCTGATATATAGTATATGAATGATTTTTGTAGATGCCTAGTCGCTTTTGTATTTTTTTATTTTTGTTGCTTGAATCTGATTTTTGTATGTGTCAATATATGGATTGAGTTTTCATATTTTGGGATGGATTCTTCTTACATGTTATTTCTGATTGAGTTTACCTGTTTATAAAATAATTGTCATGATATATACCATATATGGTGATTCCTTCTAATTACGATAGACATATCCCTTCTAAGTTTTAGAAGTAGGGTTCGAAATATGATAGACATTCAAAACAATACTTCTTCTTTTATGTAATCATATAAAGTGAGTTTTAGATGTTAAAATATTTCAGTTATTTTAAAAAGTTAAAGCACCTCCATATGATAAATCTCTCAATTGGATATCTCACACATATTATATTAATATAGTTTAATAATATACTTAAATTTGAAATATAGAAGAGACTAAACCAATCACATAGTTACACATACCTTTTGAGTCTCTCATACTTATGAGAGAGTCTCCTAAACTAGAGACGTCTCTCTCTCTCTCTCTCTCTCTCTCTCTCTTCACTTTTCATTATTTTCTATTTTTTATATATTGAGAGACTTACCTTAGAAATACACTGATGGAGATTTTTTTAGGAGGCTCTTGGCAACACTTTGGATCCATATATATTTTACATGTATAACCAAAAACTTGTACACTTTTAGTAAATAAGGTTATATATTTTTTAGATATTCATTGTTTAACTTTTATTGACTATATTTTTATTTTCTTAGGTATTAGAATTTTTTATGTTTAATCTCATAGTGGTGTCCATTGTAATCTCACTCCTTGGGATTAAAATAATTCAAAGAAGAAGTATCTATCACATACCTATCTATGAAAATATCAGGTAGAAAGAGTGTTAAACTTTGTAAAGTCGAGACAATTATAGTGAACTCTTGTATATTGTCATCGTAACAATGAACTAATAGGTCTTCAAGAACATGACATATATCAAGAAACCCTTGAAGATTTCACCATCTGCATATGTAACTCTATTGAGTTGCAAATCTCTCTATCTCTCTCTCTCTTCACTTTTCATTATTTTCTATTTTTTATATATTGAGAGACTTACCTTAGATACACTGATGGAGATTTTTTTAGGAGGCTCTTGGCAACACTTTGGATCCATATATATTTTACATGTATAACCAAAAACTTGTACACTTTTAGTAAATAAGGTTATATATTTTTTAGATATTCATTGTTTAACCTTTATTGACTATATTTTTATTTTCTTAGGTATTAGAATTTTTATGTTTAATCTCATAGTGGTGTCCATTGTAATCTCACTTCTCGGGATTAAAATAATTCAAAAAAGGAGTATCTATCACATACCTATCTATGAAAATATCAGGTAGAAAGAGTGTTAAACTTTGTAAAGTCGAGACAATTATAGTGAACTCTTGATATTGTCATCGTAACAATGAACTATTAGGTCTTCAAGAACATGACATATATCAAGAAACCCTTGAAGATTTTCACCATCTGCATATGTAACTCTATTGAGTTGCAAATCTTTCTGATAAGAGAGACAAACCGTTGAGGGAACATCCATGAGAGCCACGCCATTGAGTTTCAAGAACACGAGTGATTGACAGGTGTAAAACCTGCCTGGGAATACGTTTGATTCATCCAAATAACGAGAAATTCCAAGCTCATGTACAAGGCGAGAAACTGCAATTTCAACCCACCGTTTGTTATCTTCATGTTTAGAATCACTAAACCCGAGAGATAAGGTTTCTATGACTGGAGCACTAGTACTCAAGTTTAGACAACCACATCCAAAGAAACTCTCATCGCTTAGACAAGATGTATCCAATAACATCTTGTCTAAGCGATGGTAGTTTCTTTGAATGTGGTTGCCTAAAGTTGAGTTCAGTAGTAGAGATATACCACGTCCTGCACTTTTTCGAGATCTGATTAACAAAAACCTGTCATTGCATAAAGCTCCGGTCATAGAAAGCTTGTCCCTCGAGTTAAGTGATTCTAAACTTGAAGATATTAAACGGTGTGTTGAAATTGCAGTCTCTTGCCATGTACGTGAGCTGGAAATTTTTTGTTATTTAATTGATTATTTAATTGAAATTGCAGTCTCTTGCCATGTACCTTCAAATCTCTCATGTTCTTGAAACTCAATGGTGTGGTTCTCATGGATGTTCCCTCAATGGTTTTTCTCCCTTATCTGAAAATTTTGAAACTTGGTTGTGTTACATATGCATATGCTGAAACTCTTCAATGATTTCTTGATATATGTCCTGTTCTCGAAGACTTATTGGTGCATTGTTAAAATGACAACATACAAGAGTTCACTGTTATCATCCCAGCTTTACAAAGTTTGAGCTCTACCTAATATTTTCATAGATATGTATGTAATAGATACTCCTTCTTTGAATTATATAAATCTTGAGCAAGGAGATTACAATGGACATCACTGTTGACTATTTATCTATCACCCATTTAAATAGAAAATGATGAGACTGGTCGCATGTTAGGCATTTACTTGCCATGTGCTAACACAAGTGCGTAACATTAAATTCTTAACATGCGTAAATTATCTCCATGCGTAATATAAAATTCTTACATTCTATTTTTAGCGTCTTTTTTTAGTTATTCTTATTTCATTAGTCATCATAAGATATTTTTGATGTTGGATTTGTTGTCGTTATGTACAATGTCTCTTGGTCTAATACAGCTATCTAGGCTTGTTAATTGTTCTATAAGAAAAATGCACATAAACAATAGGAAGTGTACATCGTCAGCGTTTCCTCTAAAATCTATTTAGTTGGATTCAAATCATTACCAAAGTAACAAAAAAGAACATTTAAATTCAGTTCTAATTTTACATTTTTGTTTCCATGGTTTGATTTATTTTCTTTAGTAGCTTTGTATTAAATTATCTGCTACAAGTGATTACACTCCCATTGTTTCTTCTTGCAGATCAATTGCCATGGTGTATTTGTCCGAAGCTCACAAGCAAGTGAAATGTCCAATATGTTTAGGTATCGTAAGAAATTTTCTTTAAATGTAATTAAACAGAAAAGGGAAACGACGACAGAAGATGATTAGGATTTAAATGGTGACATAAGATAGATGGAGAAAATAAAATAAGACTATAATATTTTTAAATTAACACAAAATGTATATATATAATTTTTTGCAATTCCCAAAATTTAACCCTAATTCAATTTTATTTACACAAATGATGCATTGGCAAAACAAATCCATGTACGGACTTACCAAAATAGTTGTTGAATGAAAGATATTCTAGATAAAAAAATGATGTTATTAAAGAAAAATACTATCACACATGTAATGCAAATTTGGAAATATATTCATTTTGAATTCTGACTACAGTTTTAAAAGATTCCTTCCAAATACGTTAGATATAATTTTGCTAAGTTTTAGCAAACGGTTTTATTAATGGACTTTTATGGATTATTAGATATTTAGTTAAAACAAATATCAGAATACTATCACACATATAATGAAAATTTGGAAAAATATTCATTTATAACTTTGGCTACAATTTTGAAAGATTCCTTCTAAATACGATAGACATATCCTTGCTAAGTTTTAGAAGTAGGGTTATGTTAATAGGTTTTTATAGATTGGTTAGACATTTAGTTAAAACAAATATCATAATAAAGTTGATAGTACATTATCATTAAGATGAAATTGGTGAAGACTACTAACCTCCAATCATTGACGCCTATGAAAACAAGCCTCCAATCCAAAGAGACAAAGTTTTTATTTCTCCTTTTCGTTGGACATCCGATCTTTGTCTCCAAAGAATCGCCGATAAACCTTTGAAACAATGTCATTTTGCGAGTTGAATGGCCTCTTGGTTGGCAGAAATCATATGCAACCACGCAAGAAGGTGAAGATGGTATCGGTACTGAACCTAAAGGTACGTATAGTTGGTATTGCAGAGAGAGTATCCTTACGTTGAATGAGTATTCTCTTAGATTTTATTCGTTTTTTACATCTAATCCTCAGTTGCTTTTGGATTTTTATTACATATCAGAATCCATTTGGAAATCATTTCCTTTTACGGGGAGGAGAGACAGTAATTCACTTGTTTTCTTCTTCAAAGTTTGTTTGTTTTGTTGTATTTTTCATGTTTTTGTGATTTGATATCGTTGGTTTATCAGTTTTACATGACTTTACAATGCTTTTTTGATTTTCTGGCTAATTAGTTAGGAGTTTAATGAATCTGCTATATAGTATATGAAGGCTTTTTGTAAATGCCTAGTCGCTTTTTTATTTTATTTTATTTTTGCGGTTTGAATCTGATTTCAGTATGTGTCAATATATGGATTGAGTTTTCCTATTTTGCGATGGGTTCTTCTTACCTGTTATTTCTGATTGAGTTAACCTGTTTATAAATAATTGTCATGATATATACCATATATGGTGACTCCTTCTAAATACGATAGACATATCCTTGCGAAGTTTTAGAAGTAGGGCTTCATTAATGGGTTTTTATAGATTGGTTAGACATTTAGTTAAAACAAATATCATAATAAAGTTGATAGTACATTATCATTAAGATGAAATTGGTGAAGGCTACTAACCTCCAATCTTTGACGCCTATGAAACCAAGCCTCCAATCCAAAGACACAAAGTTTTTATTTCTCCTTTTCCTTGGACATCCGATCTTTGTCTCCAAAGAATCGCCGATAAACCTTTGAAACAATGTCACTTTGCGAGTTGAAAGGCCTCTTGGTTGGCAGAAATCATAAGCAACCACGCAAGAAGGTGAAGATGGTATCGATACTGAACCGAAAGGTATGTATAGTTCGTATTGCAGAGAGAGCATCCTTACGTTGAATGAGTATTCTCTTAGATTTTTTTTGGGTTTTTATATCTAATCCTTAGTTGCTTTTGGATTTTTATTACATATCAGAATCCATTTGGAAATCATTTCCTTTGACGGGGAGGAGAGTCAGTAATTCACTTGTTTTCTTCTTCAAAGTTTGTTTGTTTTGTTGTAATTTTCATGTTTTTGTGATTTGATATCGTTGGTTTATCAGTTCTACATGACTTTACAATGTTTTTTTGATTTTCTGGCTAATTAGTTAGGAGTTTAATGAATATGATATATAGTATATGAAGGCCTTTTGTAAATGCGTAGTCGCTTTTTTTTTTTTTTTTTGGGGGGGGCTTGAATCTGATTTCAGTATTTGTCAATATATATGGATTGAGTTTTCCTATTTTGCGATGGATTCTTCTTACATGTTATTTCCCATTGAGTTAATCTGTTTATAAAATAATTGTCATGATATATACCATATATGGTGATTCCTTCTAAATACGATAGACATATCCTTGCTAAGTTTTAGAAGTAGGGTTTCATTAATGGGTTTTTATAGATTGGTTAGACATTTAGTTAAAACAAATATCATAATAAAGTTGATAGTACATTATCATTAAGATGAAATTGGTGAAGACTACTAACCTCCAATCTTTGACGCCTATGAAACCAAGCCTCCAATCCAAAGAGACAAAGTTTTTATTTATGATAGGGTCAAAGTTTTATCCAAATAAATCAACACTGCAAGTGCACAGAAATGCAGTTGAAGTATAAGGGGTTATCGAATCCCAAAGGAAGTAGATACTACACTATGGTTTCTAGGTTCATATTATTCAAGATCAATCAATAAAAGTAAATTAAATTTACTAAGCAATCAGTAAACAGAATTAAAAGTGATTAAAGTTCAGGAGATGAAGGCGCTAGGCAAGGATAATTATCAGGTTGAATCAGAGAATGCGGAAGGTAAATTGTCAGGAAATTATTAAGAACCGTCTAGAACTCGAAACACTAATTTAAAACCAATCAACTCTCGTTACAGAAGTTATCTATGCCTAAATTTCAAAATCCCAAATCTCTTTACAAATTCAGACAAATCTCAGCCGCCTTCATTGGTGTCGATCGACACCAAGGGTTAGTGTCGATCGAGACCCTGCGTGTAATTCAGCTCCGACTTCATCACTTCGGCTGCTTCTCCAAAATTCTTCAATAAGCTCCAAATCCTCATATTAAGCTCCAAATGCAGTCCATCCTGTAAAGACTCTAATAGAACTCTAAAAATACCAAAAGATTCTATAAAATGGACTTATATCATGGTAAAAAACCGGTAAAAACCATGATATATCAACTCCCCCAGACTTAGCTTTTGCTTGCCCTCAAGCAAAACAGAAACTTAGAATGAAGTAAAAGTTTGTAAACAGAAACATTCAGCTAGCCTTCAGAACGCCACAATCGTTAACACTCTTGAATCCACATGCAATAGAGTCAACCTTAGGTAATGTTCAGTGTACTTACCACAAGCTTAGCAATCTCCCAGTTTGAATCCAGATCCTTTCCTTAGATGAAATTTCGAACTCTAACAGTGGTATGACCAAAGAACTTTCCATATTCTTTCCCTTCCTTAGTGCTTTGAACAAGACATTCTTTGTACAGCTCTCCTATTTTCTCCTCCCTTAGTCAACTTCTGCCCATTTTCAGGGTGTTCTAAGATCTTTTCATTGACTTTTTCTTATTCTTTTGAAGCCTTAGAATAGTGCTGCTCTTTACTTGTGTTCCTTGTGAGGAGACAGGTTCATGAGCTCTCACTAATATTGTTCCTTGTGAGGAGACAAGCTCATGATGATCTTTGCACTATTCCTTGGTCAGACTTCTTATTTCTTTTCTTTTCTTTTCTCAAGAGAAGATCAAGGAGAGAGCAACTTGCTTATCTTATTCAGAGCTGAAAGAGGAATCAAGTTCAGTGCATACCTAGCTCTATAAGGGGATCTGAACTCTCTCTGTTTGATTATTCCACTTGCAGCTTTCTACTTAGTAAGACCTGTAATCAACTATTATAGTAATGGTCCTTCAAGTGTCAACATTATGCGGTTAGTTTAAAGAAAAACTGAAAGTTTCAACTGATTTTGACTCAATAAAACAAATTTTTGACAGAATCAACTGATTCTCAAAACAAAACACAATGTTAGCAACTACCTCCCCCAGACTTGAACAACACTGTCCCCAGTGTTATTAAGTATGAGTTTGGATTGAAATTTTTTTTGTGTGAAACTGATACAGAACCAAGAGAAAAATGGATTACCTGACTGATATAATCATATATTTCGCATATTTATCATGCATTTAGAATAGGTTTTCATGCATACATCATTCATAATAGGCTAGTTTGCATCATTTGTCTCATTTTAAGTCCTAGAACACTTTGCATTAGCATTTGCATGGTTTCTTGTATATTTGCATCATTTTCAGGTTGTTTAGAGTACTTGGAGCTGTGATGGATGATGAGCATTGCGAAGAAGATGAAACAAGAGCCTAGGAGTTGGAAGGAAACAAAAGAAAACTCGGACAAAAGCAAAGAAGCCAAGATCGAGTGGCAAATCGACCCAGCTGACTCGATCTAAGGCAGATCGAGTGGCAGATCGACCCAGCTGACTCGATCTAAGGCCGATCGAGTGGACGATCGGGCAAGCTGACTCGATCCAAGGCCGATCGAGTGGACGATCGACCAGCTGACTCGATCGGGAAGCAGATCGACTGGACGATCGACCAGCTGACTCGATCGGGAAGCAGATCGACTGGACGATCGACCAGTCTGGCTCGATCAGCCAGTCCATGTTCTAAAATCACTGTGATTGTCTTCTACCGAGGGGACCACCTTGGCATGAAAGTCTCTTAAGAGACAAGCAGCCCTTGTTTTAGGGAAAGGGTAGAGAATTTTTTAATGTTTTCACCTTATGACAAAGGGGAGAAAGACTTTCTTACACACTTATCACCAATTATCATTTTCTAGACAATTACTTTGTAATATTGTAAGTGAGGCGTGAGAGAGAGTTCATACTTTCTTCTTGAGTGTTCTTCATTGTTCTTCATTTGATCTTGCTTGTTCTTCATATTTCTTGTTTTTTTCTTGTTTGTTTCCTTTGTTAAAACTCTTGTATTTTGCATAAATTTCAAGTATCTTCATCCTTCTAAAGTCAAATCTTTCTTCTTCTTAAAAACCGCTTATGTTCATCAGCTCTAAACTTGTGTTTAAGAGAGGTATGAACATGAGTTGTGAGTAATCCACCAAGGTTTGGGGTTGGGATGATTTAAGGTGGTTGAAAACTAGATTTTGGGTATTTATTTGTTCTTCATCTAATTCTCTTCTTGGATTTGGGGGTTTTAAGGTCTAGAGATTCTCGATGGAGATCTCTTTAATCTAGGGATTTCCTTATCTAAAAAAGACTTAGAAAATTAAAACCAAATCCAAGAGACTAGCTCATCCTTTCCCATACACCATGGATGTTTAGGGAGCTAGTTAAGCCACTTTTTAAGATCCATGCTTAATGTTCTTCACCTTATCTTTCCACCAAACATCATGGGTTAGGAGTAAAAGGTGAAGAAAGGATTTATACCATACACCATGGATAGATATAGTTTGGTTTCTTAAGGCTTAGAGATAGCATCAAAAAGTGTAGAAAAATATGTTTTCAAAACCAAAGTTCGAATTTTCAACCTCCCTAAGAATGAATCCCAACCTTGAATCTGTTTTTAATATTTAAAAAGGAAAAATCATTTTCTCCCTGTTCAAAGTTAATTGTTTTCTCTAAAAATCTTTAAATTAACTTAATTATGCAATAGAGTTTTTTTTTATAAATTTGTAAAATCGTATTTAAGCTATTTTTAATATTTTAAAAATTTTCTAGAGTCTTGCTTTATGTCTGGTATTGATTTGGTAACCGTTTGATTTTTAGAAGTAGTTTTCGAAAATCTTGCCAAGTAGCATATATTTGTCTAGATAATCCGGTTTTAAGTTTTCATTTTGTAAAATTAGGAGATTGGTTGTTTTATTATTTAGAAGTCATCTAGAAGTAGTATAACCCTTCAGTGGAATTTGTAAAATTGTTTTCGTGTCTGTTTAAATACTGCAAGCAATTGTTTTAGAATTCTTACCCAATTAAACCGAATTTTGCTTAGCTTCATAAATTTCTTGTATTCCTAGTATCTTTCACCCAAGGTTGGATTGACATCCTAAAGTATTACAATGACATGACTATGCTTAGGATTTGATAATCAGAGAAAAAGCTAGTTATCAAATGGCGCCGTTGCCAAACTTGGGTTAAAATTGAAAGTATTAGGATTTGGAGATTAGTGGAGTCTAAGTTTTTCTTTTCTATTTGGTTACTAATTTTGGTGCTATTGTGCTTGTGTTTTCAGGTACATGAACCTGAGGTCTAGAGGTAACGACAACCTGCTAACGCCACTAGACAACATCCAACAACTAGGAAGCACAAGGCATAGGAGAGAAAGGCTACTCCTAGAAATTGAAGAGTACCATCAAGAAGTGATGGCTGACCACGATCAAGTGGAGGACCCGCCCCAACATGCTGCTGCTGGCAGAGGCATGGGACACCCTCACCACCTACAAAGAGGACAAAGAATCATTGGTGTGGGTGATGCACCGAACACCCACACAAACCGCTTTGGCATAACGCCACCACCGGTGCAAAACAACAATTTTGAGATCAAGCCTGGATTTATATCTATGGTCCAGAACAGCAAGTTCCATGGCCTGGCTATGGAAGACCCCCTCGAGCACTTGGACAACTTCGAACAAGTGTGTGGAATGATAAAAATCAATGGCATCTCGGAGGATAGCTTCAAGCTAAGGCTTTTCCCTTTCTCTCTTGGGGACAAAGCTCGGCATTGGGAAAAGACCTTACCTCAAGGCACCATCACGTCCTGGGTTGAATGCAAGAAGGCCTTCCTCTCAAAGTTCTTCTCAAGCACAAGGACGGCTCGGCTGAGAAGTGAGATCAACGGTTTCACGCAAAGACACAATGAGACATTTAGTGAAGCAATGAAGCGCTTGAAGGACTACACCATCCAGTGTCCTCACCATGGTTTCACTGAGAAGACCCTCCTTAGCACAATATACCATGGAGCATTACCAAAAATCCGCATGCTATTAGGCACGGCAAGCAGAGGCAATTTCCTTGGACAAGATGTCCACGCGGGAATGGAGCTCATTGAGAATTTGGCATTGAGTGATGGAAACTATTGTGAGGACTATGACCGTGCACCAAGAGGCCACGACCTAGAGGCACACAAGAAGGAGAAAAAGTTACTCCATGAGAAGATTGACAAGCTGATGATTGCTGGACAAAAACATGTCCACTTTGTTGGAGAAGCCGCGGATTTGTTCCAAGAGAGGAATGAGGAGGAGTTCCAAGAGGCGCATTGGGTTGGTGGCCAAGACTATCCTAAGCCACAAGGATATGCTCCAAGGTATCAAGGCAACAATAACAACAGCAACAACTTGTCTTATAGAAGCACAAATGTGGAGAATCCAAAGGATCAAGTGTACCCTCCACAACAAGCAAATCAAGGTAAACCGTTTGTACCATACAACAAAGGTGGATTCTAACAAAACGGTGGGTATCAAGGGCAAAGACAGGCACCCTACCAAGGCCACCAACAGCAAGGGAACAAACCGTACCCTCCTGGTTTCATCCCACAGCAACAACAACCTCAACCGCCAACTCAAGATTCGGTACAAGCTATGTTCTAACAACTCCTACAAGGCCAGGCATCTAACAACCAAAAATTTGTTGATATCAACAATCGGCTAGACTCTTCTCTTACCGAGGTCTCTACACAGATAAGCAACATCAACAACAAAAATACGCCAGCTGGAGAAAGGCAAAGCTAGTACAAGCGGCCAAGGTACTTTACCCGGCCAATGTGAGACAAATCCCAAGGAGTATGCAAACGTGATCACTCTAAGGAGTGGAAAGGAAGTCTAACCACGGTCTACAGAAAAAGACAATGAGGACATTGTGATTCAAGAGGGGGAGAGCGATATTTCAAATGATCAAGAGATCACCTTTGACAATGTCTACATTGAAAGGGCAAGAAAAGGCAAAGAAGCGGTTTTGGAAAAAGAAGTGGGGGAAACAAGCAAAGAAAAAAATATTTTCGTGCCTCCACCTTACAAACCAAAGCTCCCTTTCCCTGGACGCTTCAAGAAGCAGCTGGTCGAGAAGCACAGAGCCTTGTTTGAAAAACATTTGAGAAATGTTGAGCTCAAATTGCCGTTGCTTGATTGCTTAGCCATGGTGCCGAAATATGCAAAGTTCCTGAAAGACACGCTTGCCAAGACAGCTAAAGGTTGTCAAGAGGTCATGGTGTTGAGTCAAGAGTGCAGTGCAATCATCCACAAGGAGATAGCACCAAAGAAGCTAGGAGATCCAGGCTCATTCACCATACCTTGTGCGCTAGGGCCATTGAAGTTTAACAACTGTTTGTGCGACTTAGGGGCAAGCATTAACTTAATGCCCTACTCCATTGCAAAGAAGCTAGGCTTCACCAAGTTTAAGGAATGCAGGATCTCATTGATCTTGGCTGACAGAAGTGTAAGGCTCCCGGTAGGAATGCTTGAAGACCTACCCGTGAGGATAAGCAACGTGAATGTCCCCACGGACTTTGTTGTTCTTGAGATGGATGAAGAACCCAAGGATCCTCTAATCCTTGGAAGACCGTTTTTGGCAACTGCTGGAGCCATAATAGACGTCAAGAATGGCAAGATTTCGTTGCACTTGGGAAAGGACATCAAACTTAACTTCGATATCAATGAGGTTTTGAAGAAACCAACGATTGATGGTCAAGTCTTCTACATAGAGGCTATGGATCTTTTGGCTGATGAATTGCTTGAAGAACTAAACCAAGAGGACAACCTCCTGCTAGCCTTGACCACGGAATGTGGAGAGTTTGGGTATCTTAATGAGGAAACACAAGAGTATGCCAAACTATTAGACTCACGCAAGGTTTTGAAAGAAGAGGAAGACGCCTACTTGGAGCTGGATATGGAACGTCCTGCTTTTGGAATTGATGCTGGCTTAAGAGGAAACGAAGAGGACAGTGGCCTCAACACAAACCAAGGGGAGGACTGGAGTGAGCTGCTAGCCCCAAAGGTGGACCTCAAGCAGCTACCAATTGGACTAAGGTACGCTTTCTTAGGTACAAATAACACTTACCCGGTCATTGTTAATGACAATCTGAATGATGATGAGTTAGACACCCTCCTTAGGGAATTGAGAAAGTATAGAAAGGCCATTGGGTATTCTCTTAGTGATATCAAGGGCCTTTCACCATTACTTTGTACTCATAGGATTCATTTAGATGATGAGAACACTTCTTCAATTGAACACCAAAGACGTTTGAATCCTAATTTGAAAGAAGTGGTTAAAAAAGAAATCCTAAAACTCCTAGAGGCTGGCGTGATATACCCTATCAGTGATAGCACGTGGGTCTCTCCAGTCCATGTGGTACCTAAGAAAGGGGGCATCACAGTTATAAAAAATGAAAAAGATGAGTTAATTCCTACTAGAGTTATAACCGGCCATAGAATGTGCATAGACTATAGGAAACTTAACAAAGCCACTAGGAAAGACCACTTCCCACTGCCATTCATTGATCAAATGCTTGAGAGATTAGCCAACCATCCCTATTACTGTTTTCTAGACGGTTATAGTGGCTTCTTTCAAATCCCGATTCACCCTAATGACCAAGAAAAGACAACATTCACTTGTCCTTATGGAACATATGCATATAGGAGAATGCCTTTTGGTTTATGTAATGCTCCTGCTACATTTCAAAGATGCATGATGTCTATATTTTCTGATTTGATTGAGGAGATGGTTGAGGTATTCATGGATGATTTCTCCGTGTATGGCTCTTCCTTTGGTGTTTGTTTGTCTAATTTGTGCAGGGTACTCAAGAGGTGTGAGGAGACCAATCTCGTGCTCAATTGGGAGAAATGCCACTTCATGGTAACAGAGGGGATTGTCCTTGGTCACAAGATTTCAGGAAAAGGCATTGAAGTGGATAGAGCAAAAGTGGAAGTGATGCTCACTTTGGCGCCTCCGGCTAACGTGAAAGGCATAAGAAGTTTCTTGGGGCATGCCGGCTTCTACAGGAGGTTTATCAAAGATTTCTCCAAGCTAGCACGTCCTCTAACAAGACTACTATGCAAAGAAGCCGAGTTCAACTTTGATGAGGAATGCCACCAAGCGTTCAAAACCATTAAGGGAGCGCTAGTAACCGCACCGATAGTCCAAGCTCCGGATTGGGACTTTCCTTTTGAGATCATGTGCGACGCTAGTGACTATGCTGTAGGAGCTGTCTTGGGGCAGAGGAAAGACAAGAGGTTGCATGTTATCTACTATGCTAGCCGCACCTTGGACGATACACAAGTGAAATATGCAACTACCGAAAAGGAGCTCCTAGCGGTTGTTTTTGCATTTGAGAAGTTCCGGTCATACCTGGTGGGTTCTAAGGTGATAGTATACACTGACCATGCAGCACTGAGGTACATCTACTCTAAGAAGGATACCAAGCCAAGGCTCCTGAGGTGGATCCTTCTCTTGCAAGAATTCGATATGGAGATCAAAGACAAGAAAGGCATAGAGAATGGTGTAGCGGATCATCTTTCACGGATGAGAGTGGAAGAAATCTTACCTCTGGACGACTCACTCCCTGAAGAGCAGCTTATGATGGTCAATACCGTGGTATGTGCAAGGCTAGAAGAGAAGCTTGAAGAAGTTTTAAGTCTAAGAGAAGAAGATCTCCCTTGGTATGCGGATATTGTTAACTTCTTAGCATGTGGAGAGGAGCCTACTCATATGGACCGGTACCACAAGAAGAAATTTATGAGGGACGTCTCACACTACTTTTGGGATGACCCTTACCTATACAGAAGGTGCGTGGACAGCCTATACCGAAGATGTGTCACAAGAGAAGAGGCGAGAAACATACTTCTCCATTGCCACGGTATGACATATGGAGGTCATTTTGCGGGTTTCAAGACAGCTACAAAGGTTCTCCAAGCTGGGTTCTGGTGGCCTACACTCTTCAAAGATGCACATCAATTCATCAAGTCATGTGAAGCATGCCAAAGAGCCGGGAACATCACCAAAAGAAACGAGATGCCACAAGTACCAATCTTTGAAGTGGAGATCTTTGACGTATGGGGAATCGATTTTATGGGGCCATTTCCATCATCTTATGGCAACAAGTACATCCTTGTAGCAGTAGACTATGTGTCTAAATGGGTGGAAGCCATAGCCTCACCAAAAAACGATTCAAAGGTGGTGGTTACACTCTTTAGTACAATCATCTTCCCAAGATTTGGAGTCCCTAAAGTGGTGATTAGTGATGGAGGCAGCCATTTCATCAACAAAATTTTTGAAAGTCTCTTGAAGAAACACGGTGTTAAGCACAAGGTGGCCACGCCCTATCACCCTCAAACAAGTGGCCAAGTGGAGGTATCAAACAGGCAAATCAAGACCATCTTAGAGAGAACCGTGGGAGTCACTAGAAAGGACTGGTCTAGCAAGCTTGATGACGCTCTTTGGGCGTATAGAACAGCCTACAAAACTCTAATAGGAACCACGCCTTTTAACCTCCTCTATGGCAAGTCTTGTCACCTTCCTGTGGAAGTAGAGCACAAGGCTCTTTGGGCTGTGAAGCAACTCAACTACAATCTCAAGACCGCCCAAGAGAAACGGCTGATACAACTTCAAGAACTTGATGAGATAAGGATGGATGCCTATGAAAGCGCCAAGATTTACAAAGAAAGGACCAAAGCCTTTCATGACAAGAAGCTGGTGCACAAGGAGCTCAAAAAGGGCGGCATGGTTCTGCTCTATAACTCAAAATTGAAGCTGTTCCCTGGAAAGCTCAAGTCTAGGTGGTCCGGACCGTTTGAAATAAGAGAAGTATTACCATATGGAGCTATAACTTTGGTTGGGAAGAATGGAGAACATTTCACAGTGAATGGGCATAGAGTCAAGCCCTACATGGCGAGTGACTGCAACAAGGAGAGCACCACATTGCCTCTCCAAGACGCCCCCCTAGCCTAACCAGGTAAAGTCAAGCTTAGAGACTTAAAACAAGCGCGCTTGGGAGGCAATCCCATGACTATCATTGTACATATTTTTGTTTCAAATTTATGCTTTCTGCTTCAAGTGTGTAGGTGCAAAGAAACAAGAGCCAAGAAGCACGTTAATGGGTTCTACAAAGCAAAGGAAAGAAAGGCAAGAGGAGACGATCGAGTGGAAGATCGAGTGATATCACTCGATCGTGAGCTAAGATCGATCAAGAGATCGACCCAATCACTCGATCACGAACAAGGCAAGCCTAGAATGAGGACTTCAGTCGATCTACTCCTTGATTTAAATCAGATCGACCAGCCAATCGACCCAACCATTCGATCACAGAAAAATGGGCGTGAGATCGAGTGATAGATCGACCCGTTTCACTCGATCTTGCGGCAAGGGAAGTTTTCAAATTTCCCCCTCTTTCTCCTTCCCTCTAAATTTTGAATTTGAATTGTGGTCAAATGAGGCTCCTTTGACCATAGAAAACTGTGCTTTGACCACAATTTAAAATTCCCACTTGCATGCTTGTCCAAAAATTTGTTCTTTATAAACCTCACACACTCTCTCCTTCCTTACATCCAAAGCTGATTTTTCATTAACAAAGAGAGAGAGAGTGAGTTTCTGCTTTTGAAAAGAAAGAGAGCATAATATTCGCCCAGTTTGCAAAGGTATTTCGAATTTTTTTTGAAGCATTATTGAATTTATTCATAAGCTTCCATTTTATTGCAAGAAGGAATACTATTTGCTAAGGGATAAGAATTTTTTTTGAAATATCTAGATATTAGGGAAATTTTCTTGGTTTAGTTTTATCTCAAGAGATTTTCATCTAATATTTATTGATAAATTCTAAACTTTCCCCAAAAATCTAGGGCTTGTGCAAAAACGTTTTTAAGGCTCTAATCTCTTGACATTGTGTTTCTCTATTAACCGCCACCTATTCTCATTTTCTCCTTGAGATTTTTGATTTCAGGTACTATGGCACCAAGGAAGAGGAACAGAGCTATGTCTGTACAAGAGGACGCGCATCAAGAGGATGAAGAGACGGTTAAGTGGAGCAAAGAGGAAAAGAAAACAAGGAGAAGGCTAGAAAGGTTGCGTTTTGATGGGTTTGATGAAAAGAAAACAAGTAGGGAGCTCTTGCAAAGGCTGGGATTGTTGGATGGGTTTGATGAGCTGCTCACTCACATGGGGCTTGCATGTCTTTCAAGGATGGACTGTCCCACCTACCCCGAAGCCACACTTCACTTCCTCTCCACCTTGGAATTCGCATATGAGGATCCAAGCATTCCTACTCCAACCGAAGGTCTTGTCACATTCAAGATAAGAAAACAAGCCTACCGCCTATCCATCCCTGAGCTATGCCAAGCTTACGGTCTCAATGCTGCAGCAAGCCTTGTGGAGTTCCCACAATTCAAATCCGCAAGCAATCTATGTGATTTGATTAGCGATGGAGATTACAAATCCAACACCGCCAAAATCAAGAAGGTGCGAAACCCCTTGCTAAGATACATTCTCAAGCTGCTAGCCAACACATTCAGTGGGAGATCCACGACAGCAACAGTGACCAAGAACAGGCTATGCTTCCTTTTCCAAGGAGTTAAAAACGTTCTATGCGATGGCGAGGTGAATGATGAACCAATGGTGGATGATCTAGGAGATGACGTGAACTATGGGTGCATCCTGGCCTCATCCTTGGTCAAGTACAAAGCCTGGGCTATGAAGTGCAAAGCAACATCAGCACTCATTGGAGGCTTCCTCACGCCACTATTTGTACAAGCGGGTGTACCCCTTGCTGAATTCACACCTTGCGTAGACCGTGCTTACATGGATCAAGTCTACACGATCAACACAGACTCCTTGGGACCTACTCCAGCTCCAGGATACTATGCATACTTGTTCTAAAATGAAGACCGTGAGCAGAAGGCCTGCATCCTACCCAACCCGGAGGAAACGCTAGTTGATAGCGTCGGCAACATTGAGTTCTTGCCTACTGATGAGGAGTGTTATGCGCCTCTTGGCAAGGCAAGATGATCAATAAGTTGGTGAAGAAGGTCAAAGTTCTCCAAGGGAGAAGCTCCTCAGAAATGACCTTGAGTGATGAAGCCGAGCAAGTAGCCGAGGCGATGGGAAGGCATTCAACCGGAGGGATACAAATCCGTGAGCCTGAAGATTATCAAGCTGGACGTCCTTCTCTACAAGAACGTCCAACCAGGAACAAGGACAAGGAAGTAATCCACGACACTCCAAGAAAGAGCAGGAGGACCGGAGCAACCTCAAGCTCCGGCCATCTCTAGCTCCAAGGTACAAAAACTCCAACCTTTGTAAATAACATGCATTTTTTTTAATTTTTATTTTTGCTTTGAGAATTTTTGTTTCCTCTTGAATTTGTTTGACACCGAGACGTTGTCATTCAAGTTTGGGGGAGAATGTGTGCTTTAACCTATTTTATTTTGATCTTATTTTGAGTTTGCATCCTTGAGTCTTAATGCATACATAAAAAAATTTTGCATAGAAAAATACAAAAAAATCAGAAAAATCATAAAAAAATTACAAAAAAATTCATATAGCTTGCATTTGCATTGTAAACTATTGTAGGATTGAGTCTAGATTTTTTATCATATAGGTTGCATTATTCATATGCATAGGGGGCAATGATGAACATTTTTCCTTAAAAAGTGTTTTAAGCTCATGTATTGGTTCAAGGCCCTAGTTAGTAATTCTTTGATGCTTTGCACAACTTTGAAATTAAGTTCTAACCATCCTTGGATCATTTGAGTTGATTTTCGGTGCTTAAAGTTGAAACAAGCATGAATTGAATCTTTACCTAAAAATCGGAACCTTAACATGATCATCTAATTATCATACTTGTGCATTTGGGAAAGATTACATGGATAAAAAAATATTTAGGCTTTCTTATTCACTTCACCACTCTCTTATAAGCCTAAATAGAATACCACACCTTGACCCTTGCCTTATTTCAAGCCAAAATTCTTGTGTGTTTACAAATTGTGAGGCCTTATTTTCTGTTTGAACTTGGCATAAAGTGTTAGGTTTTGGGCGACATGTTTAGGCTCTCATAATGTTGCTAGCTTTGCATTTTAGCTAGTTTTAGGCTTGATTGGGAATTGGGAGTTCACAGGTTTGAGAATGGGAAGGTGTTAAGGAAAAAGATGAAAAAGGGATACATATTTCTAGTGGTTGATCTTGATTTGTGATAAGAAAAAGCTCAAAAGAAAGAAAAAGAGCCCTAGAGGCCAAATGCATAAAATAAATATTTTTAGAAGAAAGCTATCAAAAGAAAGAAAAGAGCTAATATTTATGACCATACCACTAGCCTTAAGCAAAGTTTAAGAAGTTTCCCTAAGAAAAGAAAGTGTTTGATGGAGTTCTTGTGGGTTTAAGCTTGGCGTGAATAGCCTTGTTGATTTGGGTAGTTTCTAGAAGGTAAGTGAGCTTGGAAAATATAAAAATGAATGAGAGAGGGATTATGATCATTGTTAATATACTTGGGTAGATGTGAGTCTAGTCATGTATGCATGCATTGCCTTTTACCTTTAGCATTATGTATAAGTTCAAACATTTTTTGAGAGAAACCATTGCTTGGAGTACCCATTTGAATGAGATCATTTTTATCTCATAACCTTAACCCTTACCAAATGTATTCGGTTTTAAAAAGCACAAGTGTGATTCACGGTTTGGAGCTCTTAATGAATATTAAAGGTTTTGATTCTTGGATTGCTTGGATTAAACAAGTCATGATTTGAATTTCGATTTGTGATGATTATGGCTAAGTTCTTTTGAGTAAATGCTTGTGTACTGCATCCTAGAACTGAAAACAAGGACCTTTGAGTTGATACATTTGAAAAACACTTTTGGATTTGAGCCCCCGTTTTTAATCATCTCTTCCTAGCTTGAATTTGGTTTGCTTGAGGACAAGCAAAAGGCAAGTTTGGGGGAGTTGATATACTCATTTATTTCGCATATTTATCATGCATTTAGAATAAGTTTTCATCCATATTTCATTTATAGCTAAGTATAATCATAGTATTTGATCATTTATAGGATTTAGAACATTTGCATTTGCATTTGCATTTTCTTTTGTATATATGCATCATTTCAGGTTATTCTATGGATTTGGCGACAATGTGGAAGCTGGAAACATAAGATGATGAGCTAGGAACAAGTAGAGAGCAAATTAATGTCATCTGACTTGCTGTACCGAGATGTTGCAACCGATTCAAATCCATGCCACCTAAAGCGACTTAAAGATCAGACTCTACAAAGACTTTCCATTCCGATTCAGCCTCCGTAATCTTCATAAAACTCATAGAAAATTGAGTTACCTTTCGTTCAGAGGTTATTTCAAGTCATTATGGTCAGTGGTTCAGAAGATACGGATATTTAAGTAACAACATGTCCGTCTGGAAGTTTGGCGACCAATTTCGTTAACTGAACGATCAGCTCGGATGAAGGGTTTTTCATTGCGATTTAGCCTCTACAGTCTTCATGAGAGTTTTAGGAAATTGAGTTAGCTTTAATTTGGTGGTGATTTCAAGTCAAACGGTGCAGTAGTGCAAAAGATACAGATCGATCAATCCATGTACCCGAACCAAAAGATACCACTTGCAAGTGCTCCAAAAAGTGTTTATGCTTTAGTAAAAGTGGGATTAGAGAGGTCCCTTGTCCCTTGTCCCTTGCCCCTTGTCCCTTGCCCCTTGACCCCTCTTTTAAGGCCAAGAGCCATGTTTAAAACTCTATATAAGGAGTGTGTGTGTGCTTGTAATAATCATTCAGTTTTTAATCAAGTCTTTTTATCTTATAAGCTTTCTCTTGTTCTTGATTGTTCTTGCTTGTTCTTGATAGTTCTTGTTTGTTTCTTGCTATTTCTCTTCTTAAAAACTCTTGTATTTTGTATAAATTTCAAGTATCTTCATCCTTCTAAAGTCAAATCCTTCTTCTTCTTAAAAACCGCTTATGTTCATCAGCTCTAAACTTATGTTTAAGAGAGGTATGAACATGAGTTGTGAGTAATCCACCAAGGTTTGGGGTTGGGATGATTTAAGGGGGTTGAAAACTAGATTTTGGGTATTTTCTTGTTCTTCATCTAATTCTCTTCTTGGATTTGGGGGTTTTAAGGTCTAGAGATTCTCGATGGAGATCTCTTTAATCTAGGGATTTCCTTGTCCCAAAAAGACTTAGGAAATCCCTTAAAACCAAATCCAAGAGACTAGCTCATCCTTTCCCATACACCATGGATGTTTAGGGAGCTAGTTAAGCCACTTTTTAAGATCCATGCTTAATGTTCTTCACCTTATCTTTCCACCAAACATCATGGGTTAGGAGGAAAAGGTGAAGAAAGGATTTATACCATACACCATGGATAGATCTAGTTTGGTTTCTTAAGGCTTAGAGATAGCATCAAAAAGTGTAGAAAAATATGTTTTCAAAACCAAAGTTCGAATTTTCAACCTCCCTAAGAATGAATCCCAACCTTGAATCTGTTTTTAATATTTAAAAAGGAAAAATCATTTTCTCCCTGTTCAAAGTTAATTGTTTTCTCTAAAAATCTTTAAATTAACTTAATTATGCAATAGAGTTTTTTTTTATAAATTTGTAAAATCGTATTTAAGCTATTTTTAATATTTTAAAAATTTTCTAGAGTCTTGCTTTATGTCTGGTATTGATTTGGTAACCGTTTGATTTTTAGAAGTAGTTTTCGAAAATCTTGCCAAGTAGCATATATTTGTCTAGATAATCCGGTTTTAAGTTTTCATTTTGTAAAATTAGGAGATTGGTTGTTTTATTATTTAGAAGTCATCTAGAAGTAGTATAACCCTTCAGTGGAATTTGTAAAATTGTTTTCGTGTCTGTTTAAATACCGCAAGCAATTGTTTGAGAATTCTTACCCAATTAAACCGAATTTTGCTTAGCTTCATAAATTTCTTGTATTCCTAGTATCTTTCACCCAAGGTTGGATTGACATCCTAAAGTATTACAATGACATGTTTATGCTTAGGATTTGATAATAAGAGAAAAAGCTAGTTATCACTGACCCTGCGTGCGGCGTCGATCGACACCATCCTGTGTCGATCGTTGCTGTCTGGTGATGGTGTCGATCGATGGTGTCGATCGACATTCTGTTCGTAATCAGAGTTCCTTTTCACGATGTTATATGTTGTTAAGTCATAATCTTGTTAGAGTCATCCAAGCTGTTAGAAAACTCAAACAAAAGGATAAAAGCACAACATAATCCATAATCTCAAAGATTGCAACAAGTTTTGAAATAAAGTACTGAAGCAAATGGAAAGAAAGGCTGACTCAAGATAAAAAGAAAAACTGACTCAAGGAAAAAGAAAAACTAAACCAGGATAGGTGCAAATACTACTCTTCATCAGAACGTGGTGGTGTGCGTGGACGGACGCAGCCGCTGTTAGTCACAACTGCGATGGCGTTTTAAATGGCCTGAAAACCCTGAACCACATATCTCTGAAAAGCAGCCTGCTCCATAGGAATCTCAGGAGCATCCGGAAGGTAATGAGGTCCAATAGGCTGCAGTACTCTGCTACGTCTCGAAGATGAAACTCGTGGGTGATCCTCAGCTGGTGCATCCTCTGCGGATGAAGCTGCATCGCGGGAAGAGGCACCTCTACGTATGGCGACGGGAGCGGCTCGCAGCAAGGTTGTACTAGGCTGAAAAACGAGGCGGTCTGGATTGCCGGTCATGTGAGTAAGGTCCCTATTAGGTAACTGGACCAAAAGCTGCTCAGCTCGCGGACTGGTGAAAACCCATAGCTTCTCGGGCTTCACCCAAGTAGCTCTCCGCAAGTAATCCATATCAACCCAAGCTCGCGAAGTAACAATGGTGCAGGTGGAAGTGTCTATCCCGCAATGCTGGAAGTTAGGAGTGAGAAGGCTACCAACAGTCTCAGGTTTGGTCTTTGTTCCAACAAAAGGCTTCATCTTCAGTGAGACCAAGTGATGAGCAAGCACAGCACCGAGGTTGACCTTCTCTGTCAGCCCAAATTCCATATAAATGATGGACCAAAGTGCATGATACAGCAGCACTAACTCAGCCACGCGCATCTTCTTGATAACTAGCTTTTTAGCAGGTTAAACAAAACCTAAAGCTTGTCTATGTCATTGTAATACTTCAGGTCATCAATCCAAATCAGGTGGTGAAAGGTATTAAGAATGCAAGAGCTTGAAGTAAAGCTAAGCAGATTCGAATTAAATGGGGTAACAAATAAAAATAAACCACTTGCTGCAACTATATGATCTTGAGAACTATTTTAAAATACCTTCTGAGATGTTAACTAACTAATAGAAGACTTCTAGAAATTTAAAACGCGAAGCTACTAATTTTATAAAATGCAAAACAAAAGACAGAAAACTAGGTAAATTTGTAGGTGACGAAATGGTTTTTAAAAACTAGTTAATACATTTTACTGACTCTTAACTAATTACCAGGGTGCAAAACAAGATACTAGGGAATTTATAAAATACCAGGACTAGCAAAAACACAACTTTACAAATTTATAAAACTATATTGCATAATTAAACTATTTATGAGAAATTTAGTAAAGATAAATAAACCCAAAACTAGAGGAAAATGGTTTTTTGTTTTAAAATATTAAAAACAGATTCTAAGTTGGGAATCATTCTTAGGGAGGTTGAAGATTCGAACTTGGGGTTTAAAAATATAATTTTCACTCTTTTAGTAATTTCTCTAAACCTTAAGAAACCAATTTAGATTTAACCATGATGTGTGGTATAAACCCTTTCCTCACCCTTTCCTCCTAACCCATGATGTGTGGTGGAAAGATAAGGTGAAGAACATTAAGCTTGGATCTTAAAAACGGTTTAACTAGCTCCCTAAGCATCCATGATGTGTGGGAAAGGATGAGCTAGTCTCTTGGATTTGGTTTTAAGGGATTTCCTAAGTCTTGTTAGGATAAGGAAATCCCTAGATTAAAGAGATCTCCATAGAGAATCTCTAGACCTTAAAACCCCCAAATCCAAGAAGAGAATTAAAATGAAGTACATGATGAAAACAAACCAAGTTTTTAGTCTCCAACTTCCTTAATCATCCCAACCTTAAATCTTAGGCGGTTTACTCACAAATCATGTTCTTATCTCCTTTAAACTTAAGTTTAGAGTTAAGGAACATGACCAATGAGGTTTTTAAGAAAGATTGAAATTTAATTAAATACTTGTGGAAGATAATAAAATACAAGGATTTTCAAAAGATCTAAATAAAAACTAAGAAGAAGGATTTGACTTTAGAATAATTTAAACACTTGCTATCTATAAAATAAGAGTTCTTAACAAAAGATTTAAACAAGAATTAAGAAGAAAGACTTAACTTTAGAATATGTTGAATACGAAATCTATATAATAAAAATACAAGTTTTAAAGAACTAAAATAAGAAGAACTATAAAACTCAAGAACAAGGGAAAGCTTATAAGAACACTTAAGAAGACTTTGAAAGAGAGAATATAAAGACTTGATTGTTTACTTGATGAAAAACTGAATGAATATTACAAACACATAAACACTCCTTATATAGAGTTTTAAATATGGCTCTTGGCCTTAAAAGAGGGGTTAAGGGGCAAGAGACAAGGGGCAAGAGACAAGGGACCTATCTAATCCCACTTACTTAAAGCATAAAAACTTTTATGACTCAGCTTCCTTTTTGGTCCGCGTGGTTGGGTCGATCGGTCACTCGATCGTGTCGTCAGATCGGGTCACTTGGTCGATTGTCTAGTCGATCACTCTTTGATCGACTCATTTTGCACGATCGTCCAGTCGATCACACCTTGATCGAGTCATTTCGCTCGATCTTCCTCTCGATCTTGATTGAATCGACTGGCCTTAGTCGATCTACCAGTCGATCTCGGCTCCTTTTCTTTTGTCCGAGTTTTCTTTTTTTTTTTCCTGCCAACTCTTATGTTCTTCTTTCATCTTCTTGTTAATGCTCAACATCCATCACAGCTCC
This sequence comes from Alliaria petiolata, assembly GCA_020283515.1. Taxonomy (NCBI): domain Eukaryota; kingdom Viridiplantae; phylum Streptophyta; class Magnoliopsida; order Brassicales; family Brassicaceae; genus Alliaria; species Alliaria petiolata. The sequence continues at coordinate 328,797,497 of JAHZTW010000001.1, read as the reverse complement.
AAGTACTCAAAACAGCCTGAAAAAGATGCAAATATGCAAGAAACCATGCAAATGCTAATGCAAAGTTCTCTAGGACTTAAAATGGTACAAATGATGCAAAATAGTCTATTATGAATGATGTATGCATAAAAAACCTATTCTAAATGTAAGCTAAATATGCGAAATATATGAGTATATCAACTCCCCCAAACTTGCCTTTTGCTTGCCCTCAAGCAAACAAAATCCAAGCTAGGAAGAGATGATCAAACTAAAAATGGGGGCTCAAATCCGAAAAGTGTTTTTCAAATGTATCAATTCAAAGGTCCTTGTTCTCAGTTCTAGGATGCAGTATACAAGCATTTACTCAAAAGGACTTAGCCATAATCATCACAAATTGAAATTCAAATCATGACTTGTTTATTCCAAGCAATCCATGTATCAAAACTTTTAACATTCATTAGGATTTCCAAACCGTGAATCACACTTGTTCTTTTTGAAACCGAATACATTTGGCAAGGTTTAAGGTTATGAGATAAAAATGATCTCATTTAAATGGGTACTCCAAGCAATGGTTTCTCTCAAAAAAAATGTTTGAACTTTTACATAATGCTAAAGGTAAAAGGCAATGCATGCATACATGACTAGACTCACATCTACCCAAGTATACTAACAATGATCCTAATCCCTCTCTCATTCATTTTTATATTTTCCAAGCTCACTCACCCTCTAGAAACTACCCAAATCAACAAGGCTATTCACGCCAAGCTTAAACCCACAAAAACTTCATCAAATATTTTCTTTTCTTAGGGAAACTTTTTAAACTTTGCTTAAGGCTAGTGGTATAATCAAAAGTATTAGCTCTTTTTCTTTTCTTTTCATAATTTCCTTCTAAAAATATTTCTTTTATGCACTTGGCCTCTAGGGCTCTTTTTCTTTGCTTGAGCTTTATCATAAATCAAGATCAACCACTAGAAATGTGTATCCCTTTTTCATCTTTTTCCTTAACACCTTCTCATTCTCAAACCCGTGATCTCCTAATTCCCAAACAAGCCTAAAAACTAGCTTCAAAATGCAAAGCTAGCAATATGAGAGCCTAAACATGTCGCCCAAAACCTAACACTTTATGCCAAGTTCAAACAGAAAATAAGGCCTCACAATTTGCAATCACACACGAAATTTGGCTTGAAATAAGGCAAGGGTCAAGGTGTGGTATTCTATTTAGGCTTACAAAGAGTGGTGAAGTGAATAAGAAAGCCTAAATATTTTTTTTTTTAATCCATGTATTCTTTTTCAAAAGTACAAGCATGATAATTAGATGTTCATTTTAAGGTTCCGATTTTTAAGTATTGATTCAATTCATGCTTTTTTCAACTTTAAGCCAAGAAAATCAAATCAAATGATCCAAGCATGGTTAGAACTTAATTTCAAAGTTGTACAAGGCATCAAAGAACTACTAACAAGGGCCTTGAACCAATACATGAGCTTAAAACACTTTTAAAGGAATTTTTTCATCATTGCCCCCTATGCATATGAGTGATGCAACCTATATGATAAAAATCTAGACTCAATCCTACAATATTTGATAATGCAAATGCAAGCTATATGAATTTTTTTTCGAAATTTTTATGAATTTTTCTGATTTTTTTTTTTTTTTTATGCAAAATATTTTTATGAATGTAAGAAGACTCAAAAATGAAAACACAAAATAAGATCAAATAAAATATGTCAAAGCACAAACTCTCCTCCCCCAAACTTGAATGACACCGTCTCGGTGTTAAACAAATTCAAGGGAAGACACACAAAAATAAAAATAAAAATGCATGTTATATACAAAGTTTGGCGTTTTTAGTACCTTGAAGCTAGAGATGGCCGGAGCTTGAGGTTGCTCTGGTCCTCCTGCTCTTTCTTGGCGTGTCATGGAGTATTCCCTTGTCCTTGTTCCTGGTTGGACGGTCTTGGAGTGAATGACGTCCAGCTTGGAAATCTTCGGGCTCACAGATTTGTATACCTCCGGTTGAGTGTCTTGCCGCCGTCGTGCCTACTTGTTCAACTTCATCACTCAAGGTCATCTCTGAAGAGCTTCTCCCTTTAAGGACTTTGAACTTCCTCACCAGCTTCTTGATCATCTTGCCTTGCCATTTGTTTACTTTGCGCTGAATCTTCACAACCGAGGCAAGGAATTTTTCCGCTTTGGTGCGCGGCTCATAGTCCAACTTCGGGAGATCATGACTTGATGGCATTTCAGCATAAGTGGGAGGAGATTCTAGTGATGATTGGGCAAGTTGTGGTGCTGTTGGCACGCCTCCAAGTGGCGCATAACATTCCTCATTGCTTGGCAAGAACTCGATGTTGCCGACGCTATTAGCGAGCGTTTCTTCCGGGTTGGGTAAGATGCACATCTTCTTCTCGTGTTCCTCATTGTAGAACAGGTATGCATAGTAACTTGGAGCTGGAGTAGGTCCCAAGGAATCCATGTTGATCATGTAGGCTTGATCCATGTATGCACGTTCCGCGCATGGTGTGAACTCGGTAAGTGGTACTCCCGCTTGCACAAACAGTGGCGTGAGAAAGCCACCAATGAGTGCTGATGTTGCCTTGCACTTAATGGCCGAAGCTTTGTACCTGAGTAAGGATGAAGCCAGGATGCATCCATAGTTAACGTTATCTCCAAGTTCATGCTCCATTGGTTCATCACTCCTCTCGCTATCGCATAGAACGTTTTTAACTCCTTGGAAAAGGAAGCACAGCTCGTTCTTTGTCACCGTTGCTGTCGTGGATCTCCCACTGAATGTGTTGGCTACCAGCTTCAGAGTGTATCTTAGCAAAGGGTTTCGCACCTTCTTGATTTTGGCGGTATTGGATTTGTAATCTCCATCGCTAATCAAGTCCCATAGCTTGCTTGCGGATTTGAATTGTGGGAACTCCACAAGGTCGGCTGCTGCATTGAGTCCGTAAGCTTGGCATAGCTCAAGGATAGAGAGATGGTAGGCTTGCTTGCAGATTTTGAATGTGATAAGACCCTCGGTTGGAATTGGAATGCTCGGATCTCCATATTCGCAATCCAAGGTGGAGAGGAAGTGAATCGTGGCTTCGGGGTAGGTGGGACAGTCCATCCGTGAAAGACATGCAAGCCCCATGTTATTGAGCAGCTCATCAAACCCATCCAAGAATCCTAGTCTTTGCAAGAACTCCCTACTTGCAAATTTCGTGGGCTCAAAACGCAACCTCTCTAGCCTCCTCCTTGTTTTCTTTTCCTCTTTGCTCCACTTAACCGATTCTTCAACTCCTTGCTGTGTTTCCTCTTGTGCAGCCATAGCTCTACTTTTCTTCCTTGGTGCCATAGTACCTGAAATTCAAAACCTCCAAGAGATGCTTTAGTAGAGAGCACGGTAAAGAGAAGAACACAAGTTCAAGAGGTTAGACGCTTAAAAAGATTTTCGCTCAACCCTTTTATTTTTTTGGGAAAAGTTTTGGATCTATCAATAAATATTAGATGAAAATCTCTTGAGATAAGAACAAATCAAGAAAATTCCCTAATATTTAGATATTTCTAAAAATATGATCCTTATCCCTACCAAATTATGTCAACCATACAACTTAAAAAGGAAATTTTCCAAAATCAGAATATGGCATGACAAAATTCGAATTACCTTTGAATGTTGATGTGAATAAGATGCTCTTCCTCTTTAGAAAACCAGAAAAAACTCACACTCTCTTTTTAATTTGCAAAAATCGTTTTTGATGTAAGGAAAGTAGAGAGTGGATGTGTGGCTTTATAAAGAAGGGAATGTTTGGACTTATGCATGCAAGTGGGGTTTTTAAATTTTGACAAAGCTCAATTATCAAAGTTCAAAGGAGCCTGGTTGACCAAATTCAAATTCAAATTCAAAAGTAGGAGGGAATGAGAAAGAGGGTGAAATTTGAAAAAGACTTCCCTTGGCAGACGATCGAGTGGTTCAGTCGATCTACCACTCGATCTCTTGCCCATCTTACTCTGATCGAGTTACTAGCTCGATTGGTTGGTCGATCTGATTTAAATCGAGGAGTGGATCGACTGAAGTCCTCGTTTTAGGCTTGTCCTGTTCGTGATCGAGTGATTGGGTCAATCTCTTGATCGATCTTAGCTCGTGATCGAGTGATATCACTCGATCTTCCACTCGATCGTCTCCTCCTGCCTTTATTTGCTTTGCTTTGTAGAACCCATTAACGTGCTTCTTGGCTCTTGTTTCCTGGCATCTACACACTTAAAGCAGAAAGCGTAAAATTGAAACAAAATATATACAATGATAGTCATGGGATTGCCTCCCAAGTGCGCTTGTTTTAAGTCTCTAAGCTTGACTTTACTTGGTTAGGCTAGTGGAGGGTCTTGGAGAGGCAACGTGGTGCTCTCTTTGTTGCAGTCACTCGCCATGTAGGGTTTGACTCTATGCCCATTCACTGTGAAGTTCTCTCCATTCTTTCCAAGCAAAGTTATGGCTCCATATGGTAGTACTTCTCTAATCTCATACGGTCCGGACCACCTAGACTTGAGCTTTCCGGGGAACAGCTTCAATCTTGAGTTATAGAGTAAAACCATGCTTCCTTCTTCGAGCTCCTTGCGCACCAACTTCTTGTCATGAAAGGCTTTGGTTCTTTCCTTGTAAATTTTGGCACTTTCATAAGCATTCATCCTTATCTCATCGAGCTCTTGAAGTTGCACCAACCGTTTCTCTTGAGCCGTTTTGAAATTGTAGTTGAGTTGCTTCACGGCCCAAAGAGCCTTGTGCTCTAATTCCACAGGAAGGTGACAAGACTTGCCATATAGGAGGTTGAAAGGCGTGGTCCCAATTGGAGTCTTGTATGCCGTTCTATACGCCCAAAGAGAGTCATCTAACTTGCTAGACCAATCTTTTCTAGTGACTCCCACGGTCCTCTCTAGTATAGTCTTGATTTGTCTATTCGAAACCTCCACTTGGCCGCTTGTTTGAGGGTGATAGGGCGTGGCCACCTTGTGCTTAACACCATGTTTTCTCAAGAGACTTTCAAAAACTTTGTTGATGAAGTGGCTGCCTCCATCGCTAATCACCACTTTAGGAACTCCAAATCTTGGAAATATGATCGTTTTGAAAAGTTTAACTACCACCTTTGAATCGTTTGTTGGTGAGGCCATGGCTTCCACCCACTTAGACACATAGTCTACTGCCACAAGAATGTACTTGTTGCCATATGATGATGGAAACGGGCCCATAAAATCGATCCCCCATACGTCGAAGATCTCTACTTCAAAGATTGGTGATTGTGGCATCTCGTTTCTTTTGGTGATGTTTCCGGTTCTTTGGCATGCTTCACATGACTTGATGAATTCATGCGCATCTTTGAAGAGTGTAGGCCACCAGAACCCAGCTTGGAGAACCTTTGTAGCAGTCTTGAAACTCGCAAAATGACCCCCATAGGTCATACCGTGGCAATGTAGAAGTATGTCTCTCGCTTCTTCTCTTGTTACACATCTTCGATACATACTGTCCACACACCTTTTGTATAGATACGGTTCATCCCAGAAGTAGTGTGAGACGTCTCTCATGAATTTCTTCTTGTGGTATCGGTCCAAATGAGTAGGCTCTTCCCCACAAGCCAAGAAATTGACAATATCCGCGTACCATGGGAGATCTTCATCTTTTAGGCTCAAAACTTCTTCAAGTTTGTCTTCCAGCCTTGCACATACCACGGTATTGATCATCATGAGCTGCTCTTCAGGAAGTGAATCGTCTAAAGGTAGGACTTCTTCCACTCTCATCCTAGAAAGATGATCCGCCACACCATTCTCTATGCCCTTCTTATCCTTGATCTCCATATCGAATTCTTGCAAGAGAAGGATCCATCTTAAGAGTCTCGGTTTTGTGTCCTTCTTGGAATATATGTGCCTCAAGGCAGCATGGTCAGTGTATACAATCACCTTCGAACCCACCAAGTATGACCGGAACTTTTCAAATGCAAAGACAACGGCTAGGAGCTCCTTCTCGGTGGTCGCATATTTCACTTGTGTATCGTCCAAGGTGCGGCTGGCATAATAGATGACATGCAACTTCTTATCTTTCCTCTGCCCCAAGACAGCTCCTACAGCATAGTCACTAGCGTCGCACATGATCTCAAAGGGAAAGTCCCAATCCGGTGCTTGTACTATTGGTGCGGTTACTAGCGCGCCTTTGATGGTCTTGAACGCTTGGTGGCATTCTTCATCAAAGTGGAACTCAGCTTCTTTGCATAATAGCCTTGTGAGGGGACGTGCCAGCTTAGAAAAATCTTTGATAAACCTTCTGTAGAAGCCAGCGTGCCCCAAGAAACTTCTGATGCCCTTCACGTTAGCCGGAGGCGCCAAAGTAATCATCACTTCCACCTTTGCTCTATCCACTTCAATGCCTTGTCCCGAGATCTTGTGACCAAGGACAATCCCTTCTGTCACCATGAAGTGGCATTTCTCCCAGTTGAGCACGAGATTGGTCTCCTCACATCTCTTGAGTACCCTGCACAAGTTAGACAAACAAACACCAAAGGAAGAGCCATACACGGAGAAGTCATCCATGAATACCTCAACCATCTCCTCAATCAAGTCTGAAAATATAGACATCATGCATCTTTGAAATGTAGCAGGAGCATTACATAAACCAAAAGGCATCCTCCTATATGCATATGTTCCATAAGGACAAGTGAATGTTGTCTTTTCTTGGTCATTGGGATGAATCGGGATTTGAAAGAAGCCACTATAACCGTCTAAAAAACAGTAATAAGGGTGGTTGGCTAATCTTTCTAGCATTTGATCAATGAATGGCAGTGGGAAGTGATCTTTCCTAGTGGCTTTGTTGAGTTTCCTATAGTCAATGCACATCCTATGGCCGGTTATAACTCTAGTAGGAATTAACTCGTCTTTTTCGTTTTTTATAACCGTGATACCCCCCTTTTTAGGCACGACATGGACCGGTGAGATCCAAGTGCTATCACTTATGGGGTATATCACGTTGGCCTCTAAGAGTTTAAGGATTTCCTTTTTAACTACTTCTTTCAAATTCGGGTTCAAGCGCCTTTGATGTTCAATTGAAGAAGTGTTCTCATCATCTAAATGAATCCTATGAGTGCAAAGTAATGGTGAAAGGCCTTTGATGTCACTTAGAGAGTAACCAATGGCTTTCCTATACTTCCTTAATTCCCTAAGGAGAGAGTCTAACTCATCATCATTCAGATTGTCATTAACAATGACCGGGTAAGTCTCATTCGATCCTAAGAAAGCGTACCTTAGACCAATTGGTAGCTGTTTGAGGTCCACCTTTGGGGCTAACAGCTCACTCCAGTCCTCCTCTTGGTTGTTGTTGAGATTGCTGTCTTCATTTGTTTCCTTAGACCCCGAGTCATGAGCTTCCATACTTTCTTCTTTAAGCGTCTGCCCCGCTGTGATCGAGTTGATGGATCGATCGGCCAGTCGATCTTGCGTCGATCGAGTTGTTTCCCTCGATTGGCTCAGTTGTTCTTCCTTTGATCGAGCAGGAGATCGTGTCGGCTGGTCGATTTCTTCCCTGGATCGATTGGATTGGTTGATCAGGCGGTCAATCTTGTCTTCAGATCGAGTGAGTGGCTCGATCTCTCGGTCGAAATCCTTGACAGTTTTGCGAGAATCAAGGATGCAAATGTATTCTTGGGTTTGATCACTTAGATAGCCATACTCTCCACACTCCTTTGTTAGCGCCACTAGTAGATGATCTTCTTGACCCAATTCCTCTAGCAATTCATCAGTTAAAAGATCCATGGCTTCTATGTAGAAGACTTGTCCATCGATCGTCGGTTTCTTCAAAACCTCTTTAATATCAAAGTTGAGCTTGACGTCTTTGCCCAAGTGTAATGAAATTTTGCCATTCTTGACGTCAATTATAACTCCAGCAGTCGCCAAAAACGGTCTTCCAAGGATTATGGGATCCTTAGGTTCTTCATCCATTTTAAGAACAACAAAGTCTGTGGGGACACTCACATTGCTTATCATCACCGGTAAGTCTTCAAGCATTCCTACTGGGAGGCTTACACTTCGGTCGGCCAAGATCAACGAGATTCTGCACTCCTTAAACTTGGTGAAGCCTAGCTTCTTTGCAATGGAGTGAGGCATGAGGTTTTATCTCGCCCCTAAGTCGCACAAACAATTGTTAAACTTCAATGGCCCTAGCGCACAAGGTATGGTGAATGAGCCTGGATCTCATAGCTTCTTTGGTGCTATCTCTTTGTGGATGATTGCGCTGCATTCTTGGCTCAACACCATGACCTCTTGGCAACCCTTAGCTGTCTTGACGAGTGTATCCTTCAGAAACTTGGCATACTTTGGCACCATGGCTAGGCAATCGAGTAGTGGCAATTTCAGCTCCACGTTTCTCAAATGTTTTTCAAACAAGGCTCTGTGCTTCTCTACCAGCTGCCTCTTGAAGCGTCCATGGAAGGGGAGCTTCGGTTTGTAAGGTGGAGGTATGAAAATATTTTTTTCTTTGGTCGTTTCCCCCACTTGTTTTTTCAAAACCGCTTCTTTGCCTTTCCTTGCCCTTTCGATGTAGACATTGTCGAAGGTGATCTCTTGGTCATTTGAAAGATCACTCTCCCCCTCTTGAACCACAATGTCCTCATTGTCTTTTGCTGTAGACGTTGGTGCAACTTCCTTTCCACTTCTTAGGGTGATTACATTCGCATACTCCTTGGGATTTGTTTCACATTGGCCGGGTAGTGTAGCATGACCGCTTGTACTTGCTTTTCCTTTCTCTAACTGGCGAATCTTGTTGTTGATGTTGCTTATCTGTGTAGAGACTTCGGTAAGGGAGGAGTCTAGCCGGTTGTTCATATCCACAAATTTTTGACTTGTAGTAGCTTGGCCTTGTAGAAGTTGTTGAAACATGGCTTGTATTTGATCTTGAGGTGGCGCTTGATGTTGTTGTTGATGTGGCACGAATCCAGGAGGGTAAGCTTTGTTCCCTTGCTGTTGGTTGCCTTGGTAGTTTCCTTGTCTTTGTCCTTGATACCCACCGTTTTGTTGAAATCCTCCTTTGGTGTAAGGTACAAACGGTTTGGCTTGATTGCTTTGTTGTGGAGGGTAGACTTGGTCCTTTGGATTTTCCACATTGGTGCTTCTATAAGACAAGTTGTTGTTGTTCCCTTGATACCTTGGGGCGTATCCCTGTGGCTTAGGATAGTCTTGGCCTCCAACCTAATTTGCTTCCTCAAACTCTTCCTCACTTCTTTCTTGAGACAAGTCCGCGGCTTCACCGACGAAGTGGACATGTTTTTGGTTGGCAATCATCATCTTGTCAATTTTTTCATGGAGCGACTTCAACTCCTTCTTGTGTGCCTCTAGATCATGCCCTCTTGGTGCTCTGTCATAGTCTTCAGAATAATTTTCATCACTCAGAGCAAAGTTGTTAATGAGTTCCATTCCATCGTGGGCATCTTGTCCAAGAAAGTTCCCTCGGCTTGCCGTGTCAAGTAGCATGCGAATTTTGGGCAAGGCTCCACGGTATATTGTGCTCAAGAGTGTCTCCTCAGTGATGCCGTGGTGAGGACACTGGATGGTGTAGTCCTTGAACCGCTCCATTGCTTCACTAAAGCTCTCATTGTGCCTTTGAGTAAAGCCGCTTATCTCGCTCCTTAGCCGAGCCGTTCTTGTGCTTGAGAAGAACTTTGAGAGGAAGGCTTTCTTGCATTCAACCCAGGACTTTATGGTGCCTTGTGGTAAGGTCTTCTCCCAATGCCTTGCTTTGTCCCCAAGAGAAAAAGGGAAAAGCCGTAGCTTGAAGCTATCCTCCGATATGCCGTTTATCTTTATCATGCTACACACTTGCTCGAAGTTGTCCAAGTGTTCCAGTGGGTCTTCCATAGCCAGGCCATGTAATTTGTTGTTTTGGACCATAGACAGGAATCCAGTCTTGATCTCAAAGTAGTTGTTTTGCACCGGTGGTGGAGTGATGCCGAAGCGATTGGTGTGCGTGTTCGGTGCATCACCTGCGCCAATTATGCGTGGTGCCCTTTGAGGGTGGTAAGGCTGTCCAATGCCTCTGCCAGCAGCAGCATGTTGAGGTGGATCCTCCACCTGGTCGTGGTCAGCCATCACTTCTTGATGGTACTCTTTGATATCAAGAAGTAGTCTTTCCCTCCTATGTCTTGCGTGTCCAAGTTGATGGATGTTGTCCAGTGGTGCGAATAGGTTGTTGTCACCTCTAGACCTCAAGTTCATAAACCTGAAAACACAAGTACACATATAGGAAAATATGTAACCAAATACAAAAAGAAAACTTAGTCTCCACTAAACTCCAAATCTCAATAAATTCACTTATAACCCGAGTTTGGCAACGGCGCCATTTGATAACTAGCTTTTTAGCAGGTTAAACAAAACCTAAAGCTTGTCTATGTCATTGTAATACTTCAGGTCATCAATCCAGATCAGGTGGTGAAAGGTATTAAGAATGCAAGAGCTTGAAGTAAAGCTAAGCAGATTCGAATAAAATGGGGTAACAAATCAAAATAAACCACTTGCTGCAACTATATGATCTTGAGAACTATTTTAAAATACCTACTGAGATGTTAACTAATTAATAGAAGACTTCTAGAAATTTAAAACGCGAAGCTACTAATTTTATAAAATGCAAAACAAAAGACAGAAAAACTAGATAAATTTGTAGGTGACGAAATGGTTTTTAAAAACTAGTTAATAAATTTTACTGACTCTTAACTAATTACCAGGGTGCAAAACAAGATACTAGGGAATTTATAAAATACCAGGACTAGCAAAAACACAACTTTACAAATTTATAAAACTATATTGCATAATTAAACTATTTACGAGAAATTTAGTAAAGATAAATAAACCCAAAACTAGAGGAAAATGGTTTTTTGTTTTAAAATATTAAAAACAGATTCTAAGTTGGGAATCATTCTTAGGGAGGTTGAAGATTCGAACTTGGGGTTTAAAAACATAATTTTTACTCTTTTAGTAATTTCTCTAAACCTTAAGAAACCAATTTAGATTTAACCATGATGTGTGGTATAAACCCTTTCCTCACCCTTTCCTCCTAACCCATGATGTGTGGTGGAAAGATAGGGTGAAGAACATTAAACTTGGATCTTAAAAATGGTTTAACTAGCTCCCTAAGCATCCATGATGTGTGGGAAAGGATGAGCTAGTCTCTTGGATTTGGTTTTAAGGGATTTCGTAAGTCTTGTTAGGATAAGGAAATCCCTAGATTAAAGAGATCTCTATGGAGAATCTCTAGACCTTAAAACCTCCAAATCCAAGAAGAGAATTTAAATGAAGAACAAGTTAAAAACAAAACCTAGATTTTAATCTCCAACCTCCTTAATCATCCCAACCTCAAACCTTAGCGGTTTACTCACAAATCATGTTCTTACCTCTTTTAAACATAAGTTCAGATTTAAGGAACATGATCGATGGGGTTAAGAAGAAAGACTTGAAATTAGAATTATTTAAATACTTGCTATATAAAAATACAAGGGTTTTCAAAGATTTAAGCAAGAATTAAGAAGAAAGATCTGACATTAGAATAATTTAAACACTTGATATATACAATAAAAATAAGAGTTTTCACAAAGATTTAAGTAGGAATTAAGAAGAAAGATTTGACATTAGAATAATTTAAACACTTGATATATATAATAAAAATAAGAGTTTTCGCAAGGAATTAAACAAGAAGCAACTATAAAACTTAAGAATACTCAAAAACACTGAAGAACAAGAGAAAGCTTACAAGAACACTAAGAAGACTTAAAAGAGAGAATAGAAAGACTTGATTAAAAACTTGATGATTTATTACAAGCACACACACACTCCTTATATAGAGTTTTAAACATGGCTCTTGGCCTTAAAAGAGGGGTTAAGGGGCAAGGGACAAGGGGCAAGTGACAATGGACCTATCTAATCCCACTTACTAAAGCATAAAAACTTTTCTGGGTTAACTTCCAAATGGTTCGAGTGGCATGATCGATCGTTCAGTTGATCTATTTTGTATCGAGTCATTTGGTCGATCTTTGACTCGATCAGCGTTTAGTTCGGGTGGTCAGGTCGATCGGTCAGTCGATCTGCTGCGGATCGACTAATCTTGGTCGATTGTCTAGTCGATCACTCCTTGATCGACTCATTTTGCTCGATCTACCTCTCGATCTTGGTTGAATCGACTGGCCTTTGTCGATCTTGAAGTCGATCTTTGCTCCTTCTCTTTTGTCCAAGTTTCTTTTTGATTCATACCAAGTTTTATGCTCTTCTTTCATCTTCTTGTTAATGCTTAGCATCCATCACAACTCCAAGTACTCTAAACAACCTGAAAAAGATGCAAATATGCAAGAAACCATGCAAATGCTAATGGAAAGTGTTCTAGGACTTAAAATGATACAAATGATGCAAACTAGTCTATTATGAATGATGTATGCATGAAAAACCTATTCTAAATGCAAGCTAAATATGTGAAATATATGAGTATATCACTTCCCTGGCTCATGCTTACACAGAAGTGTAGTAGCAAACAGGCGAACAAGATAGCGAAGGGTAGGATGGCGAATGTCTGTCTGCGAGGAGGTCTTAGAATCATACCTCCCATTCCCAAAATGTGCCCAGAAGTCCTGTTTATCTGGAAGCTGCTGAGGAAGGGAGACACCAGTGGCATGCTCGTTCTCAAAACCGTAGATGCCACAAAGCTCTGGAAGTGGAATCCTGTAGCGAATCCCGCGGATTAGGACGGTCAATGTCCCTTCCAAGGCGTTCCTCACTATCTCATTCTTGTAGTAGACTCGAGCTGTGGCGATGAACTGTCGTACTAGATTGGGGTAAAGATCGTACTACCTCGTAGCCATAGTTCCCATCCCAACTCTATTCAGCAACTGCAGGATGTCGTCTTTGATGCCCAATTCTGACATCATCTTCTCATGAGCAAAGTGAGTCGGTGTGACTTCCACCTTCAACCACTCATTTTAGAACATCGTGTCATACTCATCCCATGTCTCGCTGATGTCTCGGTAGACACACTCGTCTTTCGTGACTTCTACCGCTGGTCAGTCTTCCCAGTTCCGTCCCATCAGAATCCTTGCGTTTTCACGTTTAGACCAAGGAGGAAGAGAGGCAATCGGCCCATCATTAGCAGTCCCAGAGGCGGATGCTTCAGTTTCCCGTGGTCTCTTAGTCTGTGGAGGCATCTGCAAGAAAAAAGGTAATATGATCCTTGTCCAAAATCGACACTTTAGAAGCAAGTATGGATGAAATGATAAATGAATGGTATGTGATCGAATGGTGAATGAGATAGAATGATGGATGAAGTAACAGGGGAGTGTTGTGGTCACACTAAGGCTGCAGAATTCCTTAGATTCACCGGGGATTGATAGGTCGCACAAAGGATATGAAAGAGCCTTTGATTTACCTTGATCAAACTTATAAGTTTGAGAATAAAAAGATAGATGAAATGAAACTGAGGGCTTACAAGGGTTTAAATAGGGAACTCAGAAGGAGAAGCCCTAAACACGGTCCAAAGAAATGTAAATACTCGCCTAAAGAAACATAACATAAACTTAAAAATGTCATAAACTCTATAGATAGAAGAAGCGCCTTGAACAGAAGCTGTCTCTTATACACATCTAGATGTGTATAAGAGACAGGTTTCAGAGTCTGAGAATAAAAAGCTAGATAGATAGAAATGAGGGTTTACAAGAGTTTAAATAGGGAACTCAGAAGGAGAAGCCCTAAACACGGTCCAAAGAAATGTAAATACTCGCCTAAAGAAACATAACATAAACTTAAAATGTCATAACTCTAAAGATAGAAGAAGCGGCTGGAACAGAAGCTTCTTGGGCTTGATCTTCGGTTCATCATTTGGGGTTAAGGAGATGAACAAATGCCTCATTAAAAACCTTGACAAGAAAACCCAGTGGGACAAAACTTGTCAAGGGAAAAAGAGTACATTTTGTCATCTTACCCAAATTATGAAGTCATGTAGCTTGAATCAACACCAGGATGGTTTGACAAGCCTCTCTTTCTCCTCTCGCATTCTCCAAGTGTATAAGTAGAGAATGTATGGTCTCCTTGAGTTTCTTAGTTCTTGCACGCGTCATTGGACCGCTTGGTAAGGCTAGAGCATCCTCAGGATCAAGCTCAGGTTCATGCTCAGGTATAAGCTCTGGTTCTAGTCCTTTGTCCTCGGCCATGCTCATATCATCCCCTCCCTCTTTAAAAGGATTTGTCCTCAAATCTGCTTCATCTGCAATAAAAGGAGAGAGATCAGAAACATTAAAACTAGAACTCACAGAATATTTAATTTGGAGATCCACTTGATATGCATTGTCATTGATTCTCCTTGTGATTGAGAATGCACCATCAATCCTAGGCATAAGCTTGGATTTGCGCTCTTCTGGAAACCGTTCCTTTCTTAGATGTATCCATACTTGATCACCAACTTCAAATACCATCTTGCGCCTGCCTTTGTTAGCTTGCTTCTCATAGAGCTTAGTCTTCTCTTCCAAGTTCTGTCTAGCTTTCTCGTGAATCTGTCTCACCATATCTGCCTTTTTCTGACCATCTATACTAGTTCTTTCACTTAAAGGTAAAGGAATTAGATCCAAAGGAGATAAAGGGTTAAAGCCATAGACAATCTGAAAAGGGGAAAACTTAGATGCAGAATGAACAGCGTGATTGTATGCAAACTCTATATGAGGTAAACAATCTTCCCAACTCTTAAGATTTTTCTTTATCAATGAACGCAAGAGAGTACCAAGAGTCCTATTTACTACTTCAGTCTGCCCATCATTTTGTGGATGGCAAGTAGTAGAAAACATTAGCTTAGTTCCTAGCTTAGACCACAATGTTTTCCATAAATAGCTAAGAAACTTAGTATCTCTATCTGATACAATCGACTTAGGCATGCCATGTAGACGCACAATCTATTTAAAGAATAGGTTAGACACATGCAATGCATCATCAGTTTTGTTGCAAGCTATGAAATGTGCCATTTTAGAAAACCTATCCACCACAACAAATATAGAATCCTTCCCTGTCCTAGTTCTAGGCAATCCCATAACAAAATCCATTGAAATATCATTCCAGGGATGAGTAGGAATAGGGAGAGGTGTATACAAACCGTGAGGCTGAACCTTAGACTTAGCGTGTTTGCAAACGGTACACCTATTACAGATCCTTTCAACATCTCGTCTCATGTGTGGCCAATGGAAGTGAGCTTTCAAAACCTCCAGAGTCTTAGCAATGCCAAAATGACCCATCAAAGCTCCTCCATGTGCTTCCCTAGTAAACATATCTCGAAGAGAGCATTGAGGAATACACAATCTATTTTTATAAAAGAGAAATCCATCTTGTCTAAAGTAATGATCAGAACCAAACTTTTCACAAGATTTATAGATTTCTTGAAAATCAGAATCAGTAGAATAAAGTTCTTTAACCTGTTCAAAACCCAAAAGCCTAGCACTAAGAGTAGCGAGAAGAGTGTACCTCCTGGATAATGCATCGGCGACCACATTATCTTTACCTTTATTATACTTGATGACATATGGGAAGGTTTCTATGAACTCAACCCAACGTGCGTGTCTCTTATTGAGCTTTTGCTGACCTTTCAAATGTTTTAAAGACTCATGGTTTGTGTGAATGACGAATTCTTTTGGCCAGAGATAGTAATGCCATGTCTGGAGGGCTCTAACCAAGGAGTACAGCTCCTTGTCATAAGTTGGATAGTTGAGAGTTGCTCCTCCAAGCTTCTCACTGAAGTATGCTATTGGTCTCTTGTCTTGCATCAAGACTGCTCCAATCCCTACACCAGAAGCATCACATTCTATTTCAAAGGTCTTTAAAAAATCAGGTAATGATAAAACAGGAGCATGAATAAGCTTCTCTTTTAGGCAATTGAAGGCTGTTTCTTGAGCTTTTTCCCATTTAAATGCCACATCCTTCTTGATGATTTCGGTTAAGGGAGCTGCTAGAGTACTGAAGTCCTTGACAAAACGTCTATAGAAACCAGCAAGGCCATGAAAGCTTCAGACTTCTCCAATAGTCTTAGGACTTGGCCATTCCTTGATAGCTTTCACCTTTTCTGCATCTATTTTGACCCCATCTGCACTCACAACAAAGCCTAGAAAAACAACATTATCTGTGCAAAAAGTGCATTTCGTAAAGTTGGCAAACAAAGCTTCTTGCCTAAGCGCTTCCAGCACTTTTCTAACATGCTTAGTATGCTCATCTAGACTCCTACTGTAAATAACGATGTCATCAAAGTATACAACAACAAACAGACCTATGTAATCTCTAAGCACATGATTCATTAAGCGCATAAAAGTACTAGGAGCATTAGTTAATCCAAACGGCATAACTAACCACTCATATAACCCATGGTTAGTCTTAAAGGCTGTTTTCCACTCATCACCCTCTTTCATCCTAATCTGGTGATACCCACTTTTAGGATCAATCTTAGAGAATATGCTAGAACCATGCAATTCATCAAGCATATCATCTAATATAGGAATAGGGTGGCGATACTTCACTGTTATATTGTTGATTGCTCGACAATCAACACACATTCGCCAGCTTCCATCTTTCTTTGGTACAAGCAAGACAGGCACAGCACATGGACTCTTACTTTCACGGATATGGCCCTTCTCCATTAGTTCATTGATTTGTTTCTGGAGTTCCTTTGTTTCCAAAGGATTAGTCCTATATGCTGGACGGTTTGGGAGGGATGATCCAGGAACAAAATCAATCTGATGCTCAATCCCTCTGATCGGTGGTAGACCTTGTGGAGTTTCTTCAGGGAAAACATCACTGTACTCCTGCCAAAGATTGGTCATTTCACTCGGTAGCACCGGTGTAAGATTAGACAGGTTAAGCAATGACTCTTTATAAACAAAAATAAGCATAGAATGATTAGGAAAGTAGGCTTGTTTAACTTCACTTGATTTGGCAAAGAAATTTGGGTGCTTAGACTGAGAGGACTCCTTCTTCTGATCCTTCTTTTGATCAAGATAAACTTCTTGTGGAGTCATAGGAATCAGTGTAGTCTTCTTACCCTTATACTCAAATGTATGGCGATTGGAAAAACCATCATGTATAACCCTTCTGTCTGATTGCCAGGGACGTCCTAGGAGTATATGACTAGCTTCCATAGGCAAAATATCACAGAGAATGTCATCCTCATACTTACCAATGCTTAGAGGAACCAAAACTTGCTTGCTGACATTCATTTCGCCACTGTCATTAAGCCACTGAAGCTTATATGGTGCTGGATGTTTTGTAGTCTTTAAGCCTAGCTTCTTGACCATGGTGTCACTAGCAACGTTAGTACAGCTTCCTCCATCGATGATCATGCTACAAACCTTTCCTTGAACATTACATCTTGTGTGGAACAGATTCTCTCTTTGTTCTTGCTCTTGAGTCTTGTTCTGCACACTTAGAGTCCTTCTGGCTACTAAGAGATCTCCTTTAACAGCAGCAATCTCTTGCTCATCCTCACTAGAAGCCTCTGGATACTCATCAGCAGATTCTAACTCACCATTTTCCAAAAGGATCATCACGCGCTTATTGGAACATTCATTTGCATAATGTCCTTTTCCATGACATTTGAAGCAGTTGACATCTCTAGATCGAGTAACACCTTCTTTAGTCTTCCCTTTGTAATCTTTAGTTGCTTCCGAAGGCTTAGAGTTCACTGTTGGCTTGAAGTCTTTAATAGAAGCATTTCTGTCTTCCTTTGAGAAGTTCGGCCTTGAGTAAGAAAAGTTATGACCAAAGTTAGAACGTGAGGCTTTCTTTCTCTTGATTTGTTGTTCAAACAAAATGGCCTTGTGCAACATCTCTTCAAGCTCCATGTAATGTTCGGTTTCCAATCTGTCTTGAATCTCTTCATGTAATCCTCCTAGAAACCGGGACATAGTAGCTTCTTTATCTTCTGCTACATTAGCTCTCAGCATCAACAATTCCATTTCTTGATAGTATTCCTCTACTGTCTGAGATCCTTGAGTGTGCTTTCTCAGCTTTTAGTGCAGCTCCATGTGATAGTGACTAGGAAGAAATCTCTTCCTCATCAGACTTTTCATCTCAGACCAAGTTTCCACAGGTAGCTCTTGGTTTCTTCTATTGGTCGTGACAAGTTGATCCCACCAGCTTAAGGCATAGTCATGAAATTCAGTTGCTCCAATCTTGACTCTGTTCAACTCGGTATACTGCTGAACATTGAAAACTAATTCAATCTTCTTTTCCCATTCAAGGTAAGCATCTGGATCGGTTCTGCCGTGGAATGGGGGAATGTTAATCTTTAGGCCTCTGAGATTTTCACTTAGCAGCTCCTCTTGAGTTTTATGGTGCCTGTTCCTTCTTCTGCTTCCCTGAGATGAATCACTCTTTCTTCGGTAGTATTGATATCCTTCTCTTCAAAGGCAGCTAATCGGTCATCCATCTTCTGCATCTTTGCCACCATAGCTTCTATGAAGAGTTTATCAATTCTGGGGTTACTATTCTCACCATCCTCCTCTGGATTTGACATAGTGCCTGAAACAAGTAGATGAAAACGCAGTTACAAGTTCTTCAAGCAAAACAGAACAAATCCAGAGTAAACAACGACAGATGGATACGATTTAACAACTAGACACAAGAGATCACAACAATCAATACACATAGACAATCTGCAACACAAGTCGATTTCTTGGAATCTGCAGAGACACAAGCAACAGCTCAAATTGCTTTCTAACTATAGATTGGTTATCAGGAATCATAAACTAACAATCCAATAGTGATTTCTTCCTAGAAGATACCGATTTGATTGATACAACTAAGAACACGAAGAGATCGCTCTGAAATACTTTCAGGATGATTAAAAAAAATATACCAAGGGTCATAAACTAACAGATCGAACAATCACAGTCTCTAGAACACTTAAATCGGTTCTATATGGCAAGGATTTCACAATTCAAAGACGAAATGATATCAAACAACAGAAAGATCTTGGATCCGTGCGTCGCAAGAAGGCCAAGAGTCATAAAAATTCAAACTCAAAATCGTGAAACACATAGATCTGCAAGAACATAATGATAAACAAACATATAAACAAGAGATCTATGAATACTTAGCTTCCAAAGTTTCTCTGATACCACTTAATATGATCCTTGTCCAAAATCGACACTTTAGAAGCAGGTATGGATGAAATGATAAATGAATGGTATGTGATCGAATGGTGAATGAGATAGAATGATGGATCAAGTAACAGGGGAGTGTTGTTGTCACACTAAGGCTGCGGAATTCCTTAGATTCACCGGGGATTGATAGGTCGCACAAAGGAGATGAAAGAGCCTTTGATTTACCTTGATCTAACTTATAAGTTTGAGAATAAAAAGATAGATGAAATGAAACTGAGGGCTTACAAGGGTTTAAATAGGGAACTCAAAAGGAGAAGCCCTAAACACGGTCCAAAGAAATGTAAATACTCGCGTAAAGAAACATAACATAAACTTAAAATATCATAACTCTAAAGATAGAAGAAGCGGCTGGAACAGAAGCTTCTTGGGCTTGATCTTCGGTTCATCATTTGGGGTTAAGGAGATGAACAAATGCCTCATTAAAAACCTTGACAAGAAAACCCAGTGGGACAAAACTTGTCAAGGGAAAAAGAGTACATTTTGTCATCTTACCCAAATTATGAAGTCATGTAGCTTGAATCAACACCAGGATGGTTTGACAAGCTTCTCTTTCTCCTCTCGCATTCTCCAAGTGTATAAGTAGAGAATGTATGGTCTCCTTGAGTTTCTTAGTTCTTGCACGCGTCATTGGACCGCTTGGTAAGNTCGCATTCTCCAAGTGTATAAGTAGAGAATGTATGGTCTCCTTGAGTTTCTTAGTTCTTGCACGCGTCATTGGACCGCTTGGTAAGGCTAGAGCATCCTCAGGTTCAAGCTCCGGTTCATGCTCAGGTATACGCTCTGGTTCTAGACCTTTATCCTCGGCCATGCTCATTTCAAAAGGAATCAAAATCAAATCCAAATTCTGACAAATGAAACACGATGTGTCGATATTGTCTAGGTGTCGGTCAACACAAGGTGGTGTCGATCGACACCATGCGTGTAATTCAAAATTTGACCTGAAATCATGATCTTAACCCTAAATGTGCATCAATCATCAGTTCACACAATCTCAATACCATGAATCGACCAAGTTTAAATCATAAAACCCAAGAAAAATCCTAAAATCGCAACATGCATCATGAATTTCCAAAATTTGGAAAATTTCAATTTTGCAATTTAAAGGACAAAAATCAGTTGGGTAATGATCTAAATCATGGTAGATAACCTAAATAAGCATCATTCAATCAATAAATTAAGCTAAATAGGTTGAATTCGAGATTTTTCACCTTAGGGTCGAAAATAAAATTGGAAGATTTGAAGAACATACCTTGGCAAATCGAAAGAATGGACAATGGATTATGAAAGAGGGATGAAATCCGCACGGATTAGGCCTTAGAATCACTCAATTCCGTGAAGAAACGGTTGGGGAAAATTTCGTTCTAAGGCTCGGGTTTAAGATTTTGGGGAAGAAGATGAATAGTGTTGGGTTTTAAAGACTTACCTGTGTCCCGCGTGAGTGTCGATCGACACAGGATGATGGTGTCGATCGACACCGGATCTTGTCGAGCCCATTTTCTCTTTTTTTTTTTAATTTTTTTTGTATAATAAGAAAATCAAATAAAAAATAGTAAAACCAAAATAAAATAAATACTTACCAGTGGGTTGTCTCCCACTAAGTGCTCGTTTAACGTCAATAGCTTGACTGTTCACGCGTTTAGGCAGTTGGTGCATCATCCAGAGACACAATGTGTCCTGTCCTGCTGGAATCTCGGCTTGAGCCCAATAGTGTTTCACTCTTTGCCCATTCACAATGAACTCTTCTCCTTTGAAGTTTGTCAGCACAATTGCTCCATATGGTCTGACCTCTTTGATGGTGAAGGGACATGACCAACGTGAACACAATTTTCCAGGAAACAATTGCAAACGAGAGTTATACAGAAGTACCTGATCATTTGGTTCGAACTGTCTGGAGATGATCTTATCATGATATGCCTTAATCCTTTCTTTGTAGATCTTTGAATTCTCATAAGCATGATAGCGAAGTTCATCTAACTCGTTGAGCTGTACAAGGCGCCTTTCGGCAGCAGGCTTCAAGTCGAAATTCATCTTCTTGATAGCCCAATGTGCCTTGTGTTCCAACTCCACTGGAAAATGGCAAGCTTTGCCATAGAGTAGCTGGAATGGTGTAGTCCCAAGTGGCGTTTTGTAGGCAGTCCTGTAGGCCCAAAGTGCATCGTTCAGCTTCGTGGCCCAATCCTTCCTTGTCTTGCCCACTGCCTTCTCCTGGATTTGCTTGATTTGTCTGTTGGAGACTTCGACTTGTCCACTCGTCTGAGGATGATAAGGAGTGGCCACACGGTGTTGAACACCATGCTTCTTCAACAGCATGTTGAAAACCTTGTTAATAAAGTCAGAACCACCATCACTTATAACAATCTGAGGCACTCCAAATCTGGGAAAAATGATGGTGCGAAACAGCTTCAACACCACTCCTGAATCATTGATTGGACTAGCAATTGCTTCCACCCATTTGAACACAGAGTCCACAGCAACCAAGATGTACTTGTTCCCATAAGATGAGGGAAAAGGACCCATGAAATCAATGCCCCATCAGTCAAAGACTTCAACTTCTAGGATGAAGTTTTGTGGCATCTCATGTCTCTTGCTGATCTTTCCTCTCCTTTGACAGACATCACATTGAGTTATGAATAGGTGTGCATCCTTGAACATTGTAGGCCACCAAAAGCTTGCTTGAAGAACCTTGGACACCGTCTTGAAAGTAGGAAAGTGTCCAGCATACTCAGAACCATGATAATGAAAAAGGACATCTTGAACTTCACTTTCTGCTATGCATCTTCGGTAAACATTGTCTGAATAATGCTTATACAAATGAGGCTCATCCCAATAGTATCTCCTATGTTCTCTCATGAACTTCTTCTTCTCATAGTTCTTGAGATGTTTAGGCTCAATGTCAGCAGCCAAGAAGTTCACAATGTCACCATACCACGGTCTAATTGAATCAGATATAGCAAAGATTGGTTGCTGAAGCAGCTCGTTCAAGATCCCGTGAAGTGAAGTCGAGGTTGGCGTCGGGTGTCGATCGACACTATAGATGGTGTCGATCGACACTGTTGAGTTCTTCAGACCTTGAATTGTCGAATCGCGATTTTCCTTTGAATGCTCAGATGGGGTGTCGATCGACACACTCCTTGTGTCGATCGACACTGTGCGCGAAGTGGCTTGAAAACGAGTCTCGATGAAATAGATGTTTTCTTCAGGCAAGAAATCATCAATGGGAACGTCATCCTCTATCCTGATCCTTGAGAGATGGTCAGCTACCCCATTCTCAACTCCTTTCTTGTCTTTAACTTCAATGTCAAACTCTTGAGAAGCAAAATCCATCTCAACAATCTTGGCTTTGCATCCTTCTTCTGCATCAAGTACTTCAATGCAGAATGATCAGTATGAACAATTACCTTGGAGCCAACAAGGTATTGTCGAAATTTCTTAAAGGCAAAGACTACAACCAAAAGTTCCTTCTCAGTTGTTGCATAATTCTTCTGAGCATCATCCAACGTTCGGCTGGCATAGTAGATGGCATGAAGCTTCTTGTCTTTCTTCTGTCCCAACACAGCCCCTACCGCGAAGTCACTGGCATCACACATCACTTCGAAAGGTAAATCCCAGTCCGGAGGTTGAACAATCGGAGCACTCACCAAAGCTTGATTGATTTGTTCAAAGGCTGAATGGTATTCTGTTGTGAACTCAAATTTCACATCTTTGCAGAGAAGAGCAGTGAGTGGTCTTGCAATCTTGCTGAAATCCTTGATGAATCTTCTGTAGAACCCAGCATGACCCAAAAAACTCCTCACTGATTTCACAGAATCATGTGCTTGCAAAGTCGTCATCACTTCAATCTTGGCGCGGTGTACTGCGATCCCTTATGCTGAAACTTTGTGCCCAAGTACAATGCCATCTCGGACCATAAAGTGGTACTTTTCCCAGTTTAGGACTAAATGCTTCTCTTCACATCGCTGCAACACCGTGCGTAAGTTGTCCAGACAGCCTTTAAAAGATGAACCATAAACAGAAAAGTCATCCATAAAGACCTCCATAAACTTCTCAATCATATCTGTGAAGATAGACATCATGCATCGCTGGAAGGTCGCATAAGCATTACAAAGTCCGAATGGCATTCTCGATATGCAAATGTACCATAAGGATATGTAAACATGGTCTTCTCCTGATCATCTGGATGGATTGGGATCTGGAAGAATCCCAAATAACCATCAAGGAAACAGTAGTAGGGATGATTCGCCAATCTTTCCAGCATTTGATCAATGAAGGGCAAAGGAAAGTGGTCCTTTCTGGTCGCGGCATTCAGCTTCCTGTAGTCTATGCACATCCTGTGTCCAGTCACAGTTCTTGTAGGAATCAGCTCGTTCTTCTCGTTCTTCACCACTGTGACTCGTCCTTTCTTAGGAACCACATGAACCGGACTGACCCAAGCACTGTCAAAAATGGGATAGATGATCCCGGCTTCCAAGAGCTTCATGATCTCCTTCTTGACCACTTCCTTATGGTTTGGATTCAGCCTCCTTTGATGTTCAATCGATGACTTCGTCTCATCCTCAAAGTGACTCAGATGCATGCACAAGTCTGGTGAGATACCTGAAATGTCATCAAGAAAATAGCCAAGAGCCTTGCGAAATTTTTGCAGCTTGCTTAGCAATAAAGTGAGCTCTGCATTGTTCAAAGAAGCATTCACAATGACAGGATAAGTTGAATTAGGTCCAAGAAAAGCGTACCTTAACCGTGCAGGGAGCTGTTTTAGCTCAACTTTTGGAGCTTTAGCTTCACTCCAATCGCCAAGTGTGGCAGCTTTTGCAGATGTGCAAACCAATTCCACTTGTGCGATCAATTGCAGGACTTGCCCACTAGCATCCATCATCTTTATGTAACCAGCTGCGACCTCGTCTAAGTGTTCAGCTTCTATTGAAGAAGTCGTCAATGCTTTCTCCAAAGGGTCTGTAGGATGGTCCTCTTGGAAGATCTCTTCAGCAAGGTTGGTGAGTGAATCAACATAGAAGGTATGTCCATCGATAGTTGGCCTTTTCATCAGCTTCTCCATGTCGAAATTCATCACCAAATCACTAACATTCAGCGCAATTCTTCCCTTTCTCACATCAATGATGGCTCCAACTGTAGCCAAGAATGGTCTGCCAAGAATGAGAGGGTCTTTGGGTTGCTCATCGTAAGCTAGAACCATAAAGTCTATGGAAATCAAGCAATCTCCCACTTTGATAGGAACATCTTCCAAGACACCTTCAGGAATCCTAATAGAAAGATCAGTAAGAACCAGAGAGATCCTTGTGGCTTTGAAATCTGTCATGTCCAGCCATAGGGCACCTGAAAGAGGCATCAAGTTGACACTTGAACCCAAATCGCAGAGAGACCTTCCAAACTTATCTGAGAAGATGAAACAATCAAGAACAAAACTTTCAGGATCGGAGAGTTTTTCTGGAAGCCTGTTTTAAATGACAACACTAACTTGCTCTGATATCATCATCACTCCTTCCTCCATATCCATGTTCTTGGTCATCATCCACTTTAAGTATCTTTTTATCACTAGAGTGGTTATAATGGCATCCATTAAAGGAATTTCAACCACTAGTCTATCCATGATACCCTTTCATCTGGTATCAAGTAGCTCCTTCTTGGACTTCTTTGGTATCAAGGGGAAAGGAATCTTTGGTTTGTAGATCCTTTCTTCTGCAACTTTCGTTGTCTTCAGCTGATCTGGTGTCGTCTGGGAAGAGCGTCGATCGACACCCCCCTGGTGTCGATCGACACTTGACTTTGGTGTCGAGCTCTTCGTGTCGAGCTTGCTTGATTTGTAGTGATCCTCCATTGGTGACGATCGACACACCTCAGTGGTGTCGATCGACACTGGCTCCACAGTATCAATCTCTTCGTCTTCAAAATCTTCAATCTCCTCGAATTCTTCAGCACTGAGACCTCTTTTCTGCACAGGTTGAAGGTTCTTCCCACTTCTCAATGTGATGGCATTCACATGACGTTTGGGATTAGTATCCGTCTTTCCCGGAAGAAATCCTTCTTGCCTGTTAACAGTTCCTGTAGTTTAGGTAACTTGAGTGTCTAGCTTCTTCATATGAGAGGTCAAGCTCTCAATCTTCCCATTCAGGTTTTGGTACAGCGAATCAAACTTCCCATTGAAGTCTACTGTCATCTTCTGCTGTCCTTCTAGAAGCTATTCCATCATGGATTTCATCTCGTTGTCTTGTGCAGAAGGCTTCTGGTAGGATGAAGAACCATAGTTTCTTGAATAGTTGCTGTTCTGAAATGGAGGCTTTGGTGTATAATCAGAAGAGTTTTGATTTCCTGTGAAGGAATTCTTCTGATAATTCCCATTAAAGCCTCTATTCTCTTGCTGGTTTCCAAACCTTTGGCCTTGAAAGCCACTTCTGTTGATGTAGTTGACATCCTCTTCTTCACATTCTTCACTAGGCTCGAATGTCTCTACCTCATTAGCAAAATAGACTTGCTTCTTGCCCACAAAGATGTTGTGTACGTTGTCCAGCTTCCTGTTAACTTTAGCTATTTGGCTTCCTCCATTTGCACCAGCATGTTGTTTCCTCTCAAAGTCTGCATTATTGGTGCTGTTGCAAGAGGTCAAATTCTCTATAAGCACCATCGCGTCATCTGGATACCTGGTGTTGAAGTTGCCATTGCTCGCAGCATCCAAAGCCATCTGGTACCTCCAATTGATTCCTCGGTAGAAGATTTCAAGTAGTTGTGGCTCGCTAAAACCGTGATGCGGACAGTCTCTCTGGTAAGCTCTAAACCTTACCCAAGAAGCCTTAAATGCTTCAATAGGTCCTTGGGCAAATGTAGTGATCTTTGTCCTTAGCTCTTCAGATCTTGCATCATCAAAGAAATTGCATAAGAATGCATTCTTTGTGTCTTCCATGTGATCAAAGATCCTGGTGGCAATTGCTTCAGCCTGTACGCTGCATCTCCTCCAAGAGAGTATGGAAAGAGCTTGCAGAACAGGTAGTCTTCAGACACTCTATTAGCCTTAATGCTGGATGCCAAGTCTTCGAACCTCTCGATGTGGTCCATGGGGTGTTCATTGGGAAGGCCATGAAAAGGATGCTGAGCTACGAGTGAGAAGTAAGCAGGCTTCAGCTCAAAGTCTTGCCTTTGAAAGGGAGGTGGGCGAATCGCAGCTCTGTTTGCGTAGAACTGGTCTGGTCTGTTGTATTCGCCTAGCGTTCTTCCACGTCCTCCATTCGCAGGTGAAACTTGTACTACTTGCTCAATGATGACAGCTCCATTCTCATCAAGTCTCTGGCCACGATTGTTTCTCCTATTGCCGTCCAGATCCACGAAGTTACCTTCTGCGTCGCGAATCAAAACCATAGGCTCAGCCATATCTTCCTGCACAGGGTGTCGATAGATGCTAGTGTTGGTGTCGATCGACACTCGTGCAGATTTCCGGTTCGTACGTTCCAGACGACCGAGCTCTTGGTTGAGTGCAATTAGCTCCTTTTTCTTGTTGCTTCTGGTACTGCGATTAAGCATGCACCTGAAAAACAAAAAGAAGAAACTAAATTAGTAACCAAAATAAAAACAAAACCTAGTCAAAATCCTAATACTAGATTTCGTAGGAAGCTATTACTTCCCCGGCAACGGCGTCAAAAACTTGATAGGGTCAAAGTTTTACCCAAATAAATCAACACTGCAAGTGCACAGCAATGCAGTTGAAGTATAAGGGGTTATCGAATCTCAAAGGAAGTAGATACTACACTATGGTTTCTAGGTTCAGATTATGCTAGATCAATCAATAAAAGTAAATTAAACTACTAAGCAATTAGTAAACAGAATTAAAAGTGATTAAAGTTCAGGAGATGAAGGCGCTAGGCAAGGATAATTATCAGGTTGAATCAGAGAATGCGGAAGGTAAATTGTCAGGAAANACTACTAAGCAATTAGTAAACAGAATTAAAAGTGATTAAAGTTCAGGAGATGAAGGCGCTAGGCAAGGATAATTATCAGGTTGAATCAGAGAATGCGGAAGGTAAATTGTCAGGAAATTATTAAGAACCGTCTAGAACTTGAAACACTAATTTAAAACCAATCAACTCTCGTTGCAGAAGTTATCTATGCCTAAATTTCAAAATCGCAAATCTCTTTGCAAATTCAAACAATTAAGGCAAGCATTAAAAGCAGGTTCGATTGTTCACAAAATACTTAAACCAAATCTCTTTGCGAATAGATATTTTGCTCATCTATGATTAGGTCAAGTTATCAATAATGCTCTCGCATCTATTAAACAACCTAGGGTTTGATTTCTAAGTGATCAAGTAAGAAATCAATATAAGCACAAATCAAGATGAAGATCCAATTGATTTTCCTAACAAAATAATAATTCTACAAACTCATCATTAACCCTAAATCACCCTAACCTAACTAGTAAACTACTCAGACATGGAGATGAATGCACAAATCATAACTGAAATAAATTGCATAAAATAAGAAAAGAGAATGATACAGGGGTTCAAAAACTTCTCAGAAGAGTACAGAATTATCTCCCCAAAAGCTCAGGATCAATCTCTCTCTAAGTCTCAAAAACAGGAAATAATGATAAGGTCTGTGGCTAAACAATGCCTGAAAACTATTTATAGAGGAAGATTTTTGTCAGGGGCAATATCGTAATTCTTCAAAACTTGGTACAATTTCCTTTTCTTGATGAATGTCGCGAAACTCAGCCGCCTTCATTGGTGTCGATCGACACCAAGGGTTAGTGTCGATCGACAACCTGCGTGTAATTCAGCTCCGACTTCATCACTTCGGCTGCTTCTCCAAAATGCTTCAATAAGCTCCAAATTCTCCTATTAAGCTCCAAATGCACTCCATCTTGTAAAGACTCTAATAGGACTCTAAAAATACCAAAAGATTTTATAAAATGAACTTATATCATGGCTAAAAACCGGTAAAAACCATGATATATCAATTTCTCCTTTTCGTTGGACATCCGATCTTTGTCTCCAAAGAATCGCCGATAAACCTTTGAAACAATGTCACTTTGCGAGTTGTATGGCCTCTTGGTTGGCAGAAATCATTTGCAACCACACAAGAAGGTGAAGATGGTATCGGTACTGAACCTAAAGTTACGTATAGTTGGTATTGCAGAGAGAGTATCCTTACGTTGAATGAGTATTCTCTTAGATTTTATTCATTTTTACATCTAATCCTCAGTTGCTTTTGGATATTTATTACATATCAGAATCCATTTGCAAATCATTTTTTTGACGGGGAGGAGAGATAGTAATTCACTTGTTTTCTTCTTCAAAGTTTGTTTGTTTTGTTGTACTTTTCATGTTTTTGTGATTTGATATCGTTGGTTTATAAGTTCTACATGACTTTACAATGCTTTTTTGATTTTCTGGCTAATTAGTGAGGAGTTTAATGAATCTGATATATAGTATATGAAGGCTTTTTGTAAATGCCTAGTCGCTTTTTTATTTTTATTTTTATATTTGTGGCTTGAATCTGATTTCACTATGTGTCAATATATATGGATTGAGTTTTCCTCTTTTGCGATGGATTCTTTTTACATGTTATTTCTGATTGAGTTAATCTGTCTATAAAATAATTGTCATGATATATACCATATATGGTGATTCCTTTTAAATACGATAGACATATCCTTGCTAAGTTTTAGAAGTAGGGATATATTAATGGGTTTTTATAGATTGGTTAGACATTTAGTTAAAACAAATATTATAATAAAGTTGATAGTACATTATCATTAAGATGAAATTGGTGAAGACTACTAACCTCCAATCTTTGACGCCTATGAAACCAAGCCTCCAATCCAAAGAGACAAAGTTTTTATTTCTCCTTTTCGTTGGACATCCGATCTTTGTCTCCAAAGAATCGCCGATAAACCTTTGAAAAAATGTCACTTTGCGAGTTGAATGGCCTCTTGGTTGACAGAAATCATAAGCAACCACGCAAGAAGGTGAAGATGGTATCGGTACTGAACTGAAAGTTACGTATAGTTGGTATTGCAGAGAGAGTATCCTTACGTTGAATGAGTATTCTCTTAGATTTTATTCGTTTTTTACATCTAATCCTCAGTTGCTTTTGGATTTTTATTACATATCAGAATCCATTTGGAAATCATTTCCTTTGACGGGGAGGAGAGACAGTAATTCACTTGTTTTCTTCTTCAAAGTTTGTTTGTTTTGTTGTATTTTTCATGTTTTTGTGATTTGATATCGTTGGTTTATCAGTTTTACATGACTTTACAATGCTTTTTTGATTTTCTGGCTAATTAGTTAGGAGTTTAATGAATCTGCTATATAGTATATGAAGGCTTTTTGTAAATGCCTAGTCGCTTTTTTATTTTTATTTTATTTTTGTGGCTTGAATCTGATTTCAGTATGTGTCAATAAATGGATTGAGTTTTCCTATTTTGCGATGGATTCTTCTTACATGTTATTTCTGATTGAGTTAATATGTTTATAAAATAATTGTCATGATATATACCATATATGGTGATTCCTTCTAAATACGATAGACATATATCCTTGCTAGGTTTTAGAAGTAGGGTTTCATTAATGGGTTTTTATAGATTGGTTAGACATTTAGTTAAAACAAATATCATAATGAAGTTGATAGTACATTATTATTAAGATGAAATTGGTGAAGACTACTAACCTCCAATCTTTGACGCCTATGAAATTAAGCCTCCAATCCAAAGAGGCAGAGTTTTCATTTCTCCTTTTCGTTGGACATCCGATCTTTGTCTCCAAAGAATCGCCGATAAACCTTTGTAACAATGTCACTTTGCGAGTTGAATGGCCTCTTGGTTGGCAGAAATCATATGCAACCACGCAAGAAGGTGAAGATGGTATCGGTACTGAACCTAAAGGTACGTATAGTTGGTATTGCAGAGAGAGTATCCTTACGTTGAATGAGTATTCTCTTAGATTTTATTCGTTTTTTACATCTAATCCTCAGTTGCTTTTGGATTTTTATTACATATCAGAATCCATTTGGAAATCATTTCCTTTGACGGGGAGGAGAGACAGTAATTCACTTGTTTTCTTCTTCAAAGTTTGTTTGTTTTGTTGTATTTTTCATGTTTTTGTGATTTGATATCGTTGGTTTATCAGTTTTACATGACTTTACAATGCTTTTTTGATTTTCTGGCTAATTAGTTAGGAGTTTAATGAATCTGCTATATAGTATATGAAGGCTTTTTGTAAATGCCTAGTCGCTTTTTTATTTTTATTTTATTTTTGTGGCTTGAATCTGATTTCAGTATGTGTCAATAAATGGATTGAGTTTTCCTATTTTGCGATGGATTCTTCTTACATGTTATTTCTGATTGAGTTAATATGTTTATAAAATAATTGTCATGATATATACCATATATGGTGATTCCTTCTAAATACGATAGACATATATCCTTGCTAGGTTTTAGAAGTAGGGTTTCATTAATGGGTTTTTATAGATTGGTTAGACATTTAGTTAAAACAAATATCATAATGAAGTTGATAGTACATTATTATTAAGATGAAATTGGTGAAGACTACTAACCTCCAATCTTTGACGCCTATGAAATTAAGCCTCCAATCCAAAGAGGCAGAGTTTTCATTTCTCCTTTTCGTTGGACATCCGATCTTTGTCTCCAAAGAATCGCCGATAAACCTTTGTAACAATGTCACTTTGCGAGTTGAATGGCCTCTTGGTTGGCAGAAATCATATGCAACCACGCAAGAAGGTGAAGATGGTATCGGTACTGAACCTAAAGTTACGTATAGTTGGTATTGCAGAGAGAGTATCCTTACGTTGAATGAGTATTCTCTTAGATTTTTATTCGTTTTTTACATCTAATCCTCAGTTGCTTTTGGATTTTTATTACATATCAGAATCCATTTGGAAATCATTTCCTTTGACGGGGAGGAGAGAGAGTAATTCACTTGTTTTCTTTTTCAAAATTTGTTTGTTTTGTTGTACATTTCATGTTTTTGTGATTTGATATCGTTGGTTTATCAGTTTTACATGACTTTACAATGCTTTTTTGATTTTCTGGCTAATTAGTTAGAAGTTTAATGAATCTGCTATATAGTATATGAAGGCGTTTTGTAAATGCCTAGTCGCTTTTTTTTTTGTGGCTTGAATCTGATTTCAGTATGTGTCAATATATGGATTGAGTTTTCCTATTTTGTGGCTTGAATCTGATTTCAGTATGTGTCAAATAATTGTCATGATATATACCATATATGGTGATTCAAAACAATACTTCTTCTTTTATGTAATCATTTCAAATGATTTTTAGATGTTAAAATATTTCAGAACTTAGAGTACCTTCGTAGGGTAAATCTTTTGACTGGGTATCTCTCACATATTATATTAATATAGTTTAATAATAGAATTAAATTTGAAATATAAAAAAGACTAATCAGATAGTTACACTTACCTTTCGAGTCTCTCATACTTATGAGAGAATCTCTTAAACATGATCTCTCTCTCTCTCTCTCTTCACTTTTCATTATTTTCTATTTTATATATATTGAGAGACATACCTTAAATACACTGATGAAGATTCTTTTAGGAGGCTCTTGGCAACACTTTGAATCTATATATTTTACATGTATAACCAAAAACTTGTACACTTTTAGTAAATAAGGTTATATATCTTTTAGATATTCATTGTTTGACCTTTATTGACTATAATATTTATTTTCTTAGGTATTAGAATTTTCATGTTTAATCTCATAGTGGTGTCCATTGTAATCCCATTTCTCAGAATTGAAATAATTCAAAGAAGGAGTATATATCACATACATATCTATGAAAATATCAGGTAGAAAGAGTGTTAAACTCTTTTAAAGTTGATAAGTAGAGTTTTTCTGCTTTCAATATTCAGCACTACTCATGTCATTGTAGTATTTGAGGTTATCAATCCAACTTGGATGGAAATGCAAGAACAAGAATAATCTAAGGCATATGCGAATTTTGATAGGTAAAATGGAATTATAAAAACTACTTATGCAAGATAAATAAATCCTAAAAGACAACTAGGCTAAAGAACAATACTTAAAGCAATTTCTAAAATTATAGAGAAACAAAATATCAAAGCTTAAAGATTTAAAAACTACAAGTGAAAATATTAAAGGATCTCTAGCAACTTCGCAACAAAAGATTGATTCTTGATTTATCAAATATGAAAGAGAGATTCAAGGCCGAGGGTTTGGATAATGGGAGATTCAAGGTGTGATCTTGGGTTTAGACAAAAGTGAATCTACACTAATATTGAGCTAACTCTAACCATAAGAAACAAATATAGAACATTCCACGGTTAGTGGTTCCGAACCTTCATCAAACATTTCCCTCCAAACCCATGGTGTGTGGTGGAAAGGATCGGTTGATGAGCAAGAAATCACCTTTCTTAACTTGGCTTAACTAAATCCTAATCTCCACCGTCGTGGCTTAAAAGGAGATAGTTTTTTGGATGGGTTTATGAGATTCCTAAGTCCTCATGAGATAAGGAAATCTCTATGGACACAAAGATCTCCATCGAGAATCTTTGGCATTAATCCTTCCAAACCAAGAAGAGTTAAGGGTTAAGAACATGCTAAACCTTTAGATCTAACCTCTTAAACCTCCCTAAACCCCTCGGCCTCAAACCTTAAAGCTACTACTCACTAATCATAGTTAAACACTCCATAATCATAAGATCCGAAATGCTAAACATGATTAACGTTAAACAGAAAGAAGATTAAGATTAAAAGACAAGTTCTTGCTTATGAAAATCAAAAAGTGCGATTACAAAACCTTAAAAAAAAACTTAAAACCTTAGCAATGGTGAGAAGCTAAAGGAGGAAGAAGGCAAAAACCATAAAGATAAGATGATCCTAAAAATAAGGGTTTTAGCTATTTATAGTAAAAGGGAATGGTCCCCTCACAAGAGGACAAAACACGAGCTAGACGGATAAGGATGGCGCGTCTGGGAGAAGAGATCGAGCTGAGTCGTCGATCTCTCGCCCGATCTTGGACTGGAAATGGGCTCACACGCTCGATCGTTCTAATTCCATAATCGACCCTCTTGCTCGATCTTCGGGTTGTTTCGATCTAGATCGATCTTCAGTCTCGATCTTCACTCCGTTCATCCTGGGTAGCATCTTTGGGTCCGTACAGTCGCTCGACCGACGTGATCGATCTAAGCCTCGATTTTCTTCTTGAAAAGGTCTGGGCTCCTCGATCTTGTGTTTGATCTAGTCTAGATCGACCTGCCTTGCTCGATCTTCTCCTCGATCTCAGTGGGTGTGAAACAAGACTTTTTAGTCTTGCTAGCAATTCCTCAATTGCTCATATCATTGCAATATTTGAGGTATCAATCCATCTTGGGAGATGATTCAATAAGAATGCAAAGTTTTGTTTAAGCTAAGCTAGATTAAAAGGTTGAGGTGACAAGCAATAATTAAAATAAGAAACACAACCTAAGAGAGACACTACAAGTTTAATAATATGAAACTAAGCCTTAATTACTACTAATCAAGTGCTAATGACGCACTTAACTACTAATTAGGATTAACAAAATACTAAAAACGAAACCTAGGGATGGAATCATTGATTTGGGAAACCAAATGGACAATCTTGCAGTCATTTAAGCAACTAATCAAGCTATCTCTATGCCTAGAACACTAATTAAAGACTAATCCATGATGTGTGGCACTAATCCCTTCACTAATCACCCTAATGAACTAATGATGTTTTAGCATTAAAATGATTAGCAAGCATGAATAATAAGTCTAATAGCATGATAAACACCCTAGACAACTAATGATGTTTTAGGCTAGGTATGTAAATCTCTTATTGAGTTGGTTAAAGCATTTCATCAAACACTTGGTGGGTGTGTGAAATGCTTATGATCCAAATAGCAAAAGATTAGCTATTTGGCATTAAGAACACCTTAATAAGAAGAGAGATGAAAGAATTTATCCTAGATTGCAAGATTGAACCATTAGAAAACCCTAAATCTAACCCATCCCCAAGTTCCTAAAGAACTACTCACTAATCATAGTGAAACCCATCAAATCAAAGATAAGAGAAAGGTTAAACATGATTAGAGAAAAGATTAAAAGAAGTTCAAGATAGATATTGCATAAAACTTAGAGATTTAAAGCAAATACAAGGTTTTCTCTCAAAGAGGCTAAAAGTTTATGACAAGACTAGAGAGAATAAAAGTTCTTTCTAAAAATTAGGTCTAAAGAGTATTTATAGGAGGGACCCATAAAAGTGACAAGGAAGATTCGTCTGTGTTCGGATCAACCAGGTTCGTCGATCCAACTCATCGATCCAAACATCTGGAAATTTAGATCGACGACTTACGTCGATCCGTGTCGTCGATCCGAGCTCTGGTCGTCCGGCTTCTTCTTGACGTCTTGGTTCGGTTCGACGAGCTACGTTGATCGGTGTCATCGATCCGAACCCCTGGACTTGTGGTTCGACGAGCTACGTCGATCCGTTTCATCGATCCGAACCCCTGGACTTGCGGTTCGACGAGCTACGTCGATCTGTTTCATCGATCCGAACCCCTGGAAGTTTGGATCGGCGTACTCGTCGATCCAACACGTCGAACCAGCGCGAGAAATCTTCTCCTTCATCTTCTTGGTGACTCCTTTCTCCTCCAAGTGCTATGCAATCCTTCTCCAGCTCCATCCACGCCTCCATATTGTCCTTTTCACCTGATCAAGACTCCAAATGCACCAAAACATGCAAAAGAATATGCAAAAAGATCCTAAACTCTAAATGATCGAAATGCAATATAATGATGCTAAATAAGGATCCTAAATGATGACAAACTTATACTAAATGGAGAGAAATATGATGCAAAATATAGACATATCAACTCCCCCAAACTTGCCTTTTGCTTGTCCACAAGCAAATGAAACACAAGCTAAGGAGAGAGGTTTGAAAGTGGGAGCTCAATATCCAAGATAGTTAACAATAATAATCAACTCAATATCCTAGTTCTTAATTCTAGAATGCATGTGAATACTTCCTACTCCAAAAGAGTTAGCCATGCCCATCTCAACATTCAAGTGTACTAAGAATTTAATCAAAAAAAAGTCTCCCTATCAAACCAACTGTTTAACATTCATTAAGATCAAAACCATGAAACATGACATTGCAAGGCTAGTGAATTCATTTGGTTTAAGGACTGGGTTTTGAGATAAAAATGATCCCAATTCATCCGGTTTTGCATTTAAGTAAGGGTAACACTCAAAAGGATTGAACCACATACATAATGTTAAAGGTAAGAAACAAGTGATGCATACAAGGATAGACTATCATCTACCCGAAGTACTATCAATGATCCTACACCCCTATCATTCATTTTTTTGCTCACTCAACCCTCTAGAATCTACCCTTTCAACAAGGCTTTTGTGCCTTGCTAAACCCTTTTGAATTTGGAACATTTTTCTCTTTTTAAACCCTTAAGGGGGAACTTCTTCAACTTAGCAATTTTGGTGAATGGAGTAGTCTACACTTATCAACTTAGCTCTTCTTTTGATTTCTAGGTGGCTTTGCATATATATATCTTCTTTTTTTACTTGGCCTTTTGGCTCTTTTGACTTCTTAAGACCACCTAGCACTTTTTATTTACTTAGAGCTATTCCTTTTTAAAACCCAAGACTCTCCATTTCAAACCATTCTTCCCCTTATTTTCCACCAACCCTTTTAACCATCATCTCTTTCTTCCCAACTTTTCCACAACTCATCAAGCATAATCACAACCAATTAAACCCCCAAATCCTAAGCCTAAAGCTAACCTCAAAATGCAAGGTTAGAATCTACATGAAAGTTTATACTTGTCGTTTCAAACCTAACACTTTATGCTAAGTTCAATCGAAATAAAGGCCTCACAAGTAGTCACACAAAAACAATTGGCTTCAAAGGAGGTAAGGTTTGGTAGGAGTTCTACTTGAGCTAGCAAGAGGGTGGCAAAGTGAGTAAGAAAGCTCAAGTATTTTCAATCCATGAATTCACTTTCAATGCAAGCATGATAATTAAATGTCCAAATTCGGTTTAAGTAAGTAGAGTTGGCTTTCAAATTCAAGACCATATTTTAACCAAAAACTAGTGACAAATGAGGTGGTCCAAGCATGGTTCTTCCTTACTTTCAAATTCATTCACAAGCATTAAAGAACTACTAACTAGGGTATTGAATTGATTACAAGAGTTAAAAATCTACAAGGATAGGCTCATCATTGCTCCCAATGCATATGCAAACAACCTAAATGAGAAAAATTCTAGACTCAATCCTAAAATGTTAACAAGTGCAAATGCAAACTAAATGATTTTTTTTTTTTGAAATTTTCGAAATTTTTTCATTTTTTTGGTTTTTCTATGCCTTAGATGAGACTCAAATATGCATGCTAAAGAAAAATAAGATCACAAAACACAAAGTCAAATACCATACTCCCCCAAACTTAAATTACACAGTCTCTTGTGTAATCCAAGCTTTGAGAAGATTTCAAACATGAAAAAACAAAAATAAAAATAAAAACTAAGTGGTATTTACAATGGTTTTAGAGTGGTACCTTGATCAAAAAGGTATGGAGGAGGAGGAGTATGAATCCATGGAGTATGATGGATTGCTTGATTGAGGAGTGGGGGATCGCATGACTCTCTTCCCACGCCTCCTTGTCTCATAGGAGGAGGGGCGTGGCTCATCCTCATGGCTTTGTGCACTTGGGGTTCCTTGAAAAGAGTGGCGCCTCTCCACCATATGGCTGTCCCCTTCTTGATCCTCATGCTGCTCTTCTTGATGTCTTGAGGAGGGAGCCTTGTTTCCCTTGGTCGTGAGGTCCTTGATTTGCCTCTTCATCTCCTTGACAGTCTTCACCAGCTTCCTAATGGTCTTATCTTGCCATCTGTTCCATCTTTGGAGAAGCTTGATGTGTTGGTGAGCTTGTCTAGAGGGCTCTCCTTGGTTAGCTCCTTCATAAGGCTCAAAGTTGTACCTATCACTACCATAGACTGGAGGAGCTTGATAAGGCTCATGATCAGTGTCCCATGGAGCTATTGGGAAGGTCTCTATGTCGCCTAGATGTTCGTCGGATGGAGTGAAGGCAGCGTTTGACTTTTCTCTAAGGCTTGTGAGGTGAATGCAAGGAAGTCGGATTGTAGCCTCCCTGAGCCTTTCCACATTGAATTTGTACCTGTAGCCATTTCCCGACTTCACCAAGAACTGACCCTTAAGGAGGTAGGAGGAGTCTATGTACTGCTTTTCGGCAGAGGGATGTCCTAAGTTGATGCCAACTTCCTCAAGAATAGGAGTGATCATGCCTCCAATGGCTAGTTGATGGGAGCGATCATTCTTCTTGGTTGTAGCTCTACCATAGTAACTTGCCGCATGAGCCACCCAAATCTGCACCATACCATTTCCCGTAGCATCACCTCGCATCTCGTAGTTATCGAGGTAACGGATGATGTTCTTGAGCCCAGCATCTAGCATCTCCCACTCTTCAGCAGTTATAATCACGCTCTCCTTCTTAGCAAAGAAAGTGTGAGCTAGCACCTTTAGAGTATAGCGAATCGTGGGGTGACGGACCATCTTGCTCCTGACTCTCCCGGTCTTGTAACTCCCATTACCAAGCATCTGCCAAAGCTTCTCCAACTCAGTCTTCCTAACATCCAATCGCGAACCAGCACCTTTCCCCTCATCAAATCCAAGCACCTCACTAAGCTTCTTGAAGCCCATCTTGTAGGATTTGTTGCGAACCCGGAATTGGATGAATCCGAAGCCATCTTTTTCTGTATCAACACCCCCTGAACTCGAAGTTGTCACCTTCAAAGAAGAGAGGAATTGGCAAGTTTCCTCTTGGTAGCTTGGGTATGATTGGTTGAACCACCTCTCACACCCCAAATTCCGGAATATTACAGTTACATCCTCCAAGAGACCCAACTCATCAAGCAACTCATGATCCAGGTACTTAGTTCCCTTGAAAGGCATCTCCATAAGGGACTTGTACACTGCTGAAAGTGTAGGAGTTGTGGCCGCAGCTCTCTCGGCTCTCCTCTCCTTGGCTTTCTCTCTACTAATGTCTCTCTTTTGAGACAACTTCCTCATAACCGGGGGACTCTCCTCAGGATCTTCTTTTTCCATCTCCACAGGCCTCTTGCCCTGTCTCTTGCTAGCCTCACTCCTTGATCTCCCCATATCACCTATAAATTCAAAAATCTTCGAAAGGAATGAGTATATTGTGAATTAAAATTTTTGAAAGCAACAAGTATGCAATCATAAAGCTTTATGGCGGTTCCAAGAATCAAAATTCCATGACAATGAATTGCTAGCAAGAAATAATTTCTTTTATCATCTCTTTAATCAATCTAAGAAATCAACAAGTAATTTTTCAAATTAAGCATCCTCTAAGTGTTAACAAATTAGAATTCAAGAGGATTCAAGCCTAATTACTTATGCAACATGGGAAAACAAGGTTAAAGAAACTAAATTTGAAAATTTGAACATCAATTAGGCATAAACATGAATTTTCGCAACCCTTCAAAATCCTATAGAAAAAGTGTTCAAAAATCAAAATTTTCCCATGTATTTCCTTGGAAATCTTCAACAATCATCACCCATAACAATATTCAACTATACCCAACTCAATCAATCCATTCAAAGTCTACTTATCAATCCCAATCTATAATTCATTCTCAAGGAGAAGTCAAAGATTAAAAGAGAGGATGAGAAGACAAACCTTGGTTCCACGCAAGTGCAAGGCCGAAATCAACTAAGAAATCAAGATTAGCACATAATTTCGAAATTATAGCACTTGAAATCAAAGGATTTGATGAAGAATTGAGAGAGAAAAGTGAAAAACAAGTTCTTGTTCTTATGAAAGCTAGAATTTCGTGGGTGAGAATGATTTTTGGGGAAGAAGGAGTCTTTTAATCCCCTAAAATCGGTATAATCTAAGTGAGGGAGTCAACATTAAACCGGTCAAAGGAAGGAGAAAAAGTCAAGCAAACCTGTTTTTAGGAGTGGATCGACGTGTTCGTCGATCAGGTTTGTCGATCCGAACCCCTGGAAAAACGGATCGTTGTGTTCGTCGAACAGGTTCGTCGATCCGAACCCTTGGAAAAATGGTTCGACGTCCTTCTTCGATCCGTTTCGTCGAACCGAACTCCTGGAAACTTGGTCCGACGACATCATCGATCCAACTCGTCGAATCAACACCTTGGAAGTTTGGATCGACGACTTACGTCGATCCAAGTCGTCGATCCATCCTTAAAACTTCCTTCCTTACTCTTTTCTCCAAGCCAAAGTCCTCCATATTCAACCTAAAACTTTCAAAAACTCAAAGAAACATAATCATAGTAATAAATGAAAAATATATACATGGATAACCATGGGAATAACTCCCAAGAGCGCTTGTTTAACGTCATTAGCTCGACTTTTCAAACCTTTTTAGTGAAGAGTGGGATCTTGAAGAAGACATGAGCTTGCCTCTTCCTTAGATTCATTCACCAAGTATGGCTTCACCTTATGGCCATTTACTGTGAAACTCTCCCCATTCTTTCCCATCAAAGTGACAGCACCATAAGGCAAGACTTCTTGAATCTCAAAAGGGCCTCCCCACCTTGACTTGAGCTTACCCGGGAATAACTTCAATCTTGAATTGTAGAGAAGGACTTTGTCACCAACACTCAGCTCTTTCTTCACAATCCTCTTGTCATGGAAAGCCTTGGTTCTCTCCTTGTAGATCCTAGAGCTTTCATAAGACTCAAGCTTAATCTCCTCAAGCTCTTGGAGTTGAATCAATCTCTTCTATTGGGCTGTCTTTATGTTGTAGTTGAGAAGCTACACAGCCCACAAAGCCTTGTGTTCAATCTCCACTGGTAAATGGCAAGCTTTCCCATACACAAGGTTGAAAGGAGACCTTCCAATTGGTGTCTTGAAAGCTGTTCTATAAGCCCACAAAGCATCATCAAGCTTGATTGCCCAATCCTTTCTTGTTATACCCACAGTTTTCTCTAGAATAGCCTTGATCTCACGGTTTGAGACTTCCACTTGACCACTAGTTTGAGGATGGTAAGGAGTGGCTACCTTGTGCTTGACACCATGCTTGCTCAATAACCCTTCAAAGACCTTGTTGATGAAATGGCTTCCCCCATCACTAATCACAACTCTTGGAACACCAAACCTTGGGAAGATTATACTCTTGAACATCTTCACCACAACCTTGGAGTCATTGGTAGGACTTGCAGTGGCTTCTACCCACTTGGAGACATAATCAACTGCTACCAAGATATACTTGTTTCCATAAGAAGATGGGAAAGGTCCCATGAAGTCTATTCCCTATACATCAAACAACTCCACTTCTA
This sequence comes from Alliaria petiolata, assembly GCA_020283515.1. NCBI lineage: Eukaryota > Viridiplantae > Streptophyta > Magnoliopsida > Brassicales > Brassicaceae > Alliaria > Alliaria petiolata. Next base: position 328,756,982 of record JAHZTW010000001.1, on the reverse strand, counting down.
AGATAGGGTTTTGGGGCATCTCATCTCTCTTGCTTATGTTTCCCTTCTTTTGGCAAGGTACACACGTTTTGATGAACTCATGAGTATCTTTGAACAATGTAGGCCACCAAAATCCGCTTTGAAGAACCTTTGTAGCTGTCTTGAAAGTGGCAAAATGACCCCCATACTTGGACCCATGGCAATGAAAAATCACACTCTCAACCTCTTCTTGTGCCACACACCTTCTATAGATCCCATCAGCACACCTTTTGTAGAGATAAGGCTCATCCCAATAGAAGTGTGATACATCCCTCATAAACTTTTTCTTATGATAGTTGTTGAGATGTGTTGGTTCCTCTTTGCACACCAAGTAGTTAACAAAATCAGCATACCAAGGCTCACCCTTGACCTCTATACCTTGAATCTCTTCAAGCTTCCTTCCAACTCCATGTGCACTAGCAATGCTTTTGATCATCATAATTTGCTCCTCCGGTAGGGAATCATTGATTGGCAAAGCATCCTCAATCCTCATCCTTGACAAATTATCAGCTACACCATTCTCCACAACCTTCTTGCCAACTATCTCCATGTCAAACTCTTGAAGAAGTAAGATCCATCTAAGGAGCCTTGGCTTAGTCTCCTTTTTAGCATAGATGTGGCGCAATGCAGCATGATCGGTGTAGACTATCACCTTTGAACCCACCAAATAGGATCTGAATTTCTCAAAAGCAAACACCACAGCCAAGAGTTCTTTTTCTGTTGTTGCATACTTGGTTTGAGCATCATCAAGTGTCCTACTAGCATAGTAGATCACATGTAGCTTCTTCTCTTTCCTTTGTCCAAGCACAGCCCCAACCGCATAATCACTAGCATCTGCCATGATTTCAAATGGTAGACTCCAATCCGGTGCTTGCACAATAGGAGCACTCACAAGGGCTTCTTTGATTGTCTCAAAGGCTTGCAAGCATTCCTTATCAAACTGAAATTCCACCTCCTTACAAAGGAGCCTTATCATAGGCCTAGCAATCTTGGAGAAATCCTTGATGAATCTCCTATAGAACCCCGCATGCCCAAGGAAACTCCTTATGCCCTTCACATTGGTTGGTGGCGCCATCTTGACCATAACATCTATCTTGGCTTTGCCCACTTCTATACCATCTTCAGAGATCTTATGACCCAACACAATCCCTTGGTTGACCATGAAGTGGCACTTCTCCCAATTAAGAACCAAGTGAGACTCTTCACATCTTTGTAGAACCCTGCAAAGATTAGAAAGACATGCAGAAAAAGAGGCACCATACACAGAAAAGTCATCCATAAAAACTTCTACCATTTCCTCAATAAGATCGGAGAAGATACTTATCATGCACCTTTGAAAAGTAGCTGGAGCATTACATAACCCAAATGGCATCCTTCGATATGCAAAGGTACCAAACGGGCATGTGAAAGTGGTCTTCTCTTGACCATTAGGATAAATGGGTATTTGAAAGAACCCACTATATCCATCAATGAAACAATAGAAAGGATGGTTAGCCAATCTCTCAAGCATTTGGTCAATAAAGGGGAGGGGAAAATGATCTTTTCTAGTAGAAGCATTAAATTTTCGGTAATCAATGCACATTCTATGGCCGGTGATAGTTCTAGTTGGTATCAATTCATCCTTTTCATTCTTAATCACAGTGATTCCACCCTTTTTAGGAACAACATGCACCGGGGAAACTCAAGTGCTGTCACTAATAGGATAGATCACATTAGCTTCTAAAAGTTTCAAGATTTCCTGTTTCACTACTTCCTTAAGGTTTGAGTTTAATCTTCTTTGGTGTTCAATTGAGGAAGCATTTTCATTTTCAAGGTGAATCCTATGAGTACAAAGTATAGGAGATATGCCTTTGATATCACTCAAAGAGTAACCAATAGCTCTCTTATACTTTCTCAACTCATTAAGGAGAGAGTTGAGCTCATCATCACTCAAGTTTTCATTTACAATGATGGGATAAGAAGAGTTAGGGCCTAGGAAAGCATACCTTAATCCAATGGGGAGTGGTTTGAGCTCTACTTTTGGAGCTTTGAGTTCACTCCAATCCTCATCAAGGTCTTTAGCCAATTCGCCATCCTCAAGCGCCTTTAGCCTTTCCTCTTGTCCTTGACTTGAAGCCTCAACCCTCATGGATCCCTTGTCTTGGTTACCTTCTTCATTACCCTCACATGAAGCTACCAATCTTGTAAAGCTTTCCTCCCCATCTAGTGCCTTGGGTGAATCAAGCATTTGCGTGTATGCTAGTGTTTCCTCATGCAAATACCCATTCTCTCCATGTGGTTTGGTGAGAGCTACACTAAGATGGTCTTCTTGAGCTATTTCCTCTAGTAACTCATCGGCCAACTCATCCATAGTCTCAATGTAGAATGCTTGACCATCAATGGTTGGCTTCCTCAAGGTCTCCTTTATGTCAAACTTCAACTCAACCCCTTTTCCAAGATGCAAACTAATCTTCCCATGCTTCACATCAATGATAGCACCAGCAGTAGCTAGGAAAGGTCTTCCCAAAATCAAAGGATCCTTTGGCTCCTCATCCATCTTAAGCACCATGAAATCCGTGGGAATGATGAAGTTGCTAACCTTGAGAGTTAAATCCTCAAGAACTCCAATAGGCATCCTCACACTCCTATCCGCAAGTATTAGAGAGATTCCACACTCCTTATACTTGGTGAACCCAAGCTTCTTAGCTATTGAATAGGGCATGAGGTTGATGCTAGCTCCAAGATCACACAAGCAATTTTCAAACCCAAGAGGACCTAGGGCATATGGTATAGTGAAAGAACCGGGGTCTCCAAGCTTCTTTGGTATCACATTGCTTTGAATAATTGCACTACACTCTTGAGTAAGCAACATAACTCCTTGGATGTCCCTTGCTCTTTGTGCCACGGTATCCTTCAAGAACTTAGCATATTGTGGAATCATCATAAAAGCATCCACCAAAGGCATCTTGAGCTCAATGTCTTTGATTTGCTTGTCAAACATAGCCTTGTATTTCTCCACCAATTGTTTCTTAAACCTCCCGGGGAAAGGAAGCTTAGGCTTGTAAGGTGGAGGAACAAAGGTGGACTCCTTTTGTTGCACATCCTCTTTTGGCTTCTCCTTTACCACTTCCTTGCTTCTCTTTGCAATATACACATCATCAAATGTTATAGCATCTTGAGCTTTTTCAAAGCTATCCTCCCCATCTTGGATTTCAATGTCCTCATTGATCAAAGGACTTGTCCTTGGAGGCAACTCCTTTCCACTTCTCAAAGTAATAACATTGATGTATTCCTTGGGGTTTGCCTCACACTTTCCCGGTAGAGTGCCTTGAGAGTTTGAGCTAGAAGCCTTGCCTTTCTCAAGTTGCTTGAACTTTTGTTGAAGACCCCCAATTTGAGTAGCAAGTTCATTAAGTGAAGAATCCATCCTTGTGTTAATTTCAGCAATCTTCTTTCCCATGTTAGCATCACTATTGGCTTGACCTTGAAGTATTTGTTGAAGCATAAGCTGAACATTGTCTTGTGGAGGACCTTGTGAAGTTTGATTAAAACCCGGTGGAGCATTGCCTTGGTTAAACTTTTGCCCACCAAAGTTGCCTTGGTTTCCTCCTTGGTAGTTAGGCCTTGGTGCATAACCCTTTTGTTGATTGTTGTAAGGCACAAAAGGTTTGTTTTGAGTAGCTTGTGGAGGATAGACTTGATCTCCGGGGTTGGCTACATTAGTACTTCTATAAGAGAGGTTGTTATTCCCCTTATAGTTGTTGTTTGAGTAGTTGTTGTAGCCCCCTTGGCCACCCACGAAATTTACCACCTCTTGACCCTCTTGATACTCAACTTGATCCTCACAATCCTCTTGGTTCTCTTCAACAAAATGTACATGCCTTTGATTTGAAGACATAAGCTTGTCCATCTTGTCATGTAGAGATTTCATCTCTTTCTTTGTAGACTCATACTCACTTCCCCTTGGAGCTCTATCATAGTCTTCATTGTAATTACCATCACTCAAGGCAAGATTCTCAACAAGCTCCAAACCATCTTCTACTTCTTTGCCTAAGAAGTTCCCATTACTTGCGGTATCAAGAAGCATTCTAATCTTTGGAAGGACACCTCTATAGATGGTGCTTAGGAGAGACTCTTGTGTGAAGCCATGATGAGGGCATTGCATAGTGTAGCCCTTGAATCTTTCCCATGCTTCATTGAAAGACTCATTGTTCTTTTGAGTGAAGCTAGAGATCTCATTCCTCAACTTGGCTGTCCTTGAGTTGGAGAAGAACTTAGATAGGAAAGCTTTCTTGCATTCATCCCAAGAGGTGATTGTACCTTGAGGCAAGTTTTTCTCCCATTGCCTTGCTCTATCCCCAAGAGAGAAGGGAAAGAGTCTTAGCTTGAAAGCATCCTCACTCACACCATTCATCTTGAACAACCCACAAACTCTATCAAAGTTATCCAAGTGATCAAGGGGATCCTCCATAGGCAAACCATGGAACTTGTCTTGTTGAACCATGGAGATGAAAGCTGGCTTCACTTCAAAGGTGTTGTTGTGAACCGGTGGAGGTTGAATACCATATCTATTTTGGTGAATATTTGGAGCATCACCAGCCCCAATGGTTCTCCCTTGTCTAGGCGCATGCAAGGGGTTTCCATTGCCCCTTGGAGCTTGCTCATTTCCATTATGAGCTTGGTTGGCATGCGCCATTGGTGGAGGGTGTTGAACTCTTTGTTGTTCTTCCATTCTCAACCTTTTTAACCTTGCAGCCTCCCTTCTTGCAATCCTAGCAACCCTTTCCAACTGATCAATCTCTTGAAAGCCTTGGAAGTTGTTGTCTCCTTGTGATCTTAGGTGCATCCAAGGGAAACTGAAATCTAGAAAATGAAATGGTCAATAAACACAAAAGTATTACTTAGTCTCAAACTAAACTCAAATCTTAATGATCAAAGAATCCCAATATGGCAACGGCGCCAAATTGAAACAAGACTTTTTAGTCTTGCTAGCAATTCCTCAATTGCTCATATCATTGCAATATTTGAGGTATCAATCCATCTTGGGAGATGATTCAATAAGAATGCAAAGTTTTGTTTAAGCTAAGCTAAATTAAAAGGTTTAAGGTGATAAGCAACAATTAAAATAAGAAACACAACCTAAGAGAGAGACTACAAGTTCAATAATATGAAACTAAGCCTTAATTACTACTAATCAAGTACTAATGACGCAATTAACTACTAATTAGGATTATCAAATTACTAAAAACGAAACCTAGGGATGGAATCATTGATTTGGGAAACCAAATGGACAATCTTGCAATCATTTAAGCAACTAATCAAGCCATCTCTATGCCTAGAACACTAATTAAAGACTAATCCATGATGTGTGGCACTAATCCCTTCACTAATCACCCTAATGAACTAATGATGTTTTAGCATTAAAATGATTAGCAAGCATGAATAACAAGTCTAATAGCATGATAAACACCCTAGACAACTAATGATGTTTTAGGCTAGGTATGTAAATCTCTTATTAAGTTGGTTCAAGCATTTCATCAAACACTTGGTGGGTGTGTGAAATGCTTATGATCCAAATAGCAAAAGATTAGCTATTTGGCATTAAGAACACCTTAATAAGAAGAGAGATGAAAGAATCTATCCTAGATTGCAAGATTGAACCATTAGAAAACCCTAAATCTAACCCATCCCCAAGTTCCTAAAGAACTACTCACTAATCATAGTTAAACCCATCAAATCAAAGATAAGAGAAAGGTTAAACATGATTAGAGAAAAGATTAATAGAAGTTCAAGATAGATATTGCATAAAACTTAAAGATTCAAAGCAAATACAAGGTTTTCTCTCAAAGAGGCTAAAAGTTTATGACAAGACAAGAGAGAATAAAAGTTAGCATAAAAATTAGGTCTAAAGAGTATTTATAGGAGGGACCCATAAAAGTGACAAGGAGGATTCGTCTGTGTTCGGATCGACCAGGTTCGTCGATCCAACTCATCGATCCGAACATCTGGAAATTTGGATCGACGACTTACGTCGATCCGTGTCGTCGATCCGAGCTCTGGTCGTCCGGCTTCTTCTTGACGTCTTGGTTCGGTTCGACGAGCTACGTCGATCGGTGTCATCGATCCGAACCCCTGGACTTGTGGTTCAACGAGCTACGTCGATCTGTTTCATCGATTCGAACCCATGGACTTGCGGTTCGACGAGCTACGTCGATCCGTTTCATCGATCCGAACCCCTGGAAGTTTGGATCGGCGTACTCGTCGATCCAACACGTCGAACCAGCGCGAGAAATCTTCTCCTTCATCTTCTTGGTGACTCCTTTCTCCTCCAAGTGCTATGCAATCCTTCTCCAGCTCCATCCACGCCTCCATAGTGTCCTTTTCACCTGATCAAGACTCCAAATGCACCAAAACATGCAAAAGAATATGCAAAGAGATCCTAGACTCTAAATGATCGAAATGCAATACAATGATGCTAAATAAGGATCCTAAATGATGACAAACTTACACTAAATGGAGAGAAATATGATGCAAAATATAGACATATCAGGGTGTTTGCTTGTCCGTGGTTCTCCAAGTACTCTCAAGCTTTCCTTTGAACCGCAGCAAGTCCCAGCATTCACCATGCCTCCAATGTACTCAAAACAACCTGATAATGATACAAATATGCAAGAAACCATGCAAATGCTAATGCAAAGTGTTCTAGGACCTAAAATGAGATAAATGATGCAAACTAGTCTATTATGAATGAATTATGCATGAAAACCTATTCTAAATGTATGCTAAATTTGCGAAATATATGAGTATATCAACTCCCCCAAACTTGCCTTTTGCTTGGCCTCAAGCAAATCAAAGATAAATCCGAGAGAGAAGTTTAAAAGTGGGAGCTCAATATCCAAGATTGCTAACGAGCATAATCAACTCAATGTCCTAGTTCTTAATTCTAAGATGCATGTGAATCCATCCTACTCCAAAAGAGTTAGCAATGCCCATCTCAACATTCAAATGCACTAAGATTTTAATCTAGATAAGTTTCCCTCTCAAGCCAACTCTTCAACATTCATTAAGTATAAAACCGTGAATCATGACAATGCAAGCAAGTGAATTCATTTGGCTAAGGGATTAAGCTTTGAGATAAAAGTGATCTCAATTCATTCGGGTTTTCCTTTTCAAACGCGGGTTTCACTCAAAAGAAGATTGAACTTTATGCATAATGCTAAAGGTAAAAGACAAGTGATGCATACAAGACTAGACTCTTATCTACCCGAAATGCTATCAATGGTCTTAATACCCCTCTCATTCATTTTTTTTAAAACTCACTCAACCCTCTAGAACTACTCTTTTTCTCCCAAGGCTATTTGGGCCTTGCTAAACCCATGAATTTCGAACATACTTCTTCTTTTAAGGTTCTAAGGGGAAACTTCTTCAACCTTTAGCTCATAGCGAATGGTGTAATCTTTTTATCAGCTTAGCTCTTTTTATCCCTAGGTAGTCTTCCTTTTCTTTGGCCCTTTTTGGCTCTTTTGATTTTTTTTTCTTTTCTTAAGACTACCTAGCACTTTTAACTTAGAGCTTTACTTTTAAGCACAAGATTCACCATTTCAAACTATGCTTCTATTATTTTTACCAAGCCTATTCATCATCCTCTTCTTTTCTACTCTTTTCCACAACCCATCATGCTATAATACAAGCATATAATTTCTTTTCAACACCCCAAGCAATACCACGGCCAAACCCAAAATCCTAAGCCTAAAGCTAGCCCCAAAATGCGAGGGCTAGAATCTACATGAGAGCCTAAGCTTGTCGTCTCAAACCTAACACTTTATGATAAGTTCAATCAAAAAGGTAGGCCTCACAATCAATTTCACTAGAACAATTGGCTTCAAAGGAGGTAAGGTTAGGTCTGCTTGAGCTAGCAAAAGGGTGGTAAAGCGAGTAAGAAAGCTCAAATATTTTACAATCCATGAATTCACTTTCAATGCAAGGCATGATAATTAAATGTCAAGATTCGGTTTAAGTGAGTAGAGTTGGTTATCAATTTCAAGACCATATTTCAATCAAAATCTAGTGACAAATGAGGTGGTCCAAGCATGGTTCTTCCTTACTTTCACATTTATCCACAAGCATCAAAGAACTACTAACTACGGCATTGAATTGATTACAAGAGTTAACAATCTACAAGGATAAGCTCATCGTTGCTCCCAATGCATATGAATGCAATCCTAAATGATAAAAATCTAGACAAAATCCTAAAAAATTCTACATATGCAAATGCAATTACATGATTTTTTTGGGTTTTTGGTAAAACTTTTATGATAATTTTTTGGATTTTTGGTAAAACTTTTATGATAATTGTTTTGTATTTTTCTATGCAATAGATGCATGCAAGACTCAAGGATGAAAATGAAAAATAAGATCCAAATAAAAACATGTCAAAGCACACATTCTCCCCCAAACTTGAATGACAACGTCTCGGTGTCAAACAAGCTCAAGAGGAGACAAAAAATTCACAAAACAAAAAAAAAAATAAAAAAATGCATTGTATACACAGGGTTGTGTTGTTGGTACCTCAATACTGCGAAGAGGAGGAGGAGGAGGACGGTGAGGAGGTGATGAGGACATCCGCCCAGCCGAGGACACCGAACGTGTACCGGTTGTCCAGTCTACACCAATGTAATTTTCCTTTATGTGTTTTGTTTATTTTTGCCTTTTCATTGTTGTCGTTTTGATTTATGCTTTCGGCCTTTGGGCTAGCTGACGAGCTGTTTATAAAGCTCCCCTGTGATATATCATGGTTTTTACCCATTTTTGGACCATGATATAAGTGTTTTTATTGAGTCTTAGTACTATTTTCGAGTCTATATAGAGTCTTTTCAGGTTAGACTATGTTTGGAGCAAAATTGTAGATTCTGGAACTTTTTGGAACATTCTGCAAGAAGCTCCGAAGTGATGAAGTCAGGAGAGTGGATTAACACGCAAGGTGTCGATCGACACCATCTGTGTTGATCGACACCAATCGAGACCGCCAAGTTTCACGGACTTACATCAGGAAAAGGAAATCATAAGAAGTTTCAAGTATTTACAAGTTTGCCCCTGACGCGAGTTTGCCTATAAATATAGATTTTCAAGGCATTGTTTAGCCACCAACTATTATTCTTATTTTCTATTTTGAGACTTAGAGAGAGATTTTTAGAGAGATTTTAGAGAGAAGAATTTGTCTCCTTTGTTTCTATTGATTTCTTTTATGCAATCTTCTTTATTCATGTTGTTTTCTTCATTCACCATGTCTGAGTAGTTTGCTAGTTAGGTTTAGGGTTTTTCAAATGTGATTATGAATTGTTAGGTTGAATTAAATTGTTAGGATAAAATCATTAGAGTTCTTCATCTGGATTTGTGTTTAATGCTTATTCTAGCTTCGCGGCCTAGAATATGATCTTAGGTTAATTAATAGATACGAGAGTATTATTGATTACCTGAACTAATGTTAGATGAGCAAAATACCTATTCGCAAAGAGATTTGGTTTAGGGATTTTGTGAACAATCAAACCTGAACTTTAATGCTTGTTTGAATTGATAGGAATTGCAAAGAGATTTGGAATTCTAGAGTTTAGACATAGAAAGTCTTCGCAGCGAGAGTTGGTTGATTTTATTATTGTGTTTTGAGTTCAAGAACGGATCTTAATATTTTCCTAACATTCTGTCTAGACCTGGAATTTAGATCACCTGAGAATTTCCCTGAACCTAGCGCCTTAGTCTCCTGATTTTTAGAAACTTAATTCATGATTGCTCGTTTATTTCCTGCTTTGTTTTACTTTCATTTCGATTCGACCTAGCATAATCTGAACTTAGAAACCTTACCGTAGCATCTACTTCTCTTGGGATTTCGATACCCCTTATACTACAATTGCTTTTGCTGTGCACTGCAGTAGTTTTATTAGGGTAAAACCTAACCCTTATCAAGTTTTTGGCGCCGTTGCCGGGGAAGGAGATTAGCTGCCTACGGAATCTAGTATTAGGATTTTGACTAGGCTTTATTTTTGTTTTTATTTATTACTGATTTAGTTTCTTATTTTTGGTTTCACGTGCATGCCAAGTACCAGAAGCAACAAAGACAAGGGACTAATCGCGTTACACCAAGAACTAGGTCGTCTCGAACGCAAGAATCGAGCATCTACCTGAGTGTCGATCGACAGCAGTAGCATCGATCGACACCCTCCGTAGACAGAGATGGCTAGTCTTATGGTTTTGATCTGCGACGAAGCTGGTAACTTGGTGGATGGAGAAGGGAACAGAAGGAACGTTCAGGGCCAGAGACTCGATGACAATGGAGCTGTTGTCGTCGAACAAGAGGTACTCGTTGGTGTCACTAAGAATACAAAGTCTAGCCAGTGAATCATCTCCCAAGATGGATTGATATCTCAAATATTGCAATGATATGAGCAATTGAGAAATTGCTTGTAAGAGAGTAAAAACTCTTGTTTCTACAAATGTATGTCTTTCTTAGCTAGTAGATTGCTTTCAATAGTTCCTTGTCTCCCTTATTTCGAATTCAAATTGAAACAAGACTTTTTACTCTTGCAAGCAATTTCTCAATTGCTCATGTCATTGCAATACTTGAGATATCAATCCATCTTGGAAGTTTGATGCAAAAGGAATACAAAGTTTTGTCTAAGCTAAGCTAAATTTGAAATTGAAGTGACAAACAACAATTAAAAGCAAACTACTAGCTAAAGGAAACACTACAAGACTAAGAATATGACTTAAAACCTTAATTAACACTAATCAAGCACTAATTAAGCGATTAACCATTAAGCAAGATTACCAAATTACTAAAAACGAAACCTAGGGATGGAATCATTGATTTGGGCAATCAAATGGACAACCTTGCAATCATTTAAGCAACTAAACATGCCATCTCTATGCCTAGAACACTAATAAAGACTAATNACTTCACCCTCACATGAAGCTACCAATCTTGTAAAGCCTTCCTCCCCATCTAGTGCCTTGCGTGAATCAAGCATGAGCATGTATGCTTGTGTTTCCTCATCCAAGTAGCCATTCTCTCCATGTGGTTTGGTTAGAGCCACACTAAGATGGTCTTCTTGAGCTAGTTCTTCTAGCAACTCATCAGCTAGCTCATCCATAGTTTCAATGTAGAATGCTTGACCATCAATGGTTGGCTTCCTCAAGGTCTCCTTTATGTCAAACTTCAACTCAACCCCTTTTCCAAGATGTAAAACAATCTTCCCATGCTTCACATCAATGATAGCACCAGCTGTAGCTAGGAAATGTCTTCCCAAAATCAAAGGATCCTTTGGCTCCTCATCCATCTTTAGTACCATGAAATCCGTGGGAATGATGAAGTTGCTAACCTTTAGAGGTAAATCCTCAAGAACTCCAATATGCATCCTCACACTTCTATCGGCAAGAATAAGAGAAATGCCACACTCCTTGTACTTGGTGAAACCGAGCTTCTTTGCTATTGATTAGGGCATAAGGTTGATGATAGCTCCAAGATCACATAAGCAATTTTCAAATCCAAGAGGACAAAGGGCGCATGGTATTGCGAAGGAGCCGGGGTCTCCTAGCTTCTTTGGTACCACTTTGCTTTGGATTATAGCACTACACTCTTGAGAAACTAGTATGACTCCTTGGATATCCTTAGCTCTTTGTGCCACGGTATCCTTCAAGAACTTAGCATATTGTGGAATCATCATAAAGGCATCCACCAAAGGCATCTTGAGCTCGATGTCTTTGATTTGCTTGTCAAACATAGCATTGTATTTCTCCACCAATTGTTTCTTAAACCTCCCGGGGAAGGGAAGCTTAAACTTGTAAGGTGGAGGAACAAAGGTTGATTCCTTCTTGTGCACATCCTCCCTTGACTTCTCCTTTACCATTTCCTTGCTTCTCTTTGTAATATACACATCATCAAAGGTTATAGCATCTTGAGCTTTTTCAAAGCTATCCTCCCCATCTTGAATTTCAATGTCCTCATTGATCAAAGGACTTGTCCTTGGAGGCAACTCCTTTCCACTTCTCAAAGTAATAACATTGATGTATTCCTTGGGGTTTGCCTCACACTTTCTCGGTAGAGTCCCTTGAGAATTTGAGCTAGAAGCCTTGCCTTTTTCAAGTTGCCTGAACTTTTGTTGAAGACCTCCTATTTGAGTAACAAGTTCATTAAGTGAAGAATACATCCTTGTGTTGATTTCAGCAATCTTCTTCCCCATATTAGAATCACTATTGGCTTGACCTTGTAGGATTTGTTGAAGCATAAGCTGAACATTGTCTTGTGGTGGACGTTGTGGATCTTGGGCAAAACCCGGTGGACCATTGTTTCTAGCACCACTATAGTTGCCTTGGTTTACCCCTTGGTAGTTAGACCTTGGTGCATATCCCTTTTGTAGATTGTTGTAGTTCACAAAAGGTTTGCCTTGAGTAGCTTGAGTAGGGTAGACTTGGTCTTCAGGATTGGCCACATTAGTACTCCTATAAGAGAGGTTGATGTTCCCCTTATAGTTGTTGTTATAGTTGTTGTTGTATCCTCCTTGGCCACCCACGAAATTTACCACTTCTTGACCTTCTTGATACCAACTTGATCATCACAATTCTCTTGATTCTCTTCAACAAAATGTACATGCTTTTGGGAAGAAGACATGAGCTTGTCCATCTTGTCATGTAGAGACTTCATTTCTTTCTTGTGAGATTCATATTCACCTCCCCTTGGAGCTCTATCATAGTCTTCATTGCAGTTACCATCACTCAAGGCAAGATTCTCTATAAGCTCCAAACCATCTTCTACTTCTTTGCCTAAGAAGTTCCCATTGCTTGCGGTATCAAGAAGCATTCTTATCTTTGGAAGGACACCTCTATAGATGGTGCTTAGTAGAGATTCTTGTGTGAAGCCATGATGAGGGCATTGCATTGTGTAGCCCTTGAATCTTTCCCAAACTTCATTGAATGACTCATTATTCTTTTGAGTGAAACTTGAGATGTCATTCCTCAACTTGGCGGTCCTAGAGTTGGAGAAGAACTTAGATAGGAATGTCTTATTGCATTCATCCCAAGAGGTGATGATACCTTGAGGCAAGTTTTTCTCCCATTGCCTTGCTTTGTCCCCAAGAGAGAAAGGGAAAACTTTTAGCTTGAAGGCATCCTCACTCACACCATTCATCTTGAACAACCCACAAACTCTATCAAAGTTATCCAAGTGATCAAGGGGATCCTCCATTGGCAAACCATGGAACTTGTCTTGTTGAACCATGTAAATGAATGCTGGCTTGACCTCAAATGTGTTGTTGTGAACCGGTGGAGGTTGAATACCATATCTATTTTGTTGAATATTTGGAGCATCTCCAGCCCCAATAGTCCTCCCTTGTCTATGCGCATACAAGGGGTTTCCATTCCCCCTTGGTGCTTGCGCCATGTTTAGTGGAGGAGCTTGATCCCTTTGTTGCTCTTCCATTCTCAATCTCTCTAACCTTTCAGCTTCCCTTCTTGCAATCCTTGCAACCCTTTCCAATTGATCAATGTCTTGAAAGCCTTGGAAGTTGTTGTCTCCTTGTGATCTCAAATGCATTCAAAGTAAACTAAAATCTAGAAAAGTAGATGGTCAATAAACAAAAAAGGATTACTTAGTCTCAAACTAAACTCAAATCTTAATGATCACACAATCCCAATATGGCAACGGCGCCAAATTGATACAAGAGTTTTTATCTCTTGTAAGCAATTTCTCAATTGCTCATATCATTGCAATACTGGAGATATCAATCCATTTTGGGAGATGATTCAATAAGAATACAGAGTTTTAGGTTGTCGAACCAGCTCGCCGAACCAGCGCCAGAAGTCTTCTGCTCCATCTTCTTGGTGACTTCTTGCTCCTCCAAGTGCTATGCCATCCCTCTCCAACTCCATTGTTGCCTCCATAGCATCCATATCACCTGATCAAGACTCCAAATGCACCACTATATGCAAAGACTATGCAAAGACAACCTAAAACTCTAAATGATCACAATGCAACACAATGATGCTTAATTGGACTCCTAAATGATGAGAAACTTACACTAAATGGAGGGGAAAATGATGCAAAATATAGACATATCATGTATCGAGCTACGTAGCTCGATACAAACTGGGCCAGAGATCTACAGCAAGCGTATCGGGCATCTGTATCGAGCTACTAAGCTCCATACAGTTCTAAAAAGCCGCGTCTGCAAGCGTATCGAGCTATGTATCGACGTACTAAGCTCGATACGCTCCTTTTCCAGGTAAGTCAATGAGGGTTGACCGTTTTAATTCGCTCGAATTAAACCGGTTCTCCCCTCTTCTTCTTCCCCATACATGAAAATAGCCCCCTTCACACACACACTTGCGATTTTTGGGTCTCTCCCTATCAATTTTCAAGCAATCTTAGTGATTTCAAGCGCCTATTGCTAAATTTCTTGTGCTCTCATTGATTCTAAGTCAATCTCATTCATCCTCTCACTCGCTCACGAGGTATAAATTCCCAAAACCAAGTTTTTCATCTTTTGCTCTAATGATAGAAAGTTGAGGGATTTTTACAATAGAATTTTGGAATTGATTGTTTATGGCTTGGGAATTGCTTGACTATGGTTAGAGAATAGGTTTGGAGGGCTACACCAGGATTTCCATGGTTAAATTTCCCAAATTTGACACATAGTGTTCATGATGTGAAAATTCAAATTCCTCTCTTGAACCTTGTTAGATTTTGGGTTTTTACTTGCATTAGTTTGCATTAATCATGCTTATGGATTGCCAATGGATAGCACTCGAATTTGGAAAAATTTGAAAATTTTGTAAATTCTCTATTTGCCAAAATTTTGGTAAGTGTGGAATTGGGAGGAAATTCGAAAAAAAATGGCATTGATCTTGTTTGTTGCTTGCTAATTCCTACTATTGGTTGTTCAAAATGAGTTGCTTACTCTCTATACAAGCTTTGTCCCTCTTGTTGGAACAATGGGAAGAACTAGAGGAGAAGCAACAAGCCAAGGAACAAACTTTCAAGCAAGATCATCAAAGAGCCAAGGGAAGAAAAAAGTGGTTGAGAACCGAGAGGTTGAAAGTGAGGAGGAACAGTTGGTACTTGGAAAGAAGAAGAAGGCTACAAAGAGAGCTTCTTAGGGGAAATCAAAGACCACACAAGAGGTGCCTAAGAAGAAGCTCAGACCCGAAGAACTCCTCAAGGCATTGATGGGTATGCGATTCAAAGCAACGAAGTACCCGCACGAGCATACCCGAGCTTTGGGGATCTTTGAGGACTTCCAACCCCTATTCTCCAACATGGGTTTGGCAAAGTTCATCACCATTATCCCGCTTACAAGCAAGCAACGTGCGAGTTCCTCTCGTCCCTCACCGCTTACTTCTACTATAAATGAGAGGATTCACCACCGCGAGATGGTCACGGCTACATCAAATTCAAAATCCATAGGACCATCTACACAATATCCTTCCGCCAACTAAATGAGATCTTTGGTTTCCAAGAAGGAGAAAGGAGAACAAAGATTCTTACCCTTGATGAGTGTGAGTTGAAAGGGCTGTGGGAAACGATAGCGGTTGGGAAGTTCAAACCGGGAGGAAGCACAGGGACTAGGATAAGGCATCTGGAGTTGAGGTATGCACACAAGGCTCTTGCTCACACCTTCTGCGCAAGGAAGAGACCGGAAAAGTTAGCCAAGAGGAGCTCGAATTGTTAGATGTGGGTCTCACACAAGAGGAGGCACAAGAGTCCGAGGAGATAGGACAGGAGCTGGTATGGTTAGCCTATTACTTAGGCAGTGGCTCTCCTACCAAGATTGGGTTGTTTTGATGAAGGACAAGGATCCCGAGCTTAGCATCGGCAGGATCATAACACCGATCCTCGAGGCTTGTGGGCATCGGCTAGGGACGGATGGCATTGAACCTGAGTGGATGAACATTTTCTACCTTGGGAGGACTATGTTTCTCTCGGGAAAGTTAGGCCACTGGTTCGCCTACAAGCTCGCGGTAGACACAAAGACCGAAGCCAAGATTTGTCTCCCAAATCCGCGAGCAACCTCCTTCCAAGACATCTCACACATCGACTTTGTTACCCCATATGAGAACCTCTACAATCACGCTGTCAATCCGCCTCTCCACTCCATTGCCAAGAGAGGGACATTTGACTTTGACCCAAACCAAGTTCTTGAAGAAGAAGAAGAGGATCAAGCTCCAAGCTCGGTTTATGGTAGTGATAGATACTACTTCCCCTCTTGTATAGACCCAATGCCAAGCCCGACATTGAGAGAAGCTCACGCACACATTGGCCTTCTCAAGAGGTGGAACAAGTACCAAGACCGGGCCATTAAGAAGCTCGGCGAGGCAGTGAAGGATTTGAAGAAGACGATCAAGGGGCTAAAATCCATCATCAAGGGAAAGTCCTCCACAAGGGCTAGAGAAGAGGGCACAAGCGGTGTGGCAGAGGAAGAAGCTGAGGGAGAGAGCGAAATTGACCTCTATAGGCGCCATTCATTCCATGTGCACCCAAGGGAAGCGGTCCAAGTAGACCCACCTCGCTCTTCCTCCCACGAAGCACGGCCAAGGAAGAGAAAGCCGAGTCGGTCTCCCTCCTCGAGCAACCAATCACTCTCCTTAGGATCATCCTCTTCTTCACAGTTCTTAGGAACCTCCACCTCACTTGTATATATTTCTTTTATCTTTTTCATTTTATTTTTATGTCATGTTGATTGAGATCTCCTCTACACTTTTATTACACAAGGGACTGTGTAATTTAAGTTTGGGGGAGAGGTTGAGAGATTTGACATTGTGTTTTTTGAGTCTTCTTTTCCTTTTATGCATTTTGAGTCTCATGTATTCACTTAAGACATAGAAAAACCAAAAAAAATTAAAAATTTTGAAACTTTTCCAAAAACAAAAGTCATTTAGATGTTACATTTGCATTTTAGGATTGAGTCTAGTTGCATTACATGTAGGAATTGCATTCATATGCATCGGGAGCAATGATGAGCTAATCCTTGTAGAATGTCAACTCATGTAATCAATTCAATGCCCTAGCTAGTAGTTCTTTGTTGCATTTGAACAAATCTTGAAAGTAAGGAAGAACCATGCTTGGACCTCTTCTTGCCACTAGATTTTGGTCAAAATAGGGTCTTGAAATTGATAGCCAACTCTACTCACTTGAACCGAAATTTGACATTTAAATATCATGTCTTGCATTGAAAGTGAATTCATGGATATTAGACATACTTGGGCTTTCTTACTCACTTTACCACTCTCTTGCTAGTTCAAGTAGTACTCCCACCTTACCTTACCTCATTAAGAGCCAAATGTTCTAGTGATATTGCTTGTGAGGCTTTATTTTGATTAAACTTAGCATAAAGTGTTAGGTTTGAGACGACGAGCTTAGGCTCTCATGTAGATTCTAGCTCTCACATATCGAGGCTAGTTTTTAGGCTTAGGATTGGGGGTATGGATCGTGGTATTGCTTGGTGTTTTGAAATGAGTTTTATGCTTGCATTTAGACACGTTGAGTTGTGGAGAAGAAGTAGAAAGATTGGAATTGCTTAAAGGCTCGGTGGAAGCTAAGGGAAGCATAGTTTGAAATGGTGGATCTAGTGTTTAAAAGAAAAGTGTAGCTCTAAGTTTAAAAAGGAATTGGGTAGCCTTAGGAAAAGAAAAGAAAAATCAAAAGAGGCAAAAAGGCCAAATAAAGAGAAAAGGCTACCTAGGAATGAAAAAAAAAGCTAAGTTGTTAAAAAATCACACCATTCGCTATGAGTTAAAGGTTGAAGAAGTTTCCTCTTAAGTGCTATAAAAAGAAGAAGTGGTTTATGAGATTCATGGCTTTAGCAAGGCACAAAGAACATTGAGAGAAAAGGGTAGCTTTAGAGGGTTGAATGAGCTTTAAAAGGAATAAATGAGAGGGCTTTAGGGACATTGATAGCATCATGGGTAGATGAGAGTCTAGTCTTATATGCATCACTTGTCTTTTACCTTTAGCATTATCCATAAAGTTTAATCCCTTTTGAGTGAAACCCTTATGTGAATTGGAAGCCACATGAATTGAGATCATTTTTATCTCAAAGCCTAGTCCCTTAGCCAAATGAATTCACTTTCATTTGATTGTCATGATCCACGGTTTGCCACTTAATGAATGTTAAAGAATTTGCTTGATAGGGAGACATATCTAGATTGAGGTCTTAGTGCATTTGATTGTTGAGATGAGCATGGCTAACTCTTTTGGAGTAGGATGAATTCAAATGAACCTTAGAATTAAGAACTAGGACATTGAGTTGATTATGTTTGTTGGCATATTTAGATATTGAGCTCCCACCTTTAAACCTCTCTCTTAGATTTGTCATGTTTGTTTGCTTGAGGGCAAGCAAAAGGCAAGTTTGGGGGAGTTGATATACTAATAAAATAGCATGTTTTAGCATCCTTTTTAGATAGCTTTTGCATCCATATATGCATTCATTTAGTCACTTTTGGTCTAAATTGCATCCATATTAGAGTCTAGTGAGTTTTAGCTTAGGTTGTTGCATATTTGTACATATTGAGTCTTTATTAGGTGGTTTGGAGGCTTGGAGGACCACTATGGAGAGTTGGATGACAAGGAGAAGAAGAGAAGGGAGCCAAACAAGGAGCAGACAAGTTTAAGAAGTATATCGACCTTGGTGTCGAGCTACCAAGGTCGCGATATGGCCTGGCAGGAAGGACGGGACCAGCATATCGAGCATTTGTATCGGACTAACAAGCTCGATACAAACCTCAGCCGAAGAACAAGCCTGTCGACTAGCAAGCTTGATACGCTGCCTAATTTAAGCCTAAAACCGGGTCAATACCCGGTTTGTTCCGGGTTGACCCGGTTTGTCCACTGTTCACTATAAATAGGAAATAACCTAATTTTCCTAAGTATCTTTAAAATCTTTTGTTTTTGCTTAGAAAACATTCCCTTTTGGTTTGTAAATGATTTTGTAAGACATTTCATTTGAGTTTATGGAATTTAGTACTTATCATTATTAATCTTTCATTTTCTATCTCTCTAATCATGTTTATCTCCACTTCTTTCATAGGATTTGAGGGTCTAATCATGATTAGTGAGTAGTTTCATTAGGATCTAAGGATGGGTTAGATCTAGGGTGTTTAAAGGGTTAATCTTGATGTCTAGGGTTAGATCTTCTCATTTCCCTCCTTGTTCAGTATTCTAAATGCTAGTTTAGCCATGATCAAGATAAAACTAGGCCTTAGGGAATTTCCCAGCCACAAGGTGTTTGTTGAAATTCCCCAACCAACTAAACAAGGGATTTACATTCTTAGCTCATGGAAGTGATTGTCTAAGGTGTTTATTAGCAATTTAGAACTGTTTCATAATGCTTGTTATCTTCCTTTTCACAATTGAAAGTTTTTTCTTGATTAGGGTGATTAATGAAGGGATTAGTGTCATGAAAGTGGATTAGTCTAGCTTTTGATTTTTAAGCTTAGGGATTAGCATATATTGCTATTGTTTGACATCAAAGATTGATTCTTGGAACACCTTAGATTGATAACCCCATCCTTGGATTCGTTTTAGTAATTTGATAATCTTGATTAGTAGTTAATTAGCTTTAAATTTGCTTGATTGGTGCATCCATTGCTTAATTAAGGTGTTAGTAACTTTTGTTTGGTTTATTTTACCACTTAGGTTGTTAGTTAAACCTCAAAACTTTATTGCTAGCTTAGATTAAGAAGTTTTATGCATTCCTATTGTCTTAACCATATCCATACGGATTAATCCTCAAACACTACAATGACATGAGTAGAGTTTGAGTAATTGTTTAAGAAGAAAGAAAAATCATCTTATCAATGACAATCAAACCAACTTGTTTATCTACCATTCTTTAACTGAAATGCATTGGTGTGATCCAAACAATAAGGACATGCTAACCGACCATGAGTTGTCCACCCAGAAAGCATACCATACGCGGGAAAGTCGCTTATTGTCCACATGAGAACTGCTCGTAAGAGAAAGTTCTGCTTAGTAGTAATATCATATGCTTCAACACCGTTAAACCACAAATCTTTCTGCTCTTCTATCAATGGTTGAAGAAATATATCCAAACTTCTCTTTGGATGATTTGGAACAGGGACTAGAATGGTTAGAAACATAAATTCATGTTTCATACACATCTCTGGTGGCAGATTATACGGACTCAAGATAATAGGCCATAATGAATAATTATGTCTTGACATACCAAATGGATTAAAACCATCTGTACATAAACCAATGTAAACATTTCTTGGTTTAGATCTAAAATCAAGGAATACCTTGTGAAAATACTTCTATGTTTCTCCATCTGATGGATGACACATTTCTCCATCACTCGCTAAGTGTTCTGCATGCAATCTCATATCTTTGCATTATTACCAGACTGATATAATCTCTTCAATCTATCGGCTACCGGCAAATAAAACATTTGACGGTATGCTATTTTTTTCTGTCCAATCTTTTGAGTAGGATGAAATCTATCTTTTTTTACAGAACAAGCAACTTTCTTCCTTTTAAGCATCTTTCCAAAATATCATGCAATTATCTTGACAAAGTACATAAGTTGATTACCGGTGGGAGAGAGGTTGGCAGCTAGACATGTGCTTGTGGACCCGACATGCATCGTTGCGGAGAAATGGAGACAATCGCTCATACGCTACTACACTACTCCTTTGCAAGGAATGTTTGGGAACAAGCTCCTTTCCATGGATCGTTCACACCAGATCCCGAGTAGAATTTTGGAACAGGAAGGCCAGCTATAAGGAAACTCATGTGTCTTCCTCCAACATGGATCACATCGGCCATCTTAGCTCCTTGGATAGCCTGGAATATTTGGACAGCCAGAAACAATAAGATCTTTAGAGATAAGAGATATACGGAGGAAGAGGTCGTGAACAAAGCAATCACAAGTGCAAAGGAATGGAAAGAATCTCAAATCTACAATTTCAGGAACAGCGAGAAAACAACCAAAAGATCTTACTTGTATTCATGCAGATCAGATGCGGCCTGGAGAGGAGAGAGCAAGATTGCGGGCTTGGGTTGGACCTTCTCCTCTGGACCGAATCGGGTGATATCCCACCGATCTCAGTTGGCAACTTTTGTAAGATCGCCTTTAATGGCGGAAACGTTGGCTATTCGTGTGGCTTTGGAAGAGGCGTGGTCGAAAGGCTTCACCAGGCTACGGCTAGAATCGGACTCGCATCAAGTGATCCAAGCAATCACGACGGCACCAGGCTACTCGGAGCTTCACGGCGTTGTCTCGGACATAGAGATGATCGCCAAAATCTTCGAATCTATCTCTTTTGTGTTTATTAACCGTGAGTTTAATGTTGTGGCTGATGGGCTAGCCAAGAAGGATTTAGCTCTGTATTAAGTTTTAATATGAAATAAAATTTGGATATTAAAAAATTACATAAATTGATTTTCTTGTGATATGATTTGATATTTAATCTTTAAACATAGTCCTATATATTTAGTGTAGCATTAAGGATTAACAGAACCATTCAGTTTCTGCAGATTCTATATTGAATGTTTTGGAATGAAGCTTCTGCGCAAGCGTGATATAACAGAAGAAAAAATTACAAATGCTTTCCTTGGTTATGGACTTGAAGATTCGCACTTCGTGAGAGCACACTTATAGAGTAAGTCATTTCTGAATCACCCCCTTTTAGCTCTAACGACGTCAAGAATATGCTTTTGATTCTTGTTTTTGGATAACAGTGAGATCTGTATGTACCAGAAGAGTTCTGAGTTGCTGATCAAGAAGCTCACATTCCAGAGGCATCTAACTTTTTAGGCACAAGAGGTACCTTAAAAGTTAACGTACTTTTATTAATTTAATATAATGATTTGTCAAAATGTTATTAATTTTTATTATACCGCCATAAACTTTCGCAAGGGAGCCTCAAATTTTATTAATCGCTTTAAGTTTTGCCAAAATTTTACCCACTCATTGAGAAACCCTAAAAAACTGTCAAACATATTTAACCATCTCCCCCACTGCCTATCAAAACCGTTCTTCGTCACTTCCATTTTTATAAGAAGCGATAAGTTTGTCTTTCCTTTTTAACCATCTCCCCCACTGCCTATCTCATTGGAAGGTAATTCTCGATTTGTAGAAGTTAAACTAGAGTGAACTGTTCCTTGGTGTAAATCCATGTTGTTTTTGAGCTTTGCTTTATTTGCGTCTTGAAAATGTGCCAAATAATTTAGCTGTATTGAATTCGTATTGCTGTGTTGAATCCGTATTGCTGTATTTAATATGTATTGCCGTATGTAATCCGTATTGGTTTTAGATGAAATTGCTCTCTTCATCCGTATTGGTTTATCTCTGGATAATAGTAATTACAGAATTAGGGATTGTGTGTGAAATCAGTAGAAAATAACCATTAAGTACACTTTAATTATGAGTTGTGCACTATGGGATAGTGAATTTCATGTGTTTATGATGTAGATATGGAAGAGCCAAATGGGGATCGTACAACTTTTCCCGTGTTGCATCCTTCTCGTCGCAATGGAGCTAAATGGTATTGATTTTTTCTTAAATACTATTCATTATTTTCCATTTAACTATTTTCACAGATTTATAACTCTTTAAGTAATATATTACAATGAAACAGGTTTAAACACCACACTCAATTATCAACTACTGTCAGAAAGGCCATTCAAAGTTGTTTCTGAGGCCCATGGTACTCTCGGAAAAAAGAGCATCCTTTCTATAAACAAACTTTGTTTTCTCTTTTTAAAGTATTTGTTGTGCTATATTTCATATAACTATTTCATAAATGATTTCGTATGTTATTCATCGTGTATCATAATTTTTGTTTTTCAGAAGAAAAAAAAGAAAAAGTTTAACTGGGCAACACCAAAAGCTTGCTGCTTGCTGCTTAACTGGGCAACATAAAGTTGAAAGAGAGTTCAACAAGTTTGCTGCTTACCGCCTCAAAAGAATGATAATCCATGCAAAGATGTTAGGGGAAAACTGATGGGGTCTAAATAGTCGTACGAAATTGGAGGATTTCTTTGAAGACTCGTCGATCTTTGAATTTGTAGGACTCTAAGCTGCAACTGCACAGCATGCGTTGTAGTACTCAGGGTATCGATCCACAAGAGGGACGTCAACTACAAAACAGGACAAGCGAAGACGCTAAAGGGTTTCGGGTTGTAAGATTGTGTCACGGTTTTGCTGAAAGAAATAAAGCAGTAATCACGCCTTATATAGAAGAGGTTGTCAATCCCTTTTATAGCCAACGGAAAAAGGAAAATCAACTTAAGAACTTGTAAAAAGGAAATCAGGTAAGCAGTGCAGAAAAAGTAAATATTGAAGTGTGTAAATCTCAATTGAAAAGCAGATGGGTGAAACACGTTGGGAATCTTCTCAGGAAATCTATGGGGTTCTAACTAGAAATCAAACTCACAAAAGTTAAGCAAACGAGACTATGCGGTTTTCCCTAAACTGATTCACTGGTTTTAACAACCTAACTCTGACAAAGATAGATTGATCTATGAATGCAAATTTCGTAGGTATACTATCGTATCCTGCGACCTAAACAATCAAGCAATAAGATCAGGACAATAAACATTCACGCCACCTCCCTAAACACGCATAAACATTCACGCCACCTTCCTCAATGACGCGCTCCGCCCCACTAGGTTTGTATCCGAGATTCAGGGCGTTGGCCGCTCTCGAGGTCCTGCGATCAGACTCTAGTTCATGACGCTATATTCATGCAATAAGAACGAGTATGGTAAGAAAAAAACCCTAGTCTACGGCCTAAACGATTGGTCTAACAACAGTTAATGAAATTCCCCATAGATCCCCTTAAAGAATACCCAACGAAAGTAAACTACTCAGACATGAAAGAGGAAGTGAAAATAGTGATTTATGAATGCATAACTCGTATAAATCGATAAGAAACAAAGATGGTTCAAGATGAAATCAATCTCCCTCAAAGAACAAAGGCAAACCGCGAATACGGGATTCGCAGCCACTGAAAGAATTCTATAACTTAGGGTATTTCGTGATAAGTTGCTCTCTCCTAAAAAAACCCTAAACAACGAGTATTGTTGGGGTCGGTTTTCACCAAGGCAAGATCAAGCGAGGAAACGACTAAGTATGGAGGTAAATTTCCGAGCCATGCACAAACCGAGCACAATTCGGGCTCGGTTCGGTGCACAAACCGAGCAGGTTCCGAGCCGAACTGAACCGTGTACAAACCAAACGTAATTCGGGCTCGGTTCGGTGCATAAACCAAGCAGGTTCCGAGCCGAACCGAACCGTGTACAAACCGAGCACAATTTGGGCTCGGTTCGATAAACAAATCACGTCGGACCGAGCCGAACCAAAAAACATACGAATTATGCACGAGTCAAACCAAAGTGCATAATCCGTGCACGGTCCGAGCCTAAGACGAGACGTTGCACTATTAGGCCGAGCCCAGGCCCACGAAGAAGGTCGAAGTCACGCTTACCCTAGAAGACGTAGCTTCGCGGGAGGGGCCACCGCCAAGGGAAGATAAAGACGAATCTACCGAAGATAGCCCGGGATCTTCATTTAGATTTACGAATAGATATGTATAAATAGGATATTAAGATCTTTGGGAGCGGGATCTGCATTTTTTACTAGAAAAGACTTGTACCCTAAAAGCTTATCAAAGCAGCTTGAATAATTACCATCTTCGGATCTTCGTGTCGTGTTTAACTTAGAATCTTTTCGTCCTCTTTTGTTTTGATTAACAGATTTTGTATTGTGCGAAATCCAGCACGCACAATTTGGCGCTAGAAGGAGGGTGCACTAAAAAGAATTCTCACACCGAAAGCCGACGCGAACCAGGTCCGGAAAGATGACCACCGGAGTGTCCGACGTCGACACCACCACCGGAGCGGGGAACGTCACCGACAGAACCGAAGTAAATCCTCCCGCGGAAGACGGAGCGCCTAACGCTCAACGAACATCGGCGTAAACCGAGACGATCTCCGCATCTTTGGCCGAGATGAAAGACATGATGACGGCGCTAACAAAGAAGACGGCGGAGCAAGGCAAAACCCTCGAGAACCTGACAACGGAGAGTTAAGCCCACAGCCGACTATGATGAATCCATCTGGCAGGCTTAGGAGGCTTGGCCTCAATCCAACCGCGCTCAACTTCGCAACTCCCGGAGCAAACGGACGAGCAGGAGGCTCGGGTCCGAAGGAGCGTAGGCGAGCGAAATCAGCGGCTTGGTGGAACCCTAGGCAAACCCAACAACGACTCGGCGGCCATAGCAGGAACTCTAGAAGAACGAGCCGATGCGCCGACATCACAACCAAACGAGGCGACCATCACCGCGGCGCGACAACGTGGAGCTTCGGGAGATAGCCTCGACTCGGAGCAAGACCAAGACCTGGCTGAGGAAGAGGAGAATCTTCAGTGGGTCGAGCAGGCGTACTATCAAGATGAGCCCCGAATGACAAACCAAGAGAGAGTCGTCGAGCCCAATTCGACGACCCGAGGTGGCGCCCTCGATCAGATCCGAGCTGACTTGGCTCGAGCGATTGCGGAGGTGAGAGTAATTCGACACAAATACACAAGGCGACGAGCGCGGCACCCGAAATCGACCTGATGCTCGAAGAAACCCAGATGACGCCGTTCACAGCGCGTATCACCGAGGCTAGAGTATCAGACCCCGAAAAATCCGCCTCCCAACTTACGAAGGAACATATCAGAGCATTTAGCACGGCCATGACACGATCTAACCTCAGAGAGAACGAGCGAGATGCAAGCTACTGCCTTCTGTTCGTCGAGAACCTCCGAGGACCGGCACTCGAATGGTTCTCCAGACTCGATATGAATTCAATCGGAAACTTCAAAGACCTCTGCACAGAGTTCATGAAACAGTACTCGATGTTCATGAACCAAGGTGTATCCGACGTCGACCTTTGGACATTATCCCAAGGACCGACCGAGCCGCTGAGAGCTTTTATGGGACGCTTCAAGGCAGTAATGTCAAAAGTAGAAGAAGTAAGCGACAAAGGAGCACTCCAAGCATTGAAAAAATCCTTGTGGTACAAGTCGGAGTTCCGGAAAGAATTTTGGCGCAACAAACCTCAAACGATTCAAGACGCCATGCATAGGGCATCAAATTTCATACTTGAGCAGGAAGAGTTCTAAATCTTGGACCAACAATTCGCACCAACCAAATCAATGAACAAGAATCAAGGGGTGGCGAACCAGCCGAGCCATTTAAGGAATCGCCCGAACAGCACCTATGTTCACCACGAGGGACCAAACTTCAGCGGGGCACACAACTATCAGATCAGCGCCGAGTAAGGAGCCGGGGGAGGTCAAGAGGAACGAACGGAAACATATGGACTAGGAGCTCAAGTTTGTACGACGAAAAGGCCTACTGCAAAATTTATAAGACATACGGGCATCTCACGGCCAACTGCCGAAGTCTGGGAGACAAGCTAAGGGCAAAATTCCTAGCCGGAGAGCTCGGTAATTCAGTCTGCCTAAAGGATCTCGAACACGAGAAGCTCGCCGATGCCGAGCAGGAATAAGCCGAGCAGGAAGTCCGACCAGGTGGTCCACCGAAGCGAGGAAGAAGAAACAATAGCACATCAGAGTATGGGGGTCTCGCCAAAGAATAAACATAATTATGGGAGGATCGGAATACTGCAGAGACACGGTATCCGCGATCAAAGCCTTTCAACGAAAAGTCGAAGGCAACATCAATTGGTCCGCGCCAAGCAGAAATCCCAATGATATCATCACGTTCGAAGAAAGAGAAACGACGGGCATAGACCGACCGCATAACGATCCCCTGGTGATCGAACTCATAGTGAAAGATCACGAAGTGGCTCGGGTCCTGATCGATACCGGGAGCTCGGTGGATGTCATCTTCCGTGAGACCCTCACAAAATTGGGAGTCGATATGTCCGAAATAATACCGTTCCCGAGACCGTTGACCGGATTTTCTGGAGAAACAACTATTACAATCGGAACGATCAGACTACCAGTCCTAGCAGAAGATGTAACTAAGATCGTTAATTTCTCAGTAACCGAAGGTCCCCCGGTGTACAACATTAACATGGGAACGTCATGGATCAACTCGATGAGGGCCGTAGTCTCGACTTACCACCTCTGTTTGAAATTCCCCAGAACCAACGGGATCCAAACGATTTGGGGAAATCCGAAGGAATCCCGGATATGATTCATGACCGAGCACAAGTTTAGGAATCCTAAAACCGAGGCGAAAGGAGAAACCGTTCGTAAAAAAGTAAAAACTAATCGAGAAGCCAATCAGCCGCAGTGCGTCCCGGCGATATCCGTGTGCTTAGCTGACAGGAATCCGGAGAGATGCGTAGAAGTGGGAGCCTCGGTACCACGACCATAACCAATGTGGTCCGTCCAGAAGCATACGAACTCTCCAACAATTCGACAGATGCCTCCGTACCACGATCATGGAATGCGATGCATCTAAAGAAGAACTTTTTCTAAGAAACTTGTCACAAAAACACGAACTACGGGGCGGTTTGATCCTCCAAAGGGGTACGTAGGTAGCTCGTCTCATGACGAGTTCAACTGCTGATAGTCTCTCATTTTAGCATGTTTTTAGCACTCATATAGTATAGTTTTGCATCCATACATGCATTCATTAGATAGTTTTAGGCTAAATTTCATTCATTTTAGAGTTTAGTGAGTCTTAGCTTAGGATATTGTATATATGTTGCATTTGAAGTGTTTCTCAGGTATTCTAGAGCTTTAAAAAGCTATTGGGAGGTTGATGAATGAGCAAGAAAGACAAGAAGGGGAAGAACAGAAGGAAAACATGCAAAAAACTCGCAAAAAGGACATAAAGAATCAATACCGAGCTTTTGTACCGGTATGATCACACCGATACGCATATCGGCCTTTTATACCGGTGTGATCACACCGATACCCATATCGGCCTTTTTATACCGGTGTGATCACACCGATATGGAACGCGCGGTTTTGTTTATTTAAGATGAAAATACACTATTGATCATCATTATGCAGTTGACTTTTTATTTCCAAACTTTTCGAGAAACTCTATCTGTATTGGGTGATTTTATTTGTAAGAGCTTTGGATCAAAAACTTCAATTCAAGAGTTCTTCTTCTCTAATATCTTCTCTTTACTCTTTCTAATGCTTATTATTAAGTTTTTACAAGTTTTTATTGGTTTGATTATGAGCTGTGAGTAGTTTTTCAGAATCTAAGGTTGGTTAGATCTAGGGTGTTTAAGGTGTTAATTTTGATGTTCATAAGTTAATTCTTCCATATCCCCTCTTGCTTAGTATTCTTAATGCTAATTTCAACCTTGATCATGTTGAATTAGATTTCTAGGAAATTTTCTAATCCAAAAGTTTAGTAAAATTTCTGGATCATTTAAGCAAGAGATTTTCATACATAGCTCATGAAAGTGAATGTCTAAGGTGTTTATTAGCAGATTAGAACTAAATCTTTATGCTTGTTGCATCTTTGATCACAAATAAAAGTTCGTTCTTGATTAAAAACGTGATGAAAAGATTAAGTCCATGAAAGTGGTTTAATCTAATCTTGAAGTACTAAGCTTGGGGATTAGGATTTATATGAGTAGAATGACATCTTGATTACACTTTTAAATACCCGAAAATCAATACCATAACCTTAGATTCATCTTTACAAAATTTACAAAAAAAAAACATTTACAAACTCTGTTTTTATTTGCTTATCTTGAAGATAATTTGTCATTTACCTTGTTTAATGTTACTAATCACATACCAAAACCATCGCTAAACTTACTTAGATTAAGAAGTTTTATGAATTCCTTTTGTCACAACAAACCCATATGGATTGATCCTCAAATTTTACAATGACATGTGTAGTAGGATTGAGTAATTGATAGGAAAATCTTGTTATCAACTGCCCTTCTCTCTAAAAAGGGGGGGGGGAGTGGGGTACGTATATTCATATACTACCGCGCTATGTAAACCAAAAATGTTCTTGAATAAAAAGTTTACTTAACTCTTTCCACCAACTCTTATCATTTTGTTCACTGTTGGCCACAGTATATGAACACTTACATCCTAAACGGGATCTCAACCTTCACATTCATTACGGATCATAAGGTTCTCTACATCCTCCACGGATTTAAGAGCGCTATATAAATTCAAACCGAGTTTACCTCAATCCAATCTCTATCGGGTATATCCCGAGAAAGATTCTAACAGCTGTTCTCGATACGGGCTCGTATGTCGTCAAAACATGCAAGTCCTAACTAAGAGTACACGTAAAACCCAACTCTCACTTAATGTTGGTTATTGACATCTCGCGAATATTGTTCTCGGGATATGTGATTATCTGAGTACGAGACAACTAAACATGTTCGGCTAAAACCCGATAAACCGTTCGCCCCCAAGCAACATCGGTCTAACACCAGGACTTCAATTGACACCGAATCACTTCGGTACAAAATCAAACGCTAACAAAAAACCCCAAAACCCAAATCATTAAACAGCTTGTCTAAAGCTAAACTCAGGGTTTCGAACCCCCTCGATTCGGCGAAATCATAAGTTAAGAAAGATACTTAAGCAGGATAACGGGAACACATCGTAAAACCAGAATCGCATAAATATGATACTTCGGATAAAGCCGTCCAGGCATCTTTGTTCAAAACAAAAAACCAAAAATAGACGATGATAAAACTTAAAAAAAAAATAATTAATCGGTCACAACGTCAGGCTCAACGGTTTTGGCTGCTTCGTCCTTGGCAACATCCTTCGAAGAAGGCTCGGCGGATCCATCCTCGGCAACAACGCTCTTCAGAGAAGGCTCGGTGGATCTCCTCTCGGACAACATCTGTAGCATCCGCGACCAGAAATCCTAAGTATGGTCGTGCGGGTCATGGGATGACCGTTGTATATATGTCCAGGTATAGTGGAGGTTTGTCCGTTTCTGTAAATATGTGTGATGTACAGTGGTACGTCCGTGGTACCGTCCGTGGTACGTCTGTGGTACGTCTGTGGTACGTCCGTGGTACGTCCGTGGTACGTATGTGGTACGTCCGTGGTACGTCTGTGGTACGTCCGTGGTACGTCCGTGGTATGTCTGTGGTACCAAACCGTGGTACATCCGTGAGGTTAAGTACCGTACTGAGGCTGGACCGAATAAATATTGTGGAAATTTGACTAAGTGTCGAGATGGGCCATGGGCCGTGGGTTTAGTCGGCTAAAAGTGTGTTTTTCTCGATGTTGGTCGACTGTTTGGATTCCAGCTGAGAGAAAATTAAATCCGACCGACTGCAGCCGAGAGATAACCGAGATGCTTGGACTAAACCGGGATACTAGGTTTTCTCGAGTATAAAAGGGTGAAACCCGTGACTTTTCTCGGGCTAGCCGCATTTTTTCTCGAGAGAAACGTAAAAGGGCGATTTTTCACCGAGAGAAATCCCGAGTTGCCGAGAGAAATCCGAGAGCCGTCGAGAGATTGTTCGGTGCGTCGCGTTTCTGAGTTTTCTGTTCGAGAGAAACGACTTAAAAGGGTCGATTTCCCGAGAGAAGTTCGTTCGACCGAGAGATTTCTAGATCGGATCGCGAGAATCCGAGAGATAGTCGAGTTCCCGAGAGATTTCTCGATCGGATCGCGAGAATCCGAGAGATAGTCGAGTTCCCGAGAGATTACCCGAGATAAATCCGAGCTGTTCGAGAGATTGTTCCGTCCGTGCCGATTCGGAGAATTTTGTTCGAGAGAAACGACTCAGAAGGGTTGATTTACCGAGGGAAGGATCAAGTTTGTCAGGCTGGACTGACTGGCGATCAGGGTTGATCGTGACTGGAGTGTCTGGCGGTCCGTGTGGATCGTGTCTGGTAGTCCGTGTGGATCGTGTCTGGCGGTCCGTGTGGATCGTGTTTGGCGATCGTGTGGATCGTGTCTGGCGATCGTGTGGATCGTGTCTGGGCGTGCAAGGGATCGAAGATCCGGGCCGTCTCTCTTCTGTACTTGGTCACGTGGGGATGGTTGGTTGAGTGACTAAGTACGGGGGGGAGATGTGCTTGGTGGGTGGCCAGCGTTATGGCTGAGACAATTGGAGCGTGGGTCAGTGCACCCAAGTCTGCGAATGGCCAAGGTAATTACTAAGCCGAAACTTGTATTGATTATTCTGATGCGTAGGTTGTTGGATAGTCGATGAGAATGGACTTTGTTAAGTTGTTAGATGGAAGGAATGTTTTAAACTTCATCCAGGATATCGGTTAGAAAGGCAAAAATTTAATGTGGTCTGGCCGCAGGTTAGGAAATTCGGGTCGGGGCGCTACAAGTGGTATCAGAGCGTGGTCGGTTCTAGGACAGAGTCTTGATGTGAATTGGGCTTGTCTAGAATGACTTAGACGCGGAAAAATGGTAAAGGGAATAAATGTGTTATCTGTTAAGTGGCTGGATCCGTGAATGATCTAGTCTATCTGGTTGGATTTTCTGTGAGTGAGAGACTGTAGTTGATCTGGAACCGTAGGATTGCTAGGTTATCTGGTTTTCATTGATTGCTTGTGTAAGTTAGTGTATGCTTAGCAAGGTCAATGTGTTTCTGTGATTGGTATTGGATACCGTGGCTTATACGTGATG
The DNA here is from genome assembly GCA_020283515.1 of Alliaria petiolata. Classification (NCBI taxonomy): domain Eukaryota; kingdom Viridiplantae; phylum Streptophyta; class Magnoliopsida; order Brassicales; family Brassicaceae; genus Alliaria; species Alliaria petiolata. Next base: position 328,725,365 of record JAHZTW010000001.1, on the reverse strand, counting down.
TCTAACTAGCTCGTTTGGATAGCCGGATCGAGTGTCTTGCTTGGGTGATGTGTGATTCACGCCAGAGCAGAACCGAGTCCATAGGTCATGGTCCGCGAGTTAGGGTAGATGATCATCCTGTTTTTGTGATTGTGAATGAATGTGAACGGTACAGAGTACCGGGTGGTCAAACGTGGTATCTAACTAACTGTTTGAATGTCCAAATCGAGTCGCTAGTTCAAGGGGATGTGTGATTCTCTCTTGGAGTAGAACTGATGCCTTGTGAGACTTCAGAAGTAGTTGAGATGATCATAGGACCAAACTGTTTATGTGCGTGTTCGTTAGATGACCATATAGTATGAGTGCGGTTCGAGAGTTGAGATCAAAGAGAACAAGAGATTGGGAGTTAAGTGTCCTCGCCAAATACTTGTTTGATGATCAAGAAACTTTTCGGAGGTATTCGTAACTATGATGAATCGGATTTGGTTATAAGATTAAGTTGGTATGTGCGATTACCGAGGCTGATATGGTATCTAGCTAGCTCGTGATCGAGGCAGGATCGTTTAGTTGCCTAGGTGATGTGTTATTCACGCTAGTGTAGAATCGAGTCCATAAGACTAGATGGTCAGAGTTAGGGTAGATGATCATGCCTATGTATGTGATTGTTGTTCGGTTGTGGTAACCGTGGGAATACATGGTGTCTAACTAACTTGTGATCAAGGCAGGATCGTGTCTCTTGCCTGGGTGATGTGTGATTCACGCTAGTGCGGAACCGAGTCCGTAAGAATAGGGTCAGAGTTAGGATAGATGATCATATAAGTTCTGTAATGCATTTCTTGCATTCTTTTGTGCTGCTGGTTAAGCAAAGACACGCTGGTTAAGCGTAGTAAGGACGGGAGCCGAGGTAAAGGTCTGGGAGACCGGGACCATTGCGTGCCGATAAGGGTCTGGGTGACCGGGGCCATTGTGTGCCGAAGGCCTTGTGTGCCGTAAGAGGCTAGTGAGCCGTGGTAGAAGTATGTGTGACTAGTAAGGGCTTGTAAGCCGTGTGCTGTTCTGGCGTCCTTGGAAACCAGGTAGGTTGGCCAAGACGTGGTTGTTCTGTGTTACGACTTTGGAAACCAGGTAGGTTTGCCAAGGTGTGACTGTTTTTGGTTACGGCTTTGGGAACTGGATATGTTCGCCAAGGTGTGACTAGTTCTGTGTTACGACTTGGGAACCAAGTAGGTTTGCCAAGGCGTGACTGTCTGTGTTCCGACTTTGGGACCGGAGTTGGTTGGCAAAGCATTACTGTTCTGGGTTACGACCATGGAAACCAAGTGGGTTGTCCAAGCGTGACTGTTTCTGCGAGGTGTTATTGGAAGCCAAGTGGGTTTGCCAATACTTCTGGGATGCGTTCTTAGAACCAAGAGGGTTGGCCAAGACGAATGTTCTCTGAGATGCAATTTGGAAACCGTGGGTTTGCCAATGCATGACTGAAATGAAGGCGACTTCGGAAACCATTAAGTTTGCCAAAGAGCGGTAGTGGTAGCATCTGTGGGAATCGGTGGATTCACCAATGAATGATGTGATCCTGAGTTTGCAACGGATATGTTGTGATGACTGTGTCGGTGGGGACTAAGGAAGTTTGCCATCGTGGGATTAGTAATGTGGTGTGACGGTACTAATGGATTGGCTAGTGTGCCGAGTACTTACTTGTTAAGCATTGTACGAACTGATTGGCTAGTGTGCCGAGTACTTGCTTGTTAAGCATTGTACGAACTGATTGGCTGGTGTGCCAGGTATTTGCTGGTTAAGGCATGGTACCAAATCAAGATACAAGTGAGGACTTGTAATGGCCGTGTGAGCCGAGGCCTTGTGAGTCAAAGCCTTGTGAGCCGAGTGATGGCATGGTGTGCCATGTATTGGCTGAGTCATTGATCCCTTTTGTTGAGAGTATAGATGGGACATGATTATGGCATGCGGGTTGCCAAGGCAATTAGATGCTAGCGTCTGTGGAAATCTGCGGATTAGCCAAGACGTGACCGTGAGATTGTTCTTGGAAACTTGGTGAATTTCCCAAAGACATTATGTCTGTAAGGATCAAGGTGTGATCCGTGGATCGAGGAGTGATCTGTGGATCGAGGAGTGATCCGAGGATCAAAGAGTAATCCGGGGAATCTGAGGCCACGTAGGTGGATTGAGATAGTCTCTGACTATGATGTGGATATAGCTTATCATTTGGGTAAAGCTATTCTGGTTGCAGATGCATTGAGCCGGTGGAAGGCTAGTGTATCGTCTGAAAATAAAGTAGATGGAATGGTAAATCTACTAAGGACATTCCGGTTAAATGTCTTTACTGAAAGGTTAGAACCGTGTGTTCGAGAACCGCAGATCAAGCTGAATTGTTATTAAGGATCCGACTGGCTTAAGAGGAGAATGAGAATCCGATCAAGGTGTCAAAGAATGACCAAAATAAATGTCAAACTTCAAACAATGGGATTGTTATGAAGGGTTGAGTGTGTGTTCCTAACTGGAAAGAGTTAAGGAGGAACTTAAGAGAGTTTTGGAAACTCGAGTAAAGAATCAAGAGTGATTCGTTAGTGGTGTTAATAAGGATCCGTGTATCTTGGTTAAAAATTATGATGGTGGTCAATGGTCGTTAAGGCGAGAATGAGACAAACGCTTAGGAACTCGGGAGTTCGCTAAGGCAAGTCGATGGGCCAAGATAGACAGACCATAAGGATGACCTATCATCAAGGATAACTGAGCTTTTGGAGAAAGTCCAAAGCTAACTGATTATGCTAAGCATTCTGATTAAATGGAAGTTGAGGTGGGGCGAGTGGAAATACTTAGGAACTTGAGAAGTTTTCTAAGATATGTACGCACACCAAGAGACTGTCGAGAGAATGGAAGGGTTTAGCATGATGGAAAGCAAAAAGGGCAAGTCTTGAGTTGACTAGTGCGGAAAGAGAAGTCTGTTTGATAAGAGTTTGTTCGACTTGGAAGTGGTCGGACAAGGGCTCTGTGTGGTAAAGCTGTGTAGGTTGTTTTGTAGACTAGTGTTCGGCCAGATGTGGCGTACTTGTATTCTGATTGGATGGAAATCTAGACCAAGGCCGAGATGGTCTAAGGTCAAGTATCTGAGATCGAGTCTTGTGAAGGCTGCATTTGGGAAAAAGAGTTTAGTACAACTAAATTAAGAGTGGATAGAGTCCGAGGAAGGGGACTCGGATATGGTAACGACACAAGGTATGAAGAGTGTTGCGTTACAATCTGGATAAGGGCATTGGCCGGGTCAACGTTGGGACGGATCGTGAGGCATCACGAAGTTCTATTGGAGGCCATATAAGAGTGGGAGAGCTCGATTATGGTGCTCACTGGGAGAGTTGTCTACCTTTGGCTGGGTTGCGTAGAGCGCTGTTATGTTGAACCCAAGTGG
>JAHZTW010000001.1:328534446-328657618 GCA_020283515.1 Alliaria petiolata | reverse complement strand
GCCATCGAGAGATCGCGTGTTCGGTTCTGTTTCTGGGAATTCTGATCGAGAGAATCGACTTGGAGTGGTCGATTTACCGAGGGAAGGATCAAGTTTGTCCGATGAATTCTGACCGGTTTGAGAGATAGCCGAGAAATAGTCAAGAGGAGTCGGCTATATCCGAGAGATAGCCGAGAGTACCACGACCGTGGTCATGAGAAACGTAGATATGGTCAAGGAGATCATGACTGGGCTGGCTGGCGATCAGGATTGATCGTGGCTGGACTGACTGGCGATCAGGGTTGATCGTGACTGGAGTGTCTGGCGGTCTGTGTGGATCGTGTCTGGTGGTCCGTGTGGATCGTGTCTGGCGATGGTGTGGATCGTGTCTGGCGATCGTGTGGATCGTGTCTGGCGATCGTGTGGATTGTGTCTGGCGATCGTGTGGATCGTGTCTGGGCGTGCAAGGGATCGGGGATCCGGGCCGTCTCTCTTCTGTACTTGGTCATGTGGGGATGGTTGGTTGAGTGACTAAGTACGGGGGGGAGATGTGCTTGGTGGGTGGCCAGCGTTGTGGCTGAGACAATTGGAGCGTGGGTCAGTGCACCCAAGTCTGCGAAAGGCCAAGGTAATTACTAAGCAGAAACTTGTATTGATTATTCTGATGCGTATGTTGTTGGATAGTCGATGAGAATGGACTTTGTTAAGTTGTTAGATGGAAGGAATGTTTTAAACTTCATCCAGGATATCGGTTAGAAAGGCAAATATTTACTGTGGTCTGGCCGCGGGTTAGGAAATTCGGGTCGGGGCGCTACAACCTCTCTCCTACCCGTGGAGTGTTAACATTTGTCCCAGACGGATGCGTGACTCCGTCTATCGACACCGAAACCTCAATTGTTTCTCCACCCGGAAGGTTCGACAGCAGGACGAGCGGCACGGGTGAAAACTTCAGGTCATCACAAAGATCCGAGGCGAGTTGCTCAAACTCTTCGTAAGCATTTTCCAGGCCAGACTTGCATCCGTTTAGCCTCGTCCTCTCTCCCTCCAGAGTAGGCGGCTCGGGACCTTCAAGAACATCGATGAATTGAAGATTTCCATCGATCTCGGCCAAATCGGCAACCTTGTCCCGAGCTTCTCCTTTGAGCAAAATAACCTTGGACTTGGCAACCTCGACGGCAGGTCTCGGGAGCATCCACCTGGTCGTGCGTCTCGGGTGCGACGGCAACCTCGACGGCAGGTCTCTTCCCCGTTTTCTTCTCCTTTTTGGCTGCAGCTTTATCGCTGCCACGGTGCTGAGAAAGAGACGATCCATCTGGCCTCGTCCCAGATTTGAGACCAGATACTATCTTCTTAGGACCACTCGGGGTCTTCTGCTTAGAGACAGAGGCCTCTTTCGGGCTCGGATCGCCTGCCGCCGCATTCACCTCGGGGATTTTCTCCGCACGATCGAGCTCGGGGGCATTGTACGCTTCCCTCTGCTCGGGAATAGATCCATGTGACCCCGAGCCCTTCTTCTCTTTCTTCTCGGCGACCTTCCTCTCATCAAGCTCTTGCCTCTCGCGAAGCGTCATCCTCTTCGCCATCTCTATCCGAGAGTCTTCGGATGCACTCGAAGAATCAGAGTCGCCTGATTGATAACCACTTAGGTAAAGAGTCCGGGCTCGCTCAATTCGCTGGAGAGAGAAGGTCTTCTTCCAACGAACGTTCCTCTGGTTAAAAAGCTTTCGCGATTTCCCAGATATCAGCTGGACACCGAAGGACGAGGCGAGGGACTGCAAGACAGAAGCAACAAAGGAAACATTAGTAGAGATCGAAATCGAGCCAGAGCATGTGAGAAATACCTAGAGTCACTTCGGTTCTCTACCAATTCGACCCCAATCCGCCTTAGTCCTCTCGAGCCACTCCTCGGAAATGGAGGCGTCGTTTATGAGGACATAGACGAATCGGCATTCCCAGTCTGAATCTTTACTGGGGAAATCTTGGATTATTCTCCGACCCTTCTTGTTCGAGATGTAATACACCTCGGCATTAGGTTTGCGTCGGATATCCAGGAGATTCTCGAGGTGTCTCAGCGAGAGTGAGATCCCGCACTCGTAGCTCAGAGTTAATAATCCCACTAGGTGACGTAAGGCCCGAGGTGTCAATTGAGCAATGGCGAGACCGCGAGACCATAAGCATTCTGAAATGAGCTGCGGGATGGGAACCACAGCCAACAATCAACGAGGAAGACTTCATACATAGTGAAGTAGCCATGGGGTGGTTTGTCGGCTCGATCTGTTTTAGAAGGAAGATGAAACTCAACCCCTTCACTGATCCCGAAATGAGCTCGAATGTCTGCCAAAGACTGCAGCGTCGGGAGAGATGAACCAGGCGGGTCGGCAATTATCTTCTTACTTCGATGCCTCGGTGTTTTCTCCTTTTGAAACCGCACTAACTGGTCTAACTCTCGCCTCGCCGTGACTGGATCCCTGTTTCAATCTTCATCTTCAGGTTTCGGCTCAACAAGCGGAGATGGGTTCTTGGACCCTGAGACTTGCTCCTCGGTGCGGCTCGTGGCCGAGGGCTCGGCGGAATGACGCGCGGGAGAAGAAAATATTTTTTTCCCTAACTCGGTCGGTGAATTAACCGAGCCAACGGAGTCCTCAAGAACCGAATCACCTTGGGGCTAAGGAGGCTGCGCGCTCGGCCCGCCTCGGGGAGAGAGGATCTGAGTGTTTGTCACACCTCGGGAGGTAGAGGAAGAGGCACCTCGGGATTTATTCGTGCTCGCCTCGTGGACCACCTCGGTCCGAGAATCAGAGCGCGAAGGCTTCGCGCTCGCCTCAGATATCAATTCGGTTCGGAGACTGGGTGAAGACATTGAAGATCAGCCGGAATACTCGAAGATGGATCAGAGAACTTGAAGAACAGCCGGAATACTCAAAGATCGATCGAAGAACTAAGGCGCATGATGGCGGCTCGGTAGGAATCTAAAGAACCCTAATTGAAATCTAAACATAAACAAGGGAGATAAGAAAGAAAACCAACCTTTTGAAAATTTTTGAGAAGTGATGATAATGAAGGAGTCAAGAGGAACTTCGGTGTTTTATAGACAAGCCAACGCGTCGCCTCGGGAAAACGCGAGACGGTTTCGCTTCCCAAGACGAGCCAAAATCTGGTAATGGGCCTTATGAGATGATTGTAGGCCCAAGTCCAACGATATCGGCCCGAAATCGAAAGCCCACGCAAGAAAAAATTATAAAAATTCCCTAAGTGTCAAGCGCTTCGAGGTGAATGATCCCCGCACGAAAAGCCGAGGCGAAAGCCCGGTTCAAAAAAAAAAAGAAACAATAACAACAACAAATAACAAAAACAACCACTTCGATCGCAACTTACACGCCTCGGCAAATGAGTTTAGCATCGTGGTAACTAGCTGAAAGCCGAGCAGAAAAGGCAGCACCTCGGCGACGAGTTTCCCACCTCGCCTCGGCAAACGAGTTCGCCTTGGTAAGAGGTTAAGAGCCGAACCAATCACTTGAAGGCGTCTCNGCAGCTCTATTAGCATAGAACTGGTCTGGGCGGTTGTACTCGCCTAATGTTCTTCCACGTCCAGCTTCTGCAGGGGCGATTTGTATCGCTGGTTCAATGATGACGGCGCCGGCCTCATCAAGTCTCTATCCTTGGGCATTCCTCCTATACCCCTCGCCATCAACCAAGTCATCATTTTCGTCGCGGATCAAAACCATCAGTCCAGCCATCTCTGGTCGCGAAGAGTGTCGATCGATACTAAGTGTGTCGATCGATGCTCTAGTCGGGTGTCGATCGATACTCTTTGTGTCGATCGATGCTCTAGTCGGGTGTCGATCGATACTCTTTGTGTCGATCGATGCTCGGGCAGATCGACGATTCGTACGTTCAAGACGAGTGAGTTCCTGGTTGAGTGCGATCAATTCCTTTTCTTTGTTGCTCCTGGTACTCCGATTGTGCATGCACCTGAAACACAAAGTTAAGAAACTGAATTAATAACCAAAAACAAAAATTAAAAACCTAGACAAAATCCTAATATTAGAACTCTGTAGGCAACTAATCTCCTTCCCCGGCAACGGCGCCAAAATTTGATATGGGTCAAATTTACCCTAAGCAGCTCTCTCAAATTAAGAGATCAGTTGTAGTACTTAGGGATCGAATCCACAGAGAAGGGATAGTCACACAGCAGTTTTCTAAATTCGAATTAAGCTAAGTAAATAGAATTAAAGTAAAGACATAAAGCAATTAAAAACGATGTAAGTTCAGGAGACGAAACGCTAGGTTTAGGGAAATTCTCAGGTGATCTAAATTGCAGGTCTAGACAGGATGTTAGGAATTATGAAGAACTGTTCTTGAACTCGAAACACTAATGTAAAATCAATCAACTCTCGCTGTGAAGATTATCTATGTCTAAACCCTAGAATTCCAAATCTCTTTGCAAATTCAAACAATTCAAACAAGCATTAATATCAGGTTCGATTGTTCACAAAATCCTAAACCAAATCTCTTTGCGAATAGGTATTTTGCTTATCTAACATTAGTTCATGCAATTAATAATACTCTCGCATCTATTAATCAACCTAAGTTCAGATTCTAGGTCATGAAGCTAGAATAAGCATTAAACACAAATCCAGATGAAGAACTCTAATGATTTTATCCTAACAATTTAATTCGACCTAACAATTCATTAATCACCCTTGAAAAACCCTAAACCTAACTAGCAAACTACTCAGATATGATCAATGAAACAGAAATCATTATTTGAATAGAAAGCATAAAAGAAATCAATAGAAGAAAATAAAGGAGTTCCAAATGAGCTCTAAAGGAGTCTGATTTTTCTCTCCAAAAATCCTAAACTTCTATGATTCTTCAAGTATGAGATTATGCCTAAACAATGGCTTTGACAACTATATTTATAGGCCTAGGTTCGCATCTTCAATTCCTTGGAGGATTAGAAAAAGTCTTGGAGATTTCCTTTTCTTCAAAATATGGAAACTTCTCGATTCTGTAAATTGGAAAACCTGGTGTCGATCGACAGCATTGGTGTCGATCGACAGCATTGGTGTCGATCGACACTCATCATGTTACAATTCGTGACTTCATTCCACTAAGCTCCAAAATGTATCCAAATCTCCAATTTATCTCCAATTGTACCTGAACCTGTAAAGACTCTATATAGACTCGAAAATAGCCAAAAAGACTCTATAAAAACACTTATATCATGGTCTAAAAATGGGTAAAAACCATGATATATCAATACGCTACTAAATAACTTCTCCAAAGGCTGTGTCGAGGTTGGTAGCTCGACACAAATGCTCGATACGACATCTCCAGGACTTCGACTTGCTTTATATTTAGCTTGGTAGCTCGATACAAACGGTCGATACGCCTCCTTCAGAACTTCGGGTGGACTTGTATCGAGCATGCTAGCTCGATACAGATGCTCGATGTGCGCGACCCGTCCTCCCTGCCAGACCGTATCGAGCTTGGTAGATCGATACCAGGCTCGATATGTTGCTAAAACTTCTCTCCTTCTCTTTTTGGCCCCTTCTCTTCCTCCTCTTTGTCATCCATCTCTCCATCTGGTCCTCCAAGCCTCTAAAATACCAAATAAGGACTCAATATGTACAAATATGCAACAACCTAAGTTAAAACTTACTAAACTCTAATATGAATGCAAATGGGACTAAAAGTGGCTAAATGAATGCAAAAGAAGATATAAAACTATCTTAAATGAGTCCTAAAACATGCTAAATTATGAGTATATCAGTGCACGCGACTAAAGACTAGGATAGATCGAGTCTTAGGTTTAGGTTTAGATTAGGATTAGATTTAGATTTAGGTCTAGGTTTAGATAGAGTATAGTTTTAGGGAAAGATACTTAGTTATGTCTACGTATCTTTGTTTGTTGCTTCGGCTATTTGCTTGTGTTTGGGGTTTGGGCTGGGTTTCTAACATTTTTGTATAGAGGGTCCTCGACACACTGAGTAACATTAGGTTACTCATTCCCCGTAGTTGAATTTTTTTTGCAGGAAACCTTAGTTTAAACCTTGTAGCAGCGGCGGACACGGAAGGACCGGAGGTAGATTTCAGTGGACTTGTGTAATATGTAAGAAAACTATGTTTTCAATGTTTTTCGTTGTAATAAGTCGGATCTGCATTTATTTCAATAAGTCCAAATTTTTATTATGTAGAATATGTATATTCAAAGTGTATAGAAGTATTTTTTCTATTAAAACTCATGTGGCGCACACTGATATTTGTTTAGTCCGGATTATTGAACACAGCTCGTGACTACGGTACGGGTTGAAAAGCCTTAGGTCGCGGTCGTGAGGGTCGGCCGTATGGATGGACTAGACCTGGTCTCTAATTCGTTCTTAGGATCGGGAACGAACCGTCTGCGGCACCCCAACATTGTGATGCTCTCAGACCGTCTGGGTATAGATCGCTTCGGGGGTGTTACATGGTATACCACAGTCAATATATGTCGGGTATATCCCAACTGATATCCTTGTGTTTACTATCGAAACAGGCATGTAAGGCGGTATCTAAACTCGCAGCCATAAAACCGAAGTAAAACATTCTAAACCTAGCAGCAACTCGTCTCTAAACAACACTGGCCTTCAACATCTCAAAACATAATACTAAACATACTATTTAGTATGAGATACTAAAACATGTTTAGTTTTGTTATGGAAACAGGCGTTTGAGTCACCATCTAAATGTGCAAGTCTTAAAGCCGAAGCAAAACATCCTAAACCCAGCAACATCTCGTTTCTAAACATCGTTGATCCCTTAACGAACACTCCAACTTTACATAAAGTGAAAAATGACGTCGCAAGAGAGAAAGCCAAAAGCACTGCATAATAAATAATTGGATAAAGTCGTCCAGACATATATTCAGAACAATGTCTAAAAGAAAATCGAGGAGTTTTACAAACCGTTAACTCTAACAAAAGAAAGATAAAGTGGTAAAGACGATATTCATATTTTCACCTAGGCCCCTCTCTCCGCAGACCCGACATGCGCCTCGGCGACCTTCTTTGTCTCAAGGGACGACACTTCATTCACCTTAGAGGTCTCCAAAGCCTTTTTGCGAGTAGATCAGCTACACTTGGAGTACCTGCATTCGAGCCAACATGGTTTTCATTGCCAACCTTCGCAGCTACGCTTTTAATTGTAACGGATTTCATGTTCTCTTTAAGTTATGTCATTTGGTGTCCGATTTGTTCTTGGCAAATGTGTTATTTCTATTTAATTTTGTCGACTACCACGTGCAACTAGATAGATCTATTAACATTTCCGTGCTTCAGTTTGGCGAACTTGTATTACCAGGTTAAACTAGGTACAACTATGAACGTGTATTTGTTTGTCGAATTAAGTACAACTATTGGTTTCATTTTGTCGAATTTGCACTACCACGTGCAACTAGGTACAAGTATGGCCATTTCTGGCTTTTTTGTTGTTGAATTTGTGGTACAAGGTGCATCAGGGTACAACTATGAACTTGTATTTGTAATAAAACAACTATTTTAAAAACCCAGTTGTACCATTATATTTCATTAAAAAAAAAAACTAGTGTTTAGAACCAAGAAAGTCGGACCAAATCAAGACAACACCGAAACAAGTTCATAAACATGAAAACAACATCGACACAAATTCAAAACACCAAAAGAAATCATCAACACAGAAACAAGTTCTTCAATCTTTGCTTTTCCTTTTGTATTTGCCTTTGCCTCTCCATTTTCCTTTGGTTTTACCTTTACCTTGTTTCTGTCCAGCATCAACTGGAGTGTAACAAACAGGTGGCTTTGTTGTCCTTCGACTCCTCTCTTTCTTCTCTACGAGACTTTTTCTTCGTTTCTTTTTTGGAGGCTCCACACGGTTGTCATTCTCTGTGTCGCTGCATGTCTCCTCCTCCTCCTCCTCTTCATTCTCTACGAGAATTTTTCTTCCTCTCTTTTTTGGATGCTCCTCACGGGTCTCTTTCTCCTTCTTTTTATTTGCGTCAGACTCATTTGTATCAGACTCACTCTTGTCCTTCTCCTTCTCCTTCTCCTCCTCCTCCTCCATATTTTCATGAGCTTTGCTTCGTTGCTCCTTCACAAAACTTTCAACCACTTGCAGTCTCCCATCAAAACCTTCAACTGCATCTACCAATTCCTTTACCACTTTCTATATTCTCTCCATCGCTTCCTTCATCCCCAACAATGATGCTGCAGTCTCAGGTTCCTGTTCAAGGACTCTATAAACATTCTCAGTTACATCTCGAGCAGTCAAATCCATATCATACAAATCCTTCCACCATATCTTCTGCCCTTTCACGATTAGATGGTTTCTCCAGCCCTCACAGATCGGATCAATATATCCTATTCCATCATCACAATCATCAGCTATGATGCGCTCCACAAGAGCTTCTTCGTCGGAGTTAGGTTCCAAGATGATAATGATATCCTGCAAATATTAACACAAAAATAACTTAAAAAATCAAACTCATACCAAAAATAACCATCTACGAGGACTAATTCTCACATTAGTTGTTCCAATCGCCTCGTTTATGTCTTCCAATGGATAACCTTTCATGGAAGTCTCGGCGAACTTGTGCTTGCACAACCTAGGACAGTCCTTCTCTGCGTCTACTTCAACTCGAAATCTCTGTCCAAGCGCAGGAATACACTCAAATGCAAAAAGCATACACATTGAGTTACAATATCACGACCTTCAAATCTTAAAACTATTACTTTAATATCACAACTAAATGTTACCTCAAGAGGAAGAATGAAACCAGAAAAGGTCCATGAATCTTTGTCTCTCACGATGCCCTTCTTGAACTTCTTCATCTTGCCCTTCACCTCGTCCATACAATCATCAAACGTGTAACGCCCCAATGGAAATGTTTTACACAACCCCAAATCATCAACAACTTTAAGCAAGAAGGCCTCTATGTTTCCTTTATTCCTAGACTTCGCTTTCAATACGTTGCTTAAGAAATACAAGACAATCATCTTCTTCTGGTCTACACTGCTCCGCAAACGACTGCAGTTCCTCTTCCACATTTTCGATTTTTATGTTCTCTTTCCTTCCAAACATTCTTTCCACAAAATTAAAATCCCCTTTTTCGTATCCCTCCATTCATTATAGTTGCTCGGGTAGTCATGGCAGTCTAACCCACTTAACAACGCATGCTCTGTAATGGAATATCTGATGGGGACTCCATTAACCACAAACCATAACTCCTTTGTCGAATCCGTACAAGCTTGATGAAGTAGCAGCATCCATAGCCCCATAGGCTTCCGGTTTGGCTCTCCGCCATGTGAAAAATATGCCTAAACTGACGATGCTTTGTGAACCATTTCAGTTCAGAAGGATGCTTATTTATCTCGTTCACAGTATCCTTAACCAAACACCTCAACCCAATCTTGCAAACCCTGGTATATTGCCCTGGACCGAAGTAAAACTTCTCTGGTTGCAGTGGTGTAGCATCATTCTCGTTATCCTGCACAATCAAATACAGTTTAATAATCAGTTAAACAAATTAATACTTAATTGAACATATTATTATATAGTTGAACATAGTACTATTACCTAGTTGAACCTAGTTATACATTCTTAACCAAAACTACTTAATTGTACCAAGTGTCCAATGTTGTACACACAATACAAATTCATCCTAACCTTTTTCCTCTTCCTCTTCGTTGTGACCAGAATTATCCTCCTCTATCTCTTCATCTGAGTTATCTTGCAAAATCAAATACAATTTTAATAAACAGAATCAAAAACAATTTAATATTAAGTTGATATACTCATAAATTAGCATGTTTTAGCATCATTTTTAGATAGCTTTTGCATCCATATATGCATTCATTTAGTCACTTTTAGTCCAAATTGCATCCATATTAGTGTTTAGTGAGTTTTAGCTTAGGTTGTTGCATATTTGTACATATTGAGTCTTTATTAGGTACTTTGGAGGCTTGGAGGACCTCTATGGAGAGTTGGGTGACAAGGAGGAAGAAGAGAAGGGAGCCAAAGAAGAAGCAGACAAGTTTTAGAAGTGTATCAACCTTGGTGTCGAGCTACCAAGGTCGATACGGCCCGGCAGGAAGGACGAGAGGAGCGTATCAGACATTTGTGTCGAGCTACTAAGCTCGATACAAAGCCCACCCAGAGAAAAGTCACGAGCGTATATGATATGATACTGGACAAGTCATGGAACTTGGAGCATGGAAAGGAGTCTATGGAGCAGCTGGAAGCAAAGCTAGAACCTGAGGAGCAGCTCGAACCTGAGCTAGGAGGAGAAAAAGCCTTGATCGTGCCTACTGGTCCAATGACTAGATCAAAGACTAAGCTATTCAATCAAGCTATTGGTGGACTTCTCAATCAAACCAACAAACCTGAAGATCAAGACATCAAGGAAGCTTGTCAAAACATTTCCGTTTTGATTCAAGCCATATGATTTTAACAATGGATAAGTGTTGGGTTTATGCTCTTTTCCCCTTATCAAGTTTTGTCCCACTGGGTTTTCTTGACAAAGTTTTTAATGAGGTATTCCCAATACTGTACCAAGACCCATTTGTTAAATCAGAAACCAGCCTTCGAGAAGGATTTGCACCCAAAGTCAACAAGAAGAAGCTGGCACCTCCCCAACTGTTTTAGTTAATGTTTTGTTGTTTTCTGTTTGGCATGCTAAGCCTTTCCCTTTAGATTGTCTTTGAACCTCTTGGGCAGAGACATCCATTATCTTTTATCAAAGTTCTTTTGACTTAAACTCTCTGTTTGTTAATGTGTCATATTTAGCAAGCAAAACCCGAAATCTTTGTGTGTAATATCAAAGAATTCACCTGGTTTACTTAAGGCAAATCCGCAGCCTTTGAAGTAAAGCCCTTCAATCCATTGTTACTCCTGTTCTTTTACAGTTCTTTCACAGCAACATCCACACCCTTTAACTCAAGACTGGCGCATCCTAGGAAGATTATATTAGTATCGGACATTTGTATCGGACTGCCAAGCTCGATACAAACCACAGTCGAAGATCAAGCCTGGCATATCGAGCATTTGTGTCGAGCTACTAAGCTCGACACGGCCCTTGAAGAAAACTTTTAGCAGCGTATCGAGCTGCATGTCGACCTAGCAAGCTCGATACGCTGCCTGATTTTAGCCTAAAACCGGGTCAATACCCGGTTTGTTCCGGGTTAACCCGGTTCGTCCACTGTTCACTATAAATAGGAAATGACATAATCTTTCCTAAATATCTTTAATATTTTTGTTCTTACTTAGAAAACATTCCCTTTTTGGTTTCTAAGTGATTTTGTAAGCCATTTCATTTGAGTTTATGCAATTTAGTACTTACCTTTATTAATCTTTCATTCTCTATCTCTCTAATCATGTTTATCCCATTTCTTTCATAGGATTTGAGGGTCTAATCATGATTAGTGAGTAGTTTCATTATGATCTAAGGATGGGTCAGATCTAGGGTGTTTTAAGGGTTAATCTTGATGTCTAGGGTTAGATCTTCTCATTTCCCTCCTTGTTTAGTGTTCTAAATGCAAGTTTAGCCATGATCAAGCTAAAACTAGGCCTTAGAGAATTTCCCACCCACATGGTGTTTGTTGAAATTCCCCAACCAACTAAACAAGGGATTTACATTCCTAACTCATGGAAGTGATTGTCTAGGGTGTTTATTAGCAATTCAGAAGTGTTTTATAATGCTTGTTAGCTTCCTTTTCACAAATGAAAGTTTGTTCTTGATTAGGGTGATTAATGAAGGGATTAGTGCCATGAAAGTGGATTAGTCTAGCTATTGAGTTCTAAGCTTAGGGATTAGCATTTATTGTTATTGTTTGACATCAAAGATTGATTCTTGGAACACCTTAGATTGATAACCCCATCCTTGGATTCGTTTTAGTAATTTGCTAATCTTGATTAGTAGTTAATTAGCTTTCAATTTGTTTGATTAGTGCATCATTGCTTAATTAAGGTGTTAGTAACTTTTGTTTGGTTTGTTTGATCACCTAGGTTATTAGTTAAACCTCAAAACTTTATTGCTAGCTTAGATTAAGAAGTTTTATGCATTCCTATTGTCTTAACCATATCCATATGGATTGATCCTCAAACACTACAATGACATGAGTGGGGTTTGAGTAATTGTTTAAGAAGCAAGAAAAAATCCTCTTATCAATTTGGCGCTGTTGCCATTTGGACTTTGGTTTAAGCATTAGGATTTTAATTGTTCTTGAGACTAAACTTTATTTTTCTTTGATTACTAATCTCTCTTGCTTTGTTTACTCTTTGTCTCTAGGTGTATGAACTTGAGGTCTAGTGGACACAACAATCTAGTTGAGCCTCTAGACAACATCCACCACGTCACAAGAGGAGCTTTTGTGAGAAGAGAACGAGAACGCTTAGCACATCTACGGCATTTGGGAATGGATATTCCACAAGGATATGGTGGTAATGAAGTACCACAAAGGAACCACGAAAATGGAGACCAAAACCCTAGAGTGCCTCAACATCCTCCACGCCAACCTAGGCATATTGGCGCTGGAGATGCTCCTAATACTCATGCTACCCGTCAAGGTATCATCCCCCCTCCGGTTGACAACAACAATTTCGAAATCAAGAGCAGGTTGATCAACATGGTCCAACACAACAAGTTCCATGGGCTGGCTTTGGAGGATCCTCTTGACCACTTGGATGAGTTTGATAGGATTTGTGATATGACCAAGATCAATGGCATATCCGAAGATGGTTTCAAGCTGAGGTTGTTTCCATTCTCTCTTGGAGATAAGGCACATCTATGGGAGAAGACACTTCCAAGGGGCTCCATAACTTCATGGGACCAATGCAAGAAGGCTTTTCTTGCAAAGTTCTTCTCCAACACTAGGACCGCACGGTTGAGAAATGAGCTATCTAGCTCCACCCAAAAGAACAATGAGAGCTTTTGTGAAGCATGGGAGAGGTTCAAGGGTTACACTACACAATGTCCTCTCCGAAGAGACTCTCTTGAGTACCCTCTACCGTGGTGTTCTCCCCAAATTTATGATGCTCCTAGACACATGTAGCAATGGAAACTTCTTTGGAAAAGAGGTAGAAGAAGGTCTAGAGCTTGTGGAGAACCTAGCCCAAAGTGATGAGAATTGTGGTGAATACTATGATCGGTCTTCAAGGAGTGATGGTACTTATGAGGACCAAAGAAGGAAGGAGATGAAATTCCTCAATGAAAAAATGGATAAGTTGCTTCAAGCCTCACAAAAGCATGTTCACTTTGTGGGTGATTGTGATGAGGGTCAAGGAGTACAACAAGATTTGAATGAGGATTGCCAAGAAGAGGTCAACTACATGGGTGGCCAATGTTATCAACAAGGCTACAACAACAACAACTATAGGAACAACAATCTTTCCTATAGGAGTACCAATGTTGAGAACCCGCAAGATCAAGTCTACCCTCAACAAGATCAAGGAGGACAACAAAAATCCTTTGTCCCTTACAAGCAACAACAAGGTTATGTTCCGAAGAACAACTACCAAGGGAATTTTCAGTCCAAGCAAGGTCCTCCACCAGGTTTCACACAAGATTTGGATGTGAGGAATGTTCTACAACAAATCCTCCAAGGTCAAGCAAGTGGTGCTATGGATGTGAGTAAGAAGATGGCTGAAATCCACAACAAGGTGGATTGTTCTTACAATGACCTCAATTCCAAGTTTGACACCATTGTTAAGCAACTGGAGAACAACAAAGGCATTGCTTCCTCATCTACACGAGCTCAAGCTTCTTTGCCCGGTAAACCCGAAACCAACCCCAATGAATATTGCAATGCTATCTACTCTATTGATGAGGAAGAATATGAGCATGTAGTAACTGAATTTGAGCAACTTTTTGAGTGTCCTAATGATGAAGCTATATTCAATGAGGACATTGAAGTTCAAGTTTGGGAGGCGGTCATTGAAAATGACCATTTGGTTGTTGATAAACCAATGGGTAAAAAAGAGCTTAAGGAGGATGTGATCTCTACACAAGCAAGTATTGTTGAAAAGGAAAGAGAAGTGGCTAAGAAGACTGAAGTTGAGGCTTATGATCTCCTTGTCTACAAGCCACCACTCCCCTTTCCTGAGTTGGTGTTAACTATGGCACAAAAGAAAGTACTCTCAAACTTTAGAGGGAGTATGGAGAAAGTTGCTGCACCGTTGCCCAAAGTGGAGAGTTTGTCTCAAGTTAAAGGTCAAATAAGGTTCATCAAGGATATGCTTGCCATCATAGAGAAGGTTGAAGAGCTAATAGAGGGTCTAGATTCATCAAGCACAACAAGGAATGAGACCAAGGTTATCCCAAAGCTTGGTAATCCGGGAAAATTTTTGATTTCTTGTTCTCTTTGGGACTTGAAGATTAAGAAGCTTTGTGTGATTCCAGCTAAAGTGTCAATGTGATGTCTCTTGAAATGTTCAAGAACCTTGGGATCACTATTAGGAAGAAATATTCATCACACATCACCTTTGTTGATGCTTCCTCAAGGCAACCTCTAGGCCTTGTAGAAGATTATCTATTGAAAGTTGGGGAGTGCCTTGTCCCAACTGATTTCATTGTGATGGATATGGTTCAAGCAGCAAGGCTACCTCTTCTTCTAGGGACACCCTTCCTTAACACAGCTGGTGCAATCCTTGACTTCATCAACAAAAGGATGATCCTCAAGAATGTGAATGCTAAGGTCTTCTATCCTATGAAACCTTCTGTTTTGAGCCTTGATAACACTCATATTTTATTCCTAAAACCTATTATTGCAGGATCCTTTACAAGTGTTTTAACCCGGTTATCAACGGTTTTAAAGTGATTTCCACGTTTTCTAGTCCTAAGAGTCATTTCAGGGAAATTGGACAAAAAGCATGTATTCTGGAGCAAAACGGGAACTTCTAGGACAAGTGCTCGGAGCCATAAATTCAGCATCAGACGACGATCTTCCCACCACAAGATCAAGCTCATATTTGGAGACAAGGTAGCTTCCTCAGCTGTCTTTCACCTCAAGGTGGTTTGAGTTCAATCCCACGGTTGGATCTCAAGTTACAAAGGAAGCAAGAAATTTCGTCAGACACATCCTCAAAAGAATGACGGTCGAGCCATGGACTTCAGAAGACTAGCGGCCGCGCCACGCCTGGTTGCTCGCGCGGCCAGACCATTCCGGCTCATCCCGAGCCCGTTTGCACTTATTCGATATTTTTCCGAGGTCAAAACACAAAGCCCACTTTTTGAAGACAGGAAGGCCTATATAAGGAGACTTTAGGGCTTCACAAAAAAAAAACGAAAACACTTAGAGCTTTTCACGAAACACTTTCACGCCGCCGGAGAGAGAGAGAGAGATATCGACGGCGTCCGAAGTTGAAGACTTCGAGAGAGAATTCTTCTGCAGCCGCCCACTTCTTCTTTCTTCTCTTTTCATCTTTTGTTCTTAGTTGTTTTGCTTTTCAATACTTTAAGAAGATTTCTTCATCCGGATTTCCTTTGAAGAAGTTATCTCACTTTGTTTCTTATTCAATACAATTCGCACCTTTCTTAATCCAAGGATGTCTCTCGTTCCCATGAACGAGTAGTCATCTAGTTGGGTTTTAAGGGGGCTTTCAAAGGGGTTTAATCATGGATTGATTTTGATAGGTTGATAGAGATAAAGTTTATTTAGGTATCTTCGTTTATGTCTAGTTCTTATTGCATGTTTGCTTCTCTGATCATTTAGCAACTGATTTCAAGACAACTAGATACACGAACGTGTAGTCTATTGTCTAGATCTAGAGGTTAACGAGCGGATTGCACCGTAGGATGCTTAGGCATATCGACGGACCGCACCGCGAGTGTATACAAATAGGTGAACGCTACGTATGCGCGTTTAACTTGCATCGTGGGATGATAACTCATATCCGCATAGCAAGGAAAACGTAGGTGGCTAGATCCGTGAGAACGGGGTAGTCATTGTCGACCGTTTCAGCTTAAGAACCTAACCCATTAATCATTTAAAGCCTAATCTATTGCTTGTTAGATACGATCCATGAACCCCGTAGAACATCCCTGAACCCCAATGCCTTTTATCTATTGATTTACAACCGTTTAATTCTCTTTTGCTTTTTATCATCATTCTGCAACCGTGACAAACAACCTCCCAAACCCCCCCTTTCGGTTTAAAGAAGTTAAAAATCATAGGACTTTCGCAAAACAACAATCTCTGTGGATTCGATCTTTTAATATACTACTGTGATTGCTGTGCACTTGCATCTATCTTAGGGGTAAAACTTGAAGTAACAAACCCCACCGCATCAAGTTTTTGGCGCAGTTGCCGAGGATTGTTTGCTTTTGCGAAGTTTCAGTTTCTAATCCATCTTTTAGACCGCGTTGAATTTCAAGCTTTTCTGTTCATTGCTCACGATTCTCTTGTGTCTACTTCTCATGTTTCAGGTGCATGACCACTAGGAGGAACGCTTCCAACGTCTTGCCCGGTTACATCGAAATCGTCAGGCGCAAAAAAGAAATCCGAAGGTTAAGAAGATAGATTAGCATGGCCGAAAACGAGGCCGCCCTTGGAGTTCAACGTAACCGCGGAGTAGTTCTTCGCAACGCTGTTCGAGCACCTCACGTTCTACAAGACGGGGAGCCACAGCTCGACAACAATGAAAACCCTATCAATCAAATTCCCAAGGCTGACTCGGACAAAGAAGAACTAGATCCTGCCTTGCAGCAAGGAGGACACAATCCGATCATCAGAAACGGCGTGAACCAAGCAAACCCTATCGTCCAACCAGAAGATCGAGACGCCAACCGATCTGTTCTACCAGCCAACCAACCCAGGCGATTAAGGAACCGAACCATAGCCGATCACGATACACCTGATCAGCACTTCCAGAATCGAGCCGCAATTCAAGTTAACGTCCCTCATGAAGACGAGTTGGAGATCAAACCGCAAATCATCTCCTTGGTAAAACAAAATCAGTTTCACGGGCTATCAAACGAGCATCTGATGGACCACATCGAACTTTTTGAAGAGACTTTTCAATCGATACACAGTTGAGTAGTCCTGAGAGAGAAACAACAGCTAGAATTGGACCTAAGGGCCAGGTAAATAAGAAACGAGATGAATACAGAGGTCAAACGAGCATCCCGGATGCTTCACAATAGATCGACCCAGTTCCCGTTCTTTTCCCCCAAGGATCAGGAACTGCCATTCTAACCCTTCTTGGACAAATCTGTTTGGAAACAGAGCTCTTTTATCGTGGAATTAGACCTGCTGCAGCACCACAAAGACGAACCGAATCCCTCCCGACTATCATAAGTGCAAGTTGTTCCCATTTTCTTTGAGCGACAAGGCTCATAGATGGCTGAAGACTTTACCGCCAAGATCGATCACCAACTGGGTGGAATGCAAGTCCGCATTCCTCAATCACTTCTATACGAAGTCTCGATCCAACCTGCTGAGAAACAAAATCCAAAGCTTTCAACAAGGACCGGTCGAGTCATTTTTTGAAGCATGGGAAAGATTCAAGGACTACGAACGCGATTGTCCTCACCATGGTTTTTCCGAAGCCAGCTTGCTGAACACGTTCTACCGCGGACTGCAAGTTAGGTACCAACTCTCACTCGACACGACCAGCAATGGAGACTTTACAACAAAGACAGAGCGACAAGGACGCGCACTCATCGAAAATTTCGCTGTAAGCAACAACAACAACTGTCCGGATTAAGATAGAAATCTGAGAACCGGAGATTCAGACTCTAAACAGATAGCCGAGCTGAAGAATATGATGAGCCAGTTAGTTAAAGGACAACAACGCAGCGTCAACGCTTGTGAAGCCGCGGGAGAGAGAGAAGAATCCATTCTACGAGATGAGGGAGACGAATCCTACATGCGAGAAGAAGAAGTTAATTTTATAGGAGGGCATAATTCATATCCAAACCGGAACTTCAACAACGGATTCAACAACAACTTCAGGAATAACAACAACCTCTCCTACCAAAACCCGAACGTGGAGAATCCGTGAGACCAAGTTTATCCATCTCAAGGAAGACCGTTCCAAAACAAGTTCCAAAACGTGAACTACATGAGAAATGGAGGCTACCAGCCGAAACAGCCTTATAACTCTCAGCTCGCGCCCTACAACAATCAGCAAGGAGCGCCACAAGCTGCATCAAACGCACCGTACCCATCACGAGAGGACAAACTCGAAGGATTGATGCAACAGCTGATGTTGTCTCAGCAGAAATCAGTCAAGGATCTCAACATCAAGGTAGATTGCATGTACAACGACCTGAATGGCAAGTTCGAATCCCTATATTCCCATGTGAAGAAATTGGACATGCAAGTAGCACAAACTGCTGAAACCATCAAGAGACAAGCGGGAATTCTCCCTGGGAAAGTTGAGGATAACGCGAAAGGATTCTACAACGTGATCTTAGCGACCACCACAGTAGCTGAAAACATCGCGCTTTTGGAAGACTAAAGAAGGAAGGAGACCCAGGCGCGTTCACCTTCCCATGCTCGATCACGGGCATTATGTTCGAAGATTGTCTATGCGACACAGGAGCTAATGTCAATGTCATGTCCACAACAATCGCTGAAAGGCTTGGGATAACAACTTATTTTCCGTCACCTATGCAGCTAGTATTCGGAGACTCGTCCAGAAAGAAAACGAGTGACGTTGTGCACAACGTCCAACTCCTTGTCGGAACCAAGGTCGTACCCACAGACTTCCATATACTCGATATGAGAAAAGACAAGGACAAACCGTTGATACTTGGAAGACCCTTTTTGGCCACGATAGGAGCAAGGATCGACCACACAAGCAACTTTGCAACTTTCCTACATATAAGCCAGAAGAGATATTATCCAAAGGAGCTAGACGAATCACCCTCGAAAGGAGAGAGCCAAGCAAGTAAAAAGGAGAAAAAGGGCATGATATCTAGAGCGGGACAACTCCACTCAAGACCCTTCTCTAGAATCGAAATATTGATTCCTCCCGAGCTAGGAGAGCTGAGTGAAGAAGAGTTGGCTAAGACAGCCGAGAAGACCAAACAAGTGATCCTAGAAGCTAAATTCTAAGGAACGGAAACGGACGGAAACGAGACGGAGCTTCGGGAGAGAAAACTCCGGAGGCAACTTCCATAACCGCCTAAACTTCAAACGAAGTCGAGCTAAACGACTTAAACAAAAGCGCTTGGTGGGAGGCAACCCATCCGGTACGTGTTTTTAATTTTCTTTCTTTCATTTCTAACAACTACCTTTTGCAAGTTTTCTTCACTTAGGCATAAAATAAAATAAAAAAATATAAAAACCAAGAAAACCGAAAAATATAAGAAGGAGCCTCAGAAGGAGGCTGGCCGCACGAGCATCGGCTCGTGCCGCGGCAAGAAGGATCATGGCCGCGTGACGAGCCACGACCGCGCGGAGAAGAGGCGTCAGGCCGCGGCCACGACGGGCTATGGCGCGGCCAGAAGTCGTTTGAGCGACCGACCCGGAAAACTTACGTTTCCTCCCGAACCGAACTTCTCGCGTTTTGGTACAATCCCGCACCGAAAGATCATACCCGTTAATGTAAGTTAACAAATTTTATTGATTCGTGGCCAACACGGAAGGTAAGTTCTCTCGTTTTAAAATTGTTTGAAAAATAAAGGTCCTTTGGTGATAAAAACACTTTTTTCAAACCGAAAAGAAATTTTTAGGATCAAACTCTCTTTTCTTCTTCTCTCCCAAAAGATTTGGAGATTTTTGAGAAATCCTAAGTTTTTCAAATCGAAACCTTTTTCAAAAATTCTTTGGCATAAGCTCATCTATCTTTCTAAAGATCATTCATTCTCATTCCAAGGTATGGTCTCTAATTTTACAATTCTCTAGAGAACTAAAATTTAAGATCTCTCTTGCTTGACTAGATAATTCTCTAGAATGCTTGGATAATGGTAGAGAACCTTGGGTTGATGATTTAGGTTGCTTAGATTTTGATTTTTGCACCTAATTCTAAGAAAATTGAAATCTTTGAAAAAATGAAGTTAGAACTTGCTCTAGAAAACGAATTTTGGAGATATTATTGGACAATTGACTTAGTTTGAGTTTAATTCATGCTAAGTATGACTTAAGACCCAAAATTTGATGAAAATAAGTTGGCAAAAATCAACTTGTGGAAAATTTTGGTTTGGAATCTCAAAAATTCGAAAATAGAGCATGAGTACCAAATTGATCTTGAAAATTATGCATTAACTCGATTGGTTTTAGTCTTGAAAACTCTTGATATATGTCTTGTATGTCATTGCACTTGAGAATCCTTATGACACATCAAATTCACATGTTTGGTCGAGTTTTTGTTAGTTTTGCAAGGTACAATGAGCTACGACCGAAACTTCGAGATACATTCGAAGCATAGAGAGAAACTAAGCTCTTCGAGGAGTTCCTCACAACAGCAGGAATGCGAGACATCACTAGGAAACCCGAGTCTAGACACCACTCTAGGGAGATATGTGGAGGAACAATAAAGAAGGTTCTGCGATTCGCGGATAGCACGCACAAGCCGCGACGAATCTCCTCCATCCCGAGTGCCAACTAGAGAGCCGAACATTTCCCCTCCTAAGCGCAAGGTCCAAAACTTTGGAGCATCAATGGACCCAAACATTGACTATTTGAAGGAGATGAAGAAGATGGATATAAGAACAACCTTGAAGATCGATTACTCAGCTGACACTTTAGGCATCACCGAGGATGTAACATGGTACTTGGACGAGCTACGGCTCAGGACCTTTATGGAGATTGATCGACCCACCTACAAGGAGCTCGCTCAAGAGTTCTTATCTTCAGTCCAATTAACTTACCGGAAAGGAAGAAAGTCACATCCGAAAGACGGTATTCTCTATTTCACCATTGGCTCTAGGGATTATGAGCTGAGCATCCCTAGACTTTGCGAGATATTTGGATTTGACTTCAGGAGCGAGACAAGCATTGAAGAAGAATGGAGTGCTGACCTTTGGGGACTTATGGGCTGAGGCATTTACGACAAGGGAAGGCATCCGTCTGCTTTTCTTTCACACCCGGCCGTGCATTTTGTGCACCACCTCATAGCACACCGACTTTACTCTCGCAGCAACCAGTCATGCATTCTCATTCCAGAGCTCGTCCTACTTCACTCCGCCTTTAAAGACGAGCAACTTTCAGCATGCTTTGGATGCGTCCTAGCAGAGAGACTCGTGCGAGTGAAGCTCGACGTCACCGCACCTAGGTGTGAGACTGCCTTCACGACTTACGGAGGCATTATCGCAGCGATCATGGAGGCCGCAGGAGTAGACACCAGCATCGAGTCACCCATAGATGAGGCTTGGTAGGGCTCAGGTTTTATACTATTAAAACTACTGCAAGTGCACATCAAATGCAATTGTAGTATAAGGGGTATCGAAATCCCAAGAGAAATAGATGCTACGCTAAGGTTTCTAAGTTTGAATTATGCTAGGTCGTATAATGTAAAAGCAAATAAAAGCAAATAAGCGAAATAAGTAAACGAGATAAATGCGGTGTAAGTTCAGGAGACGAAGGCGCTAGGCAAGGATGATTATCAGGATGAATCAGAGAATGCAGATATTATTTTGTCAGGAAATAATTAAGAACCGTCTAGAACTCGAAACGCTAATTTAAAACCAATCAACTCTCGTTGCAGAAGTTATCTATGCCTAAATTCTAGAAAACCAAATCTCTTTGCGAGTTCAAACAATTCAGACAAGCATTAATGTTCAGGTTCGATTTGTTCACAAAATACCTAAACCAAATCTCTTTGCGAATAGATATTTTTCTCATCTATGATTAGGTCAGATTATCAATAATGCTCTCGCATCTATTAAACAACCTAGGGTTTGATTTCTAAGTGATCAGTTTCAGAAATCAAGTTAAGCACAAATCAAGATGAAGATCCAAGTGATTTTTCCTAACAAGATAATAACTCTACAAACTCATCATCAACCCTAAATCACCCTAACCTAACTAGAAAATTACTCAGACATAGAGATGAAAACACAAATCATGACTGAAATAAATTGCATAAAAGAATAGAGAATGATACAGGGGTTCGAAATCTGGCTCAGATGAGTTAGAATTGTCTCCCCAAAAGCTCAGGATCAATCACTCTCTAAGTTTTAAAAATTATGAAAATTATGAAAATTATGAAAATTATGCTAAACAATGCCTGAAAACTATTTATAGAAGAGGTATTTTCGTCGGGGGCAGTCTTGTAATTTCTTCAAACTTGAGACAATTTCCTTTTTTCTGATGGAAATCAGAATAAAGTGGCGGTCTTCATTGGTGTCGATCGACACTAAGTGATGGTGTCGATCAACACCTTGCGTATAATTCCACTTCGACTTCATTACTTCAGCTGCTTCTTCAAAACGCTCCAAAAAGCTTCAGAATCTCTCATTAAGCTCATTTGTACTCCATCCTGTAAAGACTCAAATAGGACTCGAAAAGTACCAAAAGACTCTATAAAAACACTTATATCATGGTCCAAAAACGGGTAAAAACCATGATATATCAACTCCCCCAGACTTAGCTTTTGCTTGCCCTCAAGCAAAACAGAAACTTAGAATGAAGTAGAAGTTTGAAAACAGAAACTTCCAGCTATCCTTTAGAACGCCACAAATCGTTAACACTCTTGAATCCACATACAGTAGAGCCAACCTTAGGAAAGTTCAGTGTACTCACCACAATCTTAGTAATCTCCCAGTTTGAATCCAGATCCTTTCCTTAGTGAAATTTTGAACTCATAACAGTGGTATGATCAAAGAATCTTCCAGATTCTTTCCCTTCCTTAGTGCTTTGAACAAGACATTCTTTGTACAGCTCTCCTATTTTCTCTTCCCTTAGTCAACTTCTGCCCATTTTCAGGGTGTTCTAAAATCTTTTCATTGACTCATTCTTTTTCTTTTGAAGCCTGAGAATAGTGCTGCTCTTTACTTGTGTTCCTTTTGAGGAGACAGGTTCATGAGCTCTCACTAATATTGATCCTTGTGAGGAGACAGGCTCATGATGATCTTTGCACTATTCCTTGGTCAGACTTCTTGTTTCTTTTCTTTTCTCAAGGGAAGATCAAGGAGAGACTGCAACTAGCTTATCTTGTTCAGAACTGAAAGAGGAATCAAGTTCAGTGCATACCTAGTTCTTATAAGGGAATATGAACTCTCTCTGTTAGATTGATCCACTTCCAGCTTTCTAATTAGTAAGACCTGCAATCAACTACTACTGCAACGGTCCTTCAAGTGTCAACATTTTGCGGTTAGTTCCAAGAAAAATCAAAAGTTTCAACTGATTTTGACTCAATAAAACAAATTTTTGAAAGACTCAACTGACTCTCAAAACAAAACACAATGTTAGCAACCACCTCCCCCAGACTTGAACAACACTGTCCCAGTGTTACTAATTATGAGTTCGGATAGAAAACATTTGTGCTAAACTGGTACAGAACAAAGAGAAAATCGGATTACCTGACTCCGCGCGCAGCGTCGATCGTTGCTGTGTATGATGATGGTGTCGATCGACACACTGTCCGTAAACAGAATTCCACCTCTCGAACATGAATGTTGTTAAGTTAGATTGTTGTTAGAATCATCCAAGCTGTTAGAAAACTCAACAAACCGTTAAAAGCACAAGATAATCCAATAAACTAAATGAGTGCAACAAGTTTGGAAACAAAGTACTGAAGCAAATGGAAGCAAAATGCAGACACACGATAAAAGAAAAACTGACTCAAAGTACTAAACATGAATGGAGGAATCACTCGTCGTCATCAGAACGTGATGGTGTAGAATGTGGTGGTGTGCGTGGACGGACGCAGCCACAGCTGGACACAACTGCGATGGCGTTCCAAATGGCCTAAAAGCTCTGCACCACGTATCTCTGAAATGCAGCTTGCTCCATAGGAATCTCGGGAGCATCAAGAAGGTGATGAGGACCAATAGGCAACGGTGCTCTGGTGCGCCTCGAACACGAAGGGGGTGTGTGATCCTCAGCTGGTGCATCCTCTGCGTGTGAAGCTGCAGCTCGGGAGGAGGCACCTCTGCGTCTGGCAACGAGAGCAGTCCTCAGTAAGGTCGGACTGGGCTGGAAGGCGAGGCGATCTACATTTCCTGTGATGTGTGTAAGGTCTTTGTTAGGTAACTGGACCATACGCTGCACTCTCTGCTCATCGCTGAAAACCCATAATCTCTCTGGCTTCACCCAATGAGCTCTCCGCAAGTAATCCATATCAACCCAAGCACGCGATGTATCAATGATGCAGCTAGAAGTGTCTATCCTGCAGTGCTGGAAGATAGGAGTGAGAAGACTTCCTATAGTCTCGGGCTTGGTCTTCGTGCCAATGAAAAGTTTCGTCTTGAAGGAAGCCAAGTGATGAGCAAACACAGCGCCAAGGTTCGCACTTTCTGGCGCGTCAGACCCCTCATAAATCTCAGACCAAAGAGCACGATAGAGCAGCACTAACTCAGACACACACATCTTCCCTGGCTCGTGCTTACACAGAAGTGTAGTAGCAAAGAGTCGAACAAGGTAGCGAAGGGTAGGATGGCGAATATCTGTATGTGTGGAGGTCTTAGAGTCATACCTCCAGTTCCCAAAGTGAGACCAGAAATTCTGGTTATCTGGAAGCTGCTGCTGAAGGGAGACTCTTGTGGCATGCTCATCCGCAAACCCGTAAATTTCACAAAGATCTGAAAGTGAAATGCGGTAGCGGATTCCGCGAATAAGAAATGTCAATGTCCCTTCCAAAGCGTTGCGGACTATCTCATTCCTGTAGTACACGCGAGCTGTGGAGATGAACTGGCGGACAAGGTCGGGATACAAATCGTACTGCCGCGTCGCTATAGTGCCCATCCCAATTCTGCTCAACAACTGTAGGATGTCATCCTTAATGCCCAGCTCTGTCATTGTTCTCTCATGTGCAAACCGAGTCGGTGTGATATCCACCTTCAGCCATGCATTGTAGAACAATGTGTCATAGTCATCCCATGTCTCGTTGACACCTCGGTAAAGACACTCATCTTTTGCGACTTCCTTAGCTGGTGGGTCTTCCCAATTCCGTTCAATTTGAATCCTCGCGCCTTCACGTTTTGGCCAAGGATGAAGAGAGGGAATCGCTTCATCACTAGCAGTCCCAGAAGCGGCTGCTTCAGTTTTCCTCGATCTCTTAGTCCTTGGAGGAATCTGCAATCAAAAGATAGACCAAAATCAAAATCCAAAGTCCGGAAAATGTTACTCAAATTTCGTCTGTCGAGGTGTCAATCGATACTAGGTGGTGTCGATCGACACCACGCGTGTAACTTCAATTCTATCTGAAATCATGAATTGAAACCCAAATGTGCATCAATTATCAACCCATACATACTCAATAACACGAATCAACTAAGTTCCGACCATAAAACCCAAGAAAAATCCAAAAATTCGCAACATGCATCATCAATTTCCAAAAATTAGAAAATTTCAAATTGTGCAATTTTAGAGGATGAAAAACAGTTGGGCATGATCTAAATCATGTTATACAACCTAAAAAAAGCATCATTCAATAAAAAAATCAAGCTAAATAGGTTGAATTCGAAAATTTTCACCTTAGGGCCGAAAATGAATTTGGGAGATTTGAAGAACACACCTTGGCAGATCGAATGAATGGACAATGGATTATGAGAAAGGATGAAAATCTGCACGGATTAGGCCAAAGAATCAATCAATTCCGTTGAGAAATAGAAAAATGGTGATTGGGGCAAAATTTCTCTAAGGTTCGAGTGTTTTATATAGTGAGGAAAAAGAAGAAAAAGTCGGGGTTTAAAGAACTTACCTGCGTCCCGTGGTGGTGTCGATCGACACTGGGGGGTGTCGATCGACACAACGTGTGGTCGTGCCCTCTTTTTTTTTTATAGGAAAACAAAATAAAAATTAAAAATTAGTAAACCCAAAATAAAAAAAAAATCCTAATAAATACTTACCAGTGGGTTGCCTCCCACTAAGCGCTCGTTTAACGTCAATAGCTTGACTGTTCACGCGTTTAGACGTTTGGTGCATCATCTAGAGACACAATGTGTCCTGCTGAAATCTCGGCTTGAGCCCAATAGTGTTTCACTCTCTGCCCATTCGCAATGAATTCTTCTCCTTTGGAGTTTGTCAGCATAATTGCTCCATATGGTCTGACCCCTTTGATGGTGAAGGGACCTGACCAACGTGAACGCAATTTACCAGAAAACAATTGCAAACGAGAGTTGTATAGAAGTACTTGGTCATTTGGTTCGAAGTGTCTGGAGACAATCTTTTTGTCATGATATGCCTTAGTCATTTCTTTGTAGATCTTCGAATTCTCATAGGCATGATAGCGAAGTTCGTCGAGCTCATTGAGTTGCACTAGGCGTCATTCTGCAGCTCGCTTCAAGTCAAAGTTCATCTTCTTGATAGCACAATGCGCCTTGTATTCCAATTTCACTGGAAGATGGCAAGCTTTGCCATAAAGCAGCTGGAATGGTGTAGTCCCAAGTGGCGTCTTATAGGCAGTCATGTAAGCCCAAAGTGCATCGTCCAGCTTCACAGTCCAATCCTTCCTTGTCTTGCCCACTGTCTTCTCCAAGATTTGTTTGATCTGTCTGTTGGAGACTTCAACCTGTCCACTCGTTTGGGGGATGATAAGGAGTGGCCACACGATGTTGAACACCGTGCTTCTTCAGCAACTTGTTGAAAACTTTGTTAATAAAGTGAGAACCACCATCACTTATAACAATCTGAGGCACTCCGAATCTTGGGAAAATGATTGTTTGAAACAGCTTGAGAACCACTGCAGAATCATTGGTCTTAGAAGCAATTGCTTCCACCCACTTAGACACATAATCCACTGCAACCAAGATGTATTGCATTCTGAAAGATGGAGAGAAGGGTCCCATGAAATCAATACCCCAACAATCAAAGACTTCAACTTCAAGGATGAAGTTCTGTGGCATCTCATGTTTCTTGCTGATCTTCCCCCTCCTTTGACAAACATCACATTGAGTGATGAACAGCTGTGCATCCTTGGACATAGTAGGCCACCAAAAGCCTGCTTGAAGGACTTTGGACACTGCCTTGAAGGTTGCGAAATGTCCAGCATACTCAGAACCATAGCAATGGAAAAGCACATCTCGAACTTCACTCTCTGTGATGCATCTGCGGTACACATTTTCTGAATAATGCTTGTACAAGTGTGGTTCATCCCAATAGTACCTTCGATGGTCTCTCATGAACTTCTTCATCTCATAGTTCTTGAGATGTTTAGGTTCAATGTCAGCAGCAAGGAAATTCACAATGTCAGCATACCATGGTCGATTTGCATCAGATAAAGCAAAGATTGGTTGTCGAAACACCTCGTCCAAGATCCTGCGAAGTGATGTAGGCGTCTGGTGTCGATCGACACTGTAGATGGTGTCGATCGACACTCTGGAATTCTTCAGACTTCCAAGTTTTGAATCGCGAACGTTTTGTGAAATTTCGGACGGAGTGTCGATTGACACTCCCCTAGTGTCGATTGACACTAGGCTCGTCTGCTCCTAATTCATGGATTGAAAACGAGTCTTAATGTAGTAGACATTCTCTTCAGCCAGAAAATCATCAATTGGGACGCCACCTTCGATCCTAATCCTTGAGAGATGGTCAGCTACTCCATTTTTAACTCCTTTCTTATCCTTAACTTCTATGTCAAACTCTTGGAGAAGTAAAATCCATCTCAGCAATCTTGGCTTTGCCTCCTTCTTCTGCATCAAGTACTTCAATGCAGAATGATCTGTATGAACAATCACTTTTGAGCCTACAAGGTACTGGCGAAATTTCTCAAAGGCAAACACCACATCCAATAGTTCCTTCTCAGTTGTTGTGTAATTCTTCTGAGCATCATCTAATGTTCTGCTGGCATAGTAGATGGTGTGCAGCTTCTTGTCTTTATTCTGTCCCAACACAGCTCCTACTGTGAAGTCGCTGGCGTCACACATTACCTCGAAAGGTAAATCCCAATCTGGAAGTTGAACCACCGGAGCACTCACCAAGGCTTGTTTGATCTGTTCAAAGGCTGAAAGGCATTCTGCAGTGAACTTCTCACTGATTTCACAGAATCAGGTGCTTGTAGCGTCGTCATCACCTCTATCTTGGCGCGGTGTACTGCGATGCCCTCTGCTGAAACCTTGTGCCCAAGCACAATGCCATCTTGAACCATAAAGTGACACTTTTCCCAGTTCAGGACTAAGTGCTTCTCTTCACACCGCTGTAACACTGCGCATAAGTTGTCCATGCAGTCTTTAAAGGCTGACCCATAAACAGAAAAGTCATCCATAAAGACTTCCATAAACTTCTCAATCATGTCCGTGAAGATCGACATCATGCATCGCTGAAAAGTCGCAGGAGCATTACAAAGTCTGAATGGCATTATGCGATATGCAAACGTACCATAAGGACATGTAAATGTGGTCTTCTCCTGATCAATGCTTCAGTAGGTCCTTGGGAGAATGCAGTGATCTTCGTCCTCAGCTCTTCGGATCTCGCGTCATCAAAGAAGTTGCATAAGAATGCATTCTTTGTTTTTTCCCAAGTGGTTAGTGAACCTGGATCCAACTGCTTCAGCTAGTAGGATGCATCTCCAGCAAGCGAG
Source organism: Alliaria petiolata (assembly GCA_020283515.1). NCBI lineage: Eukaryota > Viridiplantae > Streptophyta > Magnoliopsida > Brassicales > Brassicaceae > Alliaria > Alliaria petiolata. The sequence continues at coordinate 328,629,001 of JAHZTW010000001.1, read as the reverse complement.
TAAGGGAACAGCTTGCAGAAAAGATAATCATAGGATACTCCATTAGCCTTGATGCTTAAAGCTAAATCCTCGAATCTTTCAACGTGGTCCATAGGATGTTCATTTGGAAGACCATGGAAATGATGCTGAGCCACCAGTGTGAAGTTGGCAGGCTTCAGCTCGAAATCGTTCCTCTGAAATGCAGGAGGACGGATGGCAGCTGTATTAGCATAGAACTGGTCTAGTCGGTTCTACTCGCCAAGAGTTTTTCCATGTCCAGCTTCTGCAGGGGTGATTTGTCTCTGTTGCTCGATGATAACAGCTCCAGTCTCATCAAGTCTTTGTCCTTGTACGTTCCTTCTGTGCCCTTCTGCATCAACCAAGTTGCCTTCAACGTCTCGGATTAGAACCATAAGATCAGCCATTGTTCTCTGCGTAGGGTGTCGATTGATGCTATTGGTGTCGATCGACACTCGTGTGGTCTTGTGGTTCCTACGTTCGAGACGACCAAGTTTTTGGTTCAATGCGATTAGTTCCTTGTCCTTGTTGCTTCTGGTACTGGGCATGCACCTGAAACCAAAAATAAGAAACTAAATCAGTAACAAAAAAAAAAAAAAAACAAAACCTAGTCAAAATTCTAATACTAGATTCCGTAGGCAGCTATTACTTCCCCAGCAACGGCGCCAAAAACTTGATAGGGCTCAGGTTTTACCCTAATAAAACTACTGCAAGTGCACAGCAAAGTAGATGCTACGCTAAGGTTTCTAAGTTCAAATTATGCTAGGTCGAATAATGTAAAAGCAAATAAAACAGCTAGGCGAAATAAGTAAATGAGATAAATGCGGTGTAAGTTCAAGAGACGAAGGCGCTAGGCAAGGATGATTATCAGGATGAATCAGAGAATGCATATATTATTTTGTCAGGAAATAATTAAGAACCGTCTAGAACTCGAAACGCTAATTTAAAACCAATCAACTCTCGTTGCAGTAGTTATATATGCCTAAATTCCAGAAAACCAAATCTCTTTGCGAGTTCAAACAATTCAGACAAGCATTAATGTTCAGGTTCGATTTGTTCACAAAATACCTAAATCGAATCTCTTTGCGAATAGATATTTTGCTCATCTATGATTAGGTCAAATTATCAATAATGCTCTCGCATCTATTAAATAATCTAGGGTTTAATTTTTAAGTGATCAATTTCAGAAATCAAGTTAAGCACAAATCAAGATGAAGATCCAAGTGATTTTTCCTAACAAGATAATAACTCTACAAACTCATCATCAACCCTAAATCACCCTAACCTAACTAGCAAATTACTCAGATATAGAGATGAAGACACAAATCATGACTGAAATAAATTGCATAAAAGAATAGAGAATGATACAGGGGTTCGAAATCTGGCTCAGATGAGTTAGAATTGTCTCTCAAAAAGCTCAGGATCAATCTCTCTCTAAGTCTCAAAAACAGTTAATTATGAAAAGGTGGTTTTGCTAAACAATGCCTGAAAACTATTTATAGAAGAGGTATTTTCGTCGGGGGCAGTCTTGTAATTTTTTCAAACTTGAGAAATTTTCCTTTTTCTGATGGAAATCAGAATAAAGTGGCGGTCTTCATTGGTGTCGATCGACACTAAGTGATGGTGTCGATCGACATCTTGCGTATAATTCCACTCCGACTTCATCACTTCACCTGCTTCTTCAAAACGCTCCAAAAAGCTTCAGAATCTCTCATTAAGCTCATTTGTACTCCATCCTGTAAAGACTCAAATAGGACTCGAAAAATACCAAAAGACTCTATAAAAACATTTATATCATGGTCCAAAAATGGGTAAAAACCATGATATATCACTTAAGCACGACGTCACCGCACCTAGGTGCGAGACTGCCTTCACGACTTACGGAGGGATTATCACAGCGATCATGGAGGCTGCAGGAGTAGACACCAGCATCGAGACACCCATAGATGAGGCTTGGTTTGACTTGTCCCAGTTTCAGACAGACAGGAATTTGACAGGCGCAGCCATGGATCCAGACTGGTTCGGATACCGATACAGACTAGGGAAGGGAGACAACCGCACGGTCTACCTACTGTCTCCCACAGTCCCGCACCTTTCAGAGGGTTCCCCACAGTGGATCCCGAAGCATGAGGAGTTCCGAACCGAGTTCTCGCGTCTACCGCTTACCATTGGAGAATATGTAGACGCTAAGGCTAGGAGAGAGGCGATCCGTCAGAGGACCCACCACCACACCTCATCTTCCTCCATGCGCAGTTCCTCACGATCCGCTGCACCATCCACCTCAGCTGATCCCGCGATCACCGCCCTACAGGAGCAGCTGGCACGCCATAACGACATGCTTGAAAAGATGGCGCGATGGCTTCGAGAGAGAGGACACATAGATGGCGACCTTTAGACCCTGAGTTCAAATGCCTTGAAGACTTCGCGTCTCAGCCGAAACTCTTTCTGCTTACGAGCCTGGTTACATCTATTCCAACCCTATCTTTTACTTATCTTCCATATTTTCAGTCATTCCCGACCTGTCACCACTATTTCACACTGGGGATAGTGTGATTTAAGTCTGGGGGGGGTTCGTACTAATGACTTTGCTTTGTTTTGGTTTTTATTTGAGTCTTTTCTTTTTTTATTAAGAACTAAGAATGATGTATTTCGATATATATAATATGGTTTTAGGGATTATGACGCAAAACCAAGGATGATATTCGACCAGTGTGCTTCTACGCTATTTCTAGTGACAGATCTTTCAAGCTTTAGTACTAGACTAGGCAGTAGCTAGAAAGCCAGAGATGCGAAATCCTGGAGAATGCCGATCTATAGAGACTTCAGGGGAAGGAATACACTAGCTCTATTTTTATTGGACTTTAAACTAACTATTAATTTCCTTGTCAACAGATGTAAACATTCAACGAAAAAGCCAGAACGTTCGGGACATCTTCTTCCATTTTTACACACTCCCTTGTTGTTCCCGAACGGCCAACTCATCAATAGTTGGTACCATACCCGAAACCCTTACCATCTTTTCATACCTCATGCAACTCTCTTGTTTTCACCATATGCAGATATGTGCAAAAACGCCGGAGAGGGAGGAACGACACGATTTCTAGTCACTCAAGACGAAGGATCGAATGGTTAAGGAACGGAAGTGTTAGCTACAAAAGAAGGACGACTCATGCCTCGGAAAACTCGAAAGAATGGTAATATTCTTGCGATCCTTAAGACTCTCACAACAAGGCACTTCCCGTTTCATAAAAAAAAAAATATAAATAATAATATAAATAAAATAACTCGGATAGAGGACCCGAACTTTTTGGAGTAATGACGGTACTTATCCATAAAAAAGAGAGTTACAAAAAAAAATGGAAAGATAAGAAACGGGAAGAAAATGCCTAAGAGCCTTAAGAGAATCGTGACATGCATAGAGGCAGAGCCTGGGCGATATGGTGAGGAGTTTTAAACGCCATCCAATCCGAACCAGAAACAAGAAACTAAGTCTGGGGGGATGGCTGTATCAAGGAGAACTCGCGGATGTGTACGTGCGGAGAGTGATTGGAAATCGTGGATCTCAATAGTTCCACCTTCTCTTGCTGTTTTGCATAATATCTCGCACCTTCCGGAGATTTATACGGTAACCCGAAACACTCTAAACCTCACCAATAAAGGCCTTTATATACCTAACCTCGTTGAATCTAGCTTTATATCCCTTGACAAGGATCACGCCAAACTTAATACTACTTAGAGAGCTAGTTGACTGAAACTTGAAGTTTAGATAGTGAAAGTTTCGCAAGGGACTAGTGTTGAAGGAACTATAGTGAGAATTTTCTAGGCTGAGCTTGGATAGACTTGTTCGATGACTTATGGTTTAGAAGGACGGTCGCTGAGTTTTTGCTAGTTCCTATATTTTCAAACCTCTTTTCCAGGCTTTGTCTGCGTTTTGTTTGAGGACAAACAAAGGTTTAAGTCTGGGGGAGTTGATAACACTCATATTTTACTCCTAAAACCTATTATTTCAAGATCATTTACAAGTTTTTTAACCTGGTTTTCAACGGTTTTAAAGTGATTTCCACGTTTTCTAGTCCTTAGAGTCATCTCCGGGAAATTGGACAAAAAGCATGTATTCTGGAGCAAAACGGGAACTTCTATGATAAGTGCTCGGAGCCATAAATTAAACATCAGACGACGACTTTCCCACCACAAGATCAAGCTCATATTTGGAGACAAGGTAGCTTCCTCAGCTGTCTTTCATCTCAAGGTGGTTTGAGTTCAATCCCACGGTTGGATCTCAAGTTACAAAGGAAGCAAGAAGGTCCGTCAGACACATCCTTAGAAGAAGGACGGCCGCGCCATGGACTTCAGAAGACCAGCGGCCGCGCCACGCCTGGTCGCTCGCGTGGCCAGACCATTCCGGCCCATCCCGATCCCGTTTGCACTTATTCGATATTTTTCCAAGGTCAAAACACAAAGCCCACTTTCTGAAGACAGGAGGGCCTATATAAGGAGACCTATGGGCTTCACAAAAAAACGAAAACACTTAGAGCATTTCAATAAACACTTTCACGCCGCTTCTTCTTTCTGCAGCCGCCCACTTCTTCTTTCTTCTCTTTTCATCTTTTGTTCTTAGTTTTTTTGCTTTTCAATACTTTAAGAAGATTTCTTCATCCGGATTTCCTTTGAAGAAGTTATCTCACTTTGTTTCTTATTCAATATAATTCGCACCTTTCTTAATCCAAGGATGTCTCTCGTTCCCATGAACGAGTAGTCATCTAGTTGGGTTTTAAGGGGGCTTTCAAAGGGGTTTAATCATGGATTGATTTTGATAGGTTGATAGAGATAAAGTTTCTTTAGGTATCTTCGTTTATGTCTAGTTCTTATTGCATGTTTGCTTCTCTGATCATTTAGGAACTGATTTCAGGACAACTAGATACACGAACGTGTAGTCTATTGTCTGGATCTATAGGTTAACGAGCGGATCACACAGTAGGATTCTTTGGCATATCGACGGACCGCACCGCGAGTGTATACAAATATGTGAACGATATGTATGCGCGTTTAACTTGCATCGTGTGATGATAACTCATATCCGCGGAGCAAGGCAAACGTAGGTGGCTAGATCTGTGAGAACGGGGTAGTCATAGTCGACCGTTTCAGCTTAAGAACCTAACCCATTAATCATTTAAAACCTAATTTATTGCTTGTTAGATACGATCCATGACCCCGGAGAACACCCCTGAACCCCAACGCCTTTTATCTATTGATTTACAACCGTTTAATTCTCTTTTGCTTTTTATCATCATTCTGCAACCGTGACAAACAACCTCCCAAACCCCCCCCCCCCCTTTCGGTTTAAAGAAGTTAGAAATCATAAGACTTTCGCAAAACAACAATCTCTGTGGATTCAATCTTTTAATATACTACTGTGATTGTTGTGCACTTGCAGCTATCTTAGGGGTAAAACTTGAAGTAACAAACCCCACCGCATCAAGCCTTTGTGGGACAATCACATGTGACACTAAGGAAGCTGAAGAAGGACAACCCATGTCTATCTAAGGGTTTGAAAAGTCAAGCTTAGTGACTTTAAACAAGCGCATTTGGGAGGCATTCCCATGTCTATCTTTGTATATATTTGCACTTTTTAATTCAATAATGTGTTTTTCAGTGTTTGTGGATACATGTTTTAATCAAGGAAGTTGGGCCAAGAGTAAAAGTTTGGCAAGAAAATTTTGGCGCTGTGTCGAGATGTGTATTGAGCTACTAAGCTCGATACAGCCTTCACAAAGATCTCGGAGGAGCCGTATCGGGCGTTTGTATCGAGATACATAGCTCGATACAAACCGGGCCAGAGATCTTCAGCAAGCGTATTGGGCATCTATATCGAGCTACTAAGCTCGATACAGTTCTAAAAAGTCGCGTCTACAAGCGTATCGAGCTATGTATCGACCTACTAAGCTCGATACGCTCCTTTTCCATGTAAGTCAACGAGGGTTGACCGGTTCAATTCACTCGAATTAAACCGGTTCTCCCCTCTTCATCTTCCCCAAACACGAAAAATAGCCCCCTTCACACACACACTTGCGATTTTTGGGTCTCTCTCTCTCAATTTTCAAGCAATCTTAGTGATTTCAAGCGCCTCTTGCTAGATTTCTTGTGCTCTCATTGATTCTAAGTCAATCTCATTCATCCTCTCACTCGCTCACGAGGTATAAATTCTCAAAACCAAGTTTTTCATCTTTTGCTCCAATGGTGGAAAGTTTAGGGATTTTTACAATAGGATGTTGGAATTGATTGTTTATGGCTTGGGCATTGGTTGACTATGGTTAGGGAATAGGTTTCGAGTGCTACACTAGGATTCCATGGTTAAATTTCCCAAATTTGACACATAGTGTTTGTTGGGGTCGGTTTTCACCTCGACGAGATCAATCAGAAAAGTGGCTAAGTGTGGAAACTGTCCTTGACCACGCGAGGCCAAGCAAGACGCCTCGCGCACATGTTGCGCACGAGGCCGAAGCAAAACGCCTCGCACAATTTGTGCACGAGGCCGAACTGAAATGCCCCGCACACGGTTTGTGCACGAAACCGAGCTAAGATGCCTCGCGCGCAGATTGTGCATCAGACCGAACTGAAACACCTCGCACAGTTTGTGCACGAAGCCGAACTAAGATGCCTCGGTGCATAGTTCGTACGTAGTTTGTGCGAGCCAAACATCCCAGTGCATGCACGAGGACGAGCCGCGAGCAGTTTGTGCGAGCCAGACACCTCGGTGTAGAATTTGTACGAAGAGCCAAAGAGAACCGAACCACGCATAAACCATCGCTTTGGTCAGAAGATCATAAACGAACCGAACCAAACCGGTTACGCTTGGTGTGAAGCATAACCAAAGCGTTTATGGGCTAAGCGAAGACGAAGCCCAAAAACCGATCCCGAGTTAAAGGCTTTTCGATGGCGAGCCCAAGCCCACAAAGAGGTCCGAGGAGACATCTACCCTAGAGGAAGTCAAGTGGGAAGGAGCGCCTCAAGAGAAGCGGAGATAGAGAAGAATCTACGAGAATATTCCCAAGATCTTCGCTTAGTCGGTTTAGAAAGTTGTATAAATAGAATCGTTAATTCACTTGTAAAGGGATCGGCTTTTTACCTTTGAAAAGATCTGAGCAAAATACTTTTACCAAAAGCTCATCTAAGCAGCACGAATAAACGTGCCATCTTTGGATCTTTATTCTCTCGCATTTAACTTAGAATCTTACGTCCTCTTTCGCTTTTAAATTGACAAATTCTATTGTGTGAAATCCAGCACGCACAATTTGGCGCTAGAAGGAGGGGTGTTTTAAGCATTCTCACACCCGCGAACCGAGAAAACGGGATTCGAAAAGATGTCCACCGGAGCTCAAGACGGAGATAACGACGCAGTTCAGAACCTGCAGACGTAAACTGAGGCACTCGCGACTACCATAGCCGAGGTGAAGGAGATGTTGGCGGCGCTTGCAAAGAAGGCCGGAGACCAGGGTAAAACCCTTGAGGCTCTAGCAGTGGAGAGTCGAGCCCAGAGCCAACACCTCGGAAGCATCCTCCAGCCTACGAATCCGCGAAGCAGGATCAGAAGACACGGGCTTAACCCCACGGCGCTCAACTTTTCTACGCCAGCGACGAAAGGTACCAGACCCGGAGGCTTCGCATCACAGCCTGCTCCCGGAGAACAGACACCAGCCGCTATGAGGCCAAACATAACAGTCCCACCGCGTTTGATCCGAAGAGGAGGGACTCAGGAGCAAGAAGATCGATAACTCAGCGAAACCGTGGGTGAACAGACAGAGGGCGAAGGCAATCCAATTATGGCTGAGGGGATACCGACAAACACGACCCAACTCAACGCAAACAATGCTGCGGTAATGCAGTCCTGAGTGGAAGGAGATGTGGGCGACATGGAGCACGAGCATGACTCGGGCGAGGAAGATGAAGATCTCGCGTGGAACGAACACAATCGATAGCCGGAAGAGGGTGGAAACATCAATCGGAGCCGCTTCACCCCACACAGACATGGGAGCCGAGGAGGAGATGCCCTAGGCGAGATCCGAGGAGGAGATGCCCTAGGCGAGATCCGAGCCGACTTAGCCCTAGCAAGGGCCGATGTGCGACCCATCCGATCCGAGGTAGACAAGGTCACCAGCGCGGCACCGGAGATAGACTTGATACTTGAGGAAGTCCAGAGACTCCGTTGAACGTTCGGATCACCGAAGCGAGAGTATCCGATCCTGGAAAAATCCGACTCCCCACCTACGAAGGAACAACCGATCCGAAGGAGCATGTCCGGGCTTTCAACACCGCGATGGCGCGATCCAAATTCAAGGGGAATGAACGGGATGCCGGCTTCTGCCTCCTCTTCGTGGAAAGTCTGCGAGGGGCAGCTCTCGAATGGTTCTCACGTTTGGAACGAAATTCTATCGACAACTTCAAAGGGCTAACCAAAGAATTCATGATGCAGTATTCCATGTTCATGAGTCAAGGCGTTTAGGATGCTGACCTCTGGACCTTGTCCCAAAGACCAACCGAGCCACTTAGAGATTCATGGGACGCTTCAAAGCAATTATGTCCCAAGTGGAGGACGTGAGCGACAAGGGAGCTCTAGTCGCCTTGAGAAAATCTCTCTGGTATAAGTCGGAGTTCAGGAAGGAAATAAGCCGAAACAAGCCGCAAACAATCCAGGACACCATGCACCGCGCCTCGGACTTCATTCTGGAAGAGGAAGAATTCAAAACTTTGGACCAGCGTTACGGTTCGGCGAAGACACCGAGCAAGAGTCAAGTCGCGATGCCGAGCCAGCCATCCCAAAAAAGAGCTACCAGAGTAACTCGTACGTGCATCACGAGGGACCAAATTTCCGTGGAGCCCATAACTATCAAATCGGCACCGGGCGAGGCAGAACCGCTTGGAACACTTGGACGAGAAACCCGAGCTCATATGACGAAAAAGCATACTGCGAGGTGCATAAGGCCTATGGACACCCGACATCGAAGTGCCGAAAAATCAGGGCTAAGCTCACGGAAAAACTCATAGCCGGAGAGCTCGGCGACGCGATAACCTTGAAGGACCTCGAAGGAGAAGTGGCAGAAGAAACCGAGCAACGAGGCGAGCAAACCCCTGAAGGAAAAGGTCCTGAGCCGAGGAGGGATCCCGAAGAAAGAGTACGCGCACCCCCGAAGCGCGGCAGGAAAAATGATAAAGAAACCGAATCGGGAGCACAGCAAAGGATAAACATGATAATGGGTGGATCGCAGTATTGCCGAGACACTATCTCTGCGATCAAATCCTTCCAACGGCGAGCCGACGCCAGCATCAATTGGTCCGTACCAGCAAAAAACTCAAACGACACTATCACCTTCGAAGAGCGGGAGACCACAGGTATCGATAGACCGCATAACGATCCGCTCGTTATCGAACTGACCGTGAAAGATCATGACGTGGCGAGAGTCCTCATCGATACCAGGAGTTCGGTGGACGTTATTTTCCGAGATACCTTGGCCAAAATGGGGGTCGATATGTCCGAAGTCAAGTTGACACCGAGACCTCTGACTGGTTCCGCTGAAGATACGATAATGACGCTAGGAACAATCAAGCTGCCCGTCCGAGCCAGAGACGTGACCAGGATCGTAGATTTTTCGGTCACAGATAGCCCGGCAATATACAACATAATCATGGGAACACCGTGGATAAACTCCATGCGAGCTGTTGCCTCGACTTACCACTTATGCCTCAAGTTCCCAAGCCCCAACAGGATAAAAACAATTTGGGGAAGCCAGAAGGAGTCCAAAATTTGCTTCATGGCCGAATATAAATTCAGAAATCCCAGGACCGAGACAAAGGGAGATACAGAGCATAAAAAAATCAAGACGAACCGAGAGGCTAAGCTAAGACGGCAAGGCTTTTATAGCAATTGCAGAAGTTGGAGGACGGAGAAGGCGAGCAGCCGAGGTGTACCCCTGTAATCTCGGTATGCATAGACGAGGCAAACCCAGAAAGGTGCGTAGAAATCGGGGCCGAACTGGACGAAACTTTAAAAACCGAGCTAGTCTCCTTCTTGAAAGAGAATATCGATACCTTCGCATGGGCCGCAGAAGACATGCCCGGGATTAGCATCGATGTTACCTGCCACGAGCTAAATGTCGACCCAACCTTTAAACCGGTGAGACAAAAGAGAAGGAAACTCGGGCCGAAACAAGCCAAAGCAGTCAACGACGAGGTGAACGAAGTACCCCGACTGGCTCGCGAATCCAATGGTGGTAAAGAAGAAGAATGGCAAGTGGCGGATCTGCGTTGATTTCACGGACCTTAACAAAGCATGCCCAAAGGATAGGTTCCCGCTACCTCACATAGATCGCCTCGTCGAAGCAACGGCTGGCAAAAACCTCCTTTCGTTTATGGATCTTTTTTCCGGATAAAACCGGATTCTGATGAATCCCGACGATAGGGAAAAAACAGCATTCATAACGGACTTGGGTATTTACTACTATAAGGTAGTGCCCTTCGGGCTCAAGAACGCCGGAGCGACCAATCAAAGGCTGGTGAATAAAATGTTTGCCGCACAGCTGGGAAAGACCATGGAGGTATACATAGACGACATGTTGGTGAAGTCGCTCGAAGAGAAGGATCATGTCGCCCATCTTAGAGATTGTTTCGCTCAGTTGAACCTCCATAGCATGAAACTCAACCCGACGAAGTGCCGATTTGCAGTAACATCGGGAGAATTCCTCGGATACCTGGTGACGAACCGAGGATCGAAGCGAATCCGAAGTAGATCGACTCCTTAATCAAAATGGCATCGCCCAAGAACAAACGAGAAGTGCAGCGGCTAACCGGACGCGTCGCCGCGTTAAATCGTTTCATCTCGAAATCAACAGATAAATGCTTACCTTTCTACGACACGCTCCGGGGCAATAAGAAATTCGAGTGGACGGAGAAGTGCGAATTGGCGTTCCAGGAGCTAAAAAGTTACCTCGCCACCCCACCCGTGCTGGCAAAACCAGTCGAAGGAGAGCCACTGTATCTATACATCGCTGTCTCGGCTACAGCAGTAAGTGGAGTCATGGTCCGAGAAGAGCGAGGAGATCAGAAACCCGTTTTCTACATAAGCCAGACCCTCGTCGACGCAGAGACACGATATCCGTAAATGGAGAAGTTGGCGCTCGCAGTGGTAACATGATATGTCTATATTTTGCATCATGTTTCCTTCCATTAGTGTAAGTTCCTTATCATTTAGAAGCCTAATTAAGTGTCATTGTGTTGCATTTGATCATTTAGAGTTCTAGGGTGTAATTTGCATAGTCTTTGCATATTTTGTTGCATTGGGAACCTTGATCAGGTAAAAAGGACACTAAGGAGGCATGGGTGGAGCTGGAGAAAGATTGCATAACACTTGGAGTTGAAAAGAGAACCAAGAAGAAGGAGTAGAAGACTTCTGGCGCTGGTTCGACGAGGCAGTTCGATGAAGCACGTCGAACCAGAATTCCAGGAGCTCGGTTCGACGACATGGATCGATGAAGGTCGTCGAACCAAAATTCCAGGAGCTCGGTTCGACGACATGGTTCGGTGAACTCGTCGAACCAAACCTAAAACTTCAAGAAAAGAGCCGAAGAACAGGAGCTCGGTTCGATGACACGGTTCGATGAATGTCGTCGAACCATTTTTCCAGAGGTTCGGTTCGACGACATGGTTCGACGTGTTCGTCGAACCGAACCCAGACGACTTCTTTTTGGGTTCCTCATGGGTCCCTCCTATAAATACTCATAAGACCTAATTTTTATGTTAAGTTTTATTCCCTATTGTCTTGTCAAGAACTTTCTAGCCACTTTGAGAAAAGTCTTGTATTTGCTTTGAATCTTTTAAGTTTAATCCAATATCTCTTTTGAGTTTATCATTTTCTCTTCTCTAATCATGTTTAGCTTATCATTCACCTTTGATTTGATGTGCTTAAGGATGATTAGTGAGTAGATCCTTTAGGGACTTAGGGATGGGTTAGATTTAGGGATTTCTAATGATCAAATCTTGCAATCTAGGTTAGATTCTTCCATCTCTCTCTCTATTAAGTAGTTCTTAATGCCAAATAGCTAATTTTTGCTATTTGGATCATAAGCATTTCATACACCCACCAAGTGTTTGATGAAATGCTTGAACCAACTTAATAGGGGATTTACATTCCTAGCCTAACACATCATTAGTTGTCTAGGGTGTTTATCATGCTAATAGACTTGTAATCAATGCTTGCTCATCATTTTAATGCTAAAACATCATTAGTTCATTAGGGTGATTAGTGAAGGGATTAGTACCAAACATCATGGATTAGTCTATAATTAGTGTTCTAGGCATAGAGATAGCTTGATTAGTTGCTTAAATGATTGCAAGATTGCCCATTTAGACTCCCAAATCAATGAACCCATCCCTAGGTTTCGTTTTTAGCAATTTGAATTCTTGATTAGTAGTTAATTTCATAATTAGCACTTGATTAGTAGTGATTAAGGCTTAGTTTCATATTATTGCACTTGTAGTGTGTCTCTTAGGTTGTGCTTCCTATTTTAATCATTGCTTGTCACCTTAAACCCCTTTCAATTTAGCTTAGCTTAAGCAAAACTTTGCATTCTTATTGAATCATCTCCCAAGATGGATTGATACCTCAAGTATTGCAATGATATGAGCAATTGAGAAATTGCAAACAAGACTAAAAATACTTGTTTCAATTTGGCGCCGTTGCCATATTGAGATTCTTTGATCATTAAGATTTGAGTTTAGTTTGAGACTAAGTATTCCTTTTGTGTTTATTGACCATCTCATTTTCTAGATTTTAGTTTACCCTTGAATGCATTTGAGATCACAAGGAGACAACAACTTCCAAGGCTTTCAAGAGATTGATCAGTTGGAAAGGGTTGCTAGGATTGCAAGAAGGGAGGCTGCAAGGTTAGAAAGGTTGAGAATGGAAGAACAAGCTGCTGTTCCTCCACTGATGGTGCATGCACACCAAGCTCATAATGGAAATGAGCAAGCTCCAAGGGGCAATGGAAACCCCTTGCATGCCCCAAGACGAGGAAGAACCATTGGGGCTGGTGATGCTCCAAATATTCATCAAAATAGATATGGCATCTAACCCCCACCGGTTCACAACAACACTTTTGAAGTGAAGCCAGCTTTCATCTCCATGGTTCAACAAGACAAGTTCCATGGTTTGCCTATGGATGATCCCCTTGATCACTTGGATAACTTTGATAGAGTTTGTGGGTTGTTCAAGATGAATGGTGTGAGTGAGGATGCTTTCAAGCTAAGACTCTTTCCCTTCTCTCTTGGGGATAGAGCAAGGCAATGGGAGAAAAACTTGCCTCAAGGTACCATCACCTCTTGGGATGAATGCAAGAAAGCATTCCTTTCTAAGTTCTTCTCCAACTCAAGGACAGCCAAGTTGAAGAATGAGATCTCTAGCTTCACTCAAAAGAACAATGAGTCTTTCAATGAAGCATGGGATAGGTTCAAGGGCTACACAATGCAATGCCCTCATCATGGCTTCACACAAGAGTCTCTACTAAGCACTCTCTATAGAGGAGTTCTCCCAAAGATTCGAATGCTTCTTGATACCGCAAGTAATGGGAACTTCTTAGGCAAAGAAGTAGAAGATGGTTTGGAGCTTGTATAGAATTTTTCCTTGAGTGATGGTAATTACAATGAAGACTATGATAGAGCTCCAAGGGGAGGTGAATATGAATCTCACAAGAAAGAAATGAAGTCTCTACATGACAAGATGGACATGCTCATGTCTTCCAATCAACGGCATGTACATTTTGTTAGTGAGTACCAAGAAGATTGCGATGATCAAGTTAAGGCTCAAGAGTGTGAAGAAGTGGTCAATTTCGTGGGTGGCCAAGGAGGCTACAACAACTACTCCAACAACAACTATAAGGGGAATAACAACCTCTCTTATAGAAGTACTAATGTAGCCAACCCCGGAGACCAAGTCTACCCTCCACAAGCTACTCAAAACAAACCTTTTGTGCCTTACAACAATTAACAAACGGGTTATGCACCAAGGTCTAACTACCAAGGAGGAAACCAAGGCAACTATAATGGTCAAAAGTACAATGCTCCACCTGGTTTTCCTCAACCTTCACAAGGTCCTCCACAAGACAATGTTCAGCTCATGCTTCAACAAATAATTCAAGGTCAAGCTCAAAATGATGCTAATATGGGAAAGAAGATTGCTGAGATCAACACAAGGATGGATTCTTCACTCAATGAGCTTGCAACTCAAATAGGAGGTCTTCAACAAAAGTTCAAGCAACTTGATAACAAGGGCAAGGCTTCTAGCTCCAATTCTCAAGGCACTTTCCCCGGTAAGCCCGAAGCTAACCCAAAAGAGTATTGCAATGCTATCTCCACCTTTGATGAAGATGAGTATGAGATAGTTTTGCTAGAGTTTGAGCAACTATTCGAAGCTCCTTATGATACATCTACCTTCAATGAGGACATTGAAGATCAAGATGGGGAGGTGGTTATTGAAAATGACTCCATGGTTGTTGCTACCGAAATGGGTAAAGAAGTGTTTGATGAACCCAAGACTTCTACAAAGGCAAGAGTTGAGGAGGATGTAAGCAGAAGTGGCTAAGAAGAGTGAAGAAGGAGCTTGTGATCTCCTTATCTATAAGCCACCACTCCCATATCCTGAGCAGATTTTGACTAAGGCACAAAAGAAAGTGCTTTCAAACTTTAGAGGAAGTATGGAGAAAGTTGGAGCACCCTTGCCAAAGGGGGAGAGTTTGTCTCAAGTCAAGGGTCAAATAAGGTTCATCAAAGACTTGCTAGCTAATAGGGAGAAGGTAGAGGAGCTGATGGAAAGCCTTAATCCACCAAGCACAACAAGGGTTGAGCCTAAGACTATTTCAAAGCTTGGTAATCCCGGAAAATTTTTGATTTCTTGCTCTCTTGGGAATTTAAAGATTGATGAAGCTTTGTGTGATTCTGGATCAAGTGTCAATGTGATGTCCCATGAAATGTTTGAGAGCCTTGGGATTACAAACCTAAAGAAGTATCCCTCACCTATTACCTTTGTTGATGCTTCCTCAAGACAACCTATAGGCCTTGTTGAAGATTATCCATTGAAGATTGGTGAGTGTCTAGTCCCAACTGACTTCATAGTCATGGACATGGTTCAAGCAACAAGGCTACCTCTCCTCCTAGGTACTCCCTTCCTCAATACATCTGGTGCAAGCATTGATTTCACAAACAAGAGAGTGATTCGCAAGAGTGTGAATGATAAGGTCTTCTATCCTATGAAGCCTTCTACCTTGGGTTTTTGTGGCACAATCACATGTGCTACTATTGAAATTGATGAAAACCACCATATAAAAAGGAGCAGCTGATGGGATTCACTTGTGTGATGCTAAAGGATAATGATACCTCGGACCACAATGAGTATGATTGGTCAATCTTTGATGGTGTGAGTCTTCTTGCTATGTTTGATGGAATCAATGTGGTGGAACATATAGCTGAGCCACCAAGGAGGGCAAGAAGGAGGTCTAAGAAGAAGAATAAGGTGTTAGACATTGGAGTAAACACCATGTTCATCGAGAAGGGAGGAGGAACTTCACATCCACTCCATGACCCTCCCAATGTGTAAAAGGTTTGAAAAGTCAAGCTTAGTGACTTTAAACAAGCGCTCTTGGGAGGCACTCCCATGTTATCCTTGTATATATTCTTGTTTTTATTCTCTAATCAGGTTTCTTTGAGTTTTGAAAAGTCTTAGGTTGAGTATGGAGGGCTATGAGATTTCCCACCCCTCAATCAAGCAACCCATCCTACTCCTCCTCCTCCATGCGTTTTTGATCAAGGTACCACTCCAAATCATTGTAAATACCATTTAGTTTTTATTTTTGCATTTTGAAATCTTCTCCGAGCTTGGATTACACAAGGGACTGTGTAATTTAAGTTTGGGGGAGTATGGTATTTGACTTTGTCTTTTGTGATCGTATTTTTCTTTAGCATGCATATTTGAGTCTCATCTAAGGCATAAAAAAACCAAAAAAATTGAAATATTTCGAAAATTTACAAAAAAATATAGCATGTAGTTGCATTTGCATTTGTGATAAGTAGGATTGAGTCTAGATTTCATATAGGATTGCATTCTTGCATAGGGGACAATGATGATTCTTCCTTGTAAGGTGTTAAGCTCATGAATTAGTTCAAGGCCCTAGTTAGTAGCTCTTTGATGCTTTGTGTGCAAAATTTTGAAAGTTAAAGTTGAACCCTACTTGGACCTTACCATTTGAAATTCAAGTTTTAATTGAAGCAAGCTTTGAATAGAAACCAACTCTCTTGAACTCGAACCTAATTTGAACAAGTAATTATCATGGTTATGCATTGCTAGAGAACTTATGGATACCATATACATATTTGGGTTATCTTCTTTCCTTTTACCACTCTTGTTAACCCAAATAGCCGACTCTCATCTTTAGAGCGGTTAAAATCGAACTCCCTAACTAAGCTTCCTTTGAAACCTCTTCCTTATTGAGTGCATTAGGCCTTTTTCTTCTTGTGAACTTAGCAAAAAGTGTTGAGTTTAGAGCGACAAGGATAGGCTTCCATGTAGCTAGCTCGAAAACAATGAGCTAGGTGATAGGATAGGATTCTTGAGTGGGGATTTTGGCTTGATATTTGATATGGAACAAGTAAAATGGGTGAAGTTGAGTTGGTGAAAGGGGAAAAACGAAAATATTTGTAACAAGTGTTGGCTTTGTATATTGCTCTAAGTGTTAAGAAAAGAAAAAATCCTCTAGAAATGAAAAGTAAAAGAGCCAAGAAAAAAAAAAAAAATATGGCTAAGATGTTATAAGAAAGAGGATAGCAATTTGTGAATGAAAAGAGAAAGAGCTTGAAGTAAAAGTGTGCCAACATTTGTGGTTGTAGAAGAAGTTTTCCCCAAGTATTTAAAAGAGAAAAGGAGAAGGTGGTTTGAGCTTATGGGTTTGGCGAATTGCCTTGAAATGGGTAGCTTAGGTTGGACTTGGTGAGTGAGCTTAAAAGAAAAATGAGAGTGAAGACAATTGTGTTACAAAGGGTAGATGGAAGTTTGTCCTTGTATGCATAGGTTGCTTTTTACTCTTAGCATTTTGCCAAAGTTCACTTGTTCATTGAGAGATCCCTTGCATTGGAACCCCATGAAGTTGAGATCATTTTTATCTCAAAACCTTACCCAAAAACCAAATAAGTTTTCTAGCATTGTATGATTCATGATCCATGGTTACTACTTAATGAATGTTAAAGAGTTGGTGAAAATGAATGCTTGTGTAGGTTAAGGCTTGGGTTCACTTGAATAAGTATGGGTATGGCTAGACCTTTTGGAGTAGAAATTTGCATAAAGAGCATCCTAGAATTAAGAACTAGGACCATTGAATTGATTCATTTGCTTACCACCTTTGGATTTGAGTCCCCGCTTTCAAACCTCTCTCCTTAGCTTGTGTTTCATTTGCTTGGGGACAAGCAAAAGGCAAGTTTGGGGGAGATGATATGTCTATATTTTGCATCATTTCAGCATCCATAAGTGTAAGTTCCTTATCATTTAGAAGCCTAATTAAGTGTCATTGTGTTGCATTTGATCATTTAGAGTCCTAGGGTGTAATTTGCATAGTCTTTGCATATTTTGTTGCATTTGGAACCTTGATCAGGTAAAAAGGACACTAAGGAGGCATGGGTGGAGCTGGAGAAAGATTGCATAACACTTGGAGTTGAAAAGAGAACCAAGAAGAAGGAGTAGAAGACTTCTGGCGCTGGTTCGACGAGGCAGTTCGATGAAGCACGTCGAACCAGAATTCCAGGAGCTCGGTTCGACGACATGGATCGATGAAGGTCGTCGAACCAAAATTCCAGGAGCTCGGTTCGACGACATGGTTCGGTGAACTCGTCGAACCAAACCTAAAACTTCAAGAAAAGAGCCGAAGAACAGGAGCTCGGTTCGATGACACGGTTCGATGAATGTCGTCGAACCATTTTTCCAGAGGTTCGGTTCGACGACATGGTTCGACGTGTTCGTCGAACCGAACCCAGACGACTTCTTTTTGGGTTCCTCATGGGTCCCTCCTATAAATACTCATAAGACCTAATTTTTATGTTAAGTTTTATTCCCTATTGTCTTGTCAAGAACTTTCTAGCCACTTTGAGAAAAGTCTTGTATTTGCTTTGAATCTTTTAAGTTTAATCCAATATCTCTTTTGAGTTTATCATTTTCTCTTCTCTAATCATGTTTAGCTTATCATTCACCTTTGATTTGATGTGCTTAAGGATGATTAGTGAGTAGATCCTTTAGGGACTTAGGGATGGGTTAGATTTAGGGACTTCTAATGATCAAATCTTGCAATCTAGGTTAGATTCTTCCATCTCTCTCTCTATTAAGTAGTTCTTAATGCCAAATAGCTAATTTTTGCTATTTGGATCATAAGCATTTCATACACCCACCAAGTGTTTGATGAAATGCTTGAACCAACTTAATAGGGGATTTACATTCCTAGCCTAACACATCATTAGTTGTCTAGGGTGTTTATCATGCTAATAGACTTGTAATCAATGCTTGCTCATCATTTTAATGCTAAAACATCATTAGTTCACTAGGGTGATTAGTGAAGGGATTAGTACCAAACATCATGGATTAGTCTATAATTAGTGTTCTAGGTATAGAGATAGCTTGATTAGTTGCTTAATTGATTGCAAGATTGCCCATTTAGACTCCCAAATCAATGAACCCATCCCTAGGTTTCGTTTTTAGCAATTTGAATTCTTGATTAGTAGTTAATTTCATAATTAGCACTTGATTAGTAGTGATTAAGGCTTAGTTTCATATTATTGCACTTGTAGTGTGTCTCTTAGGTTGTGCTTCTTATTTTAATTATTGCTTGTCACCTTAAACCCCTTTCAATTTAGCTTAGCTTAAGCAAAACTTTGCATTCTTATTGAATCATCTCCCAAGATGGATTGATACCTCAAGTATTGCAATGATATGAGCAATTGAGAAATTGCAAACAAGACTAAAAATACTTGTTTCATAACATCCGCTCGGAAGCTCAGGCCATATTTCCAGTCACACTCTATCATACTGCTAACCTCTTTCCCACTGTGAGCCATATTGCATAGCCCGAGCCAGTCCAGAAGACTGGCCAAATGGACAGTAGAGCTCAGCGAATATGACATCGAGTATAGAAGCAAAACCTGCGCGAACTCCCTACCGAAGGGACCGACGAACCAACACATGACTCCACTTGGATCCTTCACGTTGACGGCTTGTCATCCAAGCAAGGATCGGGAGTCAGAATCCGATTGACGTCACCCACGGGCGAATTTCTAGAGCAATCCTTCAGGCTGGCTTTCCACGCCTCGAATAACGAAGCAGAATAGGAGGCCCTAATCGCCGGACTCAAATTGGCTCGGGGACTCAAGGTCCAGAAAATTCGTGCTTTCTGTGATTCACAACTCGTGGCAAATCAGTTTAACGGGGAATACACGGCAAGGGACGAAAGGATGGAGGCATACTTGAACGTCGTCCAAACGCTCGCCAAGGAATTTCCGGATTTCGAGCTAACAAGGATACCCTGAGGCAAAAACACTCAAGCCGACGCGCTGGCGGCCCTCGCCTCATCATCGGATCCTGGTCTAAAGAGAGTCATCCCGGTAGAATTCATCGAACGTCCTAGCATCAAAACTCCCGAAACAATTAACCTGATCGGCCCCATTGAGGAAGACGAACAGGCTGAACCGGCTATCGACAAGCAGACAGAAACAGAGACAGGACAAGAACGAGTGAACGAGTACGGGTGTGATCACGAATGGATGGGACCGATCCGAACCTATATAATGGACGGAGAAATCCCGACAGATAAGTGGGCGGCTCGAAAACTCAAAGTCCAAGCTGCCAGGTACGTCCTACTCGACGGTGAAGTATTCAAATGGAGGTTTTCGGGACCGCTAATGACATGAGTCGAAGGCCCTGAGGCAAGAAAAGTCATGGAAGAAGTTCATGGAGGCTCGTGCGGAAATCACTCCGGCGGAAGATCGTTGGCAATCAAGATCAAGCGTCACATATATTATTGGCCTACCATGGTGAAGGACTGCGAGACATTTTCACGAAAATGCAAAAAATGCCAACGACACGCCCCTACAATCCACCAGCCCACAGAGCTACTATCGTCAATCTCCTCGCCTTATCCTTTCATGCGATAGTCGATGGACATCGTCGAACCACTACACCGTTCGAAGCAGAAAAGATTTCTCCTCGTCCTGACCGATTATTTCTCCAAGTGGGTTGAGGCGGAATCCTACGCCAGCATCAAGGACGCCCAGGTTGAAAATTTCGTATGGAAGCACATCATCTGCCGCCACGGAGTCCCTTACGAGATCGTGACCGACAATGGCTCGCAATTCATTTCCGCCCGTTTTGAAGCCTTCTGCGAGAAATGGAAGATAAGACTGAGCAAATCTACACCTCGTTATCCACAAGGTAAAGAACAAGCCGAGGCGGCCAACAAAACCATATTTGACGGCTTAAAGAAACGTCTCGGCGTAAAGAAAGGAAGCTGGGCTGACGAGCTTGAAGGAGTTTTGTGGTCGCATCGGACAACCCCGCGGCGAGCAACGTGTGAAACACCCTTCGCGCTTGTCTACGGAACAGAATGCGTCATTCCTACCGAGGTGGATTTCCTTGGAGTCTGAAGACGACTCCTGCCTGGACAAGAAGGCCTGAATCACCTCATGCTATTAGACGACCTCGACCTAATCAATGAGCGATGCGATCAAGCACTCGTCCGGATACAAAACTACCAACAAGTCACGGCCAAGTATTACAATTCAAACGTCAGAAGCCGACGGTTCAACGAAGGAGACCTCGTCCTCCGCAAAATCTTCCAGAGCACAGCCGAAAGAAATGCCGACAAATTGGGGGCTAACTGGGAAGGACCTTACCGCATCACTAAGATAGTCCGCCCAGGCGTTTACGAGCTCGCCAACTACGCGACTGACGTCCCAGTGCCAAGATCCTGGAACGTAACACACCTAAAGAAGTATTACTTCTAAGTCACTTTTACCGAAATCATGAACTACGGGACGGTTTGATCCCTGAAAGGGGTACGTAAGCAGCTCGTATCGAGTTAAACTGCCCCCCCCCCCTCCAAAAAAAAAGGGGGGGGGAGTGGGGTACGTATACTTGTATACTCCCACACTTTGTAACTGCTTCGCTTGAATCAATCAGGGAAAATTCTTTCTCACATCTCAAAATACTTTATCATTTGCCTCGTCAGTTGTTGGCCACAACGGACGAACGATTACATCCTTCACGGATTTTAACTCCTATGTTCTCGCTGAGCGAAGGAAGTTCTCAAACATCCTCCACGGATCAGAGCGCGCTATATAAGTCAAGGCTAGGTATACCCCAGTCAAACATCATTGGGTAAATCCCATACGATGCTCCTTATGATCTGCCGGAAAAGCGGATAAGTAAGTCGAGTTTGGTTCGCAAGTCCTAAAGCTGTGGCAACACATCCTAAACCCAACAACAGTTCGTCCTAAGCAACGTTGATCTGAAAAACACCTCGCGAACATAATATTCACGGTTGGTCGTAGAATATGAGGTACCCATATATGTTCAAACATAAACCCAGCGAACACTTCGCTTCTCAGCAACGCTGGTAAGATACATTACATAGGTCAAACACGACCAAGACACTGTGGCTCGCCTCGACACAGCTCGTCTCTCAAAACACTTCGGAAAATTTTGTAACTGATATGCACGATCAAAAACAAAAGGACTAGAGGTATTCAAACCTAAACCCAGCAAACACTTCGCTTCTCAGCAACGCTGGTCATTCACATAGGTCAATCACGATCGAGATATTGTGGCTCGCCTGGACACAGTTCGTCTCTCAAAACACTTCGAAAATTCTGAAACTTAAACAACTATAATAAACATTGGTTTCGTCATAAAAATATTCGAGAAAATACGCATTCGGCCTGTCCTACGCCCGAGAAAACGAACAACTAGTTGAGCACTTCGCTTCGCCAAGACTCAGAACAAAACGAAACATCTCAAAACAATTCAAATAACAAAAGCAAAAGCACCATGTTCGGAATATAAAGCGCGCCCGGAAAAAAGGCCATGCAACATAACAAAAACAAAAAAAAACGATAATAGTAATTAAAAACTGCGATGTAAAACAAGTTAGATCTGTCGCTCAAACAGCCTCGGACGCCTCTGGGATCTTCTCTTCGGGCCCCTTTTGAGATAACGCGGTCTCTGGCTCGCGAACTTTCTCGGTGATCAGAGCTTCTACCCCCGGCGTATTAACATTAGACCCCGTTGGATCCACAACGCCGACTCCCGCGCCCATGAGCTCGATCGATTCACCACCCACGATAGGAGGGCCAGAGTCAGCCGAAACCGGAGACAGCTTGAGATCTTCTCGGAGGTCGGTCGCGAGACGTTCAAACTCAACATCGGCATCCGCGAGTTCCTCTTTCCATCCGGTCAAGGTTTTCTTCTCGTCGTCCAACGTGGGAGGATTCTCGCCTTGAAGGATCCCGGTGAGCTGAAGGTTGCTCTCTACTTGAGCCTAGCTCCACCTTTCAGTTCCTCGATCTTTGCCTCGGCTCGATTCACTTGCTCTTGGAACTTCCCAACAAGCTCTCGCCTCGCCGTCTTCCAAGCCTTCATGATGGCGACTTCGCGCAGTTCGCGTTCCGCGGTTAGCTGACGTTTCACAGAAGCAAGCTCAGACTCTCTCTTTATCTTTTGCTCGGAAAGACCTTCAACAAGACTGTCGGATTTGTCGCGCTTCAACTTGAATTCGTCCCTCTCCGCCTCGAGCTTCTTCACACGAGCCTCGGCCCGATCCAGCTAGGCAGCATGATTGCTCTCCACCTCGTCGAGGCGACGACATCCTGGCGCGCCTCGTTAATGAGACGTTGGTCATCTCGCGCATCTTGGTCGTACCCCGCAATCACCTCGTTTGCAGCCTTGATAAAATGAAAACAGTTCGGGTTAGCGACCAAACGACCCAGATAGGAAGCGAGCATGAAGTTTAAAATTGAGCCAGGTACCTTTGTCCCCTTAAGCGCCATCCTGGCATACTTCTTTCTCTTGGTAAGAGTATCAGGCGGCGGGAAATAATCACCCCGGCGAATAATCTTGGAGAAAAGCGTGGCCGAGGCTGCGGCTTCGCCAACCGACGCCTCGGCTGTGATAGGAGCGGCATTTGAAATTGGAACCAAGGTTAAAGCGGAGTCGTCACGCCTCGCCTTCTTTTTTGAACCCTAAGCGTCAGCGAGCCCTTCGGCAGCTTCTTTCCGGCTTCGACCCTCTCGTCTCGCGTCGGGGTCTTTTCATTCGCCTTATCTTTGTGTCGCAAGAGGGAAGATTTCTCAGGCCTCGACGCTGATTTTAAACCAGCAACGAGTTCCTTCCCTGAGGAAGAATCCCGAGGAGGCTCGATGGTCGGATCAGCAGTAGAATTTTGGCTCGGTCCCTTCGAGCCAGAGTTCTCCCTACCTTTCTCCTCGGCCCTCATCTTGGCAGCCAACACCTTTTTGTCCCGGAAGGTCTGTTTACCCGCCATCTTATCCTCGAATCGATATCTGGAGAATGGGAAACGGACGAATCTACTTCAGCGCCGAGATAATAGGCTCGCGCGCGTTCCACTCTCTGAAGCGTAAAACTCCTCAACCAGTGCACTCTGCGCTCGCGGAAAGCTTTAATCACCTCGGATAAATCTTCGGGTACGCGAAGCACTGCCTGACAAACTGTAAAAAAAAAAATGTGTCAGCAAAACATCAATTAACCTCAGGAGCAAGAGCCTCAGTTGGCTACCAATTTTTCCCCAGTCCGTCCTCGTCTTCCCGATCTAATCTTCAGGAACCGAGGCATCATCGACAAGGACGTAAAAGTAACGAGATTTCCAGTCCTGGTCTTTGTTGGGAAAACTGTGAAGAATCCGTCTATTCTTCCTATTACTAACATAGTAGGTTTCGGATTTCGGGTTCCGTCGGATTTCCAACAAATTAAGAAGATGCGCCAAAGACAGCTCGACATCACACTCATAGCTCAGCACCATCAGGCCTACAAGGTGGCGAAGGCCTCGAGGGGTGAGTTGAGCCAAAGCCAACCCGTATGATCACAAATACTCCAGGATCAACCCCGGGACTGGGAACCACAACAAGCTCGCGTGGAGAAAAACTCTCATACATAGTAAAGTAGCCCGGAGGAGGTCTGTCCGCACGGTCTGACGAAGAGGGCAACACGAACTCCACCGCCTGGCTGATGCCAAAACGGGTCCTTAACTCCGATAGACTATCCGCAGTAGAAAGCGTCGACCCCGGAGGATCCGCGACCTTTTTCTTTGCACCCTTTTTCTTCGAGGGAGCTTTGTTTTGAAGGCTCATCAGAAGATCAAGTTTTCTCCTCGCTTCGGCGGGATCAAAATTCCAATCCTCCTCTTCGGGCTTTACGTGCAACGCTTCGGCAACTCGAGATGCTGAACGAATCACCTCGCCACCATTAACGTCCTCGTCGGTTTTTTCTCTCGCCTCGGCAGAATCTCCAAATTCTTCTGAACGAATTATCCTGCGACCCCGAAAGGATGGACGATTAATTGAGCCAAGTGAGTCTTCAAGGCCAGGCGCCTCGCCGACGTCTGTAGAGGCAATGGGTAACGCCTCGGCTCGCGAAGAAACGGAAGACACCCCGGGAAGGGATGACATGTGTCGGCTCGGCGAGATTTGAGGAATATTATGCTTCGCTACGACTTCGAAACGGATCGGATAAAAAGAGATATGCCTCGGTACCCGCTTCGGCTTGGAAAACTAGGAAGATGATCGATCGGGAATTCAAGGCGGACGGCGGCAGTACGGCAAAAATTACGAAAAAACTAATCTACATCCGAACATAAAACTAGAGAGAAGGGAGAGAAGAGAGAGAAAACTAACCTTTGAGTTTTTGGAGAGAATGAAGATAATGAAGAGCTGAGGAGGAGCCTCGGTTTTATAGCCAATTTTGACGAGACGTTTGCACTCCCGAGGCAAAATTAACTCTCGAAGAGAACGACGGGCTTCTTGAGGCCCAAACTTGTCAAGACCAAGGTCTATTTCGGAAAACTTGGAGATATCGTGAAAAATCCTAAGTGTTTCCGAGTTTATGAAACAATGGCTGAACGCCGAGGCAAGAATGAGTGTCCTTCGTGGACTGAGGCAAATATCTCATAAGCAAACACCTCGGTCAGTTAGACACGAATGCTTCAGCTGGAAGAAGGCCTCGACGAGATCAATCAGAAAAGTGGCTAACTGTGGTGGTCGGTTTTCACCTCGACAAGATCAATCAGAAAAGTGGCTAACTGTGGAAACTGTCCTTGACCACGCGAGGCCAAGCAAGACGCCTCGCGCACATGTTGCGCACGAGGCCGAAGCAAAACGCCTCGCACAATTTGTGCACGAGGCCGAACTGNGAAAAAACTAATCTACATCCGAACATAAAACTAGAGAGAAGGGAGAGAAGAGAGAGAAAACTAACCTTTGAGTTTTTGGAGAGAATGAAGATAATGAAGAGCTGAGGAGGAGCCTCGGTTTTATAGCCAATTTTGACGAGACGTTTGCACTCCCGAGGCAAAATTAACTCTCGAAGAGAACGACGGGCTTCTTGAGGCCCAAACTTGTCAAGACCAAGGTCTATTTCGGAAAACTTGGAGATATCGTGAAAAATCCTAAGTGTTTCCGAGTTTATGAAACAATGGCTGAACGCCGAGGCAAGAATGAGTGTCCTTCGTGGACTGAGGCAAATATCTCATAAGCAAACACCTCGGTCAGTTAGACACGAATGCTTCAGCTGGAAGAAGGCCTCGACGAGATCAATCAGAAAAGTGGCTAACTGTGGTGGTCGGTTTTCACCTCGACAAGATCAATCAGAAAAGTGGCTAACTGTGGAAACTGTCCTTGACCACGCGAGGCCAAGCAAGACGCCTCGCGCACATGTTGCGCACGAGGCCGAAGCAAAACGCCTCGCACAATTTGTGCACGAGGCCGAACTGAAATGTCCCGCACACGGTTTGTGCTCGAAGCCGAGTTAAGATGCCTCGCGCGCAGATTGTGCATGATACCGAACTGAAACACCTCGCAGCGTTTGTGCACGAAGCCGAACTAAGACGCCTCGGTGCATAGTTCGTACGTAGTTTGTGCGAGCCAAACATCCCAGTGCATGCACGAGGACGAGCCGCGAGCAGTTTGTGCGAGCCAGACACCTCGGTGTAGAATTTGTACGAAGAGTCAAAGAGAACCGAACCACGCATAAACCGTCGCTTTGGTCAGAAGATCATAAACGAACCGAACAAAACCGGTTACGCTTGGTGTGAAGCATAATCAAAGCGTTTATGGGCTAAGCGAAGACGAAGCCCAAAAACCGATCCCGAGTTCAAGGCTTTTCGATGGCGAGCCCAAGCCCACAAAGAGGTCCGAGGAGACATCTACCCTAGAGGAAGTCATATGGGAAGGAGTGCCGTCAAGAGAAGCGGAGATAGAGAAGAATCTACGAGAATATTCCCAAGATCTTTGCTTAGTCGGTTTAGAAAGTTGTATAAATAGAATCGTTAATTCACTTGTAAAGGGATCGGCTTTTTACCTTAGAAAAGATCCGAGCAAAATACTTGTACCAAAAGCTCATCTAAGCAGCACGAATAAACATGCCATCTTTGGATCTTTCTTCTCTCGCATTTAACTTAGAATCTTACGTCCTCTTTCGTTTTTAAATTGACAAATTCTATTGTGTGAGATCTAGCACGCACAGTGTTCATGATGCGAAAATTCAAATTACTCTCTTGAACCTTGTTAGATTTTGGGGCTTTTACTTGGATTAGTTTGCATTAATCATGCTTATGGATTGCCAATGGATAACACTCGAATTTTTTGAAAATTTGAAAATTTTGTAAATTCTCTATTTGCCAAAAATTTTCCAAGTGTGGATTTGGGAGGAAATTCGAAAAATTTGGCATTTATCTTGTTTGTTGCTTGCTAATTGCTACTATTGGTTGTTCAAAACGAGTTGCTTACTCTCTCTACAAGCTTTGTCTCTCTTGTAGGAATAATGGGAAGAACTAGAGGAGAAACAACAAGCCAAGGAACAAGCTCTCAAGCAAGATCATCAAAGAGCCAATGGAAGAAGGAAATGGTTGAGGACCGAGAGGTTGAAAGTGAGGAGGAACAATTTGTAACGACTCGATCCCGCCACAGAGTAAGGGGGCCTATTTGTATCGAGGGAAAATAATAGACTTAACTCAGATCAAGAGAATGATCGTGAACAAGTTAAAGGGATGGCTTAGTCGAGGCAAAAACATAGGCCAACTGACTTAGCCGGGTGAATTAAGATGGATTAGTCAAACCGGACGGACGTAGTCGAGCTGGATGAGCTGAAGTAGCTGACTACTAGCTGAATCAGCTGACTACTAGCTGAACCAGCTGACTAATAGCTGGACCAGCTGACTGCTAGCTGGACTAGCTGTCCGACAGCTCAGCCTAGCTCAGTAAGCTGGCCGAGTACTGACCCAGCTAGGCGGACTAACCAGCTAGGTACCAAGATAGGTGTGACTTGGGTCAGTTGTGGATGGATAATCTCGGCCAAGAGTGGATATGGCCGAGTAACTGCCAAAGATCCAAGGGATGCGATCTCAGCCGTTGAAAGAAATCAATGGCCAAGATTGGGGTACAAAGGATGGACAATTTTGTGGCCAAACAACCACCCATAGGTTATAAAAGGAAGTGATTTTCGTGGTAAAGAGGGGAATTCACGCCTACGGCGAAATATCCACAAAATAGTCGAGAGAATAGAGAAGACTCGGATTCCAGTCGAGTCACCGTTGGAAATAGCCGACCGTGTCCGGACGATAGTCGACGGCAAGGCGATTCCAGTCGAGGCATCGGCGGAACCAGCCGATGACATGTGGATATGATCAAGCAATGCTGATAACATGCATATTTTACCCATTTTTGCTATCATAAGTGAGTGCTTTAATGAGCATTTCACTAAAGTTTTAATGCATAAACACTAAATTTCAAGTATTTGGTTATTCAAGACTCTTTTCAGGTAAACTTAGCAAAAGACGCTTATTTTGAAGCAAAATGGACAATTTCGGAAACAGTGCTCAAGGACAGAAGTTCAACACCAAACGAAGGCCTTCCCACCATGAGATCAAGCTCATATTTGGATACAAGGAAGCCTTATCAGTTGTCTTTCACCTCGAAGTGGTTTGAGAACAATCCCACGGTTGGATCTCAAGTTATGGAAGAAGCAAGAAGGTTCGTCAAGCACCCAGAAAGACGAGCTGGCCGCGCCATGGCCGATCCAGACGACCAATGGCCGCGCCACGACCAATCGCTCGAGTGGCCAACCCACTCGCAGTTCCCGAGCCCATTTGAAGCCCAACTTAAACCTGTAGCCGTCTTATGCAAGCCAAGACCTAATCCACGACCTAGGGTACTTGAAGACCTATATATACTCGATGTTTAGGGCTTTTTTTTAGAAGGAGGAGAACTTTTATCACGAAATACTCTAAGTTATAGCTTTCTTTTGGTGGCCGCAAATCCCGTATTCGCGGTTTGCCTTTGTTCTTTAAGGGAGATTGATTTGTTCTTGAACCCTCTTTGTTTCTTATCGATTTATACAAGTTATGCATTCATCAATCACGTTTTCTACTTCTTCTTTCATGTCTGAGTAGCTTACTTTCGTTGTGTATTCTTAAAGGGGATCTATGGGGAATTTCATTAACTGTTTTTAAACCAATTGTTTAGGCCAAAGATTAAGGTTTTCTGTCTCACCATATTCGTTCTTATTGCATGAGTCTAGCGTCATGAACTATATTCTGGTCGCAGGATCTTGAGAGCGACGAACGTCATGAATCTCAGATCTAGACCATAATAGGGTAGAGAGCATCCCTTAAAAGATGTCTGAATGTTTATCGTCCCAATCCTACTGCGCGTTCGTCTAGGACGCGGGATACGACAGTATACCTGCGAAATAGACGTTCACAGACCGATCTTGCTTTGTCAGAGTTAGGTCGTTAAAACCAGTGAATCAGTTTGGGGAAAATCGCCTAGTCTCGTTTGCTTAACTTTTGTGTGCTTGATTTCTAGTTAGAACCCTGATAAGTGTATATTTTGCATCATTTTAGCATCCATATAGTGTAGACTTATCATCATTTTAGAGTCTAATATAGCATTATAGTGTTGCATTTGATCATTTAGAGTCCTAGAGTGTTCTTGCATGGTTCTTGCATGTTTTGCATGTTCTTTGCATGTTTTGGGACCTTATTAGGTGAAAAGGACGCTTGGGAGTTGAGGATGCACTTGGAGAATGATGCATGTCACTTGGAGGGACAAGAAGCAACAAAAGGATGAAGAAGAAGGCTTCTGGCAGCAGATCGACGAGATGGATCGGTGAAGCTCGTCGATCCATAATTCCAGGAGCACAGATCGGTGAGCCAGATCGACGTTGCCTCGTCGATCCATAATGTCAGGAGCACGGATCGACGAGATGGATCGACGTAGGCTCGTCGATCCAAAATCTCAGGACGCAAGATCGACGAGCCAGATCGACGTACCAGGCCGAACCAGAAGCCACGACCAAGAGCACGGATCGACGAAGAAGATCGATGAGTCATCGATCCGTTTTATTTTGGGCGTTGGATCGACGAAGCAGATCGACGAGCTCGTCGATCCAACCCCAGACGAACTCTTTTTCTTCTTTTGCATGAGTCCCCCTATAAATACTCTTAAAACCTAATTTTTATTCTAAGTCTTTTTCTAATTAGTCTTGTCAAGAACCTTTGAGCCACTTTTGGCAAATTCTATGTTTATGCTTTGGATTTGATCTTAATGCAATTTCCATCTTAGATTTCTTGTTTATCTTCTCTAATTATGTTTAGTCTTTCTCTAATCTTTGATTTGATGGGCTTAAACATGATTAGTGAGTAGTTTCCTTAGGAACTTAGGGATGGGTTAGATTTAGGGAATTTTATTGGTTCAATCTTGCAATCTAGGATAGATTCTTCCTAATCTCTTCTTATTAAGTAGTTCTTAATGCCAAATGGCTAATCTTTGCCATTTTGGGATCTTAGGCATTTCATCCACCCACCAAGTGTTTGATGAAATGCTTGAACCAACTTAATAAGAGATTTACATATTCTAGCCTAAGACATTAGATGTTTAGAGTGTTTATCATACCATTTAGACTTGTTATTAATGCTTGTTGATTATCCTAATGCTAACACATCATTAGTTCATTAGGGTAATTAACAAAGGGATTTGAGCCACACATCATGGTCTTATCTTGATTAAGAGTTCTAGGTATAGAGTTTGCTTGATTAGTAGCTTAAATGATTGCAAGAATGTTCCCTTAAGTTCCCAAATCAATGATTCCATCCCTAGGTTTCGATTTAGTATAATTGATAATCTTGCTTAGTAGTAATCATTGCTTAGTTTCTTGATTAGCTTCAATTAAGGTTTAGTTTCTTAGCTATTGCTTAAGTAGTGTTTCTTTTAGTTTGTGCTTTGGTTTTAATTATCATTTGTCACTTGAATTGTCAATTTAGCTTAGCTTAGATAAGACTTTGTATTCTTAGTGCAACCAATCTCCCAAGATGGATTGATAACCTCAAGTATTGCAATGACATGAGCAATTGAGGAATTGCTTGCAAGGCTAAAAAGGCTTGTATCAATTTGGCGCCGTTGCCATATTGGGATTGATTGGTCATTAAGATTTGAGTTTTGTCTTAGACTAAGTATTACTTTTGTGTTTATTGACCTTCCACTTTTCTAAATTTCAGTTTCTCTTGCATGCATTTGAGGTCAAAAGGGGACAACTTCCAAGGATTTCAAGAGATTGATCAATTGGAAAGGGTTGCTAGACTTGCAAGAAGGGAAGCTGCAAGGTTAGAGAGGTTGAGAATGGAAGAGCAACAAAGAGATCAAGCTCCTCCTATGAACATGGCGCATGAGCAAGCACCAAGGGGCAATGGAAACCCCTTGCATGCGCCTAGACAAGGGAGGACTATAGGGGCTGGTGATGCTCCAAACATTCACCAAAATCGATATGGTATTCAACCTCCACCGGTTCAAAACAATACCTTTGAAGTGAAGCCAGCTTTCATCTCTATGGTTCAACAAGACAAATTTCATGGGTTGCCAATGGAGGATCCTCTAGATCACTTGGACAACTTTGATAGAGTTTGTGGCTTATTCAAGATGAATGGTGTGAGTGAAGATGCCTTCAAACTAAGACTCTTTCCCTTCTCTCTTGGGGATAGAGCAAGGCAATGGGAGAAAACTTTGCCCCAAGGTAATATCACTACTTGGGATGAGTGCAAGGAAGCTTTCCTATCTAAGTTCTTCTCCAACTCTAGGACCGCCAAGTTGAGGAATGAGATCTCTAGCTTCACTCAAAAGAACAATGAGTCCTTCAATGAAGCTTGGGAAAGATTCAAGGGCTACACAATGCAATGCCCTCATCATGGCTTCTCACAAGAGTCTCTACTAAGCACCATCTATAGAGGTGTTCTACCTAAGATAAGGATGCTTCTTGATACAGCTAGTAATGGGAACTTCTTAGGAAAAGAAGTAGATGATGGTCTAGAGCTTGTGGAGAATCTTGCCTTGAGTGATGGTAATTATAATGAGGATTATGATAGAGCTCCAAGGGGAAGTGAGTATGAATCTACTAAGAAGGAGATAAAGTCTCTCCATGAAAAGATGGATAAGCTCATGACCTCCAACCAAAGGCATGTTCATTTTGTTGGTGAGTATCAAGAGGAATGTGATGATGAAGCTAGGGCTCAAGAGTGTGAAGAAGTGGTCAATTTCGTGTCTGGCCAAGGAGGTTACAACAACAACTACAACAACAACTATAAGGGAAACAACAATCTCTCTTATAGAAGTAACAATGTTGCTAACCCCCAAGACCAAGTCTACCCTCCACAAGCCACTCAAAACAAGCCTTTTGTACCTTAAAACAACCAACAAAAGGGCTATGCTTCCAACTCAAACTACCAAGGAGGAAACCAAGGCAACTATGGAGGTCAAAAGTACAACCCTCCACAAGACAATGTTCAGCTCATGCTTCAACAAATACTCCAAGGTCAAGCTCACAATGATGCTAACATGGGTAAGCAAATTGCTGAAATTAATACAAGAATGGATTCTTCACTCAATGAGCTTGCTACTCAAATAGGAGGTCTCCAACAAAAGTTCAAGCAATTAGAGAAAGGCAAAGCTTCTAGCTCCAATTCTCAAGGCACTTTACCGGGTAAACCCGAATCTAACCCAAAGGAGTATTGCAATACTATCTCCACTATTGATGAGGATGAATATGAGCTTGTTGTGCAAGAGTTTGAACACCTATTTGAGGATCCTTGTGATACATCTCTATTCAATGAGGACATTGAAGTTCAAGTTGGGGAGGTAACCATTCAAAATGACTCCATGGTTATTGCTACAAAAGTTGGTAAAGAAGTGTTTGATGAAGCCAAGACTTCTACAAAGGCAAGAGTTGAGGCGAATGTAAGAGAAGTGGCCAAGAAGAGTGAAGAAAGAGCTTGTGATCTCCTTATCTATAAGCCACCACTCCCATACCCTGAGCGAATTTTAACTAAGGCACAAAAGAAAGAGCTCTCAAGCTTTAGAGGAAGTATGGAGAAAGTTGGTGCACCTTTGCCCAAGTGGGAGAGTTTGTCTCAAGTCAAGGATCAACTAAGGTTCATCAAAGACTTGCTAGCTAATAGGGAAGAAGTAGAAGAGCTGATGAAAAGCCTTGATCCACCAAGCACAACAAAAGATGCGCCCAAGACTATTCCAAAGCTCGGTAATCCCGGAAAATTTTTGATTTCTTGCTCTCTTGGGAACTTGAAGATTGATGAAGCTTTATGTGATTCGGGATCAAGTGTCAATGTGATGTCCCCTGAGTTGTCAAAGAGTCTTGGGATTACAAGCCTAAAGAAGTATCCATCACCTATCACCTTTGTTGATGCTTCCTCAAGGCAACCTATAGGCCTTGTAGAGGATTATCCATTGAAAATTGGTGAGTGTCTTGTCCCAACCGACTTCATAGGAGGCTGCCTCTACTCCTAGGAACTCCCTTCCTCAATACAGTTGGAGCAAGCATTGATTTCGCTAACAAGAGGGTGGTTCTCAAGAGTGTGAATGACAAGGTCTTCTATCCCATGAAGCTTTCTACCTTTGGTTCTTGTGGCACAATCACATGTGCTACTATGGAAATTGATGAGAAACCACCATACACAAAGGAGCAGCTGATGGGATTCACTTGTGTGATGCTGGAGGATAAAGATACCATGGACCACAATGAGTATGATGGGTCAAGCTTTGATGGTAAATGTCTTCTTGCTATGTTTGATGGGATCAATGTGAAGGGGCACATAGTTGAGCCACCAAAGATTGCAAGAAAGAGGTCTAAGAAGAAGAAGAAGGTGCTACAAGCTAGAACAGGCACCATGTTCATCAAGAAAGGAGAAGGAGTCCCAAACCCTCTCCTTGATCACCCTCTAGCCTAAAAAGGTTTGCAAAGTCAAGCTTAGTGACTTTAAACAAGCGCACTTGGGAGGCATTCCCATGGTTATCCTTATGTATATATTCTTGCTTTAGTTCTATGATTATGTTTCTTTGAGTTTGTGGAAGTTTTAGGTTGAGTATGGAGGACTTAGGCTTGAAGAAAAGGTGTGGAGAAAGTTTTGAATATGGATCGACGAGATAGATCGACGAGACTCGTCGATCCATTTTTTCAGAGGGCTAGATCGATCAAGCAGATCGACGAGGGTTCGTCGATCCAAAAGTCCAGGGCGTAAGATCGGTGACATGGATCGACGATGGTTCGTCGATCTAAAAATCCAGGAGCACGGATCGGCCAACTAGATCGACGAAGGACGTCGATCCATCTTTAAAAAAAAAATAGATCGACGACATGGATCGACGACCACGTCGATCCATTTTTAAAAAAAAACTCAGGTTTGCTTGACTTTTTCCCTTCCTTTGACCGGTTTAATGTTGACTTCTTCCACTTATTCTGAACCGAATTTCAAAATTTAAAAGCCTTCTTCCCCCTTGTCTCTCTCATAACTCGCGATTTCATAAAAACCTAAGAACAAGAAATAGTTTTTCTCCTTTCTCTCTCAATTCTCAATCAAAATCTTTGATTCCAAGTGCATAATTTTCGAAATTGTTGGCTAATCTCTATTTCTTAGTGAATTTCGGCCATACCTTTGCAAGGAAACAAGGTTTGTCATCTTATCCTTCTACTTACTCTTGAATTTCTCCTTAAGAATGAATTGGGAATTTGGATTGATAGATAGGCTTTGAATGAGTTAATTGAGTTGGGTATAGTTGAGTATTGTTATGGGTAATGATTGATGAAGTTTTTCAAGGATTTACATGGAAAATTTGGGTTTTTGAAAAAAATTTCTCTAGATTTTCAATGGGTTGCGAAAATCCAAATTTTAGCCTAAGTGATGTTCAAAATTTTGGAATTTGGTTTCTCTAAACTAGTTTTCCAATGCTATATATGTAATTAGGCTAGAATCCTATTGAATTTTAACTCTTGATCACCTAGAGGAAGCTTAATTTTGAAATTCCTTGTTAAAATCCTTGTTTGCTAAGAGAGAATTTGAGTTGGGATTGTTTCTTGCTCCACCTCAATTGCCATAGAGTTTTAAAATTCTTGTAGCCTCCATGTAATTTCTAGGCTTACATGTTTGTTGCTTGCAAGAATTTCAAATTTCTATGATGCTCACTCTTCTCCAAGATTTTTGGTTTTATAGGTGATACATGGGGAGAACAAGAGGTGATGCTAGCAAGAGGGAAGGCAAGAGGCCTGTGGTGGAAGAAGAAGCTCCTGAAGAGAGTCCTCCGGTTGTGAGAAAGCTGTCTAGCAAGGGAGATGTTAGCAAGGAGAAGGCCAAGCAAAAGAAAGCTGAGAAATCCGTGGCATCAAATCCTACTCCTTCATCCATCTACAAGTCCCTCATGGAGATGCCTTTCAAGGGGACTAAATATCCGGATCATGAGCTGCTTGAGGAGCTGGGTCTCTTGGAGGATGTGACAGAAATTTTCAGAAACTTGGGGTGTGAAAGATGGTTCAACCGCTCTTACCCAAGCCACCAAGAGGAGACATGCCAATTCCTCTCAACTTTAAAGGTGATAACATCAAGCTCAGCTGGCATTGATACCGAAAAGGATGGGTTCGGATTCATCAAGTTCCGAGTTCACAACAAGTCATACAAAATGGGCTTCAAGAAGCTTGGTGAGGTGCTTGGTTTTGATGATGGGACAGGGATTGGTTCGCGGTTGAATGTTCAGAAGTCGGAGTTGGATAGGCTTTGGGGTTTGCTTGGTAGCGGGACTTACAAGACCGGGAAAGTTAAGAGCAAACTCATCCGACACCCAGCAATTCGCTATGCACACAAGGTACTAGCTCACACTTTCTTTGCCAAGAAGGAGGCTGTGACAGTAGCAGCTGAAGAGTGGGAGATGTTAGATGTTGGGCTTAAGGGAATAATCCGCTACCTCTATGACTATGAGATGCGAGGTGACTCTACCGGGAATGGCTTGGTTCAGATTTGGGTTGCCCATGCAGAGAGTTATCACAGCAAGGCTATAGCTAAGAAGAAGGATAGCCACCATCTAGCCATTGGGGGCATGATCACTCCCATCCTTGAAGAAGTGGGCATCAAACTAGGAGAACCCACGGCTGATGAGCAATACATAGACTCTTCCTACCTCATCAAGGGTCATTTTTTGGTGAAAGAGGGAAAGAGCTTCAGGTACAAGTTCAATATGGAGTTGCTAAAGCAAGCTACAATCAAGCTACCATGCATTCATCTCACCACACTAAGGGAGAGGGCAAATGCAGCTTTCACTCCAACTGATGATCAGCTTGAGGACATTGAGACTTTCCCCATGGCCTATTGGGACACTACTCATGAGCCATACCAAGCGCCTCCCACCTATGGTAGTGAGAGGTACTTCTTTGACCCCTATGAGAGCACAAACCAAGGAGAGCCTTCAAGAAAGGCTCATGAGCACATCAAGCTTCTTCAAAGGTGGAACAAGTGGCAAGACAAAACCATAAGGAAGCTTGTGAAAACTGTCAAGGACATGGGGAAGCAAATCAAGTTCCTCACAGCCAAGAGTGAAGGAGTCCCATCTTCAAGGCATCAAGGAGATCAAGGTGACGATCAAGAGGGAGATAGCCATATGGAAGAAAGGCGCCACTCCTTCCAAGGAGTTCCTAGTGAGCCAAGAGGTGAAGATGAGCCACGCCCCTCCTCCCATGAGACTAGAAGGCGCAGGAAGAGAGTCATGAGATCCCCCACTCCACAATCAAGCAATCCATCCTACTCCATGGAGTCATCCTCCTCCTCCTCCATGCGTTTTTAAACAAGGTACCAAATCTAACCATTGTAAATACCATCTAGCTTTTGTTTTCTTTGTGTTTTGCATTGTTGAAGTCTTCTCCAAGCTTGGATTACACAAGAGACTGTGTAATTTAAGTTTGGGGGAGTATGGTATTTAACTTTGTGTTTTGTGAATCTTATTTTTCTTTCTCATGCATATTGAGCCTCATGCATACATCTAAGGCATAGAAAATCAAAAAAAAATAAAAATAATGAAAAAATTTCAAAAATTTTAAAAAAAAAATAGCATATAGTTGCATTTGCATTTGTGAAATAAGTAGGATTGAGTCTAGCTTTCATATAGGATTGCATACTTGCATAGGGGACAATGATGATTTTTCCTTGTAAGGTGTTTAACTCATGAATTAGTTCAAGGCCCTAGTTATTAGTTGTTTGATGCTTTGTGTGTAAACTTTGAAAGTTAAAGTTGAACCCTACTTGGACCTCACCATTTGCAACTTAAGTTTTAATTGAAGCAAGCTTTGAATAGCAACCAACTCTAATGAACTTGAACCTAATACTGACAAGTAATTATCATGGTTATGCATTGCTAGAGAATTTGTGGATACCATATACATATTTGGGTTATCTTCTTTCCTTTTACCACTCTTGTTAGCCCAAATAGCCGACTCTCATCTTTAGAGCGGTTGAAAACGAATTTCCCAAACTAAGCTTCCTTTGAAACCTCTTCCTTATTGAGTGCATTAGGCCTTTTTCATCTTGTGAACTTAGCAAAAAGTGTTGAGTTAAGAGCGACAAGGATAGGTTTTCATGTAGCTAGCTCGCAAACAATGAGCTAGGTGATAGGATAGGATTCTTGGGTGGGATTTTGATTTGATATTTGATATGGAACAAGAGATTTGGGTGTAGTTGTGGTGGTGAAAGGGGGAAAACGAAAATATTTGGAACAAGTGTTGGCAATGTATATTATGCTCTAAGTATTAAGAAGAGAAAGAAATCCTCTAGAAAAGTTAAGTAAGAGAGCCAAGAAAAAGAAAAAAATATGGCTAAGTTGTTATGAAAAGAGGATAGCAAGTTGTAATTGAAAAGAGAAAGAGCTTGAAGTAAAAGTGTGCCAACACTTGTGGTTGTAGAAGATGTTTTCCCCAAGTATTTGAAAGAAGGAAAGGGAGAAAGTGGTTTGAGCTTATGGGTTTGGCAAATTGCCTTGTAATGGGTAGCTTAGGGTGGATTTGGTGAG
Source organism: Alliaria petiolata (assembly GCA_020283515.1). Taxonomy (NCBI): domain Eukaryota; kingdom Viridiplantae; phylum Streptophyta; class Magnoliopsida; order Brassicales; family Brassicaceae; genus Alliaria; species Alliaria petiolata. The sequence goes on along the minus strand of JAHZTW010000001.1, from coordinate 328,591,324 downwards.
TGAGCTTAAAAAAAAAAAAAAATGAGAGTAAGAACAATTATGTTACAAAGGGTAGATGGAAGTTTGTCCTTGTATGCATAGGTTGCTTTTTACTCTTAGCATTTTGCCAAAGTTCACATGTTCATAGAGAGATCCCTTGCAATGGAACCCCAAGAAGTTGAGATCATTTTTATCTCAAAACCATACCCCAAAAACCAAACAAGTTTTCTAGCAATGTATGATTCATGATCCATGGTTACAACTTAATGAATGTTAAAGAGTTGGTGAAAATGAATGCTTGTGTAGGTTAAGGCTTGGGTTCATTTGAATGAGTATGGGTATGGCTAGACCTTTTGGAGTAGAAGTTTGCATAGAGAGCATCCTAGAACTAGTAACTAGGACCATTGAATTGATTCATTTGCTAAGCACCTTTGGATATGAGTCCCCACTTTCAAACCTCTCTCCTAGCTTGTGTTTTATTTGCTTGTGGACAAGCAAAAGGCAAGTTTGGGGGAGTTGATAAGTGTATATTTTGCATCATTTTAGCATCCATATAGTGTAGACTTATCATCATTTTAGAGTCTAATATAGCATTATAGTGTTGCATTTGATCATTTAGAGTCCTAGAGTGTTCTTGCATGGTTCTTGCATGTTTTGCATGTTCTTTGCATGTTTTGGGACCTTATTAGGTGAAAAGGACGCTTGGGAGTTGAGGATGCACTTGGAGAATGATGCATGTCACTTGGAGGGACAAGAAGCAACAAAAGGATGAAGAAGAAGGCTTCTGGCAGCAGATCGACGAGATGGATCGGTGAAGCTCGTCGATCCATAATTCCAGGAGCACAGATCGGTGAGCCAGATCGACGTACCACGCCGAACCAGAAGCCACGACCAAGAGCACGGATCGACGAAGAAGATCGACGAGTCGTCGATCCGTTTTATTTTGGGCGTTGGATCGACGAAACAGATCGACGAGCACGTCGATCCAACCCCAGACGAACTCTTTTTCTTCATTTTCATGGGTCCCCCTATAAATACTCTTTAGACCTAATTTTTATTCTAAGTCCTTTTCTGATTGTTCTTAGTCTAAACTTTTAGCCACTTTGGGCATATGCTTTGTTTATGCTTTGGATTTTGACTTAATGCAATATCCCTTTTAGATTTCTTGTTTATTTCTTCTCTAATCATGTTTTGCTTATCTTCTCTCTTTGATTTGATGGGCTTAATCATGATTAGTGAGTAGTTTCCTTAGGAACTTAGGGATGGGTTAGATTTAGGGAATTTTATTGGTTCAATCTTGCAATCTAGGATAGATTCTTCCTAATCTCTTCTTATTAAGTAGTTCTTAATGCCAAATGGCTAATCTTTGCCATTTTGGGATCTTAGGCATTTCATCCACCCACCAAGTGTTTGATGTAATGCTTGAACCAACTTAATAAGAGATCTACATATTCTAGCCTAAGATATTAGATGTTTGGAGTGTTTATCATACCATTTAGACTTGTTATTAATGCTTGTTGATTATCCTAATGCTAACACATCATTAGTTCATTAGGGTAATTAACAAAGGGATTTGAGCCACACATCATGGTCTTATCTTGATTAAGAGTTCTAGGTATAGAGTTTGCTTGATTAGTAGCTTAAATGATTGCAAGAATGTTCCTTTAAATTCCCAAATCAATGATTCCATCCCTAGGTTTCGATTTAGTATAATTGATAATCTTGCTTAGTAGTAATCCTTGCTTAGTTTCTTGATTAGCTTCAATTAAGGTTTAGTTTCTTAGCTATTGCTTAAGTAGTGTCCTTTCAAGTTGTAGCTTGCTCTTTTTACTTGTTTGTGACTTGAATTTATCCATTTTAGCTTAGCTTAGACAAGACTTTGTATTCTTAGTGCAACCAATCTCCCAAGATGGATTGATAACCTCAAGTATTGCAATGACATGAGCAATTGAGGAATTGCTTACAAGAGCAAAAACTCTTGTATCAAACCCCATAGATTTCCCGAGAAGATTTCCAACGTGTTCCACCATCTGCTTTTAAATCGAGATTTACGCACTTCAATATTTACTTTTCTGCACCGCTTTTCAATCGAGATTTACGCACTTCCATATATACTTTTCTGCACCACACGCCTGATTTCCTTTTTACAAGTTCTTAGATTGATTTTCCTTTTTCCGTTGGTTATAGAAGGGATTGACAACCTCTTCTATATAAGGCGTGACTACTGCTTTCATTATTTCCTGCAAAAACCGTGACACTTACCCCAAAACCCCAGTTCCCTGCGTCTTTAGTTGCCCTGATTTCCTGTGTTGCAGTTGACCTCCTCCCAGTGGTTCGATACCCTAAGTACTACAACGCAAGCTGTGCACTTGCAGTTTAGGGTCCTACAAATTCAAAGCTCGATGAGTCCCCAAAGTAATCCTCCAATCTCGGACGACTATTTAGACCCCATCAAGCTTTTGGCGCCGTTGCTGGGGAGGCTGCGTTTGGCTGTCCAAAACAAAGGTCAGGACCACAACTCAAAGACATTTTTTTCTCTAACTTCTAGATCCCTTTCTATGAGTTACAGGAACTACCATAGCATGGAGCACACAACGAGCGATCCTTACATGCCTCCTAATGCACGCCCACCTGCAGAACCTCTGCACCATTCTCGGAGACCACTTCTGTAGCATCCGCGACCAGAAATCCTAAGTATGGTCGTGCGGGTCATGGGATGACCGTTGTGTATATGTCCTGGTATAGTGGAGGTTCGTCCGTTTCTGTGAATATGTGTGGTGTACAGTGGTACGTCTGTGGTACGTCCGTGGTACGTTTGTGGTATGTCTGTGGTACCAAACCGTGGTACGTCCGTGAGGTTAAGTACCGTACTGTGGTCAGACCAAGTAAAAGTTGTGGAAATTGGTCTAAGTGTCGAGAGACAAAGGTATTAGGCCGTGGGCCGTGGTTTAACTCGAGGGAAATCAGTTTATCCCGAGTGAAAAGTGTTTTATCCCGTGAAAGGCCGAGCGGTTTAAGTCTGGCCGAGAGAAAAAGGAAGGTTTGGCCGGTTTGGCCGTGAGAACTTAAATCGGACCGAGAGAGAAAGTGAACCGCGTGAGATAAGTCGGTTTAGACGGTCAAGCTAGGGTTTTCTCTCTATAAATATGAGTTTCTCTCGTGGCCGCGTGAGAGAATCACGTTTTATCCCGAGAGCAAACCCTTGAGGCGATTTTCACCGAGAGAAAGTCCGAGCCGCAGAGAGAAATCCGAGTTCTTCGAGAGAAATCGTTGTCCGTCGAGTTTCTGGGGATTTCGTTCGAGAGAAACGAACTGGGAGGATCGATTTGCCGAGGGAAGTGCATTCGGCTGAGAGATTTCTCGATCGGATCGCGAAGCATCCGAGAGATAATCAAGGTAATCCGTTTTCTCCGAGAGAATTCTGTTCTGGTGCGATTTCACCGTGAGTTTTCTGTTCTGGATCGATTATCACCGAGAGATAATCGAGTATTCTGTTGTAGGCGTGAGTTTTCCGAGGAATCCGAGAGATTGCGCGAGGGTTGTTCGATCGGATCGAGCGGTACCTGAGAGAAGGAGAGTCTGTCCGAGAGATTTCGGTAAGTGATGAGAGATCACGATTTTTATTAAGATTCTGCCGAGTAACATTGAGTTAATCCTCATGTTTTGGTCTGTTTCCGAGGGAAAACAGATTGTTGCTCGAGGGAAAGTGAGCGGTTTGTGAGTTAACCGTGAGGAGATTGGATCTCGCGAGAGAAGTCCGAGTAATTCTGTTTCTGTCCGAGTAATCACCGAGTTTCTACCGAGAGAAACGTTTCTGAGGTGAGTGCGTGACTGTAGTTAATGTCTGGAACCGTAGGATTGCTAGGTTGTCTGGTTTTCATTGATTGCTTGTGTAAGTTAGTGTTTACTTAGCAAGGTCAATGTGTTTCTGTGATTGGGAAAGGTATTGGATACCGTGGTTTATACGTGGTGTCTAACTAGCTGTGTGAATGTTCGGATCGAGTTGCTAGCTCAAGGGGATGTGTGATTCTCGCTTGAGTAGAACCGAGGCCGTGAGGAAATTCACAAGTAGTTGAGATGATCATAGAACCGTGATTCTGTTGATTCTGTGCTTACTTGCTAAGTAGTTAATGTGAATTGAATAACTGATGTATGATTGCGTTTTCTGATATTGGCTGGTGGTACGGGATGATCGTACTCACTAAGCATTTGTGATAATGCTTATGCCTCTCTTATGTGTGGAGTGTGCAGGTAAGGATGTTATCCGGGACGTTTAGTCTTGAAGGCGGACTTGAAGGCAGTGAAGAAAGAAGTGGATTAGGACTGGGTTTGGGGGTTTATTTATCATGAGTTTTTCTGGATATTTGGCTTTGCATTTCTGTTATGACTTAGAACGAATTTGGCTAAGTTAGTTTATGTTTTATGAACCTTTGTTATATCTGGATTGGAATAATTATGCAATAAGAATGGGATTTTTATGAATCGAATGCGTTGTTAAGTTTAAGAAAAATCTGAAAAATATGCTAAGTATGGAATCTGGTTAGAGTTAGACTCGGGACGGCCGGCCTGGTTAGGATTATCAGGTTGGGTCGCCACAGTTGGTATCAGAGCATGGTTGATTCTAGGATGGTTCATTTGCATAGTTGGGGTTAGAAATATCCACCTTTCACTGCCGAGTCTCGCGGTCTGTTGTTTCTGTGGAGTTTGGAACTCTTGTCTGGTGTTAGCTTTGGGCTAACCGGTTCTGGTTTGACTTGCAGATGGCTCCGAGAAGGACTAGGGCTGCAAGGTTGAATGGTGCTGTGAACTCGGGGAGTTCTGGAACTGGGAATGCGGTTGGGAACCAGCATGAGTTTGAGGCTGCTGCGGCGGCCGAGGCTGCGGCTGCGAATGCTGCCGCTGCAAACGCGGCTGCTGCGAATGTGGCTGCGGTTGGAGTTGAGAACGTGGCTGGGAATGCTGCGGGGGCCGTTCCAGACAGGCTGGAGGCTGTGCTGGGATTGCTAGCTCAAGTGTTGGAGCGTTTACCGGTGGTTGCGCCTGTACCTGGAGTGGTACCGGCCGTTGCACCAGAAGTGGTTGCGCCTGTACCGGGAGTGGTACCGGCTGTGGCACCACAAGTGGTGGATCCGAATGTTGGGAACGTGGCTGTGGAGGAAGCGGGTCAAGTCGTGGCGATCCCGTCTTACCTCAAAGTTCTGGATCATATGGCGAGGTTGGGAACCAAGTTCTTTGCTGGAGGAACTGCGCCTATTGAGGCGGATGAGTGGAGGATGAGGCTTGAGAGGAACTTCGAGTCTATCCGATGTCCTGAAGAGTACAAGCGGGACATAGCTGTGCATTACCTGGAGGGTACTGCGCATACCTGGTGGAAAGGAGCATCGAGACGTTTGGCGAATCCGAACTGTTCGTATGAGACGTTTTCTGCGATGTTCCTGAGTAAGTACTTCCCGCAGGAGGCTTACAATCAGCTGGAGGCTGAGTTTCTGTATCTGCGCCAAGGGACCAAGACGGTTCGGCAGTATGAGACTGAGTTCAACCTGTTGCGCAAGTACGTGGGACGTGACTACGATACTGAGGAGAAGCTGATCCGAAGGTTCATGAGCGGACTAAGGGTCGAGCTGCGTAATGGTTGTCTGGTGCGTGACTATGCGACGGTCACGGAGCTTGTTGAGAAAGCGGCTTTGTTAGAGTCTGGACAAGCCGAAGAGGCTTTGTCTAAGGCTGGTACCGTGGCCAGGAGTGGTCAAGTGTCTGGAGGACAGAACCGCAAGTTTGGGAAGCATGTTCCGGCTAAGTCGAGTGGAAGCCGCAGCGTTTGTGGATCTTGCGGAAAGGTGCATGTTGGCGTGTGTAGGCGTGCATCTGGAGCTTGTCACCGTTGTGGTAGCTTGGAGCATAGGGTTCGTGATTGTCCTGAGCCAGACTCGAGGTTGGTGAGAGTGTCGGATGGAGTTAGCACGTCTGTGGTATGTTTCGGCTGCGGAGAGCCGGGACATTACAAGCGTGATTGTCCGAGGTCGGGAACTATTGGGCAGGCGGCCACTCAGCCTAAGCGTGCAGGGGATGTACTGGCGCCACCGGCTAAGAGGCAGGCCATCATGCCAAGGGTGTATGCAGCGACCGTGGATGGAACTGGAGATCCGACCACTTCTCGACCGATCACTGGTAAGTTTTAGTACTTACGTTTTCTGAGTTTGTTTGTGTCTGTGTGTTCCGTTAAGTGTCTTAGCATTCTAAGGATTGAATGTGTAGGGACCTTACTAATGGGTGGGGTGGAAACCCATGTTCTGTTCGACTCCGGAGCGAGTCATTGTTTTGTTAACCCAGGGATGATTGGGAAAGGAGGATTCCAGAAGGAACCCGGGGAAGAGTTTGGACTAGTGAGGGCGGCTGGAGGCCAAGTGATGTTCTCACTAGGGACTGTTCGCAACATTGCTGTCTGGATTGGCGAGGTCAATATGCCAGCGGACTTAGTGATTTGCGAGGTGAAGTCTTACGATGTCATCCTCGGAATGGATTGGCTCGGTAAGCATAAGGCGCATCTGGATTGTCACCGAGGCAGGGTGGAGTTCGAGAGGGATGGCCAAATTCTGGTTTACCAAGGAGTGAGACCGACTTCTGGTAGCTTGGTTGTGTCGGCAATACAAGCGGAGAAAATGTTAGAGAAAGGTTGTGAAGCATATCTGGCGACGATATCTTCAATTGAGGTTGGACCAGACGCGGAGTTAGGGGACATTCCAGTGGTACAAGAGTTTGAGGATGTTTTCCAAGCTTTGTCGGGAATGCCACCGGCTCGTTCAGATCCGTTCACGATTGAACTTGAGCCGGGAACTGCTCCTGTGTCTAAGGCACCATACCGTATGGCTCCGGCCGAGATGGCTGAACTAAAGAAGCAACTGGCTGATCTTCTAGAAAAGGGATTTGTAAGGCCAAGCAGTTCACCATGGGGCGCACCTGTTCTGTTCGTAAAGAAGAAAGATGGAAGCTTCCGGCTTTGCATCGATTACCGAGGGTTGAACCGTGTTACTGTGAAGAACAAGTATCCACTTCCAAGGATAGATGAGTTGTTGGATCAGCTTAGGGGTGCTACTTGGTTCTCCAAGATCGATTTGGCTTCTGGATACCATCAGATACCGATAGATGAACCGGACGTTCGGAAGACTGCCTTTCGGACTAGGTATGGTCATTACGAGTTTGTGGTCATGCCGTTTGGTTTGACGAATGCGCCAGCTGCATTCATGAAGTTGATGAATGGCGTGTTCAGAGAGTACTTGGACGAGTTTGTGATTATTTTCATAGACGACATCTTGGTATACTCGAAAAACCCGGAAGATCATGAGAAGCATCTGCGGATTGTTATGGAGAAGTTGCGAGAGCAGAAGTTGTTTGCCAAGCTGAGCAAGTGTAGCTTTTGGCAACGGCACATTGGGTTCTTGGGTCACATTGTTTCAGACAAGGGAGTGTCCGTGGATCCTGAAAAGATCAAGGCCATTGCGGATTGGCCGAGACCTGAGAATGCGACGGAGATAAGGAGTTTTCTGGGGTTGGCTGGTTATTACAGGCGTTTTGTTAAAGGCTTTGCAAGTATGGCTCAGCCGATGACACGCTTGACCGGGAAGGACATTGAGTTCGTATGGACAGCCGAGTGTGAGGATTGTTTCATGAAGCTGAAAGGGATGCTCACAAGTGCACCGGTGTTGGCTCTACCTGAGCCGGATGAACCATACGCGGTCTACACGGACGCGTCTGGTAAAGGACTAGGTTGTGTCCTAATGCAGCACGGGAATGTGATTGCCTATGCGTCAAGGCAGCTAAGGAAGCATGAGGCGAATTATCCTACACATGACTTGGAGATGGCGGCTGTAGTCTTTGCGTTAAAGATATGGCGATCTTACTTGTATGGTGGGAAGGTTCAGGTGTTTACCGATCATAAGAGTTTGAAGTACATCTTCACTCAACCTGAATTGAATCTGAGGCAACGGAGATGGATGGAGTTAGTCGCTGACTACGATCTGGAGATAGCTTATCATCCGGGGAAGGCTAATCTCGTTGCTGATGCATTAAGCCGGAGACGGGCTAGTGTATCGTCTGCGAAAGACGTGGAAGGAGTTGTGAATCTCCTAAGGACGTTAAGGCTGAACGTTCTGACCGAGGATACGGAACCGTTGGGTTTGGGAGCTGCGGATCAGGCTGACTTGTTAACAAGGATCCGGTTAGCTCAAGAGGAGGACGAGAATCTGATTAAGATGTCAAAGGCTGACAAGACCGAGTATCAAACTTCAAACAATGGGACGATTGTGTTGAATGGCCGAGTATGTGTTCCTAACGTGAAAGAGTTAAGGGAAGAGATCCTTAAGGAAGCACATCAGTCTAGGTTTTCTGTTCATCCGGGAATGACCAAGATGTACCGCGACCTGAAAAGGTACTATCATTGGGTCGGGATGAAGCGGGACGTGGCCAAGTGGGTGGCTAGTTGTCCGACGTGCCAGTTGATTAAGGCCGAGAACCAGTTTCCGAGTGGTTTGTTGCAAACATTACCAATGCCGGAATGGAAATGGGATATGATCACAATGGACTTTGTGATGGGTTTACCGAAGACTAAGAATAAGCATGACGCGATTTGGGTCATTGTGGATCGACTGACCAAGTCTGCTCATTTCTTACCTATGAAAAAGACGGATGGAGTGGCTAGGCTGGTGGAGTTATATGTCGATGAGATCGTGAGACTCCATGGCGTGCCAGTGAGCATTGTGTCTGATCGTGATCCGAAGTTTACTTCACGATTCTGGAAAGACTTTCAGGAAGAGTTGGGGACGAAGGTACACATGAGTACTGCGTATCATCCGCAAACGGATGGTCAGTCTGAGAGGACCATCAGGACGTTAGAGGACATGCTGAGAGCGTGTGTACTAGACTGGGGTGGTAACTGGGATAGGCATCTACCGTTGGCTGAGTTCGCGTATAACAACAGTTACCAAGGGAGCATTGATATGTCTCCGTATGAGGCGTTGTATGGACGGCCGTGCAGAACACCGTTGTGTTGGACCCAAGTGGGGGAGCGGAGTGAGATAGGACCCGCGATAGTCGAGGAGACGACTGAAAAGATTCGGTTTCTGAAGGTTAAGCTGAAAGAGGCTCAAGACCGGCAAAAGAGTTATGCCGATAGGCGCCGTAAGGACTTGGAGTTCAGTGTGGGCGATCTGGTTTATCTGAAGGCTATGACCTACAAAGGGAAAAGCCGAGCAATGTTTGATGCTAAGTTGAGTCCGAGGTACATGGGGCCGTACCGGATTCTGGAAAGGATTGGGGCAGTGGCGTATAAGTTGGACTTACCGCCGGAAATGAGTGCTTATCACAATGTGTTTCACGTGTCGCAGCTGAGAAAGCACATAACCGAACGTGAGAATGTGATATCTGAACCGCCTCCGGAACTGCAAGAGGATCTGACCGTGGAAGGTAGACCGATCCGTGTGGTTGGCCGGAAAGAAAAGGTTAAGCGTGGTAAAGTGGTCAAGATGATCAAAGTTCTGTGGGACTGTAATGGCGACGAGCAAACGACTTGGGAAAAAGAGTCAAGGATGAGTACAAGGTTCCCGAAATGGTTTGAGAAACTTCCTGAGGAAGAGCCGGATTCGAGGACGAATCCAAACTGAGTGGGGGAGAATTGTAGCATCCGCGACCAGAAATCCTAAGTATGGTCGTGCGGGTCATGGGATGACCGTTGTGTATATGTCCTGGTATAGTGGAGGTTCGTCCGTTTCTGTGAATATGTGTGGTGTACAGTGGTACGTCCGTGGTACGTCCGTGGTACGTCTGTGGTATGTCTGTGGTACCAAACCGTGGTACGTCCGTGAGGTTAAGTACCGTACTGTGGTCGGACCAAGTAAAAGTTGTGGAAATTGGTCTAAGTGTCGAGAGACAAAGGTATTAGGTCGTGCGCCGTGGTTTAACTCGAGGAAAATCAGTTTATCCCGAGTGAAAAGTGTTTTATCCCGTGAAAGGCCGAGCGGTTTAAGTCTAGCCGAGAGAAAAAGGAAGGTTTGGGCGGTTTGGCCGTGAGAACTTAAATCGGACCGTGAGAGAAAGTGAACCGCGTGAGATAAGTCGGTTTAGACGGTCAAGCTAGGGTTTTCTCTCTATAAATATGAGTTTCTCTCGTGGCCGCGTGAGAGAATCACGTTTTATCCCGAGAGCAAACCCTTGAGGCGATTTTCACCGAGAGAAAGTCCGAGCCGCAGAGAGAAATCCGAGTTCTTCGAGAGAAATCGTTGTTCTTCGAGTTTCTGGGGATTTCGTTCGAGAGAAACGAACTGGGAGGATCGAGTTGCCGAGGGAAGTGCATTCGGCTGAGAGATTTCTCGATCTTATCGCGAAGCATCCGAGAGATAATCAAGGCGTGTGTTTTCCGAGGAATCTGAGAGATTGCGCGAGAGTTGTTCGATCGGATCGAGCGATATCTGAGAGAAGGAGAGTCTTTCCGAGAGATTTCGATTGTTGCTCGAGGGAAAGTGAGCGGTTTGTGAGTTAACCGTGAGGAGATTGGATCTCGCGAGGGAAGTCCGAGTAATTATTTTTTTGTCCGAGTAATCACCGAGTTTCTACCGAGAGAAACGTTTCTGAGGTGAGTGCGTGACTGTAGTTAATGTTTGGAACCGTAGGATTGCTAGGTTGTCTGGTTTTCATTGATTTCTTGTGTAAGTTAGTGTTTACTTAGCAAGGACAATGTGTTTCTGTGATTGTGAAAGGTATTTTATACCGTGGTTTATACGTGGTGTCTAACTAGCTGTGTGAATGTTCGGATCGAGTTGCTAGCTCAAGGGGATGTGCGATTCTCGCTTGGAGTAGAACCGAGGCCGTGAGGAAATTCACAAGTAGTTGAGATGATCATAGAACCGTGATTCTGTTGATTTTGTGCTTACTTGCTAAGTAGTTAATGCGAATTGAATAACTGATGTATGATTGCGTTTTCTGATATTGGCTGGTGGTACGGGATGATCGTACTCACTAAGCATTTATGATAATGTTTATGCCTCTCTTATGTGTGGAGTGTGCAGGTAAAGAAGTTATCCGGGACGTTTAGTCTTGAAGGCGGATTTGAAGGCAGTGAAGAAAGAAGTGGATTAGGACTGGGATTTGGGGGTTTTTATTTATCATAAGTTGTTAGACTATCTGGCTTTGGTTTTCTGGTTTTATAACTTAGAACGAATTTGGCTAAGTTAGTTTTCTGTTTAAGAACCTCGGTTTATGTACTCGAATTGGATTAATTATGCAATCAGAATGAATGTTTTATGAATCGAATTGGCTTGTTTAAGTTTAAGAAAAATCTGAAAAATATGCTAAGTATGGAATCTGGTTAGAGTTAGACTCGGGACGGCCGGCCTGGTTAGGATTATCGGGTTGGGTCGCCACAACTTCCGACGCCACCCCAAGAACACTTCACTTCTGAAGAAGAATCTGCACCCCTGGCTCAAGACGAGGACGAGATCTCTCATCACCAGATTTCCGTTCTTTCCCATCACGGCCAAAGGTTCCCCACCTTCTTTCCTGCATCAGCAATTGAACCAGCTTATGGAGCTAGCACAAATCCTCACGGATTGCAGAGCCGAGTCCGAGAAAACCTTCCATTCCCGGATCGATTCAATGCAAGCCGAGATAGCTTACAAGGTGCAGGAAATCACGGAACAAGTCAAGAAACTCGAAGCCCAAGCTTCAAGGGACCGAAACAAACTTCTGAAGATGGAAGAAAAGCTGGGATGCCATGACTACAACCTAGCCCAGATTTGACGAGGAATCCGAGGATACGGCTGTGAGCTCGAAGAAACTAAGGAAGCTCTAGATGAAGTCAAAGATCATCTCGGGAGATACATTGAGGAGGTAAGGGAAGGCCGCTTCGCAATCAAGTGCCAAACCAGCAGTAACGAAAGAGCGATCGAGGGCATCCCCTTAGAGCTGGAAAAAGGCAGCAACAAGTTCGAAAGACTCGCCAGAGGCCAACAGGAGCTCACTGACATGCTACCCTCCTTCAAGAGAGTCGTGAGTTCCCCCACAAGAGAACGCGAGGAGACCCCTAATTCTTCGAGCAAGGAAGACGTGGCACCAAACAGCCGATCGCGCGTGAAGCTCAAGCAAATCATCATCGCACCTTGTAACGCGATCACCCGGTCCATAACAAGATGCGAAGATACCATACTTAGGGCGGAACATGCCCATAACGATTTCATCTTCACAAACCATCTACCGTGCAAAACATCCTCATGTCCAAACTATAAAGGGGCGTCTCTGAAGCTGTCACGATGCGTAGCCCTGACCTGCTGATCGAACGACAAGAGGGTCCAGAAGGAGTCGCGATTCAAAGGCCTCATCAAAAGAGAAAAACTCATCGAATTCCATGAAAAGGCAAGGAAGATCCCGATATATGTTAGCTTTGAGGAAGCATGGAAAAGGGGAGACTTGAAAGAGTACTTCAAAGATAGTAGTGAAGGCGTGGGCATCATCAAATGCCACTTCATGCAGGCGAGGTTCAACGCCACCACGACTAGGATCATGGACGTTCATAGATATAAGAAAGTCGGGAGGACTCGCGACCTGATTAGCAGAAAAGATCTTGCGGAGTTCGAAAAGGCAGATGAAAGTCTGCCTTCAGAGACTACTTTCACCACGGCGTGGAAGGAGCATTTGATCGGATATTACTTCCACGAAAGTGATGAGACTACGCAAGAGATACTTCATCTCTACGAATTTGCGAGAGCTGGGAAGGAAACTCGCAATTTAGATAAGACCCGAGGCGAGAAACATTTTCTCGAGAAAGACGAAGATGCGATCATGGAGAGACTCGAGGAGCCCTTAGCAGAAGAGGCCACGCAGAAGGCAAAAAGACCTTGCCTAAGGTCGAACTCCACCTCCAACTAAGCTCCCAAACTACCGAAGTCTAGCTAAAAGACTTTAAACAGAGCGGCTCAATGGGAGACAACCCATTTTAGGTTTCTTCTTTCTTTTTCTCATCTCCCTAACCATACTAATTTTTAGTTTTGGTTTCTTCTTAGTTTACAGCATTTTCATAAACCCCCAAAAGCAAAAAAAAATCAGAAAACCAAGAAAAGCACAAAAAATTCAGAAAACCAGAAAAGATCAAAAAAAAAAATGAAGAAGGAAACCCGAAGAACACTCACCGGGCGACGAACCGCCCATGGGCCGGCCAGAAGGAGCCTGGCCGCGCCACGAGCCACGATGGCGCGGAGAAGACGTGCCCGGCCGCGGCCGTGACGACCCGTCGAGCGGCCGGCCTTCGTCTGAAACTCTCTCCATCCGAACTTCACCAAACCGGACCTCCTTCAACCTGTGTCAAGCCTTTCAAGCTTCCTCCTTGATTCAATGGCATGACCACGTCCTAAAGACCGCAACACCAACTTCCACAACCGCGGCACATTGCTGTTGCATCAAAGACGGCGAGACAAGACAAGACTCCATCCAAGTCAAGTTAAGTCAATGATCCATCTCTCTCATTCTACTTCATCATGCACGATCAACGGACCTGTATCCACGAAGACGAAGAATAATACGACGGTTCTAGAGGATGAAAACCGTTGTGCAAGCTCCAGAAGGAAGAAGATGCAACTTCCTTCACCAAACCGCGAAGAGGAAAGTTCCCGAAGACTAGCTTCTCTCTTCCGTGACCGAGACCTTTACCGAAGCCAAGCAAGGTGTTCATATGGCATTGAAGTTCGAACTAGCAACACCTGTCTTACGGGATCCCGAACAAATCACTGGATAGGCCAGCATAGACCCAAACTTCAAGTTTCTGAGGTGACGCAATCTTCAAGATGCAAGGACGGAAGATTTTCCATCTCTCATTCACGGTGTTATACAAAGGTCGAGGAACCAAGACGAGTACTCCCCAACCGGAGTACATGTTCTTCTCAACAAAGGTGTGCCCTAACAGTTATCATCATCAGCCACCAACAACATCATCACCACACGTCCACCACCACCATCCGAAGCAAGGAAGCTCAACCGCACAACACATTTCCTTTCGAGCTAAGTTTTCGATTTCTTTTGTTCAATCAAATCGATTCTAAGCAGGGACATTAGGAGAATGATTAAGTCCTTAGCTCAATCATACCACACGCCCATCCACCCATACCAAACCCAACGCCACTTTCAAATAAGTCTTCACAAGCTTGTACTTGAATTTACCTATCTTTTTCACCTCAACTCGATTTAAACAAACTGGGGACAGTTTGATTTAAGTCTGGGGGGGTTTCTTATATTACTAATTATGCTTTTATTTGATGAGTCTTATGCATACTTACATCATTTATCGAGTCGTTTTATAGAGTCAAAACTTTTTTTTTTCTTTTAGTCGGAAACTATGAACTTTGCTAGGTACAAGTCACTTTGAACAAGGAACCTTAATGACCATTCTCACGGATTTAGAAGCAAGGTTTACTAAGTTGAACACGGCGAGTGGATCATTCCAGCGGAGAAAGTTCTAATCTCTAGAGTACTCGAAGGATCTTGCGTTGACTCCGCACCTAATGAATCAAATCTTCTCGTCAAGGGGCTTGAGGTACTTCGAACTTTGCTCCTCTTTTAGACTCTAGCATGACTAAGTAGATGCAATGAAACCTCTCCTTGATCTTCCCTTATTATAGTAAATAAAAAAAAAATAGAAAGAAAAGCTTTAGTTTAAGAATGGCAACCAGAATTCCTAAAAGGACCATGACGGTTCGCAGACATCGTGAAAACTTTGATGAAGTGATCATTCTCAAGCTAAGAAGAAAAGAAAAAAAAATAATAGAAAGAGAAAGTCGATAGAAAAAATAAAATGTTACCCTAGAAAAGTAGGGAGAAATCGACTTAAGGAAGAGAAAATAGGAGAGTTGTGTCTGAAATGTCTTTGTCTAGATGTTTGGAAGAGAAGAGTATAATGTCTCGTCGACCAATACTCCCTCGAATGAGACCGCACGCCTAAATGAATAAAGGGGTCAACAAGAGAAAGCTCGAAATACTCAAAGGGACCGTGAACCGTAACCGGGAAGGGTGAAAAGCTCAAGGTAACTAGACCCAAAGGCCTTGAAGCTAGGTTCCGAGTTATGTGGCTCAAACAGGTCGATTGTTAGACTTGATTAGTTCTCAAGTATTGGTGATTTTTCACATTTTCAAAACTTCTTTTCCTTACTTAGATTTCTGTTTTGTTTGAGGACAAACAAAGATTTAAGTCTGGGGGGGGTTGATAACATGCATATTTTACCCATTTTGGCTATCATAAGTGAGTGCTTTAATGAGCATTTCACTAAAATTGTAATGCATAAACACTAGATTTTGAGTATTTGGTTGTTCAAGACTCTTTTCAGGTAAACTTAGCAAAAGACGCTTATTTTGGAGCAAAATGGACAATTCCGAAAACAGTGTTCACGGACAGTAGTTCAACACCAAACGAAGGCCTTCCCACCAAGGGATCAAGCTCATATTTGGAGACAAGGAAGTCTTATCAGCTGTCTTTCACCTCGAAGTGGTTTGAGAACAATCCCACGGTTGGATCTCAAGTTATGGAAAACGCAAGAAGGTCCATCAAGCACCCGGAAAGACGAGCTGGCCGCACCATGGCCGATCCAGACGACCAGTGGCCGCGCCACGACCAATCGCTCGAGCGGCCAGCCCACTCACAGTTCCCGAGCCCATTTGAACGTCCTGCTTAAACATGCAGCCGTCTTATGCAAGCCAAGACCTAATCCACGACCTAGGGTACTTGAAGACCTATATATACTCGATGTTTAGGGTTTTTTTTTAGAAGGAGGAGAACTTTTATCACGAAATACTCTAAGTTATAGCTTTCTTTTGGTGGCCGCGAATCCCGTATTCGCGGTTTGCCTTTGTTCTTTAAGGGAGATTGATTTGTTCTTGAACCCTCTTTGTTTCTTATCGATTTATACAAGTTATGCATTCATCAATCACGTTTTCTACTTCTTCTTTCATGTTTTAGTAGTTTACTTTAGTTGGGTATTCTTTAAGGGGATCTATGGGGAATTTCATTAACTGTTTTTAAACCAATTGTTTAGGCCGAAAATTAGGGTTTTCTGTCTCACCATATTCGTTCTTATTGCATGAATCTAGCGTCATGAACTATATTTTGATCGCAGGATCTTGAGAGCGACGAACGTCCTGAATCTCAGAGCTAGACCATAATAGGGTAGAGAGCATCCTTTAAAAGATGTCTGAATGTTTATCGTCCCGATCCTACTGCGCGTTCGTCTAGGACGGAGGATACGACAGTATACCTGCGAAATAGACGTTCACAGATCGATCTTGCTTTGTCAGAGTTAGGTCGTTAAAACCAGTGAATCAGTTTGGGGAAAATCACCTAGTCTCGTTTGCTTAACTTTTGTGTGCTAGGTTTCTAGTTAGAACCCCATAGATTTCCCGAGAAGATTCCTAACGTGTTCCATCATCTGCTTTTAAATCAAGATTTACGCACTTCAATATTTACTTTTCGGCACCGCTTTTCAATCGAGATTTACGCACTTTCATATATACTTTTCTGCACCACACGCCTGATTTACTTTTTACAAGTTCTTAGATTGATTTTCCTTTTTTCGTTGGTTATAGAAGGGATTGACAACCTCTTCTATATAAGACGTGACTACTGCTTTCATTATTTCCTGCACAAACTGTGACACTTACCCCAAAACCCCAGTTCCCTGCGTCTTTGGTTGTCCTGATTTCCTGTTTTTCAGTTGACCTCCTCCCTGTGGTTCGATACCCTAAGTACTACAACGCACGCTGTGAACTTGCAGTTTAGGGTCCTACAAATTCAAAGCTCGACGAGTCCCCAAAGAAATCCTCCAATCTAGGACGTCTATTTAGACCCCATTAAATGCGTGGATATCGCCGACAGGAATCGAATATAACCATGGCGATGGTTGCTAGTCGGATCATTGATGGAATCTGTCGACCGCATCGGAGGATTATCCACGGTGACGTGATTCTAGTCAAGGGCCGTTAGGACCAGTCAGGCGAGCCATGATTATGTTCGGGGCAAAGGGGATTCAATCGGGAGGAGTGTGGCTACTATTGTGGAAACGTGACTATGACCATGAGAAATCATGAGTAGTCACGTTGGATGCATTCTAGTCGGATCATCGGTAGAATCGGTCTGCCGGTTGAAGGATAGACCACGACGACGTGATTCTAGCCGAGCGCCGATAGATCCAGTCATTTGGAATGATCGCGACTACGATCGGAATGATCACGATTACGATCGGGAGGATCACGACTATGATCGGGAGGATCACGACTATGATCGGGAGGATCACGACTATGATCGAGAGGATCACGACTATGGTAGATGGAATCACAGATACGTCAAGTGCCGGCGGAACTAGCCGACTGGGTTAGTGAATGGTCGCAACTATTGGAGAATGGTCGCGATAGTTGGCCGAAGGGTCACGACTGTTGGATGAACGGTTGCGATGGTAGAGTTCTAGCCAGTGACTCGGTGGAACCAGTCAGTCGGATCGTTCGGTGTATCGACTATAGCCAAATCGCCATCAACCATGATCCAGAGAACATGGATTGACGGTGCGATGCAAGATGAGCTTATTTGGGATAGTTGAGTAGATGATCTAGAAAGGCTCCTAGCTCGAGGACATGGTCGAACGGGCGAACCTAAACGGACGACCGTAGTCGAGCCATGGAGCTAAATAGCCTCTTCAATCTAAACATAGTCATGTGAGGATGGTTGGTTGAATGACTAAGTAGAGATTAGAGATGGGTGTTAGTAAAGTAAGTCAGTACTACATCTGTGAAAAGTTTGTACATGTCTAAGCAAGATCCAGCAATGGGGCGTGACTAAGCAGAGTCATCAGCTGACTGGAGTGACTAAAGCGGGAGCCAAGGAGCAACCCAACCTCACAGACATGGCTAAGGTATGGACTAGACCATGACTAGAATGATATTGCTTATCGACTAGACTGTTATTGGAACTGTATGGCTTTTGACTAGACCGTAGCTGGAACATTATCACTTGGTTACTCACTAGTCTAGTTCTAGGTAGAATGGTCTAAGGGAATGGAATGATTGATGCATAGGAATGCATGACTTGAACCGAGTCGAAGATCGATCTACATGCTGAACGGTAGTCAATGGATTACTAAAGGCTAGAGATGATCAAACCGGCAAGTGTTTAGTTGGAATAAAACCAAGAGAAAGGAAGGTTTTAAAGGTTAAAGGATTTCCGCTGCGTAAGATAGTCTAGCGAATAAACCTTAAAGGGGAGATTTTTCTAGGAATGGTTTTAACCGGGAGGTTCGGCCGGGGAGATGGCGTGAACTGGGACACTCGTACCGCGGCCTAGGAAGGCCGGGACTGGGTCTCACACAGTTGGTACTTGGAAAGAAGAAGAAGGCTACCACGAGAGCTTGAAAGGGGAAATCAAAGGCCACACAAGAGGTGCCTAAGAAGAAGCTCACACCCGAAGAACTCTTCAAGGCATTCATGGGTATGCGATTCAAAGCAACGAAGTACCCGCACGAGCAGACCTTGCGAGCTTTGGGGATCTTTGAGGACTTCCAAACTCTATTCTCCAACATGGGTTTGGCAAAGTTCATCATCATGGCCTATCCCGCTTACAAGCAAGCAACGTGCGAGTTCCTCTCATCCCTCACCGCTTACTTCTACTATGAAGGAAAGGATTCACCACCGCGAGATGGTCACGGCTACATCAAATTCAAAATCGATAGGACCATCTATACAATGCCCTTCCGCCAACTAAATGAGATCTTTGGTTTTCGAGAAGGAGAAAGGAGAACAAAGATGCTCACCGTTGATGAGTGTGAGTTGAAAGGGCTGTAGGAAACGATAGCGGTTGGGAAGTTCAAACCGGGAGGAAGCACGGGGATTAGAATAAGGCATCCGGTATTGAGGTATGCACACAAAGCTCTTGCTCACATCTTCTACGCAAGGAAGGAGACCGGGAAAGTTAGCCAAGAGGAGCTCGAATTGTTAGATGTGGGTCTCTCCAAGTTCATCGGGTTTCACACAAGAGGAGGCACAAGAGTCCGAGGAGATAGGACGGGAGCTGGTATGGTTAGCCTATTGGTTAGGCAGTTGTTCTCCTACCAAGATTGGGTTGTTTTGATGAAGGACAAGGATCCCGAGCTTAGCATCGGCGGGATCATAACACCGATCCTCGAGGCTTGTGGGCATCGGCTAGGGACGGATGGCCTTGAACCTGAGTGGATGGACATCTTCTACCTTGGGAGGACTATGTTTCTCTCGGGAAGGTTAGGCCACCAGTTCGCCTACAAGTTCGCGGTAGACACAAAGACCGAAGCCAAGATTTGTCTCCCAAACCCGTGTGCCACCTCGTTCCAAGACATCTCACACATCGACTTTGTTCCCCCATATGAAGACCTCTACAATCCCGTTGTTAATCCGCCTCTCCACTCCATTGCCAAGAGAGGGACATTTGACTTAGACCCAAACCAAGTTCTTGAAGAAGAAGAAGAATTGGAAGAAGAGGATCGAGCTCCAAGCCCGGTTTATGGTAGTGAGAGATACTACTTCCCCTCTTGCATAGACCCAATGTCAAGCTCGACATTGAGAGAAGCCCATGCACACATTGATCTTCTCAAGAGGTGGAACAAGTACCAAGACCGGGCCATTAAGAAGCTCGGTGAGACAGTGAAGGATTTGAAGAAGACGGTCAAGGGGCTAAAGGCCATCATCAAGGGAAAGTCCTTGAGATGTCTATATTTTGCATCATATTTCTCTCCATTTAGTGTAAGTTTGTCATCATTTAGGATCCTTATTTAGCATCATTGTATTGCATTTCGATCATTTAGAGTCTAGGATGTCTTTGCATGTTCTTTTGCATCTTTTGGTGCATTTGGAGTTTTGATCAGGTGAAAAGGATACTATGGAGGCATGAATGGAGTTGGAGAAAGATAGCATGGCACTTGGAGGGGCAAGGAGTCACTTAGAAGATGAAGCATAAGTTTTCTCGCACAAGTTCGACCAGTATGTTCGACCAGCTGGTCGAACAAGTATTCGAGGGAGCATGTTCGACGAGAATGTTCGACCAACTGGTCGAACAATATTTCCAGGGGCAATGTTCGACCAAGATGTTCGACGAGTTGGTCGAACCGAAGACAGAAGCCAAGCGAGCAGGGAAGATGTTCGACGAAGATGTTCGACCAGCTGGTCGAACAACATTTCCAGGAGCAATGTTCGACCAAGATGTTCGACGAGCTGGTCGAACATTACACTCACGAATCCCTTTTGTCACTTTGATGGGTCCCTCTTATAAATACTCTTTAGACCTAATTTTTATGAGAACTTTGATTCTCTCTTGCCATAGCTTAAACTTTTATCCTCTTTGAGAGAAAAAACCTTGTATTTGCTTTGGATCTTTAAGTTTTATGCAATATCTATTTTGAACTTCTATTAATCTTTTCCCTAATCATGTTTAATCTTTCTCTTATCTTTGATTTGATGGGTTTAACTATGATTAGTGAGTAGTTTCTTAGGAACTTGGGGATGGGTTAGATTTAGGGATTTCTAATGGTTCAATCTTGCAATCTAGGATAGATTCTTTCATCTCTCTTCTTATAAAGTAGTTCTTAATGCCAAATAGCTAATCTTTGCTATTTTGAATAATAGGCATTTCATACACCCACCAAGTGTTTGATGAAATGCTTGAACCAACTTTATAAGAGATTTACATACCTAGCCTAAAACATCATTAGTTGCCTAGGGTGTTTATCATGCTATTAGATTTGTTATTAATGCTTGCTAATCATTTTAATGCTAAAACATCATTAGTTCATTAGGGTGATTAGTGAAGGAATTATTACCACACATCATGGATTAGTTTTTAATTAGTATTCTAAGCATAGAGATGGCTTGATTAGTTGCTTAAATGATTGCAAGATTGTCCATTTAGTTTCCCAAATCAATGATTCCATCCCTAGGTTTCGTTTTTAGTAATTTGTTAATCTTAATTAGTAGTTAATTGCATCATTAGTACTTGATTAGTATTAATTAAGGCTTAGTTTCATATAATTGAACTTGTAGTGTCTTTCTTAGGTTGTGTTTTGCTTTTAATTGTTGTTTGTCACCTTAAACCTTTTAATTTAGCTTAGCTTAAACCAAACTTTGCATTCTCATTGAATCATCTCCCAAAATGGATTGATACCTCAAGTATTGCAATGATATAAGCAATTGAGGAATTGCTAACAAGATTAAAAAGTCTTGTTTCAGTCCTCCACAAGGGCTAGAGAAGAGGGCACAAGCGGTGTGGCAGAGGAAGAAGCTGAGGGAGAGAGCGAAATGAACCTCTATAGGCGCCATTCATTCCATGTGCACCCAAGGGAAGCGGTCCAAGTAGACCCACCTCGCTTTTCCTCCCACGAAGCACAGCCAAGGAAGAGAAAGCTGAGCCGGTCTCCTTCCTCGAGTAACTAATCACTCTCCTTAGGTATCTCCACCTCACTTGTATATATTTCTTTTAGCTTTTTCATTTTGTTTTTATGTCATGTTGATTGAGGTCTCCTCTAGACTTTTATTACACAAGGGACTGTGTAATTTAAGTTTGGGAGAGAGGTTGAGAGATTTGACAGTGTGTTTTGTGAGTCTTATTTTTCTTTTATGCATTTCGAGTCTCATGCATTCACTAAGAAAAATTTCGAAAATTTCAAAAAACAGCATTTTGTTGCATTTGCATTTGTCACATAAGTAGGATTGAGTCTAGAGTTTTTATCATTTAGGATTGCATTCATATGCATTGGGAGAAATGATGAGCTAATCCTTGTAGAATGCCAACTCATGTAATCAATTTAATGCCCTAGTTAGTAGTTCTTGGTTGCATTTGAACAAATCTTGAAAGTAAGGAAGAACCATGCTTGGACCACTTCACTTGCCACTAGATTTTGATCTAAATAGGGTCTTGAAATTGATAGCCAACTCTACTCACTTGAACCGAAATTTGACATCTAAATATCATGCCTTGCATTGAAAGTGAATTTGTGGATATTAGACATATTTGAGCTTTCTTACTCACTTTACCACCCTCTTGCTAGCTCAAGTAGTACTCCCACCTTACCCTACCTCCTTAAAAGCCAAATGTTCTAGTGATATTGCTTGTGAGACCTTATTTTGATTAAACTTAGCATAAAGTGTTAGGTTTGAGACGACAAGTTTAGGCTCTCATGTAGATTCTAGCTCTCACATATCGAGGCTAGTTTTTACGCTTAGGATTTGGGGTATGGATCGTGGTATTGCTTGGTGTTTTGAAATGAGTTTTATGCTTGCATTTTGCCATGTTGATTTGTGGAAAAGGAGTAGAGAGAATGGGATTGTTTAAAGGCTTGGTGGAAGACTTGGTGTAAGATAAGAGAAGCATAGTTTGAAATGGAGGATCTTGTGTTTAAAAGAAAAGTATAGCTCTAAGTTTAAAAGGGAATTGGGTAGCCCTAGGAAAAGAAAAGAAAAATCAAAAGAGGAAAAGGCCAAAGAAAGAGAAAAGGCTACCTAGGAATAAAAATAGAAAGAGCTAAGTTGTTGAAAGATCACACCATTCGCTATGAGTTAAAGGTTGAAGAAGTTTCCCCTTAAGTGCTATAAAAAGAAGAAGTGGTTTATGAGATTCATGGGTTTAGCAAGGCACAAAGAGCCTTGAGAGAAAAAGGTAGCTTTAGAGGGTTGAGTGAGCTTTAAAAGGAATGAATGAGAGTGGTTTAGGACCATTGATAGCATCATGGGTAGATGAGAGTCTAGTCTTGTATGCATCACTTGTCTTTTACCTCTAGCATTATGTATAAAGTTTAATCCTTTTTGAGTGAACCCCTTATGCGAATTGGAAGCCACATGAATTGAGATCATTTTTATCTCAAAGCCTAGTCCTTTAGCCAAATGAATTCACTTGCATTGCATCGTCATGATCCACGGTTTTGCAACTTAATGAATGTTAAAGAGTTAGCTTGATAGGGAGACATATCTAGATTGAGGTCTTAATGCATTTGATTGTTGAGATGAGCATGGCTAACTCTTTTGGAGTAGGATGAATTCAAATGCACCTTAGAATTAAGAACTAGGACATTGAGTTGATTATGTTAGTTGGCATTTTTGGATATTGAGCTGCCACCTTTAAACATCTCTCTTAGATTTGTCATGTTTGTTTGCTTGAGGGCAACCAAAAGGCAAGTTTGGGGGGAGTTGATATACTCATAAATTAGCATGTGTTAGCATCCTTTTTAGATAACTTTTGCATCCATATATGCATTCATTTAGTCACTTTTAGTCCAAATTGCATCCATATTAGAGTTTAGTGAGTTTTAGCTTAGGTTGTTGCATATTTGTACATATTGAGTCTTTATTAGTTATTTTGGAGGCTTGGAGGACCTCTATGGAGAGTTGGGTGACAAGGAGAAGAAGAGAAGGGCGCCAAACAAGAAGCAGACAAGTTTTAGAAGTGTATCAACCTTGGTGTCGAGCTACCAAGGTCGATACGGCCCGGCAGGAAGGACGAGAGGAGCGTATCAGACATTTGTGTCGAGCTACTAAGCTCGATACAAAGCCCACCCAGAGAAAAGTCACGAGCGTATATGATATGATACTGGACAAGTCATGGAACTTGGAGCATGGAAAGGAGTCTATGGAGCAGCTGGAAGCAAAGCTAGAACCTGAGGAGCAGCTCGAACCTGAGCTAGGAGGAGAAAAAGCCTTGATCGTGCCTACTGGTCCAATGACTAGATCAAAGACTAAGCTATTCAATCAAGCTATTGGTGGACTTCTCAATCAAACCAACAAACCTGAAGATCAAGACATCAAGGAAGCTTGTCAAAACATTTCCGTTTTGATTCAAGCCATATGATTTTAACAATGGATAAGTGTTGGGTTTATGCTCTTTTTCCCTTTTCAAGTTTTGTCCCACTGGGTTTTCTTGACAATGTTTTTAATGAGGTATTCCCAATACTGTACCAAGTCCCATTTGTTAAATCAGAATCCAGCCTTCTAGAAGGATTTGCACCCAAAGTCAACAAGAAGAAGCTGGCTCCTCCCCAACTGTTTTAGTTAATGTTTTGTTGTTTTCTGTTTGGCATGCTAAGCCTTTCCCTTTAGATTGTCTTTGAACCTCTTGGGCAGAGACATCCATTATCTTTTATCAAAGTTCTTTTGACTTAAACTCTCTGTTTGTTAATGTGTCATATTTAGCAAGCAAAACCCGAAATCTTTGTGTGTAATATCAAAGAATTCACCTGGTTTACTTAAGGCAAATCCGCAGCCTTTGAAGTAAAGCCCTTCAATCCATTGTTACTCCTGTTCTTTTACAGTTCTTTCACAGCAACATCCACACCCTTTAACTCAAGACTGGCGCATCCTAGGAAGATTATATTAAGTGGTATCAGAGCTATACAGTCTGCAAGTTAAGTGTTCTATCTTGTTCTTCCTCTGTTTATCATCTATTTGAGTAGAATTGCTTATTTTGGGAACAATAGGTTGCAGATCTACTTCTGTGAATTTTTTTTTTATCTATGCACTTTCAGCAATTTATTTCATCATTTTAAGTTGCTAGAGGTGTAGAACTTCTCATTTCGAATCTCAGGCTGCCTAGAGCTGTTCTTTGCATTTTCTGGGTTCGTTTTTTTCTGTTCATCTCCTCACCAAGAACATTGATGAGTACTGTGAAAGTTATATTCTAGATGAAACTGTGTTTTATTCTATCTTTCTAGCCTATGTGTACTAGTTAATATTTTTTTTATGAGAACCTTGTTTCTGTAGAACTTTTTACTGGTTATTTTTTTTTTCTTGGTGGCAGGAAACATGCCTAGATCAGAAGATGATGAAGAAGCTAGCAACAACTAGAACAATAAACTGCTTCTTGAAGCTCTTACTGGTGAGATGAGAAAAATGATGGCAGCTGGAATGGAAGCTCTTAGAGAAGAATTTCGACAGAATACAAATCAAGAGCAGAGCCGTGATGAGCCTAGAAGGAGACAGGAGAGGTCTTCAGGAAGAGAAAGAGAACCACGCAGACAACCAAGAGATGACGCAACAGATGATTACTATAGTCATCACAGTGGTTCTTCTCATCGCAGCCAGAGGAGACAGAGAAGAATTAGAGAAGACAGAGATCGTCAACAAGACAATTTTGGTGGTCTTAAGCTCAGAATACCACCATTCCATGGAAAAAATGATCCAGATGTTTACTTGGAGTGGGAGAAGAAGATTGAGCTGGTGTTTAACTATCAACACTATACAGAAATCAATAGAGTGAGAGTTGCAGCTACTAAGTTTTATGACTATGCTCTCAGTTGGTGGGATCAGTTAGTCACTTCAATAATGCGCAATCAAGAGTATCATGTGGAAACTTGGACAGAGATGAAGACTATAATGAGAAAACGGTTTGTCCCAAGTCATTACCATAGAGAATTGCATCAGAAGCTGAGACAACTTGTTCAGGGAAGCAGAAGTGTAGAAGATTACTTTCAAGAGTTGGAAACTCTAATGTTGCGTGCTGATATCTCTGAGACAGAGAAGCAACCATGTCTAGATTCATGGGAGGGATGAATAGAGACATTCAAGACAGATTGGAGATGCAACATTACCTAGAGTTGGAAGAATTACTTCATAAAGCTATTCTGGTGGAACAGCAGCTCAAGAGAAGAGGATCTTCAAGGCCAACATTTGGAGTTGGAGTAGTTACTACAAGATCCAATTTTCACAGAGAAGGAAAACCAAGCTATTCAAGAGAAATCAAGCCCACTGTGAATCACAGAGAAGAAAACAAGCCATATACCGCAGGACAAGATATCAAAGGCAAAGCTGTAGCTGATACATCCAGAGCTCGTGATGTGAAGTGTTTCAAGTGTCGAGGCAGAGGGCATTATGTAAATGAATGCATTAACAGAAGGGTTATGATTATGCTTGACAATGGGGAATTCAAATCCGAAGAAGAGAAATCAGAAGCTGAATTAGTTTCAGATGAGTATAAGGAAGAACCCGTCAAAGGAGAGTTACTTGTAGCCAGGAGGTCCTTGACTTTGCAAACGAGTCAAGAAGAGCAAGAACAGAGAGAGAATCTGTTTCATACTCGTTGCAAAGTCCAGGGTAAAATCTGTTGTTTGATCATTGATGGGGGCAACTGCACTAATGTAGCAAGTGATGTGATGGTCAAGAAGCTGGGATTAAAAGTCAGGAAGCATCCAAAGCCCTACAAACTTCAGTGGCTCAATGACAGTGGGGAAATGAAAGTTAACAGCCAAGTGATGGTTCCCCTAGCTATTGGAAAGTATGAGGATGAAGTTCTATGTGATGTTCTGCCTATGGAGGCAGGCCACATTCTACTTGGTAGACCTTGGCAATCTGATTGTAAGGTAATTCATGATGGTTATACTAATCGCCATTCCTTTGAGTTTAATGGCAGGAAGACTATACTGCTTCCAATGACACCAAAGGAAGTATATACAGATCAGATACACCTGAAACGCAAGGAAGAGCAGGTATCAAAATGTTCAAATTTCTTTGTTAAGTCTAATGTGGTTAAGAAGGCTTTGTTTGCAAAGAAACCAATGTTGTTATTTGTGTATAAGGAAGCTCTTATGAGCTTAACTGACCTTGCACCGGTGCTGCCGAGTGAGATGATCTCTCTTTTGCAGGAATATGAGGACGTGTTCCCTGAAGATATTCCAGAGGGATTGCCAGCTATAAGAGGCATTGAACATCAGATTGATTTCGTCCCTGGAGCTTCTCTTCCAAACCGTCCAGCATACAGAACAAACCATGTGGAGACAAAAGAGCTGTAGAAACAAGTAGAAGAACTAATGGAGAAGGGACATATCAGAGAAAGCATGAGTTCATGCGCTGTACCTGTTCTGCTTGTGCCAAAGAAGGATGGTAGCTGGCGCATGTGTGTGGATTGCAGAGCCATCAATAATATCACGGTGAAGTATCGACATCCCATACCTAGATTAGATGACATGCTTGATGAATTACATGGTTCCTGCATCTTTTCTAAAATTGATTTAAATAGTGGATACCACCAGATTAGAATGAAAGAAGGTGATGAATGGAAAACAACCTTTAAAACTAAGCATGGGCTGTATGAATGGTTAGTTATGCCCTTTGGGCTGACAAACGCACCTAGTACTTTCATGAGACTAATGAATCATGTTCTTAGATCATTCATAGGTGTGTTTGTTGTTGTTTACTTTGATGATTTTTTAGTTTACAGCAAAAGCCTAAATGAACATGTTGAGCATTTGAATTCTGTTTTAAGTGTGTTTGGAAAGGAAAAGCTTTATGCTAATCTTAAGAAATGCACATTCTACACAGATAACCTTGTGTTTCTAGGATTTGTTGTAAGTGCAGAAGGAGTTAAGGTGGATGAAGAAAAGGTTAAAGCAATCAGTGATTGGCCAAGTACAAAGACAGTAGGCGAGGTGAGGAGTTTCCATGGCCTTGCTGGGTTTTACAGGAGGTTTGTAAAGGACTTTAGCACGCTGGCAGCTCCCCTCACTGAGGTTATAAAGAAGGACGTGGGTTTTAAATGGGAACAAGCACAGGAAGATGCATTTCAATCCATCAAAGAGAAGCTTACTCATGCCCCTGTCTTAACTTTACCAGATTTTCTTAAAACTTTTGAAATCGAATGTGATGCTTCTGGTATAGGCATTGGAGCTGTTTTGATGCAGGAAAAGAAACCTATAGCCTTTTTAAGTGAAAAGCTTAGAGGAGCAATGCTGAATTATCCCACTTATGACAAGGAGCTGTATGCCTTGGTGAGAGCATTACAAACGTGGCAGCACTATCAATGGCCTAAGGAGTTTGTTATACACACTGATCATGAATCCCTTAAGCATCTCAAAGGCCAGCAGAAGCTCAACAAGAGACATGCTAGGTGGGTCGAATTCATAGAGACATTTCCCTATGTCAACAAGTATAAACAAGGTAAGGACAATGTAGTTGCCAATGCATTGTCCCGCAGGTATGTTTTATTGAATGCCCTTGATGCTAAGCTCCTAGGTTTCGAACAGCTTAAAACACTTATATGCAACTGATTCTGATTTTCAAGAAGTTTACAAGTCTTGTGATAAGTTTGCTTCAGGGCATTACTTTAGACAAGATGAATTTCTTTTCTTTGATAATCGTTTATGTGTTCCTAACTGCTCTATTCGAGATCTGTTTGTAAGGGAAGCTCACGGTGGAGGCCTGATGGGACACTTTGGTATTGCTAAAACACTTAAAGTAATGCAGGATCACTTCCATTGGCCTCACATGAAAAGAGATGTGGAGAGAATCTGTGGCAGATGCACAACATGTAAACAAGCTAAATCTAAGGTTCAACCTCACAGCTTGTACACTCCTCTGCCTATTCCTTCTCATCCCTGGACTGATATCTCTATGGACTTTGTTCTTGGATTGCCTAGAACTAGGACTGGAAAAGACTCTATTTTCGTGGTAGTTGATAGGTTTTCTAAAATGGCACATTTCATTGCTTATCATAAAACAGATGATGCATCTCATGTAGCAGACTTGTTCTTTAAGGAAATCATTCGTTTACATGGCATGCCTAGAACCATTGTTTCTGATTGAGATACTAAGTTCCTTAGCTATTTCTGGAAAAACTTGTGGTCTAAGCTAGGAACTAAGCTGTTATTCTCAACCACATGTCATCCCTAAACTGATGGGCAAACAGAAGTTGTTAATCGCACTCTAGGAACTCTATTACGTGCATTGATTAAAAATAACCTGAAAACTTGGGAAGATTGCTTACCTCACATAGAATTTGCATATAATCATGCTATGCATTCTGCTTCTAAGTTTTCTCCATTTCAGATTGTTTATGGCTTTAACCCATTATCATCTTTGGATCTAATGCCTTTACCTTTGAGTGAAAGAGCTAGCATGGATGGGGAAAAGAAAGCTGATTTGATTAAACAGATTCATGAGAAAACCAAGAAGAACATAGAGGAGAAGACAAAGCAATATGTCAAACACGCCAACAAAGGTAGGCGTGGAATGATTTTTGAAGTTGGCGATCAAGTATGGGTTCACTTGAGGAAGGAACAATTCCCTGCTGAAAGGAAGTCTAAGCTAATGCCAAGAATCGATGGTCCTTTCACACTCACAAGGAGAATAAGCGACAATGCGTATCAGCTGGATCTCCAAGGTAAGTATAACGTAAGCTCTAGTTTTAATGTTTCTGATCTTGTTCCTTATACTGCAGATGAAACGAATTTGAGGTCAAATCCTTTTCAAGTGGGAGAGGATGATATGATACTGGACAAGTCATGGAACTTGGAGCATGTGATATGTCTGTATTTTGCATCATTCTAGCATCCATATAGTGTAGGTTTATCATCATTTTAGAGTCTAATATAGCATTATAGTGTTGCATTCGATCATTTAGAGTCNTTCGAGACGGCCTAGTTCCTGGTTCAGTGCGATCAGTTCCTCTTCCTTGTTGCTTCTGGTACTGGGCATGCACCTGAAACCAAAGATAAGAAACTAAATTAGTAACAAAAATTAAAAACAAAACCTAGTCAAAATCCTAATACTAGATTCCGTAGGCAGCTATTACTTCCCCGGCAACAGCGCCAAAAACTTGATAGGGGTCAGGTTTTACCCTAATAAAACTACTGCAAGTGCACAACAAAAGCAATCGCAGTATAAGGGGTATCGAAATCCCAAGAGAAGTAGATGCTACGCTAAGAGCAAGAGCAATGGTAGATCTTAGAAAAGTTTTTAGTATATATTAAACAAATATAAATTATTATAATAATAAATGGGTTCTTAAAAGTTTAAGAAAACTTCTTATATAAGAACTTTTGAGTGGATTTATGAAGTTTTTTAAGAACCTTATTTATTATTATAATAATTTATATTTGTTTAATATATACTAAGAACCTTCCTAAGATCTACCATTGTTCTTGCTCTAAGGTTTCAAAGTTTGGATTATGCTAGGTCAAATAGGTTAAAAGTAAATAAAGCAACTAAATAAATCAAGAACAGAATTGAATGCGGTGTAAGTTCAGGAGACGAAATGCTAAGTTCAGGGAAATTCTCAGGTGATCTAAATTGCAGGTCTAGACAGAATGTTATGAATTATTAAGCACTGTTCTAGAACTCGAAACACTAATGTAAAATCAACCAACTCTCGCTGCGAAGATTATCTATGTCTAAACCCTAGAATTCCAAATCTCTTTGCAAATCCTATCAATTCAAACAAGCATTAATATCAGGTTCGATTGTTCACAAAACCCTAAACCAAATCTCTTTGCGAATAGGTATTTTGCTCATCTAACATTAGTTTAGGCAATTAATAATACTCTCGCATCTATTAATCAACCTAAGATCAGATTCTAGGTCGCGAAGCTAAAATAAGCATTAAACACAAATCCAGATGAAGAACTCTAATGATTTTATCCTAACAATTCAATTCGACCTAACAATTTATTAATCACCCTTGAAAAACCCTAAACCTAACTAGCAACTACTCAGACATGGTGAATGAATAAAACATCATGAATAAAGAAGATTGCATAAAAGAAATCAATAGAAACAAAGGAGTTCCGAATTTGCTCTGAAGGAGACAAATTCTTCTCTCTAAAATCGCTCTAAAAATCTCTCTCTAAGTCTCAAAAACAATAATTATGAAAAGGTATTCAAAAGGTAATGAGGCTAAACAATGCCTGAAATCTATTTATAGAAGAGGATTTTCATCCAGGGGCAATCTTGTAATTCTTCAAAACTTGGGCAATTTCCTTTTTCCAATGGAAGTTCGAACAATGCGTCAGTCTCGTCTGGTGTCGATCGACACCATCTGTGTCGATCGACACCGGGCGTGTAAATTCACTCTCTCGACTTCATCACTTCGGCTGCTTCTCCAAAATGCTCCAAAAGGCTTCAGAATCTCCTTTTAAACTCCAGACGTAGTCCAACCTCTAAAGACTCTACTAGGACTCTAAAACTAACAAAAGACTCTATAAAAACACTTATATCATGGTCCAAAAATGGGTAAAAACCATGATATATCAATAGTCAATAATATTTTTCCTAATTTGAAATGTTTAAAAGTAGAAAATATGAAATTAAGACAATATAATTTAAAAACAATGTACATTTTTCTTTGAGGAATAATTATTATTGATATTTAAAAAAATTATACTATAGATCACAATATTTTTTATTTTTTTATACATTTTTTTTAATTTGGTAAGAAGTTATACAAAGTTATAAAACTAATTAGATATAAACTCTCTCTCTCTCTCTCTCTCTATCTCTCTCTCTCCATAAACACAACATATTGAATTACAAACAACATTTTGGCTAATTTTTAAGTTAACCTTCACAAAATTTTGGTCCAGTTTTAACATTCACAACATTTTGCCCCGATATAAACACTAAACTTTACAACTATAAAACTAAATAGATGAAATAGAAATCCATATTGGTCTTTTAATGTATTAAAGATCAAAAATTCAGAAGAAGAAGATAAACCTTATAACGTATGTGTTTGTGGAAGTCAAGTTCGCCCTAACTCCAATGCTCCTAGACACGGAGTCCGAGGTAGCCGCCTGCCATGCTTTCATCTCGTTATTCTCCGGCGTAACTTCTTCTTTTCGGGCCTTCCAAGAGCTTCTCGAAGAACCGCTCCGTTCCCTCTACCGATGGTCGATGCTGGCGAGATCCCTTCCGCCATGGTGTTTGTGCTCAAGCTTCCTCTCATCTCTTCCACCATATCCAGAAAGTTTATGTGCCGCTCAGTCCTCATCCTCCGCCGTCTGACCCAGCCGCTAGCGACGACTCTGCAAACCTCGTGGAAGCCATTTTGCCGGCGAGATCTCTCCCCGCCGCAGATATCTTCTCACCCTTTGGAACCACCAAATCCGCCAAATCCGCCAGATCCGCCAGATCTATCATGGCTACCACCGCTTCGTCACTCTTCAAACCATCGACAACCCACACGGAAGCGCCGTCCATTCCTCTCCATGTTCGTATATTCCTCCCCCATCACCATGTCACTCGATTCAACTATCCTCGCTTGGAATTTTTCAAGCGTCATTGGATTAAGCCAATCCCATGTCATCCACCCCAACTTCTCCGTCTTCACAGCTGCTGGCTCGGAGTATTGTCAACCTACCAGCGTATCTCCTCCCAGCGTTTCCGATGAGAGACAAATCGCTGTGCACAAGGTATTTGCCGCTGCTCCCATAAAGTTTTCTCTCTTCACCGGCCAACCTTGCCTAGATTTTGTACCAAGTCTTATCTGGTCACTCAATCCCTACTTCGTCGCATCCTATCTGCTCATCTATCAATCGATCATTTGCTCATTCCGGTCATTCTTCCTCAACGTGATGTTAAGATGGGCTTGGGCTTTGATAGAATACATTTGGGCTTGTTATGAAAGTTCAACCCATTAAGAATAAAGGAGAGATCCCCTTCCTCCGTCAAGGAGAGACTCATACCAGTAATGGTAGTGTTGTCAACCACATTTCAAACTCAATTCTTCGGGTGTATCATGATAACATGCATATTTTATCCATTTTTACCATCATAAATGTATGTTTTAATAAACATTTCACTAAAGTATTAATGTATATTTAGTAGTTTTCGAGTATTTGTGTGTCCAAGACTCTTTTCAGGTAATCTTAGGAAAAATGGCGCAAAACGGACATTTTCGGATTATGCCCCAAATGACAGAATTTTAGCCCAAGACGGAGACCTTCCCACCACAAGATCAAGCGGAATTTTGGTGTCAAGATAGCCTGATCTACTACCTTTCACCTCGAAGTGGTTTGAGTTCAATCCCATTGTTGGATCTCAAGTTATGAATGAAGCAAAAAGGCCCGTCAGAGACATCATCAGAAAAAGCCTGACCGCACCAGGAAAGTTCAGAAGACCAATGGCCGGGCCACGACCAGTTGCTCGCAAGGCTAAGACAAGTGACAATTCCCGAGGCCATTTTCAAGCTCAAATCAAGCCCGATAGCCCCCAAACTCGGTGAAACCCTAAATGACGCCTAAGAGGACCTCAAGACCTATAAATACTCCTATTCTACAACCTAATTTCGTGTGCCACCTTAGTGCAAACTTAGAGAGAGCCTCACGGCCGTCTCCTAGCGCACTTTTTTTATGTTCTTTGTTCTTTGTTCTCTAAGGGAGATAGATCTGTTCTTGAACCCTTGTTCTTTCTTCAATCTGATTTCGTTTATGCAATTATCTTCATCTATGATTCTGATTTTCGTTTCTATGTCTGAGTAATCACCTTCGTTGGGTGTTCTTTAAAGGTTTCTATGGGGAATTTCATTAACTGTTCTAGAACCGATTGTTTAGACCGTAGATTAGGGTTTTCTTTCTTATCAAACTTGTTCTTATTGCATGATTCTAGCGTCGCAAAATAGAGTCTGGTTTTAGGATCCTTGAAAACCATTAACGTGATGAATTTCATATCCGAACCTAGTTTGGTGGAGCGCAACGCTTCTGGGATGCTCATGCATACCTAAGGAGAACTCGTGAACGTTTATTGTCCCAATCATTACTGCGTGTTTGCCTAGGACGCATGATACGATAGTATACCGGTGAATTTTGCATAACATAGATCGATCTTGCTTGTTAGAGTTTTTTAGATCGTTAAAACCAGTGATTCCAGTTTAGGAAAAATCGCCTAGTCTCGTTTGTCTGAACTGTTGTGAGTTTGATTTCTAGTTAGAACCGCATAGATTTCCCGAGAAGATCTCCAACGTGTTTTCCCCATCTGCTTTTCAATCGAGATTTACGCACTTCCATACTTACGTTTTCTGCACTGCTTGATTTGATTCCCGTCTGATATAGAGTTGATTGACAACCGGCTCTATATAAACTTGCTTTTCGATTCCTGCATTCAATAGCCGCTGAAAGCGTGACTCAATCCTACAACCCCCAATTCTCTTTTTCTTTGCTTGCCCTGAATTTCTGTTTTGCAGTTGACCGCCTCCCTGTGGATCGATACCCTAAGTACTATAACACACGATGTGCACTTGCAGCTTAGGGTCTTACAAATTTAAAGCTCGATGAGTCCCCAAACAAATCCTCCAATTTCGGACGACTATTTTGACCCCATCATATCAACGTTGTTATCAAATCCGAATATCAAAAGCTCATTCGAGCAATCGCAGGGATTCGTCTGAAAAAACTCCATGGATTCTTTCTAGTCTTCGAGCTTATCTCAACCTTGTGTCTATCTATCTCCTTTACTTCTGTATTCCAGTTCCTTAATTACGCTCTTGTAACCGGTTAATTCTCTTTGAGCTTTCTAATGAATTTGTCCAAAAAAAAAGTTCAAAAATTCTTAAAATTAGTGAGATAATGGATGTTATTATTTTAGATTATAAATTTTTATATTAGATTAATGATATCATTATAATCTTTTAATATTTTTGAAAGATTTTAACTTTTTGAAATGCTTTTGTATTCAAGAAGTTATTTTACGTATTTGAGAAAAATTTATCTAAATCTGATTATTCTCAAAACAAATCCACTAAGTATATGAAAAGAAGTTTATAAATGAGTAAAATTATTATTAATATTTTTATGTATTCATTTAAATGTAAATTTTTTTGTTGAACTATATAAATAAATGTGATAAAACTAAAATGATTAAATTAGGGTTTTTAAAATCAATATATTCATTATCTTTTATAATAAAATAATTTTTAACTTCTATTTAAAATTATTATATCTATTAATGTTAGTTAAAAGATAAAATGACATAAAACATAATAAATGAAAAAAAAAACTGAAAAATTCTTAAAATTAGTGGGATAATGGATGTTATTATTTTAGATTATAAAGTTTTATAATAGATTAATGATATCATTATAATATTTTAATATTTTTGAAACATTTTAGCTTTTTGAAATGGTTTTGGATTGAAGAGGTTATTTTACGTATTTTGAAAAACTTTGTCTAAATCCGATTATTCTAAAAAATCACTAATTATATGAAAAAAAGTTTATAAATGAGTAAAATTATTATTAATATTTTTTAATTATTTATTTAAAATTAATTTTTTTGTTGAACTATATAAATAAATGTGATAAAACTAAAATGATTAAATGAATTTTTAAAAATAATATATTTATTATCTTCTATAATGAAATGACTTTTCAACTTCTATTTAAAACTATTATATCTGTTAATGCTAGTTATTAAAAAATAAAATGACATAAAACATAATAACTGAAAAAAACTTCAAATAAATAAATTGAATAGATGATGTGTCACAATTTTAGAGCATGTGTGATGATGTGGATGCATAAGAAGAGACTTCATTCTCCTTTATATATATAGACTAGGAGATATTCCGGGCTACGCCCGGG
Source organism: Alliaria petiolata (assembly GCA_020283515.1). Lineage (NCBI taxonomy): Eukaryota > Viridiplantae > Streptophyta > Magnoliopsida > Brassicales > Brassicaceae > Alliaria > Alliaria petiolata. Next base: position 328,555,986 of record JAHZTW010000001.1, on the reverse strand, counting down.
TTTATTTATAATTTTTTTTATTTGTTTATGGTAATTATATATTTTGTATCTGAGTATATATACTGTGTACATATTTTAAAATGCTCATAAGAAAAACTCAAAATTGTTAACACATAAATATAGGTTCTACAGTTGAGAGTTATTGGAGTCCACGTGATGACGTGAACATACATTTTGTTTCTCTTCTCGTTCCTCCGATTTCGTTTCGTTATGCTAAACCCTTAAACTCTTTGTCACCATCTCATCACTATTACAGTAGTACTTCAGACGTGGTTATATTATTCATGGCCATGTATTCTTTTATTTAAGTCACTTTAGTTAACTCATAACTTTCTTAATAATGTGGTAATTAATTACACTACTATAAGAAAACTGAAGATTTGCGACGGTAATATATGTCGCAAATTGGCTTTTACGACAGATTTGCGACGGCGACGAAAATGTCGCTAATCGTTAGCCGCAAATTAATTTCCGACGCAAATCGGTCGCAAAGATTGCGACTGAAATTTTTTATCGCAGATCCGTCGCAAATTTGCGACGGCAATATTTTCTTCGCAAACAAGGTATATTGCAAACATGTCGCAAATTTGCGACAGATTTGCGACGGAATATTGCGACGGCAAAACCGACGCAAATTGGTGTCGCAAACGTGTCGCAACTGTAGCCGTCGCAATGTCGCCACAGTCCTTTCTGAATGGTATAATCGTTTCAATCTATCAGTGATCGGCAAGTACCACATGCGTTGGTACGGGACACGAGTCCTTCCAGTAGTTTCTTGATATCTCGGCTTCCCACAAAATCGACATTCCTGTAGCTTGTCATCATCTTTCCAGAAAATCATGCAATTATCAATGCATACATCAATCATTTCTGATGGTAACCCAAGACCCGAAACCAACTTCTGTATTTCATAGTAATTTTCAGCAGAAAGATTATCTGCTGGCAAATACTCTTTAAAAAGTTCAGCCCACGAATCCATGCAACTCTCAGTCATATTATTATCACTCTTAATTGTCATCATCCTAGATGTCAATGATAATTTAGACTGCCCTTTTCTACATCCATCGTAGATGAGCTGGTTTGCAGCGTCTAACATATCATAAAATCGTCTAGCATCTGCGTTGGGTTCTTCCCGACTATTATCAACAAATGAGCTTCATGCGTTGCATCTACAACCATATCATGATATCTATTCCCTTGTTGATACCCTTGATCAATATTTCCAAATATATTAGACCTAGCATCATAATTATCATTACTAGGCTGCTCAAACCCATGACCCGCGGTACTACTACTTCCTGCACCACTACCTTCCCCATGCGAAAACCACAGATAGTAGTTTGGCATAAATCCTCTATTATATAGATGCCTCTTCACAGTATCAATTTCTATATATGGTATATTCTTGCACTTTCTACATGGACAGAATATTTTACCANCCTTGTGGGAAAAGGAAGTTGATCTTCAAGTGGGCTTTTCCTTGAAACAGGTTTACGTTTTCAATAGCATGCCGTTTATTTCTGAGCATGGACGACCCCGAAGGGATAAGCAAACTACAAGAGTCATTCAAAACGGTAGCGACTGGGGTCCTCTCGATCCCAGTTGATTTACCAGGAACACGGTTTAACCGAGCCATCAAGGCGTCGAGGTTACTCAGAAAAGAGGTTTCCGCGATCATGAGGCTGAGGAAAAAAGATCTCAAGGCCGGGAAAGGATCAGTGGAACATGACATCCTATCTCACTTGTTGATGAGTATAGGAGCTGTCTCTTATACACATCTAGATGTGTATAAGAGACAGGAGTGAAACAACAATCAGAAGTGAGCTATTTATAGATTTTTAAATATCTTTGCGACGTATTTGCGACGGAATTTCGTAATTTGCGACGTATTTACGACGTCATCTAGCGACAGACTTGCGGCAGCAGATGAATTTGCGGCGGATTTGCGACGGCGGCCGACTAATTTTTGCGGTTAGGTGAGACTTATGGAAAACGTGGTTTACCTACTTCTGTGCTCCTCGCAGTGCCGTCGCAAATCCGTCGCAAGTATTGCTACGGATATGACGCGTCGTAAAGATGTCGCAAATGTTGCTACGAAAAATTTTCGTCGCAAAGTCCTCGTAGTTTGCGACGGACTTGCGACGGATTTGTTTACCGTTGCAAAGCTGTCGCAAAGTCGTCGCAATTTGTGACGTGTCTGCGACGAATCTGCTCGTCGCATATTTGTGACGGATTTGCGACGTCATTTACTCTCTGTCGCAATATCGACGCAATTTCGTCGTAAATTTGCGATGGAAGATTGCCGTCGTAAATTTCCGTCGAAAATTGACTGTTTTCTTGTAGTGTTAAGAAAAGTTGTGAAGATGATAGTTCCAAGCAAAAATACAAATAATAGAAAGAAAATTAGATCCTAAGTTAGACTCCCAAGTAGCATATTACTTGGTTAAAAAAAAAAGGATATTACGAAAATAAATGGATATCAAAATCTTGTACATTCCTTGTAGTAGCATGTAGGTTCAACAAAAGTGTTTTCAACCCATATCCTTTTTGCTCAAGTTAACGATGGCTTTCTTCTAATGCAACATTACATGCTTTATACACTTTCCGGTAGATTAAATATGCATTTGTTTAGTGTTACTGAATATGAATCTTGCACTACTTTTTTTGGAAATTAAACTGCATGAATAGATGCTATTCCCTTCTAGGAAGATAAAATGATAGAGTGGAAATAAGAAAACCATTGTTCATTTTCTTATATTGCAACATAACGACTTTGAATGCATTTTCTCTAGCTTTTGGACATGGAGCATACTTTTTTTTTCATTTAGTATAAACAGATAATGAAAACTTAATTTATTTAAAAACGACATAATGAAAGACAATATTTATAGCAATATGATGAAAGAGAGCCTACCATACAATTGCAAAATTTTAAAATATTTAAACATGCAGAATTTAAGACAATAATTCAAAGCAATATGAGGAGGCAGAGCCTAAAATACAATTGCTTGTGCAGAAGATTTTAAAACTTACACTCCATAATAAATAAATAAGGATGGAAATTTTAATTTTCCACTTCATAAATATGATTTGAGGAAACATAGTTTATTATGTGATCATTTCGATCGTGAAGGCAACACCTACCATAACGATCGGTTCGGAGAAGGCAAAGTCTATTATCTCGGTATAACAAATAAACAAAGAAGGTATAGCCTATTTGTTCGTAAATAATAAATTTTAAAATAAATTAAAGACAAATAAATCTTACATTTAGAATATATGGACAGATCGGTAGTGCTGATAACGTGTTATAATTAATATTATAACATATGAATATTATAATATATGTTGTTTGATTGAGAGATATGACGTGAGTGAATGAGAAAAAGAGTTTCTCTTTTCATTCATATGTGTGTCAATTACAAAGTGGTAAACTCTATTTATAGAGTGACTGAGTCGGTTACTCCACCAACATATAAAAAAGGTATTATTGAATACAAAATAGATAATCATTAAATTTATAACGAGGGAGTATTTTTATATTTTTATTTTTTATATTTCCTGAACGAACAACTTTGGACTATAATCAAAAGTGAGTATATATTTTTCTCTGTCAAACTATTAATATATCGACTAAAATCATTCTTTGTTCAAACATAATTTAAGGAGGTGGAAAATGATTCAATTTCTTGATGAGATCATGTCTTCGATTTGGCCCAACAAATGATAATTGGATCATTAGCCCAAAAATGAAATTTGATTCCAAATCAAATTTAGCTTTTAACTAACTTTGGATGTTCCAATCTCATCTTTTTAATTTAAGACGAGAGCAAAAACAAAATCCTTATCAAAGAGCGTTTTAGTGATTAATATTTTACACCTTTCAACTTAAATTTGATTAATGAACATTTATGTCATGTTTTGTACTATACCCCAAAACCCAATCTCACGCACGTCTATAAATCTTGATCTACCACAACAGGCAACAACACAAGACCCCAACAAAACAGAAGTAAAATAAGCCGTGAACAAAAAGAAAAATATGTATTTGACAATCATATTCCTCTTCATCATCCCCATTATTCTTTCTCTTCTATTTCTCCATAGAAAGCATATATCACACTTCTCGTATCCTAACCTTCCTCCGGGAAAGGCCGGCCTTCCCTTAACCGGAGAGAGTTTCTCCTTCCTCTCTGCCGGCCGTCAAGGTCATCCGGAGAAGTTTATCACCGACCGAGTTCGTAGCTTCTCCTCAGGTCTCTTCAAGACCCACATCTTGGGCTCTCCCACAGCGGTGGTGACCGGTGCCTCCGGGAACAAGTTTCTATTCACCAACGAGAACAAGCTCGTGGTCTCGTGGTGGCCAGATTCCGTGAATAAGATCTTCCCTTCTTCGATGGAGACGAGCTCCAAGGAGGAGGCCAAGAAGATGAGGACGCTTCTTATGCCGTTCTTGAAGCCTGAGGCTTTGAGGAGGTATGTAGGTGTTATGGATGAGATTGCAAATAGACATTTTGAGACGGAATGGGCCAATCAAGATAACCTTATTGTCTTCCCTCTCACCAAAAAGTATGTAATATGCATCTCTTCTTCTTTCAGATATCGTTTGCTTGCCTTTGTTTTTGCCTTTAAATGTTTTTTTTTTAATTGTTTTCCAAACTAAACCAAAAATTGACACCTAAAATAAGAGATATATATATATATATATATATATATGTTTTGAGCTCTTCTAAGTCGGTTTAAAGCTTTTCCTTGTGGGAAAAGGAAGTTGATCTTCAAGAGGGCTTTTCCTTGAAACAGGTTTACGTTTTCAATAGCATGCCGTTTATTTCTGAGCATGGACGACCCCGAAAGGATAAGCAAACTACAAGAGTCATTCAAAACGGTAGCGACTGGGGTCCTCTCGATCCCAGTTGATTTACCAGGAACACGGTTTAACCGAGCCATCAAGGCGTCGAGGTTACTCAGAAAAGAGGTTTCCGCGATCATGAGGCTGAGGAAAAAAGATCTCAAGGCCGGGAAAGGATCAGTGGAACATGACATCCTATCTCACTTGTTGATGAGTATAGGAGAGACCAAAGAGGAGGATGTTGCTGATAAGATTATTGGACTATTAATCGGAGGATATGACACAGCAAGTATTGCATGTACTTTCCTTGTCAGCTATCTTGCTGAATACCCGCAAGTCTACGAAAATGTGCTACAAGGTACGCGTCTCCTAGATCTCCCTCTTCCTTTTATGTTATTCTTAGATTATTTTAATATGTTTAGGTGCAACGTTTTTCATTTTAAACTTTCCTTCACGACAGCTAGAAAATGAGACAAATCGTGTTAACTATTTTTTTCCGGATAATGAATTATTGATAAATAAATATTATAATCAAACTCCAGAGCTTGATTAACCATTGTTCAAATTAAATTTATTTTAACAAATTCCAAGAATAAATTCTAAAAATTGTCGTCGCTCTATTACTATGCATGCGGATTCAAACTCGTATAATGCATATTATTGAGAAAAAAAAAACTGAACCGAGAATGTTATTGTTATCATAGATTTGACAATGGTTTTTAGGCCTGCAAGTTCAGGTAGTTGGGATAGACGAAATTCTACCGAAAATAACCGAAATTTATTTCGGTTCAGTTTATATCGGATATCGGGTAGTTGCAAAACTAACCTATTTTTTATTTTTTTGGTTCAAATTCATGTAGCTTCGGTTAGTTTAGTTATTTGGTTCGAAATTTATAATTTATTTTTAATTATATTCGGTATAATTTGGTATGCTTTGATATAATCTTGATTTTTTTTTAAACGAGTAGCCGATCGGTTCAGTCGAGCAGAACCAATAACCCAATCAATTTTCAAATCTGACATATCGGTTCCCACCTAAGGAACCGAACCAAACTGAAAACCAAAAATCTCGGTTCGGCACGATTCGACTCGGTTCATTTCCCTCTATTCGGGTAAAAGTCGCAGGACTAGTTTTCATTACCAAACATGTATAGGATGGGTGGTGCAACCGTCTGGACCCTAACTCTTGGTCTAATAATAATAATTAGTTAAAATATTCATATACATCTTATGACCTTTTCCCGGATAATGAATCATTGCTAAATATAGTTAAATCCTAGAGCTTGGCTAAAAGTATCCTTGCTGTATCATATCATAGAATTTTTTTTTTTTTTTTGTAACTGATCATTTCATGAATTTAAAACCTACATACAACGCATATTGTTGATAAAATAAATAATAGATAACTAAAAATAAACTTATAATGTTTTTGTTATCATAGATTTGATTATCTTTTTCATTATAATTGAACCTTTTATCAAAAAAATGTTCTAATAATCATTATCATGCGTTAATGCGCAGAGTAGAGTCTAGTTGATTAACTAAAAATGGAATTTTAAATTTATGTTGGCTAGTAAGTTTTATGCTTAATTTTCAATTTTCAAGAAAATAAATTGTGGACGTGCAGAGCAAAATGAGATACTAAAGGGAAAGGAAGGAAGAGAAGGATTAAGGTGGGAGGAGATTGAGAATATGAGATATTCATGGAATGTTGCATGTGAAGTGATGAGAATTGTTCCTCCTCTTCCTGGCGCTTTTCGTGAGGCCATCGATCACTTTTCACTTAAGGGTTTCTACATCCCAAAAGGATGGAAGGTAAATATATCGACATACATATCATGCTCATGTTTATGCTCATTTAATCCATATATATGCGGATAAACACAGTTATATTGGAGTGCCATCGCCACACATAAGAATCCCGACTACTTTCCAGAACCAGAGAGATTTGAGCCAAACCGGTTTGAAGGAAGTGGTCCGGAGCCTTATACATATGTACCATTTGGAGGAGGANGAGAAGATGAGATATTCATGGAATGTTGCATGTGAAGTGATGAGAATTGTTCCTCCTCTTCCTGGCGCTTTTCGTGAGGCCATCGATCACTTTTCACTTAAGGGTTTCTACATCCCAAAAGGATGGAAGGTAAATATATCGACATACATATCATGCTCATGTTTATGCTCATGCATTTAATCCATATATATGCTGATAAACACAGTTATATTGGAGTGCCATCGCCACACATAAGAATCCCGACTACTTTCCAGAACCAGAGAGATTTGAGCCAAACCGGTTTGAAGGAAGTGGTCCGGAGCCTTATACATATGTACCATTTGGAGGAGGACCTAGGATGTGTCCAGGGAGAGAGTATGCTCGCCTAGAGATTCTTATATTTATGCACAACCTTGTTAAGAGATTTAAGTGGGAAAAAGTGTTTCCAAAAGAAAATAAAATAGTGTTTGATCCCTTACCTATACCAGCCAAAGGTCTCCCTATTAGAATTTTTCCTCGATCTTGAGTCAAAGTTTGATATTGATGGATCACTGGTTTATTGCTACATTATTCAAATAGTGTATAAGAATTAAGAGTGTATTGGTATTGTAATAGTTTTTTTTTTTTTGTGTGGGTAAAATGTATTGTAATAAGTTGATTAATGGATAATAAAAAAGAAGGAGTATGTTCATCTTCTTCATAATCGAGAGAGTATGTTCTTCTAGCTATTACATAGCTAATTTGTCTTGATAACTGTTGAGAAATCAAAGTATGAACATGAACCGTGATATATAAAATTTGTATTAGATTTTCATAAAAGTAAAATTACAAGATAAAAGTAACATAACTTTCCAAATGAAGATAAATATAAATGGGAAATTATATGTTCACAAATAAATGTAAGTTTTATAAAATATGATAGTGTAAATAATATATTCACAAATATCTACATCAACTCCATAGTCAAATTTTGATATCGGTCGATCTTGGTTTGTAATATTGGTCGGCAATATTAACAACCGACCTTAGCTCAGTTGGTAGAGCGGAAGACTTTAGTATGTGACAACAAATTTTTATTCAGTAAAAATAAAAAATATTGGTCGGCAATATGAAGATTCGTTTAAAATAATGTCTGGGGCCTTGTGGTCTAGTGGTAAGGAGACGGGATTGGGACACCAACATGTTTGAAGTTCGATTCACCAGTTGCGAGAAACTAAACACATTACCTTAGACACCCACACAGATATGGGTCCTTGCTTTCAGCCCATTTGCATATCCGGAGAGAGGATCTATCTGTGGGCTGCACTTCCCCCATAAATTAGCCTGGACCCTTACATAGGTATAAGATTTACCTTGAGTTACAAAAAAAAAAATAAAACAAATATTGGTCGGCGTCGGTCGGTATCGGTGTATCTCCTAGCATTAACATCAGGACAACAAAGTCTTTGGGACAATAAATAAGTTTTCTACATGTGCAGTATGTATATTTATATATGAAAATACTTTTAAACCAAAAAAAAATGTCTTTATATATATGGGGACAGTTTTTTTTTTTTTGGTTTTTTTTTTGAATTAAGTGTGGAAATTCTGGGCCTTAGGCCCGTAATCTCCCCCAGTACCCGGAGTTATCCCTTTCTATATTCCTATTTAAAGAATACACCTCTGTTCCAAAGAGGGTTTGAACCCGGGGCACAAGGAAACCAACCCCTTGCACTACCACTAAGCCACCACCTCTTTGATATATATGGGGGACAGTTGATGCTACGATTATGTGGTTTTGCTTAAAGTTTGAAAAGTATGGAGGCCGTTGCAAAACATTTGGTTAGTTGGAAGTCATTTTTCATTAAATTTCCAAGGCAATTTTTTTTTCTATTTACATAATTTTCGATTACAACATAGGACAACATAATTAATGGATTTATGGGAAATTAATCTCAATCAATAATCATATATTTCGTGGAGTACTTGGATGGTTATGAATCCAATGCCAAAAAATTGGATAGTAGGAGCCACGAGGCCTTTTTCCCCAACAGAGTTAGATGATCTATATGTAAGCAGATTCAAAACATGTGTGATTTAAGCTCATAAGACCCTTATTGAGGTCAAATATATTAGAGAATAATATTTCATATCGAAAGTTGGAAGAGATCTTAACTAATATTTAAGTGACATGAGCCAATCCAATCATAACAAATTGGTTTTGAGTTGAAAGCTAATGTAACTTAATATGATATCAAAGTCTGATCCACGCAATCCAATCCGATGCATAATCGTTCCGATCTAAAGTTGGTGCGTCGATTCATGCCCAAACATAACGAGATCAATGGTAAAAAAACCACTATATCGAGGGAGAGTATTACAGAATAATATCCCACATCGAAAGTTAGAAGAGATCTGTAACACCCCCACCGCCTCTACCGGCGAGTCACCCATCCCTCCGTCGGGCTCGTAGGCCCCGCTCCTGTCCGGCGGTCGGTGCGTTATTTTTCTCGGTGGCCCAACCGACTGATTCACTTGTCCCTGCAATCACCACATGACCTTTTCCCGTGTTTTGGCCTCACTCACACGGTTCCGCAGAGGACTGCCCAGAAGGTCACCCATCCTAGTGCTACGCCAGCATAAGCACGCTTAACTCTGGAGTTCTCTTAGGGTAAGTGACCGGAAAAGGTAAGTGCACTTTAATAACATAGGTAGCCAAATCAATCCATTTAAACTTATTCAAATGGGACGGGCACAGATCGTTAAAATTCTACCACACTTAACGGGAATTCGTCCCCGAATTCTAATCCCGCAAATGTGAACCATAATCCCCAAACCCAAAGACAATCTCCTGGAACGGAACCAGTTTGACTTTCCTTGGCTCTGATACCACTTGTAACACCCCGACCGCCCCTACCGGCGAGTCACCCATCCCTCCGTCGGGCTCGTGGGCCCCGCCCCTGTCCGACGGTCTGTGCGTTATTTTTCTCGGTGGCCCGACTGACTGATTTACTTGTCCTGCAATCACCACATGACCTTTTCCGTGTTTTGGCCTCACTCACACGGCTCCGCAGAAGACTTTCCGGAAAGTCACCTAACCTAGTGCTACTCCAGCATAAGCACGCTTAACTCTGGGGTTCTCTTAGGGTTAGTGACCTGAAAAGGTAAGTGCACTTTGATGACATAGGTAGCCAAATCAATTCATTAAAACTTATTCAAATGGACCGGGCCCGGATCGTTATAAGATCTTAACTAATATATAAGAGACATGGATCAATGCACTCATAGCAAATTGATTTTGAGTTGGAAGCCCATGTAATTTAACAAAATAGAAGTAGCTCATTGAGATTTATTATGTGCATAGAGAAAGGAAATAAAGAAGATTTAGATTTTCACAAGGATGAATATAGGTTTGACTAGGTGTTTTCTCCGCACCTTGTGCGGGATTCAGTTCAGTTTTTCTTTTTGATAATATTAGTTTATTTAGAGGTGAAAAAATCCGGTTTTATAATCTGTTTTTATTTAAAATCAAAATTATTTTCTCTGTAAATAAAACATAATTAACTGCATCTTATTCTTTTTATATTTCCGATTCGTTATTATATCTCTGTGTGAATTCCTTATTTTCGTATATAAAAAATACAAACTTAGTTTATTGAGCGTAAAAAAAATTCTCAATATACTAAAATACAAAAAAATGCATCAAACACTTATAATCAGATTCTTCACATAACAAGTAAAAACAAAGAATTGTTCTTTTCTCCTTTTTTTTTCTTCTCATTGTCGCGCTTATTTTCTTCCGATTTCTTTTCTTTGTTATTGTTTTCATCGCTTTTGTTTTAGACCCTTATTGTCTTTGTTGTTGTTGTTCTCTTTCTCTTTCTCACACATGAACCGAATTTGACTTGATAAAAAAATTGAAATCATCTGAAGTTCCAATCACTTCTTGTTTCTCTACTTATAAACTCAATCAGAGAGTCTGGTGCATTGCACTCAACCTCAGTTGAGGTGTATGATCTCACTGATCTGCCTCTGAACAGGTCTTTAAGGGTTGAGAAAGACATCATTGATCTTAATCCCTGATGGACTTCTCAAAAGAGCTCTTCCTTGAAACTCCTCTTTTAACCCTCTTTCAATTCCTCAAGAAACACTTCTATGCTACTTTTTCTACTTCCTTCCATTGCCGTCCCCGACGAAGTAGTTAACGAATCTTCGTAATCATACACTCTCTCCGACTAAACAACCCTCCAACGACAATCCTTGTTGGAGCTGATCTGCCTGATTTTAAGTTAAAAGCCCGACCAAAGCTTCTCAAGTCGTATAGACTTTAGAAACAAGAAAGTATAAAGAACAACTCTTCTTTATTGAATTAGAAACTCTCTCAAAACTAAATCTCTCTCTTGAGTCTTATGGAATATCTCTCCACATGCTCTATATTTATAGAACTAAGCTACCCCTTAATCCTAATAGAAATAGGAAACTACTCTTTCCTTTTTCTAAAGACAATAGAGAATGGAAACTACTCTTTCCTTTTCCTTGATTACAAAATAGAAAACTTCCTTTTCCTATTAAGTTATAATTCCTATCTTCTTAAGCTACTCCTTAAGAGATAATTTCCTTTTTCAAGTAAGGAATTATCCAACATTTTCCCCTTTAGTTCCAACTTGAACTTTAGGAGACTCGATCGCTTGAACTCCGATGAGGTTTCTTATTTCCTTGAACTTGAATTTTGCTAATGGCTTGGTGAGGATGTCCGCCTTCTGTACCGTGCCTACATGCTCCCAAGTCTTGTTTCTTACGATAGAGTGTAGCTCACTTTCCATCGCGACAATCCATTCTTTTGAGCTTGCAGCTTCATAGTAACTTTCTGGTTCTCCATCTACCATGTTATTCATCACGCCAATACTCACATGTCCCAGCCAAGCGTGCCAAGTCCATGTAGTATCTTCATGTTGTATTTGAAAACGGTTAGGAAAGCTGATTTCCATCGGCGTCTTGTACAGTCGGTTCGATGATCTTATGACTTGTACAAGCAGCCTTCCGCGAGGATCTCTTAGTGTTAAAGTATCTCCCTTCATGTGTACTTCACACCCACTCTCGGTTGCTTGTCCAAGACTTATTATGTTGTGCTTCAGGTCTGGTATGTAGTAGATGTCTTTGAGTGCTCTTTTTTCTCCAGTCTTGCCTACAAAAACAATCGTACCCTTCCCAACAATATCAACATACGATCCATCACCAAACTTGACTTTTCCTTTGATGTTATCATCTAAGCTTGAGAAGTAATCCTTGTTCCCCGTCATGTGATTGCTTGCTCCATTGTCTAGATACCAAACACTTGTATCGTCGTTGTTGATGTCATAATTTCCAGGAAACACTTTATCTTCATTCAAGAACAACACCTCATGAACATAAAGAGCGTCTTCTTCTTCAACATCGTTTAGGTTTGACTATTGGTGCTCTTTTGGTCTTTCGGGACAGGATGATACATAGTGACCCGGCTTGTCACATCTCCAGCATACTATATTGGACCGGTCTTTCTCTTTGTTCTGCCTTTGATCACGTCCTCCTGCTTCTCCTCATGTGGTTTGACTAGTAGATCCTCCTCGACCCCTGCCTCTACCACCGCGGCCTCTTCCTCTTCCTCGAAAATTTCCATAGTTTTCATGACCACTCTGCTCATTGTTAGCCCACATGAGTTTGCTTTGCTCATCTCCTAGGGTTTCTTCATTCACACGCTCCTCGTATGCCTTTATCCTCCCAACTATGTCCGCAAATCCTGTTGTGTTTAGGTCTAGGACTTGCTCAAGGGATGCTACGATGTGAATGAATGTTTTTCTAGGAAGACCTTTAAAAAACTTCTTCACCATCTTTGATTCTTCTATGATTTCTCCGAGGGATGCTGCTTTTGATGCAAGTTTTGATATCTTTTCCACAAAGATATCAACGGGATCTGCATCGTTCATCTTTAGTCGATCGAATTCCGACATCAAGGTTTGTAATCTCGCCTCTCTTACACAATCCGCTCCAAGGTGTCGTGACTTAATGGCCTCCCAAATCTCCTTTGATGTATTCAGATCTCCTACTTGCAGAATCAATGTCTCGGGTATTGCTTGAAACAAGATCGCGATCGCCGAGTAGTTCTTCTTTGGATCGGCTAATCCCGGATCGATTGTCTCCCATACTTCATGAACTCGAAGTATGATCTTTATCCTCATCGACCAAACTATATAGTTTGTCGATGTCAACATTGGACATTGGATCAATGTGGATCCAAAGTCTTTTGTTCTCGGCGGCGGAGCTATCACGTCTCCCATACTTGGTTACGTGAATCTTCTTTTGCCGTGTTGATCGAGTCTTCTTCCCAAGGCTCGGATCGAGTCTTCCAACCTGAAGCTCAGATCGAGACTTCCAACCTGAAGCTCGGATCGAGTCTTCCAACCTGAAGCTCGGATCGAGTCTTCCAACCTGAAGCTCGGATCGAGTCTTCCAACCTGAAGCTCTGATACCAATTCAAGTTGTATAGACTTTAGAAACAAGAAAGTATAAAGAACAACTCTTCTTTATTGATTTAGAAACTCTCTCAAAACTAAATCTCTCTCTTGAGTCTTATGGAACATCTCTCCATAGGCTCTATATTTATAGAACTAAACTACCCCTTAATCCTAATAGAAATAGGAAACTACTCTTTCCTTTTCCTTGATTACAAAATAGAAAACTTTCTTTTCCTATTAAATTCTAATTCCTATCTTCTTAAACTACTCCTTAAGAGATAATTTCCTTTTTCAAGTTAGGAATTATCCAACAGCTTCAACTTCGTGTGAAAAAGACACTCTTTCGCTTCCCAAGACACGCATCTGATTCATTGATTGTTGAAACAAAATCCGTTGTGACGTATCACATATCTCTTTTTTCGTGGATGTGTTAGTGTGTGCGTCCACCATCTGGAGTTTAGAGCATCTAGGCATTTTGCAAAATAATTCAAATAAATTTAGAAAGCCAGCGACTAAGATATCTAAGTCTGGATTTTGGGTTCCATGCCTACAAAGAAAGAATGCAAACACCCAATATAAGTTTAAAAGACATTACATAACTTTTCTTGGATTCCAAGTAAACCATCTAAAACTTACCTCGGGTTTCAGGTTTCCATTTGGATGTGTTTTACGAAGTATCTCACTTATACAAATCAAAGTTTTATATTTCACATATTGGTTTCTTTGGATTAACAATTCAACATTTGAAAAAGACGGAACCAAAAACTCTCTTTACCTCTTTCATAGACTTTTGGTACTTTAAAATGTTCTCTTGTTTCACTTTCCTCAACTATTTAAGCAAAAACACGAATTTCAAAGCTGCACCACTCCTCAAGAATACAAAGAACCTTCTGTAATCTATATATATTCAAAAGGTAGCTCAATGTCATCGCTTACAATCACCGGAACACAGAAACTCGCAATGGAATCATCGGCTCAAGATGTATGCAACTTGTTTGGATTATTATCTTTTGATTGTGTTCCTTGTTTGATCAGAACACATTCTCAAAAGTTTGAAAAGCAAATCAGAACAAAATTCGTTTTATTGGTCGTGGAAACGCTGACATTTATAACTTTATAAAAAAATCATAAATTTAATAAATAAAAAGGTTAAAAATGTTGCTCAAGTCAATGGCAAACCTTGAGGATTCATCTTAGGGATACTATTGATTGATTCAGGGATATTAATAAACCTATGTTTCGGCAGCTCAAACTCATGACAGATCTTCACGATTTCGTCCTCCATTGTAAAACATTTCGAAGTAACAGTCCTGAGATTTCAAATGATCTTAATTCACCTCAGGATCAAGACATACGAAAGTGTGATGTAAAGCATTCAGAAAAACTCGATCATCAGTGGCTAATAAATACCAATAAGTAATGATAAATATTTGGGGAGAGAATGACTTACAATGAGCGATGCTCCGAGAGGAAGAAGACGGCCATCCGCTTAACCCAGACCCAGTCTAAATAGTTAGGGGTTTGGCTCTATGCCAACTACACAAAATAAGGCAGAATGTAACTAATCACTTCAACTTTATTTATAAAAAAAATTGCTCACACAATTATTTGTAAAAAGAGGAATTATGATTTGTATAATTACAGGATCGGAGACCCCAGAAACATGAAGATACAGCTGGAATGGACAGGAGCTAATGGACGACAGGTTGATGCCCGAGGGGACATCGTGACAGAAACAAGCTGTTCTAATGGAAGGATACTAACGTGGCAGTAGCAGCTTGGAAGGATCCTCTGTATATACTTGTATATACAAGAGGAGAAAAAGAAAAGGAAAGAAGGACGTGACCGACAAGTTACAAGATTTCCTAAATAGGTTTAGGAAAGATGTATATAAAGGCTGGAGTTTGCAAAGTGTTTAGGTTAACACTTCATACGACTCATAGCAGAAACGGCGCCCATTGCTTGTACAAAGAAACTTAGAGAGCTAAGAAGTGAGTGTTCACTGTTTTCTAGATTCACGTGTTGTGAGATCTAGTAGAGGTTTAGAGAATAACTTAGAATCTTTGGGGTCAATCTAGGGATTTAGAGTTGAGTAATACCAAGAATAGGGTAATTGTTGTAAGATTAACTATTGTGATTCAAGTTGAATAAGAGCATTCGTCTTGGTGCTGTTCAAGACACATAAATCTGTTGTTGCTAGTATTTCCACACTTACAATTGGTATCAGAGCAGTCATCTGCTAAAGATGGCTTGTTCTTTTAAATCATGTGTGATCTGGCAAGAGTATGGAAAACATGTAACAATTTGGATCAATGAAACCGCTGCTGCTTGAGATAGAAAACTTTGGTTGGTGGAAGGTGCAGATCAAAGCGCTCATCAAAGGGATAGACGAAGATGCGTGGACTATGGTGGAAGAAGGTTGGACAGTGATAGACTCATATATGTCGCATTTTTAGCATACATTTAGAATAGGTTTTCATGCATAATACATTCATAATAGGCTAGTGTGCATCATTTATCTCATTTTAGGTCATAGGATACATTGAATAAGCATTTGCATAGATTTCTTGCATTTATGCATCATATTAGGTTGATTAGTACTCTTGGAGCTATCATGGATGGTGAGCGTGAACGAGATGGTCAAGGGAGAACCTAGGAAGCAATGGAGAGCAAGGGAAGGCACGGAACAAGGATCTGGAGCAGAGATCGATCCTCAGATCGAGTTGCATGGGCCGTTTCAGCCAAGATCGATCCTCGAGATCGAGGGAAAGAACCGTTTTGAAGAAGAAGACCGAGAGCTAGATAGGCCAGGCCCATCGATCGGGTGTACGGACATGGAAACTAAGTCCGGAAAAAACGAAGGGCAGATCGAGGTCTGATGGGGTCAAAATAGTTGTCCGAGTTTGGAGGATTTCTTTGGGGACTCGTCGAGCTTTGAATTTGTAGGACCCTAAGCTGCAAGTGCACAGCGTGCATTGTAGTATTTAGGGTATCGAACCACAGGAAGGAGGTCAACTGCAAAACAGAGAATCAGGATAACCAAAGATGCAGGGAACTGTGATTTTGGGGGTAAGTGTCATGGTTTTTGCAGAAAATAAAGAAAGCAGTATCACGTCTTATATAGAGAAGGTTGTCAATCTCTTCTATAACCAACGAGAAAAGGAAAATAAACTTAAAGACTTGTAAAAAGGAAATCAGGCAAGCAGTGCAGGAAAAGTAAATATTGAAGTGCGTAAATCTCGATGTAAAAGCAGATGGGGCGAACACGTTGGGAATCTTCTCGGGAAATCTATGGGGTTCTAACTAGAAATCAAACACACAAAAGTTAAGCAAGCGAGACTAGGCGATTTTCCCCAAACTGATTCACTGGTTTTAACAACCTAACTTTATCAAACTAGGTCGATCTGCGAACTTCCATTCCACAGGTATACTTTCATATCCTGCGTCCTAGACGAACACGCAATAGGATCGGGACAATAAACATTCAGACATCTTTTAAAGGATGCTCTCTACCCTATTTTGGTCTAGATCTGAGATTCAGGACATTCGTCGTTCTCAAGACCCTGCGATCAGAATATAGTTCATGACGCCAGACTCATGCAATAAGAACGAATAAGGTGAGACAGAAAATCCTAATCTTCGGCCTAAACAATCGGTTCAACAACAGTTAATGAAATTCCCCATAGATCCCCTTAAAGAACACCCAACGAAAGTAAACTACTCAGACATAAAAGAAGAAGTAGAAAACGTGATTGATGAATGCATAACTTGTATAAATCGATTAAAATAAAAGAGGGTTCAAGAACAAATCAATCTCCCTCAAAGAACAAAGTGGAAACCACGAATCAAAGATTCGCGGCCGCCAAGAGAAGTTTGTAACAAGAGAATTTCGTGATGCTAAGTGGTGATGCCCTAAAAAACCCTAAAGGTCGAGTATATATAGGTCTTCAAGTGCCCTAGGTCGTGGATTAGGTCTTGGCTTGCATAAGACGGCTGCGGGTTTAAGTTGGGCTTCAAATGGGCTCGGGAATCCGTGAGTGGCCTGGCCGCGCGAGCGACTGGCCGTGGCGCGGCCACTGGTCGTCTGGTTCGGCCGTGGCGCGGCCAGCTCGTCCTTCCGGGTGCTTGACGGACCTTCTTGCTTCCTTCATAACTTGAGATCCAACCGTGGGATTGCTCTCAAACCACTTCGAGGTGAAAGACAGCTGATAAGGCTACCTTGTCTCCAAATATGAGCTTGATCTCGTGGTGGGAAGGCCTTCATTTGGTGTTGAACTTCTGTCCTCGGGCACTGTTTCCGGAATTGTCCATTTTGCTCCAAAATATGCGTCTTTTGCTAAGATTACCTGAAAAGAGTCTTGAACAACCAAATACTCGAAATCTAGTGTTTATGCATCAAAACCTTAGTGAAATGCTTATTAAAGCACTCACTTATGATAGTAAAAATGGGTAAAATATGCATGTTATCAACTCCCCCAGACTTAAACCTTTGTTTGTCCTCAAACAAAACAGAAATCTAAGTAAGGAAAAGAGGTTTGAAAACGTGGAAACTCACCAATACTTGGGAACTCATCAAGTCTAGCAATCGACCTGTTGAGCCACATAACTCGGAATTCAGCTTCAAGGCGTTTGGGTCTAGTTACCTTGAGCTTTTCACCCTTCCCGGATACGCTTCATGGTCCCTTTGAGTATTTCGAGCTCTCTCTTGTTGACCCCTTTATTCATTTAGGCGTGCGGTCTCTATCGAGGGAGTATTGGTCTACGAGACATTATACTCTTCTCTTCCAAACATCTAGACAAAGACATTTCAGACACAACTCTCCTATTTTCTCTTCCTTAAGTCGATCTCTCCCTACTTTTCTAGGGTATCATTTTATTTGTTCTATCGACTTTCTTTCTCTATTTTTTTCTTTTCTTCTTAGCTTGAGAATGATCACTTCATCGAAGCTTTCATGATGTCTGCAAACCGTCATGGTCCTTTTAGGAACTCGGGTTGCCATCCTCAAACTAAGGTTTTTCTTTCTATTTTTTTTTTCTTTTCTATAACAAGGGAAGATCAAGGAGAGGTTGTATTGCATCTACTTAGTCATGCTAGAGTCTAAAAGAGGAGCAAAGTTTGAAGTACTGTTGGGGTCGGTGTTCACCTCGACGAGATCAATCAGAAAAGTGGCTAAGTGTGGAAACTGTCCTTGACTACGCGAGGCCAAGCAAGACGCCTCGCGCACAGGTTATGCACGAGGCCGAAGCAAAACGCCTCGCGCAGATTGTGCATGAGACCGAACTGAAATGCCTCGCGCACAGGTTATGCGCGAAGCCGAACTAAGACGCCTCAGTGCATAGTTCGTACGTAGTTTGTGCGAGCCAAACATCCCAGTGCATGCACGAGGACGAGCCGCGAACGGTTTGTGCGAGCCAGATACCTCGGTGCATTGATCTTTGTACGAAGAGCCAAAGAAAACAGAGGCACGCATAAACCTTCGCTTTGGTCAGAAGATCATAAACGAACCGAACCAAACCGGTTACGCTTGGTGTGTAGCATAACCGAAGCGTTTATGGGCTAAGCGAAGATGAAGCCCAAAAACCGATCCCGAGTTCAAGGCTTTTCGATGGCGAGCCCAAGCCCATAAAGAGGTCCGAGGAGACATCTACCCTAGAGGAAGTCATGTGGGAGGGAGCGCCGTCAAGAGAAGCGGAGATAGAAAAGAATCTACGAGAATATTCCCAAGATCTTCAATTAGTCGGTTTAGAAAGTTGTATAAATAGAATCGTTAATTCACTTGTAAAAGGATCGGCTTATTACCTGGACAAAGATCCTAGCAAAATACTTGTACCAAAAGCTTATCTAAGCAGGACGAATAAACGGGCCATCTTGGGATCTTTATTCTCTCGCATTTAACTTAGAATATTACGTCCTCTTTCGTTTTTAAATTGACAAATTCTATTGTGCGAGATCCAGCACGCATAATTTGGCGCTAGAAGGAGGGGGGATAAGCATTCTCACACCCGCGAACCGAGAAAACATGATTCGAAAAGATGTCCACCGGAGCTCAAGACGGGGATAACGCCGAAGCAGGGCGAAGCGATGGGGGCGTAAGCGACGCAGTTCAAAACCTGCAGACGCAAACCGAGGCACTCGCGACTACCATGGCCGAGGTGAAGGATTTGTTGGCGGCGCTGGCGAAGAAGGCCGAAGACCAGGATAAAACCCTTGAGGCTCTAGCAGTGGAGAGTCGAGCCCAGAGCCAACACCTCAGAAGCATCCTCCAGCCAACGAATCCGCGAAGCAAGATCAGAAGACACGGGCTCAACCCCACGGCGCTCAACTTTTCTACGCCAGCGACGAATGGTACCAGACCCAGAGGCTTCGCATCACAGCCTGCTCTCGGAGAACAGACACCAGCCGCTATGAGGCCAAACGTCACAGTCCCACCGCGTTTGATCCGAAGAGGAGGGACTCAGGAGCAAGAAGATCGACAACCCAGCGAAACCGTGGGCGAACCGACAGGGGGCGAAGGCAATCCGATTATGGCCGAGGGGATACCGACAAACACGACCCAACTCAACGCAAACAATGCTGCGGTAATGCAGGCCCGAGTGGAAGGAGATGTGGGCGACACGGAGCACGAACATGACTCGGGCGAGGAAGATGAAGATCTCGCGTGGAACGAACACACTCGATACCCGGAAGAGGGTGGAAACATCAATCGGAGCCGCCTCACCCCACACAGACAAGGGAGCCGAGGAGGAGATGCCCTAGGCGAGATCCAAGCCGACATAGCCCGAGCGAAGGCCGATGTGCGAGCCATCCGATCCGAGGTACATAAGGTCTCCAGCGCGGCGCCGGAGATAGACTTGATACTTGAGGAAGCCCAGAAGACTGCGTTTACCGTTCGGATCACCGAAGCGAGAGTATCCGATCCTGGAAAAATCCGACTCCCCACCTACGAAGGAACAACCGATCCGAAGGAGCATGTTCGAGCGTTCAACACCGCGATGGCGCGATCCAAATTCAAGGAGAATGAACGAGATGCGGGCTTCTACCTCTTCTTCGTGGAAAGTCTGCGAGGGGCAGCTCTCGAATGGTTCTCACGTTTGGAACGAAATTCCATCGACAACTTCAAAGGGCTAACCAGGGAATTCATGAAGCAGTATTCCATGTTCATGAGTCAAGGCGTTTCGGATGCTGACCTCTGGACCTTGTCCCAAGGACCATCCGAGCCACTTAGAGCATTCATGGAACGCTTCAAAG
Organism: Alliaria petiolata; assembly: GCA_020283515.1. Classification (NCBI taxonomy): domain Eukaryota; kingdom Viridiplantae; phylum Streptophyta; class Magnoliopsida; order Brassicales; family Brassicaceae; genus Alliaria; species Alliaria petiolata. The sequence continues at coordinate 328,535,425 of JAHZTW010000001.1, read as the reverse complement.
CAGTTATGTCCCAAGTGGAGGACGTGAGCGACAAGGGAGCTCTCGTCGCTTTGAGAAAATCCCCCTGGTATAAGTCGGAGTTCAGGAAGAAAATAAGCCGAAACAAGCCGCAAACAATCCAGGACGCCATGCACCGCGCCTCGGACTTCATTCTGGAAGAGGAAGAATTCAAAACTTTGGACGAGCGTTACGGTTCGGCGAAGACACCGAGCAAGAGTCAAGTCGTGACGCCGAGCCAGCCATCCTCAAAGAAGAGCTACCAGAGTAACTCGTACGTGCATCACGAGGGACCAAATTTCCGTGGAGCCCATAACTATCAAATCGGCGCCGGGCGAGGCAGAACCGCTTGGAACACTTGGACGAGAAACCTGAGCTCATACGACGAAAAGGCATACTGCGAGGTGCATAAGGCCTATGGACACCCGACATCGAAGTGCCGAAAAAATTGGAGCTAAACTCACGGAAAAACTCATAGCCGGAGAGCTCGGCGACGCGATAACCTTGAAGGACCTTGAAGGAGAAGTGGCAGAAGAAACCGAGCGACGAGGCGAGCAAACCCCTGAAGGAAAAGGTCCCGAGCCGAGGAGGGATCCCGAAGAAAGAGCACGCGCACCCCCAAAGCGCGGCAGGAAAAATGATAAAGAAACCGAGTCGGGAGCACGGCAAAGGATAAACATGATAATGAGCGGATCGCAGTATTGTCGAGACACTATCTCCGCGATCAAATCCTTCCAACGGCGAGCCGACGCTGATATCTCTGGAAATTCCATGTTTTTAGTACATGTTTCATGATAGTTAGAACTTCATTCTTGCACTTTAGTCTTAGTTTTCATCACGTTTTCACTCATGTTAGGATAGATGCATTAGGTTAGGTTTTTGCATAGTCTTGCATGTTTGGAGTGTTTTCTCAGGTGCTTAGGATGGTCCGAAGAAGAAACCAAGGAAGGAGATCTCGAATGGAGGACAAGTGGGCAATATC